>CM023458.1:26762667-27365421 GCA_013339765.2 Haemaphysalis longicornis | reverse complement strand
GCTGGACCACGTGCAGTGTCACGTGCGTGGTCTGGCAGCCCTGAAGTTTCTTCACACACGTACTTTACGATGATGACAAGAGTGCTTCTGACATTTTAAGCAAAACATACATCCATGGGTGGCTAAGGCGTTGTGCAGCTGAGCCAGGACGTGGTTTTGATTCCTGGCCGCGGCAGCGGCTTTTCTAATGGAGGCAAAATGCAAAAATGCCTGTGTTCGAGATTTTAGTGTGCGTTAAAGATCCCCAGGTGGTCAAAATTAATCCAGAGCCTTTCCACTGCGGTGTGCCTCATCGCCTGTGTAGCGTTGGCTCGTTAAAAACCCCATAATCAGGTCGCGTGGGTTTGTCGTATGCGGCAACAGTGTTGTTTTTGAATAAAGTTGCATAGATTACATAAAGCGTCACTGTAGTTTGGTTCCGTCAGACGTAAATTTTCTTACTTGACCTTTAATTGAACGTACTTCCACTTCCATTTACATTTACTTATTTATACATTTGTTTACAACACTGCTGGCCCTTGCAGGTTGCAGCAGGGGTAAAAGGTGAACAATACACGTACGTCCTCATAAAAAACAAATCTAGCTGTCCTTCAAAGTTTTCAGAGGATTTGCATCTTGTGAACATTTTGGGAGAAAGAATTTCAATGCACCATTGTACAAGAAACAAAATTTTTATCAATTTGTGGTGCATACGACTGAACGAATGGATTCAATTTCTGGTTCTGTCAGATGGAGTAATTCTTTACTGTAAATTTCAGGTTACATCAGACGTAACTTGAAGCATATGAATAAGGTTACATCGGACATAATTTTAACTTTTCATATTGGGTTACGTCAAATACATCCGGCTAAATTTTTTGCATGGCTCGTGTTTTAAAGTCAGCTTCTTCTGAAACAAACCGGCCATACAAAAAAGCCCGACAAACTAAAGGGCATGTATATTTATAAGTAACTTTACCAATAACACACTGTTTCTCAATATGGCATGGGTCTACATATTTAATCGAGTTGGTAAATACATGGAAAATATATAGCTGTCATTCAGCAATATTCTGGTTTGCCTTGACAGGATGCATTGCCGATGATCAAAAACCAAGGCTAGCATTCTAATTGTGTGACACTCAGTTCTTAGCTAGGCTGAAGACAGCTTTTTTTTACTTCTACTTTTCTATGGTTTAATAGTTAATTTCAGTGTCTGTCAACATCCTCAAGGCCTGCAGGACAGCACCACTTCTTGTACATGAGTTTGGCTTAAAGCATTTGAAAGAAGTGGTTTATCCAATTTTTTTAATAAAGAAAGGAAGTCAAGGAGATAACAAAAAAGAAAAGGACTCTCACTTCCAAAGACATGCTATCACGCTTCAATGCATAATGGAAAGAATGTACAAAAACTGAAAGATGTCATGCAGGAACATCAAAATGTATGCGCTCACTTGTGTCGGTGGGCCATGTGGAAGAATATTTACATAAGCAGTGTGCATAGTACCACTAATGCGTCCTGCCGGTGACAAGATATGGGGCAGAAACGGCGGCTTGCTTTAAGAACCAGAAAGAAAACTAATGTTGCCTCAATATGCCATGAAATGAAGAACGTTGGGAGTAATGCTTAGGGTCAGGAAAAGAGCGGCTTTGGATGGGGAAACAAATTCGCGTGTAGGATAGTATGTATAGTTAAAGTTACCTAAGAAAAGTCGACTTGGGCTGGCCGTGTAATAAGATGAAATGACAACCAGTATTACCAAGGTAAC
Source organism: Haemaphysalis longicornis (assembly GCA_013339765.2). Classification (NCBI taxonomy): domain Eukaryota; kingdom Metazoa; phylum Arthropoda; class Arachnida; order Ixodida; family Ixodidae; genus Haemaphysalis; species Haemaphysalis longicornis. Next base: position 27,363,673 of record CM023458.1, on the reverse strand, counting down.
TCGATGGAGAGAGAAGTAAAAAAATCTGGGGGCAAAGAACGGACTGGGGTGGCTCAGGACAGCTGTTGGAGGTTAATGGGAGAGGCCTTCCCCCTGCAGTGGACCTAAATAGGCTATTGGTGATTGATGTTGAGTATATGTGCACTTGCGTGTTTTTCCAGATGGGATGTACTAGAAAAGCAGCGTCAAGAACTGGCGACAGTCTCAAATTCAGAGCCAAACATGACGTAAAAATATCGAGTCATGTGCAACCTTCCCGTCGCAAAGCAAAAGGTAGATTTGATGCTGCAAAAAATTGCAACCAATGCATTTGAACAGTGAAAATGAACCTACACTGCACTCTTTCAATGGCATTACTTTTAGACAGATGCTCAATTTGACACGACAGACTACATGTAAAATTGGCTTGGTTGTGCCTATTAAAGGCTGGCTTTCAGTTTTTAGTGCCTATTGTTGCACCTAAATTTTCGTTTTAGTTCTGAAAAGTTTGCTTGGCAAGTGTCAAATGTTTGATCTTGCTTAGAGCTTTTCATTTTCATTTTTGTAAACAAAGCAACGTCACCGATAAAAAATTTACCACAAGGCTGAATTTTGCCTGTCAACTTTCTTTAGAGGGACATTAAAAGCTAAATATTTTACTTGAACTGTTGGAACTGAAGTTTTAATTCTGCTTTGCGACCGATGACGCTTTGTTTGCAGGGAATTAAAAAAATCGTGCAGCACTTGCTTCATTTCCCTCCCATCTTGCATGATGCAGCAGAATGTGTATGAACTGCCACGTAGTTCTTGGTAAAACTTAAGCAGGTTTGGCCCCTTTTACAGAAACTGTGTGAACGATCACAGTTAAAGGCAAAGCTGATGCCTAACTTAGTTGCCTATTTGCTGGTTGTAGTACACTACAGTTGAGCGAAAGATGTTTCATGTACTATACTTGGTCGTTATGATTTAGGGCACCCATAAAGTCAAGGCACTTGTACACAGCCATTGTGAGTGCATGTGTCGGCTTTCACTTCCACAAAAATGGTACGTTCCAATCAGTTATTCCACGGATGCATGGCTATAAGCATTACTAGTCTTTTATTGTGGTAATATTTGGCACGGAATATACTGCAAGCATTTCACACCCTGCAAGTTCTTCAACAGAGAAAATAGAGCAAAGGCAAACCATCTGTATACAGCAGGTAAGAAATGCTGTACACAATGGCTCTGGTGATTGTCATCATTTAGCAGAAAATGGGACATGAAATTGAGAGCAATAAGTTACACTTTGTTGCAACTGGTTTCGAATATCGCTGCTTCATATTTATGGTACATTAAAAAATTCTTGTGAACTGTGTACTTCAAGCACCTTAATTGTATTTGCAGAGAGAAGGATGTTCACAGCATTTATGTTTGTAAATGCATTTACGTTTGCAAACTCCATTGGCATTACATTTCACCGAGCATCAAAAAAGAAAAGCACTGCACTTTCACTGCATAAATATACAGATGCACTAAAAAAATGTTTGGTCATCCAAATAACCTCACTGCACCAGCTCCGTGATCACTAAGCGTTGCACAACTACAAGCTACGAGAAAGAACTGTATGGAACCCATCAGAGAGGAGGTTTGGAGGACACAAGTTTTTGTGCTAGCAGGAGCCAGTGCAGCCATGAATTTTGTGGAGAGCTCTACAGCTGGAGTATTGTATTGCTGCTTGAAATGCAGTGCCACACAATTATTGTTTACTAGTCACTCTTGTCCACGCTCTAATGGCTACGAAATTGAAAAGAAATGAAGGGAATTATGTGAAAAATTGCTTGTATTCAAGCACATTCTTTGGATATAAACAGAACAATGTAACAGTGCTGGTTAGTAAAACCAGTGGAGTTTAAAAATTTTACATGCACATAAAAAACAATGACTGAACTTCTCTTCTGAAGAGAGAAACTTTCGAGAAACTAAGCAACAGTACCAATTTGTCCAAAGGTGTACTCGCCTTTCTATTACTACTTGAAAGATTTCAGAGGGCAGCACTTGAATGCATTTTTTTTATTACTCGCGCTAACGAACTTCGGTTACCCATTCAACCCGTCGAGCCCGTGCAATTGTCTCGCCATAATCGCTGGCATTGCGCAAGCTGAGTGAGTACAGCAGGCATAAACAAATTCACACTAACATAACGGCGAAACTGCAGACTGTTTGTTAATCTTGACATGAGTTGTTCAACCAGTGTAAATCTAGTACGCTTGCTTAGCCCGAGATGAAAATCCTGGTTTCAATCTTTCAGCGCGCATACAAGAACATGTAGTTCCCCTCCGCCTTGATCACTACAAAACCCAAGATAAACGGCAATGCGTTTGGACATACGAAAACATGTTCACTTCATCTTAATGCGTAAATAATAATAATAAAAAAAAAGACATCACGTCACGTAGAAAATTCCCTGGCAGTGATACGTGTAATCGCAGGCTTCAAAAAGTTTGGCTGGGGATCTCACACCATCCTTCAGCATCGGACAATGGTAAGTATTCTGAAGCACAATGCGCAATTTTTTGAAGTCACCACCACCCACCCAACCCAGCGGGCGGTTCTGGGGTTGCACGCACAGAACCGGGAGGATTGTTGCACAGCTGGCACACACCATGGCAGCTGTCACCAGCTGGCCACCAGCATTTGAATCGGCTATAGCGTGATTGCACAATGATGCTAGCGTGGATTCAAAAATTTTTCGGTGCTTAACAAAAAGCCGCCCGCATCTTCCCACGGGGGAAACTCGAGTAAATGCGTCGCAATCTACTCGAGTCAAGCAAAGCGTCACGTCAAGCGAAAGCCAAGCATGGACGCCCTTGCCTGAATTCCGAACGCTCGCTCCGCCGCTTATTTACGTTGAGGGGACTGCGTAAGCCGGTCCACAGTCGACGACGTTGGCGTACTTGTAAAGCGGCGTGGACTCTAGGTGTTTGAGCCAAGCGCGGATGTTGCTTCGCCGGAGAACGGCACACCGGTTATATGCGCCGCGCTAGGAGGAGAGGAAACCGCGGAAGAGAGAGTACAGCACATGCGCCATCCCCAGCGTGTCTGCCGCGGTTATGACGCAACGTGCCGCGGCCTATGACGCAACACAATCCAACACAATCCACTTTAATCCAATCCAATCCAAATCCATCCAATCAAATCCAAGCCAAGCCAAGCCAATCTAATCCAAGCCAATCCAATCGAATCCAATCCAATGCCCTCGCGAGAGTGTGTTCGAATCCGATCCAATGCCCCACGCGAGAGAGTTCGCTATCGCCTCGACTCGACGCGCATGCGCAGTGAGCGCGCGGACTACGGACGCCAACGCGGGTGACATCGTGAGTTACTGAAATGCTCTGCATTTAAAATCATCGCAAAAGCACATATATTCCCGATGAACAGTTTAGAAGCTCTGCAGGCGAATTTCAAAAATGTATTTGGGACAGCTCCGCTGCTGCTACTGCCACTGCACAGCGTGCAGCGGATGTGACGGCTGTGTGGCCTCGACGTCAGAGACATCAGAGGCCACCAGAGTAATCAGCGTTGCCAAACGCAAAGTTCGTTCAGCGCAAGGTTCGTTCAGCAACGCTGACTACTCTGTTTTCAGTTGGCGCCACGTGCCCGGGTCTTGAAGAAAAATTTCGAGTATGGCAGGCAGTGTGATTAGCTAATAACAAAAATCGGGGGCGGCCGTCTCCTCTCGGAACAGCCTAGCAGACAACGGCAGCAGCGGCCTTTGCTTAGTGCGCATGCGGCTACCCTCGCCGAGTTTGCCGTATCACTCCATCACGAGGCGCTGATCGACCGAACGGTCGACGCTCCGGTGCTATTGGTAAAAAAATTGGGTGGGTGTACAATTGGATAGATTTTAAGTATTCAGAGAACTGCAGTCCAAGGGCTATCAGGCACAAGCTAATCACTTTCAGCTAACATAAAATAAAGTTGTTTTTGCGAGACTGGTTGCTTCACAAAATTCACACCCTTATGCACCAAACCAGTACTTTGCAATGGAGAGCTCCAGTCTAGGCATGCTCAGAGAACATGTACAGGTGCAGTCAAAAGTAATTGGAGCACGGGAGCTGTGGCCGAACCGCATCGGAGCGCCGTGTAGGTGCACCGGCGGTAAACGAAAGGAGCAGAACACGCATGTGCGCCTGCCGACGGTGATAGCCCATCTATACTTCTCAACCCACTTTTTTTAACGCGGCTTCGAGCAAATTATTCGCAGCATACTGGTCTCAGCGATGGCGCTGATAGCATACCCACCTAAACATATTAGAAAAGAAAAATTGTCATTTCAGACCCTAGCGATTACGACGCTTCTCCAGCAACTCGCGGGCGCTGAAAGTGTGTGAGCGACGCTGCCAGATACCACCTCTGCTATCAGCGCCATCGCCGAGACCAGTATGCTGCGAATAATTCACTCGAAGCCGCGTTAAAAGAAATGGGTTGAGAAGTATAGATGGGCTCTCACCGTCGGCAGGCGCGCATGCGTGTTCTGCTCCTTTCGTTTACCGCCGGTGCAGCTACACGGCGCTCCGATGCGGTTCGGCCACAGCTCCCGTGCTCCAATTACTTCTGACGGCACCTGTAACTATGCAGTGGTACCCAATTATTTGATATGCATCAAAATTTTTTGTGCATGCCTCAACAAGTCTTTGGCTGTATGCTAGGGGCACATGGTGGACACTGTAAGAACTGATGTGAAAACGGTATCGGATGAGCAGCATTTAAGGGGTCATTTCAGCAGTTCTTTTCACTAAAAAATTCAATGACGAGAAGTGTAACAGTGTTAATGTGTCAGCATTCTTGGCAAGTCGGCCCTTAATGAAAAAAAGGGCAGTACGTAATACATGCTATGTAAACACATAATCAGGCAAATTAACATGCGTAATTATGATAGACTCGTACCTTCAGACCCGATAGGAATAAAAAGCGTGACGTAATGCACTAATTGGGCATTTAAAAAAGGCTTTGGAACCCCCACATTTTGTTGTCACACTGCTTATATTTCCCCTTATTAGATGTCTTTCTAGCAATGCGTTTGTGCTTAGTGAAGCCGGTTTTACAGGGCTGGATTTAAATAGCTCAATTGGTATTTGTTTGCTAACGCATGAGACAAATACAGAGAAACTTAGTGGGTTGGCCTACATACAGGAAGCGCCGATTAATATTAGACAATACAGGTCCACTGTTGACATGTCGACCTTTTGGGTACAGCTTGAAGCACATCGGCAATGAAAGCAATACAGCTGTTCGTCATCTAGAACAGTCAACGTCACGCACGGCACCTGCCCACTGAATGCCTCTATCCCACAAAAAAAAAGAAGCGTTCACAAAAGATAACAATGCTGCGCACCACTTTTCAGGAGTTACGAAGCACAGCACGATATTTGGCTTTCCACAACTGCCGGTAAGAGGCTCACCCACCAACAGTTGCTTGACAGAGCTGGCACACTACATTCCAATTCCCGGACAGAAAGCAGGCAGCTTACCAGCAGTCAAATTACATGCCTGAAGCACCAGAAACTGGAACGACACAGCGGTTCCCACCGCAGGCATGCCACCGCAGCCGAAAGCCTCGTAGCACGCATGTTAACGCAAGCCGCAGTTTCGCAAAAAGCTACTAATACATTGTTATTAGAAACTTCACGCAATTTAAAAGGGAAACAAAAGCACATGCTTGCAGAGCGGATACACCAACACAGTGCCACTCCGCCTTGGTCGGTAGGAAAACCATAAGGTAAGCGGCGATGCGTTTGGGCATACGAAACATGCTCGCTCAGGCGTCGAGCACACCGTGATGCGTAAATAAAAAGCAAAAAAGAAGCGAACACATCAAGTCACGCAGTAAATCCTTTGACGATGAAATGGACGATCGCATGTTCGGAAAGTTGGCTGGGAATCTCGCACGGTTTCTCAGCACCTCACAATACAACGGCTTATGAAGCACACGGCGCACTTTCATCATAGTCGCCACCACCCACCTAACCCAGCGAGGGGTTATGTGGTAGCACAGCTCCGCGAAACTTTACGGCGCAGCAGCTACAGCGTAGCACAGCTTGTTAATCGCACACAGTGCGCGACATTTTCTTCGCTCAGCGGATCGGCTAGACTAGAGCGTGACTTCGCAATGGATGCGGGCGTGGATTCGAAAATTTTTCGGCGCTTACCGTAATCCTCTCAAAAGCGCATGTGTTTCCGTTTACAGTTTAGAAGTTCTACAGGTAAATCGTCAAATTTATTTGGAGCAGCTCCGTTGCTGCTACTGCCACTGCAAAGCGTGCAGCGGATGTGACGGCGGCGCGCCGTCGACGTCAGAGGCGTCAGCGGCCCCGAAGGCCACGCCCCCGTTGGAAAGTAGACGAAACGTAATAGCGCGGCCGGGACCGTGTTTCGCTTGCTGCTTCAGCTGTCAGAATCGCGCGGATTTAACTTGTTGCAACCTCATTTTTCTTAAGCGATCTCATATTTACAATCCGTTCGACTAGGCGTGAGCCAATCGTACGTCTCCCAAACTCTTCCAAAGCGGCCGCCCGCTTTCGAACGACGGGCCGTCTCGGTACCGTGCGGCCAAGTCGCTCCGGTATACGGTAAGGTTCTACGCATGCGCGGTGGCATCCAGACGGTAGACGTTACCGTACCGGAACCGTTTTCCGATCTGCTATAACTCTCTACTGTTTACCGTGTTACCGAAGCCGGAGTTTCCATATACCGCTGAAAACGGAAAGTTTTTTTTGTTAATTCTCGTCCTTTCTTTATGTGCGTTCGTATATGCAACCGTAAGGACTGGAACCATCACCACCACAGCGGGGAACGCATGCGAGCAACACGTTCCAGACCCCTCGACCAACGCAGAAGCAGACAGAAAGTTTTGGTTTCAGCTGTAGTTCACCAACGCTGTGCCAGGTCGGACGTAACGCACCAACCTACGGATTGTTTTTTAACTGGCGCCGCGTATCGTAAAACGGACTATTGCAAAAAGATTGCCGGTAGGACGTCTGCATACTTAGGATAACGCGCCAAGGCGAATTAAAAGTGCAGTTCGAGTGCCACTGCAACTGTTAATACATTGGGCTTGATTCAAGAGTAAGTTGCAAAGGGCAGGGGCGACCTCTGTGAGAACTATCCATTTCAGACACAGCAAAGAAAACAAACCCTTGTTTTAGAATCTCCACGACCGCCACGACCATCATCATCATCATCATCATCATCATCATCATGGGTTGTCCTGAGCCCAGCCACATCCAAAGCACTTCTGAAGCATCCGCATAGCGCACCTACATCGAGTGTCTCATTCGCTTTTTTCTAACGTTCCGGAAAGTGTCTGGTAGCTATAAGAAAATATAGACCCAGAAATAGTCTTGATTCTCTCACAGCCTGTTCGGTTTAATTTCTCTTCGAGAAAGCGGGATCTTGCAATCTCCAAGTTCACGATGTCTACGTGTTAACCTCTTAGGGGACTTCGGATTTATTATTTGTATCTAAAATGTCCTGTGTTCGTGTATCGCAACACCAGCGTAGCGCGTAGGGGGCGCCAGGACGCACGCTACGGAATAGACTGGGGGTTCAGACATTGTGCTTTGACTCGGTTTCCATCGATACAATCTCTTGGAATGTCGTATATGTGCTAACCTCTTACATCGACAATTTCACAGAGTTGCATCAGACAGAGCACAGGGAAAAGATTAGAGGCCTGCAGAAGCATAAAAAACGCGTCATGCAAGACATTGAGTGGAAATTGACGGCGACACTCACCGTCTTCTTTCACCCATGTAGACAGAGGTAGAGCCGTGGCACTGCAAAAAGATTCGCCGCTTATCATTCTTGTTGTTTTTTTTTAACAGTAAATAGACATTTGTAGCCCGGCCTGTCTTAGGTGTTAACAAGAAATAGGCATTTGTATCCGGACTGTCTTAGGTGTTTAAATTATTCTGTGAGAAAGTTGCAACAATGATAGCAAAACTGCGCTTTAAGAAGTACGACAGAAGAATAATTTGCACCCGTCGCGGTGGCTCAGTGGCTAAGGCGTTGTGCTGCTGAGCACGAGGACGCAAGTTCAATTCCCGGCCACGGTGGCCGCTTTTCTGATGGAGGCAAAAACCATAAACTCCTGTGTGCACGAGATTTCGGCGCACGTTAAAGATATCAAGGTGGAGCCCTCCACTACGGCACATTTCGTCGCCTGCGTTGCGTTGGCGCGTTAAACCCTACCATCAATCAGACGAATAATTTGACGCAGAGCCCTCTGTACTCTGTTTTATAGTCCATTGTTTTAATTCGAGAATGCTCCAACATACAAAGTTTGCCGCTTGCATTAAAGATGATAATTAAGTAGACACCAGGCGCGAAACAGACGATTATTCTGGAGGTTTAGTAATAAGCATGTCAATGAACATGCATTCTATGCCAAATATTTCTGCCACCGCAATCGCTTATGACCCACCATTTCCACTAAGATGTACAATTGGTATAGTAACGCATTCACTGCTTCTATTAGCGTAAATGAAGATAATAGGTGACCGGTAAAAAGCACAAAGGCTCATGGGTACGTCGTCTGCTCCCTCCACTTCCGGTTCGAGGTATCGCCTGGCCTCCCGTATGCCGGCGGCTTTCACGCGCGTGTATGCGTGTTGTTTATTTGTTACAGTGTGCTTACCTTTCAGAGGAGCCCCTAGGAGGATTCATCGTTGTTATAGATTGCGCGTGCGATGCATAAGCGTTTTTTTTTTTTCGGTGGAAACAGATAAACAACAAGCACACGCGCGTGTGAAAGCCGCCGGCCTACGGAGGCCAGGAGAGCTTTCGAACCGGAAGTGGTAGGGCTCCGCGGGAGCAGACAATGTACCCGTGAGCTTTTGCGCTTTTTACCGGTGACCTATTGGTCGAAGAGTATCTAAAAAGACGAAAAATGGGCCTAGGTCTTTTCGGTACAGGGCGTTTCGGTACGGTGTTTTCGGTACACTGACGTTTCGGTACACAGGCGTTTTGGTACACGGGCGTTTCGCTACACGACATTTCGGTACAGGGTGGTTCGGTACAGGGCCGGTTGTGTACAAAAACGAATTCGGGCGAGCGTTTCAGGCAGCGAATTCGCGCGCGTTGTAACATTGGAGTTGCAAGCACGCAAATTGAACCTGCTTATTACGGATATCCTTTATCGTATTTCTGTGTTATTTTAGGCAAAAAAAACGTATGTTCATGGGTTAGATATTAGCTGGAATATTTTAACGTTTTGGAAGCTTCGCTTTAAAAAACTCTGCAAGCCAAAACAACCACCCTTCGTTGTGCTGGGCAAACTTGCTACCAAGATACGGCAGCTCCGCCAAAAATGATTGTCCCTCAGTTCGGCGGAGATGATTATGCAGTGAGCCTCTTAAAATACTAATAAAGTGATGTTACGAAATGAATTACAAATGCGCTTTGGATAGCATTTTCGGAACACAGTCGACTCCCGTTAATGAAAAGTCCACGGTGAGCGGAAAAAATTTCGAACTAACCGAACTTCCAACTACACAGAAAGCATAATAAGAGCATGGCAATTAGAACGCAACAGTTCTCCCTTTTTTATTTTGTTCATAACCTCGACATTCATCGCCAATTCGAGCGCCCGATATGGTTTTCCCTGATAGTTGCAGAAGCCTGAAGCGTCCAGCACGCAAACTGCTCACACGGAGTTGTGTGCGCAACAAAGAAAGTTGGGGACCTGGCGCGAGTCTCAACTGACCTGACTGCAAGCGGCCTTAGTTGCCACGGCGCCTCTACATGATACAGAGCACGGACGGCGGTGTTTTAGCACAAACAAATGGTGAATTTCAAAAAGAAATGACGGCCACCTCGATGCTGTCTATTCAAAATGCACTGGGATTGCAGGAATGTGTTGGTATTAGCTTGGAATTATCTTACAATTTCATCCATTGGATTGCACCTATATTTTCCAGCACCAGTGCATCACTTTCAATGAACGAAACATTTTAATTAATTTACTTTTAATTATCGAGAGTTGATTGAACCTTGTTTACGAACGTATTGACCGGGCGCAATTTAGCTAAGTTTCCAACTCATCAGAGTAATTAACTTGAAAGGGCTGCAGTTTTATTCCTACAATCAAACATGGGGATGCCTGTTTCACGTTTCTTTGAGACGCTAATGGAATATCTTAGCAGCAGCGACTGAGACCATACTTCCCCCCATAATGTAGACGCGCTCAGCAGTCAAACATCATTTATATCTTTCGAGGCCTTTCCTACGAAGCAAAAGGGAACCATTCTTCCCTCTTTGAAGTCCGTAGGCCAAACAACAGAGGGGAATTCCTTAGCGTTTTACCACTTCACTACGGTTACCTAATTACGACAAGTAAATGAAATTTCCGAGAAAGACATCCCTCCGACCACACCATAATTTCTGCCGAGATGTCTACGTTAGAGCTACAGCAGTTTGCCGAATAAGTTGGCTTCGTCGCAAAGCGTGAAGCTGAACGATCCTGCTGTCAGAACACAAGAATAAATGCACACGAGTGAGCGACACACAGCTTCACTGTAAAAAAATATTTTGACTGCCACCTCTTTGCCAAAAAGTATTGGTGATAACGAATTGTTGAATAAACCGAATAATAACAACGGAGTGATTGTTCCTTAATCTTCTGTGTTGCACACCAGCCGGAGGTTCGGGTGGCTTTGTGCTCCTACGGGGCTTTGCGAAGTACGGGGCTTCTCGTAGGCGAAGGAAACTGAGGGCCACAAAGCAGAAGCTTTAAGCAAAACAGGGAAATGTATTAACACATATTTAAATTTGTACAGCACAGCCAAAAGGAGGAAAGGAACGGGGCTGACTACCACAAAACGAATGCCTTATCGGCGAAGCCGATAATGCCCCCGCACCGCACACAAAACTATCCGAATACTCAAAAATTCCTCCTCTCGCTCCGTACTCTTTTACCTACACCCTGGTCGCCACCGTGATCGCCTTAAGTTCAGCCTGTTTTTTCAAAAAAAAAGGAAGCGCCTTGACTTCCTGAAAGGGTTGGCGCTGGCTGACATTCTGTGCGGAATTAGCGAGGAAGTGGTGGCCCTAACCAAGAGCGAGCGTTCTAGGCGAGTTCGAACTCGCCTGATTTATCAAAAAACTGATTTACCAAAAAAACTGCCTGATTTATTACAGCGTAGGTATGAGGCAAATTATACGAAACGCACGCACATAAAAACCGCAAAAAAAAATACTAAGGCATACTAGCTAGCCAGCTGCCTACCATTCTGGTTCTTATCTGTAGTTTGCAGATTTTATGAAATAATAGTCTTTGTGTGATGTGTTCATACAACGTTGTGCGTGCAAGTTTTCCGTTGATTTCAATCGGAATGGTTGAACCTGATTCTTGAATACACGTTGGCAATCTTCTTCGACAAAACTTAAATGTGATTGTCGAATGCATCGAAGGTTCAACAGATGAGGTTGCAACTCAGCAAGTAATATTTGCTTCAAACAATACTGTCAACACCTCCACTATAGGCGCTCACTATTTACATATAACGGCTGCATTAACGTGTAGAACATTAACCCTTGCATTATACCTGTAGAGCACTAAACCCTTTTTCCACGACGTGGCGCAATTTCAAGAGTATTTCGATGGTGCCACGAGACCGCCGTTTGTTTTAGCAGCAATGACTTCTGGCAGCTCAGTGGACATCAGTGTAGTGCAGTATTCATTGCGGGATGTGCCTCCATATACTTTCCGTGCCCCAAATACTGCTGTATATGGCACTACTGCACTGAGAACAAGCGAAAGTCATTTGTGGAAGTCGACCGACTGGGTGTTACAGTGATCATCATTAAGTACCTTCAACAGCGATGTTCTTCTTAACGAGGCGAAAACTGTTGGCGACCCAACGAGGCTTTCATCACCTGAGAGACAGAGATCAGTCACAATATCTCGAAATGAGGGTTTCCAGTATCTGATGATGCAACTATTCTAATAAAAAGACGCTTGTAGGCAGCTGTAAATGGACAGGCACTAGGTCTATGTTTTAGCTGCCCTTTCCCTTTTACGCATCCAAAAAATGCTTTCGATGTGCTATTGAGACATCTTGAGCGAATTTCTGCAGCTTCCCGTCGCCACAAGCCCACCAAAAGGTGCTGGCACCGAGCCCACATATAAGCAGTCCTGCAAATACAGTGTTCTTGAGGCTTTCAAACACTGTTTTTTTGTGCATCCTTGCGTCATGTTATGTACAATTCAGCCTTTTCAAAAATGTCGTCATTGAAGCCTGATTCGCCTTTCGGAGAGGTGTCTTGTATGACCAGCTGAACGGATTTCTTGAGTTCAATACATCAAATGGCGGTCAAATATCTTTATGAATCCGGGCGTGCCATGAGCACCTTTAAATTGCGGATTCAAGCTTAACTATGAACTCACAAAATTCGAGTGTGTTTGTCACAGATGAACTAAGCGTCAGAACTGTAAAGCGAACTTTCATCTTTGGTGATGTAATGCTCGTATGCACCACAGAGCGCACAAAGTCGAGATGAGGTGGGACCAGCCCGGCGGATACAAAAGTGTCAGCATAGGAACTCTACATCGGAAGCTGGTTTACGGGACCTCGCACGAACGAAATTCAGAAAAAGTGAAGTATTGCCGCGTGGACATAAAAACACTTATAAAGGCACTGCTTTCACAAACTCGTTGGGTCGTTTTTGGTTGAGGTAAAACGGCGCAGTAGTTATAAAAAACTGCGCTAAAAGGGTAATTGGCTTATAAACTACCGTACATGAAGTTAAACACGATGTTGACAGTTAAAATATAGGCCGACCATCGATTCTTCTCTAGCCAATGAGCTGCGCGAGGTCAGTGCATACAGGCGACCTAGCGCATTTCCACTAAAACAGTGCACAAATGTGATTGCGGTAACGTCGACTAGAAGGACGAGGGCGGTTAGGCTAGTCGACTGGAAAGATGATAGGATGTTTAAGTTTAGCAATAACACTACTAGAAAGCTGCCGCGGTACGTCTGCGCGGTGGCCCTCCGCGGTCGGCTGCAGCGGCGGCCCGCCTCCGAAGCAGACGACGCGCCGGAGTAGCGCAATACTTGACTGCAGCGCCGCTAGTTCTCGTGACCTCCACGCGGACCACCTCAGTGGCGGAGCTTTGAAACTGAGTTTATTCTAGTAGCTCCGCACGTGTGGATGCGTCGCCAAGCCGGACAATCCGGTCACGTGCTGTTGGACGTCAGATGACGTCACTGAGCCACACAGCAAACGTCCTTCGGGATTCAGCAGCCAGATTCATAACTTACGGCACGTAAAGAGTAGAATAACACAGTTTATCGGGTTATACCACTGTCACACGGCAAATTTAATGTCATAAAAGTGAATGACATTATCTCTTAATAACATTCGTCTCGGCCATGCGGGTCTACACGGCGAAACGAATCTCATTTGACAGTGATAGCGGTGACGATCAACGAGCTCGCAAAACCGCAAAATTATAGTTCAAGTGCATATATAATGTTTTCCATACACAATATTTTTAAACATAACGCAGGATTTTTTTTTATAATAAAAAAGTAAGAAAATCACCGGTTTAGGTGACATCAGTAGACATCACAAGCGGAGAAAAGTCCGTAAAAAATCCGTATTACGGTAGCGCGCGCTTTTGGGGATGAGTTATTGTTTTTCCTTAGTACTTGTTGGTCTTTCCCTATTTGAAAAACGAACATGAGGGGAAAAATATCAGTTTATTAGCAGTTTTTAGAAACAGTATTGTTGGTTTATTAACTGAAACTTCCTTCTCTAGGGACGCGCCACTGCTCTCGACGCTTTTCATTGGTCTGCTGAATGAGCTCCCGAACCTCAGTTAGAGGCCAATGTCATTGGCCTCAAATGTCATACGGTATTCTCATGTAGTCGCCGAATTAACGACATCTGGGGTGAATGACATTAGCTCTAAAGGACATTATATCTGCGGTGTGGACAGGGGTATTATTTTTTACAAGGACTTTCCAATGTAGAGCGTGTCCAATCGCGGACAGTTAAGCACCAGCACGTTCCCGTGGAAATTGATTTTGGTACAGAGAAATTCCGGAGTGACAGCGATAGGCCTGAAACAACACAACATAGTGGCAGTTGATATCAATTACAGATTTTGCTTTTGTCGTATTTATTTTATTTTTCACGCCTGATCAGAAGTGCAGTGAATTCTTGGAAGCAATTTCTCCAGTAATTGTGTATTAAGGATAGTTCCTCGATCTGGTTGCGTTGATTTATTTTTGGTCAAGATCTTAGGGATCTATTTTTCTAAAGGCGGAATGTGTGCTTCAATTGTGATTATTTAAAGCATAATTATGAATCCGGATATATTTTAGCAAATTTTCCAGCAATTATCTATACAGGAGCGTTACTCGATCCTCTTTCTTTTAACAACCTTTCTTATAAATGTTTTCTTTTGAATATTTTCTCAGTAGAGATGATGTTTTTTGCAAAAGAAGAGAATGTGAGCTTCAGAGGCACCAGTGAGACGCGATCTAAAGTCGCTCAAATTCGCGGACGTTGCTTTGACGTGCATGATTGCTTGCGGAAAATATTTCTGACGCACGAAGAGCTCTTCTGTGCTGTTTATTAAAGAAACACCTATCTTCTAAACGAGAAATAAATGGCCGATGACTGCATTTAAAAACAAATTATCAGTCGGAATAGTAGCTCCTAAATGTTACACGTTGATTGTTCGCTTCCATAAATTCAGGTGATTTCAGTTGCAGCGGCCCATGATAACATGAAGCATGCCTCTTGCAGTCGGCACTTGTTCTTTTTTTTACACCGCGGACAATTTCGCGGTGACCCCTGCTTCTACACACGACGGTTATTTGGGTGATAATGTGCGGCTCAAAAGTGCTGATGACGGGGAGCTGCGAGTGGCATTTGTCTCACATAACACTAAATCCACAACCCTATCATGACAATTATACTCTCTCGCACAATGCCGAAAATGCCAAATGAGCAGCAAAGATAAATATTTGTATGTATGTTTCCGAAAACATTCTATAGAGCTTTGAATGTTGTTCCATAGCCTTTCCAAAAAATTTTCCACAATTTACAATTGCAAGTGCTTCGTCATTACGTTATGAAGGAATGGGTTTCTTTCTCCGTGCGGTGGCGCTGAATTACGCAGCCGTTGTCGAACGTTCCGCGAAGTAGACAAAAAAAAACAGTTTGTGCACTGATTTTTGAAAACAAATACGTGTGGTAATAACTTCCCACAAAAAAAACTGAAAGAAATTCGCTGGCAATGTGAATATTTTTTATGAAGAATACTGATGACAATAGGCCAATAGAAAAAACAAAATAATAAACAACATTCAGCCCAATATTCAACAACTAAACAGACGTTGTTTTGGCAAGGCCACATAACCTTTCCCTGGCCTAATACTACGCAGAATTCCTAACAAGAACATCTGCTAACAAATAGGCACGATTTGCGTACTTGCCAACTCCATGTCAACAACGCGCGCAGCCTAAAGCACTCGCCTAAATTCGTCTTTGTACCGAAGCGCCCGTGTCCCGAAAGGTCCGTGAACCGAAAAGACCATACCGAAACACCCTATACCGAAAGACCGGAGCCGTTCGAGAGGTTGTGTGTGAACTCATGATCAATGTATTGCTTTTTCTAGCATCAATGCAGCGACGCTTCGGAGGCCTGTATGCTTTTCAGGGGAAACCGAAAATTTGGTGCAGGAAAAAGTGGTCCCAGACGAAATGGTGTCGGAAAAAAATGGTCCGAGAAAAATTAGTCCCAGAAAAAACTGGTCCCAAAGCCAAAGTAGGAAGAGAGAGAGAAAGAGACAAACATTTATTGTACTAATGAGCAGGATGTTCTTAGGGGGTGTATCACGATTGCCCCGCGCGCAGAATCCCCATCGCGGAAACCGCGTGGACGTTAGCCCCGTGTCTCATTTGCCCCGCGTGCCATTTGCCCCGATGCCGGTTTCCCCGCCCATTCTCCCGGGGCGATATTATGGCGCGTCATTTTCTTTTCAGTGAGTATAATTTTTTTAATTAGAGTAAAGCAAGGTTGGACGATCTTCTCAAGAAGACGATTGGGTCAGCCACTTTCCTGAAGTAGCACTGGGGCGTTATTCCTTCTTCCCTAGCTGCGATAATTTTAGATGAGGGTCCGAAGTATGATGGCGGTAAACGCTATCCCCCCCCCCCCCCCCCCTTCCCTCTCCGCTCGGGTCTAGTACAGTTTCGGTGTATGGACATTTCGGTGTCTACGGACATTTATTTTGGCGGCACGGACCGTTTCGGTGTAGGGACAGTTTATTTTGGAGCACGGACGTTTCAGTGCGCAAGCATTCCGGCAAACGAATTATCGGTGCTTACTTGTTTTAACAGTCACTCTATATCTCCGCGTAACTTGGGTTATGGAGCCCAATAATCTACTGCAGTGGTTGGAAATCTACATTGATGCCATTTTTATTGGCGCCAGTTATTTGAATAAATTGAGCATTTCAATATTTCTGTTTACTGCCTTTTTCAGGAAAGATTTATTACGCCACCAACTAATTAAATCCTTTCGCAGACCCTTTATTATACAGCACTTTATAATGTAGATTCGCTCTTTTTTGCCGCATGCACATCAGCTAAGGAATCAGCCGATGTTTACGATGTATTTTGCAAAGTAATTTTCTCTAAATAAAAGGCAAGCTCTCAGTATCCGCAAGACAGCACCTTACAAACATTCTGTTGCTCCCAAAATGCAGAAAAATATGAAGTGTTTTATGCCGGCAGCGCTGTGATGCTAAAAAAACTTGCAAATAATGTTGTCGGCAGCTTTTTCTTACCAGTCTAGAATATCGTCGTGAAGGAAGAATGGGCCTTTTTGAAGACAGCTGCAGCTTCTATCTCTCTTAATAGACAGTTTTAGCAGTCCGTCCTTTCCGTCGCGTACGTAGCTAGCGTGTTTACCCGGACCCGTCCTGGGCACTTGGGCATTCGTCACGGTAGGGGGATTAGTTCCGCGCGCCTGCCTTCATCATGTCCGCGCCTCCTCGCCCTTCCGCGCGCGCAGGCGCAGACCGAGTCCCGGTAGAACCCAGTAACAACGTAACGAACTGAACGGACGGACTGCTAAAACTCTCTAATATAAGCGTATATGGACGGTTCCAGGCCTCTCAGTAGTTTGTGCGGTTTTAATCCAATTACTTGCATTAAAATTTTTAATACATGCTTAGCCCTACCAGTCATCCATCCATCCATCAAACCATCCGCCCGTCCATCTGTCTACCCAATTTTCTTTGTTAGATTTTAGCCCTCACAGTCGTTATTGAGGTCTCTTATAGGAACATAAAGCATTCCACCTCTTTCTCAACCCTTTAGCTAAAACGCAAAGGGACAAAATAGAACCGCAAAAAGTTCACATCCGACTAACTTGAACAAAAACACGTTGACTGGGTCATGGGACCATTTTTTCTAGATGGTCCCTGGGAGAAATTTTTTCAGGACCATTTTCTCCGGGACCATTTTTTTCCGTTTTCCGAAAAATTTTATGACTGGAAAATATTTCTGGGTGAGATTGAAACCTAAAGAGGGGGTGGGGTGGTGGGTGTGTGGAGGCTGGGACAGAGAAATGATATAACATGAAAGTACACGTGCAAACAAAACGTACTTGGTTTGACCGAATACCGGAATGAGTGGTACTTGTACGCACAGCCCGTACGACCTTTATCGGCATTGCGATGACGTAGAAGTGCAGCTGTTTTCAAAAACGCCCGTTCTTCCTCGACGACAAACACCAGTGCATAGCATGCACTGCATCACTGCAGCGGCAATGTTGAGCACTGGTTGCACTGTGGAAGGTTGTGAACTTATGCCGCTTTTATCTCGAGCACCGCTCGTAAAGCTGTGAGAGCAGTACAGCCGGTAAAACGCTTGTCATATAACAGCGATTTCAACTTCACCAAGCTAAATCCGAAAAACTGCCGATACATACTCGTTCCAAAGATGTCGGAGGCAAAAGCGAAGGGCTAGACTTCAGAATTCCGCAGTAGTTTTATTCAAATCCGCCCGCGGTCGGGGCAGGAGAGGGCTGAGAGTACGAACGCTGTGTTATAGACAAGCCTTTTACCGGCTGTTGACTCCTGAAAGGGCTTGTGGCGACGTGACGTGCAAGACTTCGCTGAAAAAGCTAGCCATATCAGTGTTTGCGATATTTCATTTAAACGTACAGCGCGGCCTACATAAAACGTTTCATCAGATTTTCTGCATTTTAGGGGCAACCGAACGTTTGTAAAGCTGCTTCCTTGGATAGTGAGAGTGTGCCTTTGATTGAGAGAAAAACGTACATAAAAATGCATTACACCATCGTAAACACCTACTAATTGTCTTAGCTGATTTGCGTGCCGCAAAAATATGCAAAGGTAAATTAGTGGCCTTGCCGTAAATTAAAAAAAAAACGTGTCCAAAAGAACTTAATATCTTCGCTGTATAACAAGTGTTCTCTGACACAAGGAAGTAACCAAAATTTATAGAAATGCTCAATTCCTAAGAATAGTGGCAAGAAATCAAACACGGCATCATTGCAAAGACGCACTCACAGCACTAGTTATGGTCCATCTCTCACGGTCATGCGGAATAAAAATATAGCAGCTATTTCAATCAAGCCAGCACCGATAATACGGTCATCGAAAAGTTTGCGCACCTAAATATCCATCCACTGAAACGTTCGCGAACTGACATGTCCGCACATCGATATGCCCCTACACGGATATAATCCTAGAAATAATATATCCTAGGCACGGATATATCCTAGACCCCCTAGGACACGGATATATCCTAGGATTTATATACACAGAAATGTCCTAGACCCCATTAGAGTATTATATCACTCGCACTCGTCTTCTTGTGCAATTCTAATCGTTTAGTCCCCGCTAGTGCTTTGAATTCTACTGTATCTGTGCATTGTACATCGCCCTCTAATGACGAAGACAAAACTGCTACACTTCATAAAAAGTAAACAAACCTAAACCCGACACATCTCATTAAATTCTAACTTTTGCGCCCTCTGCACAAATATGAATAAAAGTACAGACACTACATATGCGACGAAACAAAAGGTACAAGAAACAAAATATAACCCGACAAAAGTCAAGTGCAATGCAAACTAAAACATAAAAAATGAGCTCAGTTGGGCTACTAATAGCCAACAGTGGCTATTAAAAAAACTGGTAATGAAATACAAGCGGTTAAGATTGCTAACGCATTACTAGGAAATTCTCACAGGTTCTATAAAGTTCTCTATGTCAGGCCAGCAAGCAACATCGCTTCATTTTCGATTGCTCTGTTGTGACTAGATTTCTTAAGTAAATATCATAACGAAAATAATTTAGCAGCCATATAAACAAAAAAAAAATACCCAGAAATTCAGAGAACTGTCTACAGTGCGTAGCATTCTTATGCGGCTTGTATAGATTGTGAGTTCTTTACAGCCAAATATGGGTTTGAGTAGCAAAGACCGTTGGAATATTTTATTCTTTTTAAGTTGTCTTTTGCTTCTTTTTGCCATGAATGTATAAATATTTATCATTATAGCGATTGAAAGAAACACCTTTATTTCACTAATTAGGTATTTTTCCGGGAGCAGGGGAAGCTGTCCAATTGACGGTATTTATATGCATATAAACGTTCCTTTGCCGAACTGTTCGTTTAACTGTTCGGTTGCTTTTTTTTTTTTTTTTTGGGGGGGGGGGGGGGAGGGAGACGGAGGAATATGCGAAACATGCATTTGAATTTGCCAGAACTGTTTTGTGAAATTTTCTTTTCTCTATTTTCCTTATTTCTCGCTTTCTATTAGTTCTGTTCGACCAATTATCTCCATTTACGGTATTATGACGATTACAGGTGTTACCTTTTGCAAAATCTGCATTTTTTGTGTAAATGCCAGGAGGTACGCGGTCGTGGCGGTGTGCGTACTCGGCAAAGAATGCTACGCATAAAAAAGCTTACCACAATCGGCTCGTTCATGCTGCAGCGCGTTAAGAAAAACAGGGCACCGTAATTTTTAGACGCGAGGAGAACGTAAATATACGTTGCACGCCATCTGAATTTCCATTGAAATCCCATCTCTCTTCTGCCCGGTTTCTCACGGCAATACGCTTTTCTCTCCTACATCAGCAGAGCTGCCGCCCGCGTCCGTGGGCTCACCGGCCCAACGCCTTTTATCAACGAGCCACCGAGGCGGGTTATGACCGCACGCAATGCGAACGATTGTTGCGAAGTTCAAGTTTACGCTTTTCGCATTCAGGCAACGCAGTCGTGGGCTACGAAATAATTTAGCCCACGATGCGAATTTTATGCTGCGCCGCAAAACTTACACACACGGCTACTTTGCTACATGGGGGCCGTGACATTTCCCGCAAGGGCACCCATGCGACAATAACGCTGGTTGCTTCAAATTCCCGCGTGCCTATGTCGCGTAGCGCTATTTCTGTTGGTGCGTATATCATTGATATTGAATAAAGCGACATGTCCCAGTAACGTTCATAAAGTACTTTTTTTTAAACCCTTCAAACGATTTGGCGAGCTTCATACTTTGAGAATACATTTTGCGGGCATGCCGACGAACCTGCAGCGTGGGCTTACAAATGCTGCGTAAAACGCAAGAGAGTAATACTTTGTGCCATGTCTGCATTGGTGTCGCAGGGAGACCATGTGCAATACCACATTAACGTTTGCGTGGAGTGCAAAGTATGAAACTTTTTTAAGTTCATTGTTTCGTACAGTTTGCGGACGGGACGTAACTAGAATTTCCACGACGGGTTTCGCGAGCCAGAGACGGCGGGCACTGAGGACAACAAATAACGGCTACAGGCGGGAAAGAGGTACTCTCACTGCTTTTCCTGTTATCTGCAGCGCCGCATTACTTTTTTTGAACAACGCGCGCATCAATCGTTTGCTTTCCGTTCCGCCGTCTTACATTTTTCGTCCTGCACGTGCGGCTACCGATTGCAATCGTTTCCATTCCGTAAGCAACTGCCACTTTTACCCGTCTTTACGTGCATTTTACAAAAGTCGAACGTTATAAGCCCATGTGCGCCCAATGTAATCCAAAATAGTGGCGACGCGTAACAACAGTACTAAAGATGCATGCAGTCAATTGGTGCAGTGCGCCAGGCTTACCTGGAGTCGTTGCAACGCAGCAACACCGGTCCTCGCTTCTGTGGCGGGAAGAGACGAAGAGACGTCTGCCGAGCGTCTTTTTTGACAAGACGCGGCCCTGCCGAAGCGGAGAGGGGAACGAGGGCTCTCTCCGCCGTGTCATGAAAGCAAGCAAGGTCACGCAGCCGAGGCAGCGGGTCCGGCACCCCTTCGCGCCGATGGGGACTCAGACGGAGAGGAGATTTCCGCTGAACTCGTACGGGCCGGTTGAAGTGCCGGCGCCACGCCAGGCATTTTACCAGCCTCTATCTCCCCATCCTTCGCCCCCTCACAATCACTTTCTTCTTCGTAGGGTCCCTCTTCCCTTCTACCTTCCTCCATGCCATGCCTCCCCAGTGCGGCGATGTCCTTAGTACGCGGATGCACTTGTGCCGGTCGTTTCCTTCTGCCTCTCCACCCCTCCTCTCCTTTTTTTCGGCGCAGCTTTTTTCACACGCGCCGACGCGAAAACAGGCCATGAGGCGCGCTGTTGTGGAGGGCTCCGGTTAACTACGACCACCTGGGGATCTTTATTGTACGCCGAAATCTCCAACACACGGGCGTTTTCGCTTTTCGCCTCCATCAGAAAAGCGGCCGCGGCGACCGAGAATCGAACCCCGGTACTTCGGCTGAACACCGCACCGCCTTTCCTACTGAGCCACTGGGGCGGGTACCGCGAATTCTCAGGCCCCGCCATGATAGCCCCGATAGTTTTTCTAGGATCCGGATATATCGCTCCAGACGCTTCGGTGCCGAAATTTTGAGGCATGGTAAATCTCGGGCATTCTTTTAACATTTTAACTTTAATATTTTAATTTCGCCAGGCGATGTGAGTTAATGTTTGAGAGTTTTGTTGGGGCCGTGCTGAGTGGAAACGAACAGTAAGCCGAGGCGGCGCATAAGCGCGTAAAACCCAATTTCGACAGCAGAATTAACGTTATTATTTTACTTCCGTTCAACCTTTCTTTTATTTTATCCTTCCTGTGAACAGCCCTGATCCTTCAATCTAAGTGTAACTGAAGCGCTTTGATTTCACTTTACCTGAAAGTGCAATACGCTGCTTGTTTTAGTCCATTCCTATCTCTCCTTCACCTTCTCCGCCTGCAAAACCGCCCTGAAAAATAAAAGGAAACGATGCAGTTTCAGCGCATGTGTATTCCATTTTCATTACCATCTTTATCAACCTCGTCTGGCTTGTTCTGGGTGTCGGGTCTACAAAAACTAACCAAAGATCGCACTAGCAGTGGCTTTACTAAAGATGGGGAAGGAAAGGCTGTGCACCGCTTGCTACCAGCCCCCTTGGTAGAGAGAGGGGGTTGTCACCAACACCACCTAGAATTATAGGCGGTGTTGGTGTCACCTGTGCTTCTATATTTTGTAAACTGGACATCGAAAGCGTGAAGACCGCCGTTATGGGGTCCACCGTCGTAACTTTCGCCAAACCAGTCTATTCAATTTTTTTCTTCATACAGGGTGATCAAAGTTAAGTCGACAGGTTTTTTTTTTTTTAAATAGGCGGTTAGATTTACGCGAAGACCATCTCTACAGCTAGTTTATGCGCACAGGGGGACCCATAATTAGCGGTTAATAATCGATGTATGTGGCTTAATTAATTAAAATTGCTCAATTAACTTTTTAGTGGCTGCAGTAACCAGGCATGTTTGTATTGAAAAGTTAGACGTAATTGTGTTTCTACGTGGTTTCAATTCACAGAATTCATCTAGCGCATCCGTAGTCCGAGATATAAAATGGCGAAGTTTAATTGCCGTTCGCATGATTCCGCGTGCTAGAAGTCAAGACCGGCGCATAGCTCCTCCGTTTCGTTCTGTGTTTCGATAGCGGTTACGGGTACTGCAGATTGCGATAACGCCAGCCAAGAATGAATGGGTGCAGTTATCACTTTTTCCTGTGCCTCCACCTCTTTGTCGAACTAAACACTGTTACACAGCAGGCACGTCACGGAAGGGAGGAGCTTTGCGCCGGGGCAGACTGTCTTGCATGCGTAACCATGCAAACGGCAATTAAACTTCGCCGTTTTATATTCGTACTACGGATGCGCTAGAAGAATTCTGCCAATTGACACTGCGTAGAAACAAGATTGCGTCTAACTTTCCAATACAAACAGGCCTGGTTACTGTAGCCACTAAAACGTTATTTAATCCATTTTAGTTGATGATGATCGTTGGATGTTTATGGCGCAAGGCCAACTGGGGCAAAGAGCGCCAAAACAATAGTCGATGATAGGGTGAAACCTTAAATACTAAGTAAAATCAGCAAAAACAAAAGTAAAGTCACAAAACTACAATGAGCATGGCTGGTGTATAGGGCCAGATTTCATGATGCATGATAGGAAATGAGGTTTAAAAACTTGACTTCTGACAAATACTCAAACACACGTTTCACGGAAACAATGGCTTCGTCACCTAGAAAAAACGATGGATGTAGGGGAATATGTTGTCTGTAGAGTTCTCTGAAGTGTTTGTGTCGTGTTGTGTGAAGTGCCTTGCATGTGATTAGTATGTGCACTACGGATAGGGCCTCTCCGCACCTGCTGCACTGGGGTCTAGAAGATCCCGTCAGCAGATACGAGTGCGTCGCATGGGTGTGCCCTATCCGCAGCCTACCCAAGGCGACTTCCGTGTGTCTGTTGTGTGAGTCAGATGTGTACCGTCCCAAGTGTGGCTTTATTACATGTAGTTTGTTGTCTGTCTGTTCATCCCAGTGTGTTTGCCATGTTCTACGCAAGTGTTGTCTTATGTGTGGCTTGAGGTCTGTATATGGTACGGTTGTTATGTCTACAGTGTTCCTGAGTGCAGCAGCGGCTGCCCTCTCGTCTGCCAACTCGTTTCCAGCGATCCCAGCGTGTCCTGGGACCCAGCAGAGGAGCAGCTGATGCTTCTGCGCATACACAGACATGATAGATTGAAATACAAGATTAACTATGTGGTTTTTGGGGGGTGTATGCGATGACAGTGCGCGAACAACACTCAAGGAATCTGTGTAGATGATAGAATTGGGAATTTGATTTTCAAGGATATGTCGTACAATCAGTAAAATTCCGTACGCTTCTGCTGAAAAAATTGTTGTGTGCACGCTCATGGTTCTGGATGCACTGAAATCCGGACCATGAGCAGCGCACGACACCATAGTGGAGGTTTTAGAAGCGTCACTGTAGAATTCAGCACGTGGGTATTTGAACTGCAAAGAAAGAAAGTGCTGAAGTATTGCAGCTCGCGGTACCCGATTTTTGTCAAGTTTCATAAAAGAAAGGTCACAGGACACAGGGCGAACTTGCCAAGGCGGTAAAATGTTTAAAGAGGATGACCTGTACACGTCTAAAAACGAAGCGCTCAGATCCGAGGCTCGCTCTTTCACTCTAAGTGAAAAGGGCAGAGGAACGGATGGGCGATTTACAAAGAGCAGAGATGTGGATGTATCGTTAAAGACAGGATAAAAAGGATGATTATTCAGCGATGAAATTTTAAAAGCATAAAGTAAGTCCATGTACGTCCGT
Source organism: Haemaphysalis longicornis (assembly GCA_013339765.2). Taxonomy (NCBI): domain Eukaryota; kingdom Metazoa; phylum Arthropoda; class Arachnida; order Ixodida; family Ixodidae; genus Haemaphysalis; species Haemaphysalis longicornis. Next base: position 27,338,982 of record CM023458.1, on the reverse strand, counting down.
TGGTTCTCAAGGCTCCACTTATTACACTCGGCATACAGACTCTCAGCAGGGCTAGTGCGGAAAGCACCCGCCGAAAGACGAAGGCCCAAGTGTAGCACTGGGTCAAGAATTCGCAAGGCTGTCTTAGTCGCCGACCCATACACCACACTGCCATAGTCCAAACGAGACCCAACCAAAGCAGTATACAAGCGAAGCAAGAGTTCTTTGTCGGAACCATAGGATTGGTGGGAGAGAACCTTAAGTATATTCATTGTTTTGAGACATTTATTTTTAAGTTCCTTGATATTGGGGAATGAATGAGAGTTTGTGATCAAACACCACACCTAAGAACTTGTGCTCCTTATTCACAGGAAGCGACACGCCATTAAGAGTAATGTCTGGGTCCGGATGGACCCCGCGCTTCCTGGAGTACACAACGCAGGAGCTTTTTGCAGGATTCAATTTAAAACCATTCTTGTCTGCCCAGCCTGCAAGTTTCTTTACACCAAGCTGGACTTGACGTTCGCAGATTGACAGATTGCATGATTTATAGGATATCTGCACGTCATCTACATACATGGAATACGAGATTGTAGGTGGCAGTGCCTTACCAAGAGAGTTCATTTTTACTATGAAGAGAGTGCAGCTCAACACGCCACCCTGTGGCACGCCATTTTCTTGCACGTAAACGTTTGAGAGTGCACAACCAACTCTCACTCGAAACGTTCTTTCTGACAGGTAACTGACAAGAGTGTTTAACATGTTACCCGAGACACCGAATGACTTTAGGTCACTGAGGATCCCGTACCGCCAAGCGGTGTCGTAGGCCTTCTCGAGGTCGAAAAACACAGTTACACAATACTGTTTATGAACGAAGGCATCCTTTATATACGATTCAAGAGATACGAGTTGATCGTTCGTGGATCGCCCCGCCCTGAAGCCTGCCTGGCAGCTCTCGAGAAGACCATTGTACTCGAGGAAGTACACGAGCCTGCGATTGATCATCTTCTCGAGAAGCTTGCACAGGCAGCTCGTCAGGGCAATAGGACGGTAACTTGAGGGAGACGACGGGTCCTTTCCCTCCTTCAGGAAAGCTACAACTATAGCCTCCTTCCAAGAGTTTGGAATGTGCCCCGAAAGCCAAATCTTGTTATAGAGGTGTAAGAGTGTTAGAAGAGTGTCTGCGTGCAGGTATTGTATCATTGTATATGTGATGTTGTCTGGGCCTGGAGCTGAGGGTTTACACGTGCTCAGAGCAGCCCTCAGCTCATACAGTGAAAACTCTGAGTTATAAGAAGATGTTGACCTATTGTTATCTAGTATAGGCTTCTTTTCGGCCGTTTGTTTGTGTTTCATGAAAGTGTTTGTGTAGTGTGCTGAACTGGACACGTGTTGGAAGTGTTGTGCGAGTGTGTCAGCCTGGTCTACGAGTGTGTCCCCTGTTGTGCTGACCAGAGGCAGGCTGTGTGTTTGTTGTCCTTTGAGTTTACGTATTCTCGTCCATACTTTCCGTGTGTCTGTGTAGGAGTTAATTGATGTTATGAATGTACGCCAACTATCGCGTTTTGCCTCACGGCGCACACGTTTTCCAAACGCCTTGGCCCGCTTGAACAAGAGGAGGTTACTCGACGTGGGGTACCGACGAAGGATACCCCACGCCTTGTTCTGGGCCTCTCGCGCCCGCCTACAGTTCTCATTCCACCACGGCCTCCGCTGGTTGCGCGGGGCACCAGAGGTGTGGGGAATGGACCTTTCGGCGGCGTCGAGGATGTGCGCCGTGAGCAGTTGGGTAGCTTCTTCAACGTGTAGGTGTCCTATGGATGTGTGGTGTAGTTTGGATGTCTCTGTAAATGTATTCCAGTTAGCTCTTGCTTCATTAAACCTTTTATGGGAAGATGGACTGCTCGGGCCTGTACCTATATGCGTTAATGAAGTGGGGAAATGGTCACTACCATATGGGTCTGTGCCCACGCCCCATTCAAGACATGGAAAGAGAATTGCAGAACCAATAGCCAAGTCAAGACATGAGTATGTGTTATGTCCTATGTTATGGTATGTAGGCTGTTTATTGTTGAAAAGGCATGCTCCAGAAGATGTAAGGAATTTCTCTATCAGGCGACCTCGGGCATCCGTTCTGGAAGAGCCCCAAAGAGAGTTGTGAGCATTAAGGTCGCCTGTAAGGATGTATGGTTCGGGCAGTTGGTCAACCAGCGCCTCGAAGTCAGAGCTCGAGAGTGAGACATCAGGAGGAATGTATATGGAGCATACCGTTATCAACCTATTAAATATTATTGTTCGAATTGCTACAGCCTCAAGGACAGTGTTCAAGGTGACAGGGTGGCATGCTAAGGATTTGCGGACAATTATGGCCACACCGCCAGAAGAGTGTGTGCAGCCATCCCTGTCTTTCCTGTATACCAGGTAACTATTCAAGAAATTTGTGTGTTTGGAATTAAGATGTGTTTCCTGGACACACATTAAACTTGGCTGATTGGCATGCAGAATCTCATGCACGTCGTCAAGATTATTCAGAAGGCCTCTGCAGTTCCATTGAACAATGTTTTCTCTTCCCATTATGATGTGTTAGAGCTACTGGAGTGTGATTATTTATGTAGGGTCTTTCGGGGCTTGCACTCTTGGAAGGGGTTTTCTGACCTTCTCTACTGACCTGGACGTCGCAGCCCGTTCCTTCCGCTGCGATGAAAGCCGGAAGGGCTCGACGTCCATGTCGTCATCTGATGGCAAGGGGGTGGCCAGCGGACTGGGCCCCCTTGACGTGGTACCCTTTCGGGTGTTCTTTGCCTGCGCTGCCAGTGCCGAAGGCGTGGGGAGCACCACAGGTGGCACAGGCAGTGAGGCGGGGGAGGGGGTCGCTGCGACTGCCTCCGTCTCCATCTCCGTGCCCTTGCGTGTGCTTTGGGCCGGTGGAGAGGAGGAAACAGAGGGTGCAACGGCATCCCCAACGGACGTGGATGCCACCACAGCCGCTGCTGACTTAGCAGGCGGTGCGGTGGCGGTTTGGGCCGCCAGAGGCAACCCAGGGGGGGGCGGGGGCGGGACCAAGTCCGACTCGCGGTACTGGGTCCCCGCCGAAACCAGACGCCGCTCCGCCCCCCGGCGAGCTGCGTCGGCGTACCTCCCCAGGGGAAAAGAGGCGAACCTCTTTCGCGCCTCGGGGAAGGTGATGTTTTCTGTTACCTTTATGTTAATGATTTTTTTCTCTTGTTGAAACTTTTCACAGGCGCGAGAGTATGCTGCATGTGGACCCTGGCAATTCGGGCAGGTAAGGTTGGTTGCAGTGCAGTTGTCAGATAGATGATCATGCTGGCCACATTTGGCACATGTTGTTCTGCCACGACAGGAGTTGGTACCATGCCCGAACCTCTGGCACTTGAAACAGCGCCGCGGGTTCGGGATGTATGGCCGGACAGAACAACGGATGAAACCTGCGTTGATATGCTCGGGCAGTGTGCAGCGGTCGAAAGTCAGAATCAGATGTTTGGTGGGTATTTCTTTGTTCTCTCTCCTGATGACGATGCGCCTTACTGCTGTCACGCCTTGTTCTTTTAGGCCTTCGAGCAGATCAGTCTCTGTCTCGGTTAGGAGATCTGCCTCAGAGATCACACCTTGACAACTGTTGAGGCTGCGGTGGGGTGTGACCCTGATCTCCAGATCTGCCATGCGGGTTTGTTTCAGGAGGATTGTGGATTGCTGATTGGTTTTAACCTCAACTAGCACTTCACCAGTTCTGAGTTTTTTGGCGTCATATGTTTTGCCGATGATACCTTCAAGGTATTTAGAAACAAGAAATACCGATTGAGAAGAAACCGGCTTCGATTTGTCCACAGATTCCATGATCAAAAAACGAGGGTAGTTATCTTGCTTTGGGAGCGAGATAGAAGGCAAAGAAGGAAAAGATACTTCGGTGCGGCCCCTTTTCAGGGACCGATCACGTTTGGGGGGGGGGGGTTTAGAGAATGCCATACATCATAGTATAGAAGCAGGGGACGGGGGTTCTTTCTTCTCAAACCTTACCCTGATAGCCTGAGAGGTCCCGGAGCTCCCTGCCTGGTAAACAGACAGGGAGCCCATCCGCCGGAGCTTGACCTGGGCTCCGACGGCCACCGTTTACGGCTTCTACCCTTCACCTTTAAACACCTCGCCACGGTTGGATCCAGCTTATGTTTGGGGGCTCGGGGTCCGCGGTATCGCCAGTACCGTCACCAAGATTGCTCAAGGGCCCCGTGCGGGGAATCCATTTTAGTTATTTCAGCCTCCAAAATCAATAATTACCTCCTATTTATGAGTCCCCCTGGGCGCATAACCTCACTGTAGAAGTCGTGATCGCAAAAATCTAAGCGCCTACTTTTTTTAAAAACCTGTCGACTTAACTTTGATCACTCTGTATAATATAAGAAAGCGAGGAATGTCAGCGGTGCCCCACAAGAGTTCAGTAATTTTATGTTGCCTCTCCAACCCGCAAAAAATATTGTAAGCTCTTAGAAAAAAATCTTGAGACAGTTAGATGGTGTTACCACTTCAGGGCATCACATAAACGCAAGAATGCGTCATGCTACCAATGAAAGCTATTTAAACTACTGTTGTAAACTGAATTCCAGAGATCGAGGCTCCCTGATTTGTTTCTATTCATGCTTTTACTGAAGGCTCAAAGTCATTCTCGGGAAAGATAGAGCTTGCTACGAGCCGCGGCGTACAAGTTCATTGACATTATTTAGGCCGTTCTGAGATTACCAATGGGTCGCCGCTTTTTCGATGTACTGAAAACTCATTGCCACTTCCATGCAATACATCGAACGTCGAGGAAACAAATGGTTGTAGCCCGTTTGGTTCCTCGACGGAACCAACTACAGCATACCACTTTTTTTTGCGCCTTCATGCTTACATACGGCGCGAAAAAAGGCACGAAGCGCGCCCACAGTGTGCGTTCTCCTGGGCCACTCAGCGGAGCATTCACACTAGCGGCGCGACGCTGTCGCTACCTATGTGTCGATCTCGCGGCGAATAGCTTTTTTTTTTGCGCCAATTCTGTGACGCTTCCTAGGCCTGTAAAGTTTTCAGGGGAAACCGAAAATAATATGACTGAAAAAGAAATCTGGGGGAGATATGGAGGTTGCGGCAAAGAATTAGAATGAGATAAAAGTACGAGTGCAAACCTAACACGAAGCTTGGTTTGCCCGAATCTGTATTCGGGCAAACCAAGCTTCGTGTTAGGTTTGCACTCGTACTTTTATCTCATTCTAATTCTTTGCCGCAACCTCCATATCTCCCCCAGATTACAGATTCGGGCAAACCAAGCTTCGTGTTAGGTTTGCACTCGTACTTTTATCTCATTCTAATTCTTTGCCGCAACCTCCATATCTCCCCCAGATTTCTTTTTTGAGTGGTATTTGCACGCACAACCCGTGCGAGCTTTATCAGCACTGAGAAGCTATAGAAGCTGCAGCTGTTGTCGAAAAGGCTCGTTCTTCCTCCACCACAATATCCTAGACTTGTCCGTAATAAAATCTCGCCGCAACTGTGTTTGCCAATACATTTAAGCAGGGTTTAGGAACAAATGGTCCCGGAACAAATGGCCCCGGAACTTATGGTCCCGGAACTTATGGCTCCGGAACAAATGGTCCCAGGCACCTATTCGGGCATAATGATTCTATAAAACTCCACGTGGCTTCTGTTTAAATTTGTTTTATTTTGCTGGAGTGCAGTTTCTAATTTCTTAGGTTTCTTTATTTTTGTTTTCTTTCTTTTTTTTCAGATTTCGTTAAGCCAGTTAGCTCAATTTGGGCGATTAGAACGATTAAATGAGGTATTTCTGCCAACCACGCATTTTTGTGAAAGGGCAGGGCATTCATTACACGATTGGCCCGTTTTTGGAATTTTTTATGCGTATTTTATCCGGCCTTTTTATTTTAGTCGTCCTGTTTTTTATACGTTGAGACGAACATTCTTATATGCAGTTTCTAATTTCTTAGGTATCTTTTTTTTTCAGATTTCGTTAAGCCGGTTAGCTCAATTTGGGCGATTAGAACGATTAAACGCGGTATTTCTGCCAACCACGTATTTTTGTGAAAGTGCAGGGCATTCATTACACGATTGGCCCGTTTTCGGAAATTTTTTATGCGTATTTTATCCGGCCTTTTTATTTTAGTCGTCGTGTTTTTTATACGTTGAAGACGAACATTCTTATTTATTACTTCCCTCTCTCTTTCGGTATATGATTTTTGTAATATTTTCCTTTTTTCGGTTTTCCACGTTTTGATTGTTTGTGAGTCCGGCCGTGTTCCAGGAAGCCGCACGTGTCGCGAGACGCCGCTAGTAAGCGAGGGGGGTCACAGACACAGTGTCTAGACATGCGGCCGTCTGGTCTGATAGCAAGCATCAGCTGAGCCGCAGGTCAAGCCAGGCTGTCGCGACGGTCAGCACTGTTAGTTCGTGCTTTTCATTTAATTAATGAAAGCCGCCGGTGGCTCATGTATTGGCGTCGCCTCCGCTTCTAGCTGCGCGCTCAGTTCCTTTTATGCAGCCGCAAAGACGCGAAGTTGGGGGTCGCGGAGTGCATGCTTTGTGCTCCTTCCTCTTTTGTGTGGCAAAAGACTGGGGTGCTGAGCCCTAGTACCTCTGTTGGTATGCGGTCATTCGGTGACGAGCTGACGGGAAGCGAAAAGGTGCCGTCTCTAGTTTTTGACGATTTGCGAAGCCTGCGTCGGCGCTGTTCGTTGATGGTCATTCGCCTTAGGAATTCGCCTCGGGTTGAAGGAGCTCTTCTCCGTAGTCCGGCGGGCGGCGGCATCCCTTAGTCTGGGAAGGGATTTGCCACGACTCCCCCCACGCACGCGGCGACAAAGGCAGGGCGGGAAGGTGACAACACGGTAAGGTGTTAGCCGCGCGAAGACCGCTCTAAGCGTTCGGCTTTGGCTTTTGAGGAGATGCCGCCCGCCAGCAAAGTATTGCCTATTTTCGGAGAAAAACCAGTTTCTAAACTGCAAGCTGTAAAATTATCGAGGTGCAAAATCTTGATTAGTGTTGCTTCGCTTGATTCGGACTGCAGATATCGAAGCATTTCAGGTGGTGAGCACAGTAACTCAGCTTAGCCAACCAAATAAACCCTCATCGACTAAAGTTTCCTTTTGAAATAGCGACAAAACGGCGAGCGCAATGCACCAGTACAGCTCTATGTTGACTGGCGGTGAACAGTACCGTCCCAGTCACATTTTTGATACTTTACATAACCTAAATATACCGTCACTGTAAATAGGCTCAACGCACTGGACGAAGTCAGACTCACTTCTCAAGCATTAACAAAATTTTGTATTCTTGCGAGTATTGCACGTCAGCCGTGTTAATTTAAACAGCTGTGTTGCTCCACTTCATAAGAAAACTGCATTCACGAAGAAAATTACAGTAGCCCGTTATTGTATTCACTTTAAACACCGGCCGAGGGCGGCCCAGTACACGCAGATTTTTTATTGAAAGGTTCACCACTGGTTTGCCTGGCACTCGGAATAACAAAAAAATATGAGTAAAGCAAGCACGGCAGATCGTACACGTGCGACAAAAAAAAGTTTGTATACAGCATTGAGCTCAAGCAAATTCAGCATTAGCAAATATACTGTGTACGAACAGATGCAAAATACAGTGTGCACAGAAACAAGCATAAATATAAATACATTGACTCCCCTCCTCCCCTCATGCAGGCGCTAAGGCGGAGTTGTGGTGGGACCATTTCTTCCTACTTTGACATTGGAACCATTTGTTCCGGGACCATTAGTGCCGGGACCATAAGTTCCGGGGCCATTTGTTCCGGGACCATTTGTTCCGGAACCATTTATTCCGCGACCGTTAGGGCAAACGTCAATCGGGAACCAGAATCCAACATTTCAGGAATAAAAAAAATAGAATAACACATTCGTTTTGGGGGTATTTTTACAAGGCCTTTTCAGTGCATGAACATACGATTACACGCACAGTTAAGCACCGGCACATTCAAGTGTTGGTCGATTTCGGTACAAACAGACGTAAGTGATCCAGGAATTGATGATGCGAAAAAAAACAGTGAAAAGTTGCAATCAATTACATATTTTTTTTATTTTATTAATATTTTCTTTATCCCGGCATAATCATAAGTGCGCTCAATTTCTTCGGAACGATTTCTCCAGTAATTGTGTATTAAAGAGGGTTCCTCAATCGCGTTTTTTTATTTGTCTTTGGGTAGTGTTTCAAAGATTTATTTTTCTAAAAACGTGGTCTGTTCTTTTATTGTAATATTGACGCATAATTATGAATCCGCATATTTTTTAAACGACCGAAATTGTAGTTATTTATTAAGGATCGTTCCTCAACCCTCTTTCATTTATTTACCTTTCTTGTAATGTTCTTTGAATATCAGTGCTAACGACTGAAACGAATTACTGAAATTGTGAATTTGTGACGACTTAGTTATGCCCTCTGTTTATTTTTTGAATTGCGAAATGTATGCATATATAATTCACGGTTCAGTGCAAGTAGTTCATCAACCGGTTATTCGTGGATGCTAGTAAACAAAAACAAACCGATGAACACAACGACCACCCAATCCCGAGAAATACAAGCACGCGCGGTTCCTCCCTTTGGATGTAATGGCTCATTGGATCTAGTGACGCGTTGGATCTAGTGACTCGGATGGATCTCTTGACTCATTGGATCAATTGACGCGTTGGATCTAGTGACTCGGTTGGATCTCTTGACTCGTTGGATCTTCTGATTCGGGCATCACGTGACCAAGTGGATCTCCCTGACTCGTTGGCTCTAATGACCCGTTGTATCTAGTGACCTTAAGCGTACCTGATTGGCACCGGACTTGGGGGACGCGAATCTCACAATCTTTACCGCTTGAGAGCGAGCTCTTTGTATTTTTTGTTCGAAATAGTGCTCTTAACGCGTATTTTTTTTTATTTGCGATCGAGAATATCAAGCGCGCACCTATTTTCACTGAAGAAAAAACAATGCGACTAAACGTTATGTATTGATGTTCTGCCTCCAATATACCTATTGATTTGTTTAGTTAACAATGTTGACAAGAAATAAGTGTGGTTCCATGAGCAGGGGGTTAGAAAAGTTTTCCTATATAAAATTCTCTGTTCTGAACGTTCACAACCTTCAGCTGCGTGGCTGTATTGAGGAACAAACACACCGTCAGACACATAGTCAGAACAAAGAAAGACTATCCTGTCTGAAAACTACCTTGCATGCTGAAGCACACAAAGGAGGGTTCATCAGCATTACACTGAAAGAAATTGTGACTTTCAGTGACACTTTGAAACAGGAAGTTCTATTGTAAGTAAAATAGAACGGCGCAGGACGTTTGCAAACTGTGCCGCTTTTAGGGATAAAATAATAATTCATGTCTGTTTCTATCTGCTACATCGCGTCATGCTCCAAATGCATTGTAATCGCACGCTCCCTTTTGTTTTTCTGTACATCGTCGCATTAACAAGCAAAGGAACATAGCATAAATGCAGGTGGTCTGACGGGCAACGCGGAAATGTGGTTGATCGGTAGAACACGAAAGTGAGATGTGCCTTCACAGGATCAGTTGAATGTTTATTCTGCATCGATATGAACTTGCACATCGCTATTTATATTTCGTCGGTATGGCACCGTCAGACTTATCAAAACATTACATACTGGATTGCACGCGCCGGAGCACTAAACCCGAATGAAACCACATGCGCTCGGAAACCATTCGAACGAAACCGAACGAGTTGCCATGGCAGCGAATTGTTTGGTGCACTCACGGTCCGCTGCTCCGAAATAGCATGATTTTTGGGGCTGTCTAGTGGGTGTGCTTGACGAGCGACAACCTGCCGGCCCGTCGCTTTCGCAAATGTGCGACCGCTGCGTCGCCGCTCCGTGAAGTGTACGGTAGACGGTTGCGTTGCGACGAGCTATAAGCTGGGGCCAACTGTCGGCGCTCATTAACATCGTGATCAACTTCTTCGCTTCACCTCTCTTATACGGAAGCACCGTCGAAATAGAAGCCGTTATAAGAAAGATATATGACACGTTCATACGCCTGTCTACGCTTCAACTCGTACCAGTCGGTAAAGCGCCTGGCACCTCCCGTTGCGGGAACGGAGCACCCGGATGGAATCGTGGCGCAGCCGCCTTTTTCTGGCGACGTCATTTCCGTGACGGATATGACGTCATTCAGGTGTTGGTGGATCCCGGCGTGAAACACTTTCGTGTTAAAATATGGCTGACGATACGATACTCTGCAAGGCAAAATTTGAGTGCAGTGCGAATTGCAGTCTTTTCTGTCACAGCGCATAGCTGCTGTGACCGAATACACGAATGCGCGCGCTCCTCTGGCGTAATCTCGCATTGCATCGAGCCTCCACCGCCGAGCATGTCGCGCGCGGCCTCGGCAATCCGCCCTCGCCCTCAAAATTTTGCTTTACTTTCGTGCCAGCTTTCCTGCTCACCCCATCTACGGCGCTCGCTTCGTCCCCTCGGTTTCAGTGAGGCCGATGGTGACGGACGACGCAAAACCGCAGGAGCGGGTCCTTAAGATTAGCTGCGCCTTAAATAATTGCAATTATTCACGGGTTTCGTCTAAAAATAATCTGTTTTGTTCTGAGCCCCTGACATTGCAGCGCGAGCTTCTGCAAGTCTTCCTCACCAAATATCAGTTTTGTGCTGTTCTAACCACGCCTCCGTTTAGTTTGCTTTGAACGCCACATACGCATTTTTGAAATACTGCGCCAGGAGGTGACAAATACATTCGGTACTTTTGAAGTCAGCGATCTTGGTTTTTATCCCTTCATGACCAAGTATCTTTCCGCGGGTTTGATTCCCGGACGCGGCGGCCGCTTTTCTGATGCAGGCGAAAAGCAAAAAACGCCCGTGTGTTCGAGGTTTCAGGGCGCATTAGAGATCCCCAGGGGGCCAAAATTAATCCGGAGCCCTCCACTACGGCGCGTGTCATCGCCTGCGTTGCATCGGCGCAATAAGCCCTACAATCAATCAATCAATGAAGTTATCTTTCAAGCGTAAGCGCAAAGAACGTTTTTATCTTTATTTCAGTTTCTCCGAATAATCACATTTTATAATTGTCCCCTGCGCCATTTCGCTAACACCTTTTTTGTGTTCTCCCATATCGCTTTAGGCTTCTCTCTTTCACAAATATTTAAACGGTTTATTTTGCTTTTATTCGTTTTTATGTTTTGCCCTTGTATTATTTTTTCTTCTCTATTGCGTTTTTTTGTGTTTTATGACAGATGGGAGAAGTGTTTGATGTTGTTTTCGCTCTTCTCTGATCAACCATACTATGTCAGGTGTCGGGTGCAGCTTGGTAAAAGCTATGATTATTGCAGCAGCGGGCCCCCCTACGCAGCGCTTTAGAGTGCTCTAATTGCACGTCCCCTTCCTCCATTCAGTCACTAATTTATGCAGTGTTTTCTTATCGACATAATGTCAGACCAAGCGGGAGGCCTAATGGCGGGTTCTTTAAGCACCTTCGCTTTTGTACGCGAAATTTTGATATTAGAAAACTAGTTTTTTAATATCTGACACGAAAAAAAGTGCCTAGCGTGCCACTTTCTGTCTAGCTCTGGGGCGCGCGATTTTTGAGTCGTGATGAATGCACTGAATTCCGCAAGCAGCAATATTGGTCAGTGGCCGCTAATGTTGTCGCTAAGTAGTCGCTAATTAGGGGACGTTATAATATATGTGGTGGGTGATTTTGCTGGTGTGGCGCCGTTGATTTTTCGTTCTAGGTAGATTTTTTAAATACAATCTGTCTTTCTTGGTGGTCTTAAAGGCAGAAATTTTTGGTCTGTCTCTCTCTGTCTGTCTGTGACTCGATTCCGCCACCCGGACAAAATGAAACAAACTGCGCAATAGTCTTACATAACCAGCACCAAATCTAAACGTCTATGTCCGGTCTTAATGTTCATACTTGTCAACATTGTTGAACAAGAACAAGACATTACCCAAATATAAGGTAGCAAATCAATACATAAGTAATAGTTGCGGTGTTCCTTAATTAAACATTTCATGGGTGCTTGTTTTTTGCGATACAAGTGAAATACTACATCAACGGCAGAAAACCGTCGCCTGCTGTTGCCCGGGATACCTGGCGGCAATAAAAAAATCAAACGGCAACAGCAATGGAAGGTTCCAGTAGATATGTTCCACGCTTGGAACGCTCGTGGAGCTGGGCAACTTGGTTGTATACACGTTGTAGTAGAGTGCATCGATTCATGCGCGTCTCCGCCGTACGGCAGCGCTGGTATAGAGGCTGGAGCAGCGGAACGCGGAAAATTTAAATGGACTTGAGACAACCTTTAGCGTGTTATCTAGGGAGGAACGAGACGGGAGAGGAACAGCATGAGGGGTGAGCGGGAGAGAGAAGGGAAACATTTACTTGCCGCGAGTGCCAGTCCACTATCGTCTTTCGCCGACATTTGCGACGAAAGGAGCAGATACGCGGCCATTTTTTTTCTCTCTTTTGCTGCAGTTTTTGCACCAAGTCACCATTTTGATTGCACTAATGTGCGCTTAATTTATCAGGGGAGCTCTAGCACTGGCGTAGCTGACCCGTTCTGCTTTCCATAAGGCTCTTTACGATGGAACAGGGTTCAGCGCAGTGATAACAAGGACAGTGAAAAGACGGAACGGGCGCGTGTCCCTTGTGATCACTGTCCTTGTCGACATAGGGGTAATCCTTGTTCCTCAGTCATGGGCCAACTCGCGAAACGAATCGTTTTATTAAATGGTTCTTTTTTATTATTTTTAAAGTGAAGTTTTCTATGCCTCATTGATGGTGTCCGCGCTCACCACACAACGTTCTGAACGAAAGCCAACTTTCTCTCAAAATGATATTGAAAAGAAGCGCCCCAAGAAAGAAAAACGCTTCCTGTGGTCAGAGTCAAACCTGGCTCCCTCGTGTTGTGATGCCGACGCCTCTTCGACTGCGGCATTTAGACACAGTCGGAGCAGTTTGAATTCGGATAGGGGGGCATGGACGTGCACAATTAGACAATAATCATACATACTCTGTCTAATAGACGATGGTTGAACGAGAAGCTTTTTTCGTGCAAGATCAAACGGTGAAGGGTCAAAGTCAAAGCCGCCGCGATAAGAAGTCTACACACCGTGCGAGTCACAGTCAAAGCTCAAGGTGTGAAAGTCCAGAGCGTCTGCAAGTCGAAGTCCAAATTCAGACGACAACCAAACCCTCACGCGAAATCCATCACCGTCGTTACGCGGAAGGGCGCATCAGTTTTTTAAACCATTTTTATACCTTTTTCTTTGCGCAATTTGTTCTTCTTTGGTTATTTTTTTCGTTCTGGCTTTTTCATGGGTTCTTTATTTTTTCTATCTGTTCCCTTTCGATTTCTTGCTTGAGGTTTCTGCATGTATACACCGCAGATTGAGACCATCAGAAGTACAGATGCAAGGTTTCTTAAAAATTTAAGACGCGTAAAAGCAGTTTTTTTGTTTTTTTTTTCAGGAAAATATGAAAAATTTAAACAAGACGATTTCGCATACATCCATAAAAAATCGGCCTATTTGTTCAGCCGTAGCCTTAGATGTCTCATCACACGCGAAAACTGATCGTAGTTGCTGCCGACTACACGAATGAAACCAAATTACGGCTGGTGTAAAAAGGAATTAAGTAAAAAAATATACATAAAACTTATTTGAATTCGAGGAGAATTTCAGCCCGGGTCGCCAGAGCCGCAGCCAAGTGCGGTAACTGCAGCGCTAATCCGCTACCGTGCCGGGACGGAACAAGAAATACCGGGATGCGTGTCGCATGACAGCTGGGCGTGACGACACGTTCGTGCTCACCTGTCATGTAGTCGTCGTTCACCGTTCTTTGTCCCTGTCGTTTTAGCGCTGTTAGAAGAATGCAACCGTACCAATTAGCTCGACTTCTGTTACTGACTTTAGAAAGCATCGCCCTGACTGCATGCACAGCGGTAGCATCACAACAAATTTCCCCGGAGAAGCTGTTTGTCTCTTGAACGCTATCCTGGTTGAAAAAAAAGAAATGAAACAACCTGTATTCTTTCTTGTATTTTTGTTGTTTTTCATTTCAACCGCTCACATCTCCACTACGAACAAGCGGGGTAATTATGACGTTTTGGTGCCGAGCTATCGGTAAGACCAGCCCTCTGTGGAGAAAAAAATCGCGTTTCCGCTTAAGTGCACGAAACTTCGATATCTGGTAAGGCAGTGCACCACTTCACACAATTATTTATTTTTACTGGTAAGCGCCTTCAGATCTTCTAGACCAATTGTTCTTGCTCCCTAGTCTAGCAATTTTCCGCTCCGCCTAGACTATGTAGTTTTCTAAAGATTGACTCTACAGTGTGTTTCGGCAATCCTTCAATCCGCGTAAACGCTTCTCAGCAGGAAGAGAACACGCTGTCAGGGCAGTTAAGATGAAACAGAAAACACAAGCGCCGATATGTGCGTCGAGAGCTGATTGCAAGCGATAAATCACGCACGCATCTTTTCCCTTTTAACACAGTCCCCTGCTCCCGGTCTCAGGTACCATCCTCCTCTTTTGCAAACCCTGCGTCATTTTTCGCCTCCCTCCTTTATTTCAAATCATTCCAGGCGTAACAGCGCTGTATGTCTTTCACTCGCCATTTGTTCAGCAAAACGCACTCATCTATTATCTCTGTTGTCAGTGTTACCACGTTAGAAACAAAGTTTTAGGGAAAGGAACATGTCTGAGGTAAGACATTCCCCTAGCTTGCCTCCTTCTGACCCTAGGCTACGATAAATGGACCATTGTGGTTCAGTACCTTGACATGCCACTCTTTGTTTTGACCAGTTTGTTTTCCTGTCGGCTAGAAACAAACGATTGCAATGCATGTAAATTGAGCTTCATTATGGCAGCAGACTGAAGAAAACAGCATAACTTTTTTACTGCTATTAAATCATTTGCCTCTCTCATGACTGCTTCTAATCACCTTTAGGCTACTGATCACTGAATTCGAAAGCGGTAAAGATGTTGCGCACTCGGAGAATCCGTTTGAGGTACGGGAAGTTTTGTGAGCGATACTTTTGGTTGTGTCCGACGTGATAAATTCTAGCAAATTGCCGTTCATGTTGCCTTGAGGGCAAGATTGATAGCTGGCGCGCTTAACCGGTCAACTAGTTCAGTTATTACTAGTCGGTAACAGATATCTCCCACCAATTTTTTGGTGCTCATGAGCGGGGTATTGTCGACCTCAGCGTGACCACATGGTGGTTGGTGCCATCTCAAGAAATCAGAGGTATATATTCTACCTTTACTCACTAAGGCCCTCTTTATTTAAGACAAACACATCTTAGATGTACTAGCCAAAATCATTGTTGACCATTTGAGGACAGGCCTACCTACATAAATTTGTCCAGCTGCATTGTAACTGAAGTGAAACACAGGCAATTTTAATCTAGCCATATAAAATACGCACGAAGGTGCAATTTGAATACTCGGCTATTATTGGGATTCGAACGCATTATAGAAAAAAAAACAAGATTTGCATGTTTTTTTTTTTTTCAGATATGTGTACGCATAAGAATTGACAGAAATTCGTTACAGCATCATTTCAGCCGCAAGTGTGTGTGAATTCTATCTTCACAAAGCATTCTGTATAATAGAAGCGGGTCGCACGACGCTCGACCGGTTGATAAGTTTCGAGAGATCTTCGCTGCACCTCCCACAAACTGACACGTACGCACCAACACGGTAGCGGAGGGCTCTCCGTATGAACCCTGGAAAGCCAATTCAACCGGCATTCAACGGTAAAACAAACAAGAACAGCTGTGGCACGTACAACATAAATCAGCGTAAAAACTCACAACACCAGCGAGTCAGCAAGTGTGCTATACCATGTACCGCAAACACTTTTGGGGGCCGTACACTGCCAATATTATGAGCTTCAACAGAGCCCTACAAACGGGGAACTGATAACCAAGATAAACACGGGGGTGGCAAAAGCTTAAAGGAGCGCTTGAAATCCCCAAATTGTGTTAAATGAAGAATATTAAGTTATAACCGCGAAAAAAGGGGACGAGTTCTTAAGTTACCGAATTTTTCTCTGGAAACAAACTGCAATAATCTTTCACTGCAGCAGCAAACTCCTGCCCACTCACTGTTTGGTGATATACCTCGCAGTATTGAGCGGCCTTGCACCCTCCGTATGTGCCTCTTCGTACATCGAATCGAACATCTGACACTTTCACACATGCGCGCTACGTACCCTAAGCGCGCGACATATCGCTTCTACTGCCCTTTGCCTTCAGTTAATCGGGGCCGCCTCGTTGACTTTGCCATGAACGGCAATGTTTGTTGTGGATGTAAAGGAAAAGCGTGATTTGCTATTAGGAGAAAATGAGCGACGGGTATTTCCGCACTGGTTGATGAAGTTGATGAAAAATCCTGGGCCCATAAGTTGATGAAAAATCCTCGGCCATCTCCACTGACGCGAAACCTGGGGAAGGGCGAAGCATGCAGTGTATAAGTGTATTCTTGACGCCTTGGCGTTTTTTGCCAATGGCGATGAAACCGTTTGTGGTAGAGGTATAGAGCTTTGCTGTAAAGGTGTCTTGTCTTTGAAGCACGAAGCTCTCAAGCGCGAGGCGTGAACGAGTGTCTCGATGTTCTTTTAGCACGTCTTACATTCTAGCGTGAGGCTGAAACGTGTTTCCCGGTCTTTTAATACCGTGACTACATGAAACGACGATTACGATGATGGCGGCGACTACAGGATACGCAGAAAGCCCCAGTCTCTAAGGTGTTACGCCCCTAAATATTCCGAGAAGCAGAGCAAAGGAGAGAAAAGGAGCTAATTTCCCTAGTTCCCCTTGGCTAATCAAATTTCCGGGAAGGCAAACGTTGCTCTGTATTGTTTTTACTAGCGTGTCCTAGCCATTGCTGCATCGAATGCTCCCTTGTCCTCGAGAAAATTTCTGGCTTCTCACTCAATTTATGTCGTTGTGACCACACTACCTTTCTACGAAAGCTTAAAATTGATTTTAGAGAATAGATTGTAAACTGAGCAAATGTCGTCACGAGGTTTCCTAAATAACATTCGGTGTTTTACAAGAATACTGCAATGCAGCAGGGTAAGAGGGTAATCCTCTTGTCGGTCAAAAGCCTCAATCAAGAAAAATGCAACACTTTCTTTTCTGCTCATCTTCAACGTGTTCCAAACCCATTACTGCGAAGATGATATTGGCGAGGCTCATGGGGCACCAAAGGTGACATATTTCGCAGATCATTCGATCATATATTGCAAAAACGACCGAAATGGTGCGCTAAAAAGTGACAACATGGCGAAGGTGTAACTTAAGCCCAGCGACGTCTTGACGGTGTAACTTCAATAAGCAATCCTGAAAAGCTTCTCATTGAAAAAAAAATAGTGACGTGTGTTTACGCACAGTTTTGTTTATTATGTGAGAGAATAAACCTCAAAATAAATTTTTATAGATGCTATCAAACGAAATGGTTCTCTGATGCTTCGAAGTTTTGGTGAACTGGTACGCTGCAAAGTTCTAATGAGGTGCCACTTCCTAGCGATTCTATTTATCACAGAACTAGAATGAATAAAGAGTTACGGAAAGGTACCCTCGAAATGCGCACGGCCACATTTTTCATAATGTTATCACCTGGCCATAGAATGTGCTTTGAATGACTCAGCAAACAGAAGAGCATATATATTACAAAATTATAGAAGGTTCGCTGCCTTTAGAACTATAATTCTGGTACCAATACAGCCAAGCTTACAAATAACATGAAGAACCATACAACCGTTCAAAAAATCGCTTGGAGCAACAATCTGACACGGGGTAGCTAATGTAGCTCGTATAAACTTACTCAACCCGTCAATGACGCGGTTCAAATTTGCAGTATAGGAAAAATCGACTTGGGACCTACTTATATTGATTGATTGTAGGGTTTAACGCGCCGACGCAACGCAGGCAATGAGGCGTGCCGTAGTGGAAGGATCCGGATTAATTTTGACCACCTGTGGATTTTTACGTGCGCCGAAATCTCGTACACACGGGCGTTTTTGCTTTTCGTCTCCATCAGAAAAGCGGCCGCCGCGGCCGGGAATCGAACCCGCGACTCGTGCTCAGCAGCGCAACGCCTTAGCCACTGAGCCACCGCGGCGGGTGTGATGTGACCTATAGTTATAAACCCCAAAAATCAACAAATAAAATATCCGTTGGAAGCAGCATTCATTTACCAAATTTTCGTGGGTGAGGTAGACCTTCGAACAGAGCAGCAGTGCCTAGAGGACAAGCGGGGAGGTAACAGAAGACGAGTGCTGAATCTTAACGAAATTACAATGCAAGAAAACACACAAAACATATATAGCACCGTAAACACCACCCCACGAATGTGCAGTGACACAGAAACAGAGTACAACAGCAGAATGTGGGTTCTATTTGCGACACAACACCACAAATTGCAAATAGTACACTGTCTTTAGATAACATCAATCTCTTTCACTTGCAGAAAGCCAGATGTTGCAGCTATAGTGGAGAAATTAGCCACAAAACGAACCACTAAAGCCCAAATTCAGCATTAATGAACTAAAAAAAGCAATAAACAGGAAAGAATGGCTTGCGTTGCAGCCACTCGGCCGGAACGAAGGAATCTTCCAAAGGTCTTCTGTGACTTCGACCGGAAGTAAAGTCCTCGCTTTCTTTCCCCGACCAGCAGTGCTGTGCAGCCACTGCATCGTCGCTCTTCCGGACACATCCGCGGCTTGACTTCGGCAGAGAAATACTGCAGCAAAAATACGTTTCATCTCGTTGTTATAGACTCCGTCCAGAGGCGGAAGTAATGAGATAGTAAACTGTGCTGCAGCTAACGTTCATGCAAAAAGCGGTAGCCACTCACTGCTTCCACCGTGCGAAGTCTGTGCGGCAAACTTCGATATAGCTGACAACTACTGCATTTGAAATCGTTCCCGGGGTTCCAGTATCATTATTGTGTGGAAAATGAAGACAGTGGACATGCTTTTAGTTACGTGACGTCGTGTTAAAAACGCTGTTTCTTCTGTTCACATTTCTTCGCTTCTTCTGACTTTAAATATGTGTTTTGTTGTGCCATAACCTTGGTGGTATCCCCTTGGAGTTCATGAGAGCTAACTTGATTGTGGATACAAACAAATGGGTCGAGTTACCGGAGGCTGTGACTGTTTTAGAACTGTGGTGGAACACAGGTGTGGTGTGCTTAGTTTAGGCAGATGATAAAAAATGGCGAAAAGAAAGATATAATATCAAAGGCACAATCTTCACGGTTTCGCATTGCGGTGGTGATAAGAACGAAGTAAAGCGCGTACAAGAGCAATGTTTGCGACACGACCTTATTAAAGGAGCCATGGAAACAAAACACAAGTTTGGTTCATTGAAAAAAAGTTCCTCGTTAGAATCATACTGACGCCACTTTTAACGTAAACTTTGCACAAATAAGCTGTACAATTGGGAAAAAAAGGAATGGCCATGTGACCCACCAGCTCATTTCCCGCAACAGAGCCTATGCTGTCATACCAGACTGCTGTGCGATAGGCGGAGGCCAGCAAAAGCGAACGCGAATTAGGCAGAGTGTATAAGCTTGCCGAACGAGCTACTTGCGCCTAAATGTAATGCATATTCATTTTACAGCAGTAAGAATGGTTCGGTAAACAGGAAAAGTTACGAAAACACACGGAAACATAGAAGTACCGCTGCGCACTGCTGTTGGTACTGGGCGCACTATGCTTGTTTTAGCTGCACAGCAGTCCGACGCTTTGGAGTTGTCTTACACGACGTGACCGATTGGTGTAAGCGACGTTGCCTTACGTGACCCTGTTTGTCAAGTATTCCCCCTGTTTTCACGAAGCGATTACTTTGTGCCGTAATAAAATCATGCCAGGTGTAAGTACGGTCAAAAACAAAGCAACGGCGGAGTGCAGAGTATGCTAGCGCCATCTGGGAGGTTTGACGGCAAGCAAGGCTGCAGAGTCGAATGGCGCAGTGGAAGTTCTTTAGCATACGCGCCGTTATGACTACATTGTAGGCGTGACCAAAACACAGGAGTTGGCGGAGAGAATCAAAATTTTAACCAAAATTGATTAATTTTTCAACGAATACACCTTCATATACTGCCACGCAAGCGCTGGGGACACTATAAAACACGAAATCTTTCGAATAAAACATACTTGTATTTTGTCTTCATAGCTCCTTAATATGAATTGGCAATGTTTATTGCGGCATTCAACAAAATCAGTGTCGCTGGATGTTCAGCTTTCCATTTTAAGGCTTTTTAAGGGTTAGTGCTTTTTCCCGCCTTGAGAAATTCAAAGAACGGAATCCAAGACAATTTTTGCTTATCTGTGGCTTTACCACTTCAAAGATGAGCTGTGTTAGGTTTCCTAACAAAGTTTAGTCTTATTTGCGATGTTTCTGCTACGTTGGCACAAATTCGTATCCGCCGAGGCATTTAAACGTTGCCAAAAACATTGTTTTCGTTTAGTTTCCTCGAAGATAGCAGAAAGACGACCCCAATATTTCTTTAATTTAAACCCTAACCTTTCGTAACCAGGTCCACCCAAATTCTGGCCCCGAAAAGCGCTCTTTCAAATGATAATAAAGTTCTGGGTTTTACACCACGGATCTACAAGCTGGGGCTGCGAGGCGCTCCTTAGTGGATAGCTCAACAATCATTTTTATTACCTGGGGTTCATTAATGTGCGCGCAACTGTCGGCACATGAGACTTGTTTTTCGCCCTCCACGAGAAAAGTTGCCGCAGAGGGTGAAATCACAGCCGCGTCAGCAGAAGCCGCGTCAGCAGAAGGCCTTGTTTCAGCGGTAAAGTATTGCAAATATGAGAAACCTTCAAATTGATCAGCCACCAAAAACAAATGAACAGTGGAACTGTTTTCGTCTACTTTTTTTACATCCACATGTCTCGTCAGTGTAGCATCATATTGATATTCGTATCATGTTAAGCCTACACGTACTACCGTATCCCAAAAGAACGAGTAACACAAATCATGCAGCAACATAGACCTGTGTTTGAAAAAAAAATTTGACAAACGCGTCTCGCGTCTTCATGTTCTTTTATTTCCTGGCCATCTTCTGTCAGGAAGCCGCTTGCGTGTGTGTGCACCCTTTTTATTTTCTGCGATATACGTCTTTGATAGAGAGAGAAAGCTTTAGCAAACACGATACACCGAGTGGAGTATCAAATGAAGCGCGCCAAAGGAGTAAAGGTAGTTAACAAACCTTCAGTGAATCGGGAACAGAAAATCGCGCACTCGTTTGGGGGGGTATTAAATGGGCCATTGAATTGCTTTAGAACTCTTTCAAGTGATTACCTCCATAAATTATGAAGGCCTTGCGCCCTGTTTGGTTTATTTTCTTGTTTGATTCGTATCATTGGACAGAGCTTAAATCTAATATACCTTCCTTCTAGACCTGGATGTTCCCCGCACTATCCTGTCTTGAAATGGCCGTGCGATCGCAGTCTCGAGGATTCCCGCATTGGCCATTTTTATTCCGCTGGGGTTACGCTCGTAAAAACACATGCGACGTGCTCGAGAGTAAATGTTATGGTTCATGAAAACGGTCCTCCGCTCTACTGCTGCTTCACGTCTCTCGAACAAGTCTCCTGGGCACCTGAACCTTTACGACCGGGGACGCCGTGCACAGCAAATCTAACCTATATGCACTGCAGATGTGCTGGATCAACTGATTATTACCCATTTACGTCTACAAGGATACTCGATGTGATGCGGTAGTAGTTTCTCTCTCATTTTCTTCCCCTTACTGTGAAACGACAGAGCAGCGGTGTGGGATGCTTCTCAAAGGTGATACAAAATGCTCCGTGCCGGCAGGACTCCCTCACACAACATCATTTGGTGTGTGTCGGCGACCACGTTACGGCGATCACGGTCACGTTGCGACCACGTTACTAATAAAATTTGAAAAAAATAGCGTTTGCAGAACAAATTACGGAACCGAAATGCTGAAACAAAAAAAACTTCCGGTAATGTACTTAAGAAGAAAGGTAAACTTTTCTTACACAAACACATTAACACCAAAATGACAGCAAACAAGGAACTGCGGAACCCTTCTGTTCCCTTTAAGACAATTCTTTCTGAATCAAGGAATGGATCATTGTAGTTTATGCAATTCAACTGCTTTAAGTGTTATAACCTAATTGCTTTTGTAATTCCTTTCATACTTAAAATTTTCTAGAAACTTATGGAAATAGGTGTGTATTAGGGATTGCAGTGCGCTTTTTGTTATGCGATTACTGCGCGAAAACAGAGTCTGTAACCACGAGTTGCGCGCTTTCTGTAATTGCAAAAACTGCTTATTGTTTGTTTCCATGTTATTTGTAATATATCTTTCTTTTACTAGTGCTGTTTCATGTTTGCTTTGTAGACTGCCTAAAGCTTGAACCTGTCATACTGTACTTACATCCATTTGGCGGGGTGGGGGGGGAGGGATGGTAGTCAACCTGTTCGTACAGCTTTTTTACCCGAAAGTGTTTTATGACCGGGTACACCAGACCTGGCAAGCATCATATCCGTCCGGGAAATGACGTCGCCGGAAAAAAGTTCCATTGACGCGGCTGCGCCCGGAATAGAGCCATGAACTCTCTCGCCGCAACAGGAGGTATACAGCACTCTACCCACTGCATTACAACGAGAAGGTCTACGAACGCGCGTTATACCTTTCACGCTACTTTCTTCATTCAGATGCCTTCTACGTGATGCTGCCGTTTAGGAGAAGTGAAGCGAAGTAGTTCATCATGACAGTAACTAGCGCCGACAGTTGACGCCTAAATGCCACCGTCTTCGTGTACGCGGGACGCGGGTGAATTGAGGCACCCTCCGCCACCTACTGCTTTCGGTTTCGCTTCCTTTTGGTTCTCCCGCTTTTCAAGCGGCTGTGGTTTCAGTCGGATTTACGCAATGTCCCGGCGCATGCAATTCAGTGTCTGACGTTGCGTCTAAGAGTGCCATACAAACGTAATATAAATAGCGATGTGCAAGTTCATATACATGCACAATAAATGGTCCTCTGAACGCACATTTCACTTTCGTGTTTTACCAATTCCTATGAAAGAGGCATCAACCAATTTTTTTTTCTTTCCCTGCCTCACATCAAGGGATGGAAAATAAATTGATTATTATCTTGTCCCTCTGCCTTCTGCAGTAGGCCGAAACTGGCCAAGGGGCTCAGGTGCTGGTTTTCAGGCATATTGCTGTGCGCAGGTTTCGAGAATGACACTTCCCCCTCGATAATTAAGAACGGCAGGCACGCCAGTGCCCCGTCGAAAACTAAGAACGGCAGGTGATTCTGTCGTCCACCGTCTTAAGTTGCACGGCGCTTTACTCACTTATCGTTTCCTTGTTTGGCGTAAGGTAATTTAGGCACAACTGCAGCACTTTTATGAAATTCAAGGGGGAAATTAAGTCCTACACAATCGTCTGAACTCTCTCTCAGAACAATTCTTGAGATATTGTACGGTAAACTCTAATCTGACGTTCCAGCTGGGCCTGTGAAGACCGTACTCACTTATTTTTAGTTTGAGAAACCATTGTTCTTAGTGCCAGAGGTTAAATTATGCACTTAATTTCGTGATGCTTGGACTATGATTTTTAGGCGTATAACTTACGATGAAAGAATTCCAGTGTCGGTCTCCTTCTTCTGAACATGCAGGTGACTTCAGGGGTTTTTCTTTAATCAATGATATCATCATTAGAGCTGTTACGTCTTTCCTTACTGCGTGTCAGACGGTCAAGTGCTGTGGCTCACATCATCAACTCTGAGGGCCAGTTCAATGGGGCCCCTACGTTTCAGAGAATATTCTAAGAATCAAGTGTAGCACCAGATTAGGTGTTTCAATAAGGATGACCCCTCTCTCTCTCTCTCTGACACACACACACACGCATCTTTTATTCTCCACACCCGGAGTGCATTTGGTGCAGAGAATTCTCAAACATCGCGATTCGCACAAATTTGCCTCCAATCACACTATTCATCACAACAGATAAACAATGATGTGTTTTGCCTTTTAAGCTTAACACGGCCAGTGCGGAGTGAGCGCGGATGTAATCACACCAAACGCCACGAGTCCCACGTTAATCCCCGACGCCTTTCAGGAATGGCTAACAATTAATTTAAACTCTTTCGCCGATGTGCTCGAAGAGGCGGAAGGTGCCACTGCAGATGCTTTTCATCTTCTGTTTAGACTGAGACTGGGACCGATGACCAGCAACTCCCAAATGGAAGCGCTACCAAAATTCCCGAGGCGCCCACACAATTTAAGTTAGTGCCTGCTCCGGCCCCCCGCACTGCCCCTGCCGAAACCATCCGAAAGAGGGCACCAACATGGGCACGCTTTCTTCCTCAGATAGACCCCGATAGAGCTTTGATTGCGAGAGGCTGACGCCGCGGTTACAGGTTTTAGAAAAGCGGGATGGGTGCATCGAAGGTTTGGATAAGTTCATTGGTACATCTTCAATACATCTTCGGTCTTTTGGGCCAAATTATTGTTTCCTGCTGCAATTATTTTATTGTGCAGCATGTAATGCACACATAATATTACTATAGCTGTGGATGCTATTTGTTCCGTTTTATTGAGCACATTATTTATGCTAAATGATGCTGATTTTTCAGGGGCCGGTGAAGATGAGAAATTCGACACAAGCCTGAACCTACGATCCGCATTTTTTGCATGTTTCCGAGTAATTGCTGACTACTGCGCTGCTAGAAGCGAAACGTCGGTCAGAGGTACCTGAATAAAACATTGGAGTCTGGTTAGTTGGTGGAACATCGCTTGAAAGGGTTGCGCTTGGGACATTTTACCGGAAAAACACGCGGTGGGTGGAATTGATAAAAAATATGTTCTGAATGATACTTCCTCATTACGGCTTGTGTAGCTTCTTGGCCGTTGATATACGTTTATTTCATGTCTATGTGTAATCTTTTCTATCTTTCTATTCTTTTTTAATATATTCTCCTAATCTCCACGAAACACCGGTTATGAAATCTCTATCATTAAATTAAGGCTATTTAAACTTTTGAAGAGTGTATCAATGCGAAACGATCGTCAGTTCTAAAAATGAACATGTAGTTATGACTCGCGCCGATTCAGAAAAGTGATTTGGGGGTACATTACCTATGGGAAGGAAGTAGATGACTGCAGCGAGTAATGATATTTGACGTGACTGCGCGATTGTTAATTCCGGTATCACATATCGACAATACAGTTGCGCCGTGTCTGCCCTTGAGAGAATAACCCTGGCGCATTACGCGGTATTTAAAGAAGGTTAGCCCTGCTGCACTAGCACGGTTAAGCAAAATATGTGCGCGCTCCCCTCAAGCTGTGCCGAGTTTGGCCCAAAGCACCGAGAACGTTTATTGTAAGACTGTAAATACATTCCTTTACCTGTGGCATTCCAAATGATAACAAAAATGTTAGAAATTATAGCCTGCCCGAAATTCCCATACAAGACTTTGTAATTAATATAGGCGAAGATTAAAGATTGATTGCGATATTATGAAACTTCGATTTGCACTCAGCGCGAAGAACACGCGCTTCAAGATCCAGTCTATACAGGCTTGCGGTGGTTGTCATAAAAGCCCATTGCCACCACCCACTTTCCCTATTCCAACCAATGCCAGAGGACCTTTTTTGTATCTTGCATTATAATGCAGCGGGGCCGAGCAGAATAATTCGCTCTAAGCTTCATTGCCTTTGAATGTGTGGCCACATGACATAGCTCTTAATTTGTCATATTTGGACGACTTAAAAAATAACTGCTTTTAGCTTTTGGGATGGGATCTTTAAAAGAAATGAAGGGAGTAATTCATATACTTTACTTATTTCCTTCCTGATTACTATGCTTCAAGTAGTTCATTTTTGTTTCCAGGTAACTAGGAACTTGTAGCTATTTTTTTTTATTTTCTCTAATTTTTGCATAATTACAATGATAAGATTGTAAGCTTCTTTCAGTTCCGCTAATACTTAAGTTCATATTATAAGCTTCCCAGAGCAATGAGTAACAGAAATGTCGAGCGCCGCCACGACGTTTCCATCAAATGCGGAATTTCGGCTAATTATGTGACTTGAGGACGAGATCTTTACGAAACAGGCCTTCTGTAATTAAGGCTGGCAATGCTGCCTATTCCTTTATATTTGAACTGGTGCGTAGTTTAACCCTCTTGAATATCGAAACAATGAGGTGCACTTCGATGGGACCTCTATTGAAACTTAAGCGAGGTACACGCCAAAAATTATGCCTGCCTGATCAAGGAACATATTCTCTTATCTCCGTGAAAGAGAAAAGAGTTTCAAAATGAGCGTCGCATGCTTTGTGCCACTGAATTCAAAATTTTCTGAGTTAAAAAAATTCAATTTGTTCGCACTACCGTGCTCCTAACGCTCACTGTGTTGGAGAAAACTAATGGAAAACGGGGCCGTTCACTTGTCGGCTTTCACACTTTTCAAGGAGTAGTTCATGCAAAAGACGCAGTGTATGTTGAAGTTCGATGTTTTTTCCGCCAGTACAAGAGACGCTCCCAACCACTCAATGATACACACTTTATGATTTCCCTTCTTTAAGGCTTGTAGAGTATTTTAACACCTGGCCTTGATAACTAATCAGCTCTAAACTCCAGCCATTGTGCATTCTGTTAGAGTTCCAAGTTACAAGGTAATAAGAAACGTTGCCTTGCAAGACTGTTATGATAAACGCTTCTGCAAGCGATGGCCCTAATGAAAGAGTCGAATTCTGCGGCGGGACTGAAACACTTTCGTTAAATCCTCCGCATGAACATTTATGTTCATTCTGTGGTTGGAAATGGCCCATTCTATACATTTCCGAAACAGGTTTATTTTTAACAGGTTTCGCCTGTCACCTTTGTTAAATATTGAAGAACACTGTATATTCAATCCTAATAAATTTTATTTGTAGTAGACCTAATTACTTCGGCGGTGAGTATGTAGCGAGACATTCGAACGTTAATAAACGAGACAGCGACATCATCCGCTAGAAAAAAACGCATGGGGGTGCTGTGACGAAGATAGCAACCGCCATTACGAGGGCTTTCGAGTACTATAAACGGAAACAAAAGTATCTACCAGCGTTTATATTGGATATTGCGCTATACTGTTAAACTGTTAGCCTTCTACGAAGTAAGGGTTTCTATGAAAGCCTCCCTAAATACCCCTGCGAGTCTGAATAAAATAAACATAATATTCATTGCATATTGCCGCGAACCATACATTGGGTTTGTTTATTTGTGTTTTTCTTTTTTACCGCCCGGCTGCGCCGGTCTGTGTTATCTCTGCGCCAAGGGAAGCGCGTGTTCAATGGACCTCTCCCTGTATGTAAACAACGTGACGTCACTAAGCGCACGTGCGCGACGGGTGCCGCCTGCTGGCGGCCGCGAAGTGAGGTGGTGGTTGGCAGAAAGCGCCTGCGCCGACGGCACGGCCTGGCCGCGGGGCGGCCGTAAGGAACGATGTGCCGTTGGTTTGTGCCGTCACTGGCTTCCCACATTGCAGGTGGGGGTCTAGCTATCCTAGCTGTGGCCGTCGCACCTCCATGTAGCTTTCCGCATCTACAACCTCCGCAACACTTTCGTTTACCGCACGGTCAACTGAACGGCGACGCTTTCGGATAATCAGTGCGCGGCAAAACAGCCTAAACGAGTCATTCTGAAGGTTGGTGCTGTTACGACGCATCCCAAAATGTTTTTTAAGATTCTTTGTGTTCGGACACATACCAAGGAAGACTATTCAAGGCAGAAATTTGGGCTAGTTGGTGATGGGACTTCGACATGGTAAAAAGCGCAATAAAACGAGGACACAAGAAAAAGGCGGTGACACGGGACGGGACGAAAAAGGCGGTGACACGGGGCTAGCGCTCGTCCCGTGTCACCGCCTTTTTCTTGTGTCCTCGTTTTATTGCGCTTTTTACCATGTCGAAATACCAAGGAAAGCTAATTTATTGTTGCTTTCGAGGTCCGCTTAAGCTAAGCGCGGTGCCTCAGGCAGCTAAACGCTCCCTGTTCTTGGTCTCTTTGCGTCGCCCGGAGACAGTGGCGTACACACGATTTCAGGTCGAGGGGAAAAAGGAAAGGTAAAGTATGAAAGGATTAAATAGTAAAATAAGCAGCAACGAAACAAAAATATGAAGAGCAAAAGGCGAAACTTATTCCAATAAAAATATCGCGATGATGTCGTTCTCTACGAGATTTACCGATTGTTTTCTTACCTTTACCCCAGTGAAATCTCGAAATGGTTCATCGTCATTGTGAGAGTAACATAGCAGCCACATATGGTTAGTGCGTATATCTTGCGACAGTGCACTGAAATATTTTCGGTAGCCATTATTTCATGATAGTTAAAGTTAGTGTCCATGTACGCCCGCTGCATACGCCAGCGTCGGGAGGCCGCAACAAATGAATACATTCACTGAGTCTGTTCGCTAAGGGCAAATATATTTTTCGAGTCGCGTGAGCGGCCCATCTCGCCCCGAAGGCACGATGCTACATGTGAGCACGGCAAGCATCTCAGTTTTCCGGCATCCTCAAGGCAGAATATAATTGATCAAGGTAAAAATTTATTGTACTTACAAGCAATGAATTTTGTTCGTCTTGAACAGATCCCCCCATAGCAAAAGACCAAACTTGTCGTTGTCGATCAGGCGGCAGGCCGGTATCGCGGATCCCTCGTTGAAACATTTATTTCGCGTCGCCTAAGCAGGTTAGGCATTCATTGTGTTTTTAATACAGTGCTCTACATCCTCAAACACGACAATATTTCGCAGCAAGAAAATTTCCGTCTGCCCCCTCCCCCCCCTCCCCCCCCTATTTCACTTGAGCAAATTTCTGCTGGTGCTGCATGATAGCAGATGCGCATGGTTCATAAACAGTATCATTTCATTGCACGAATCAGCGCGGACTGCCAATGTAGACGGTATGACTGCGCTTTGGAGAACAGCTGAAGTTCGAGAATGCGAAATGTTGCTACGAGTAAGAGCAGACTATGTCGCTGCTTTGGCTGCCAGCCTCTTCGGCACATTGCGCGCATCCACAATACACGCCGAATTTACCTCTGTGGGGACTCCGAAAAGTCTGATGCCGCTGATTTTGCTCGCAAAATTTGGGCAGCCGAGAGCACAGCAGCCCACCGGCATCAGAAAAGCCAACACGTAAACAAAAATCCCACTTTTGCGCGCGTCTAATGCAGCCTCACTGCATACGCGCCGCGCGCCGGTCCGAATGTTTTGCCAACCACCCTCCCGGCCACACCCAGCACGTGCGATTTCCGTGACGTCACGGCCGCCGCGTGACGTACCCCGGGAGAGGTCCATTCTTTCTTTCTGTGCCGCATGTGTTATCTGTTGTGATAGGGAGAGCATTCCGATCTAACGTGAACAGCCCAGAATACTCTTCTTGGATCTACTATGTTCTCGATGTGAATCGACGTTTCGAGAACCACGCGCGCCGAAAGATAAAAAGCCTGCAGTGCGGACGCCGGGGCATTCGAATCAACGACACTCGCCTGTGGAAGTCACTTTGTTGACCGCTGCTTCGCCGCCTCTGTATTCTTTTGAGTTGTTAGGGGAGCACAAGTTTGCTCCAATAAACGTGTTTCTCATTCAAGACAACTGCATCGTCCTTGTCTTCGTGACAATATATTTTCCCGCCTAGTTTCATGATAAAGTGACACCAACGCCAAGGAAGACGTAATAAATTAGGAAAGATGCCCACGGGCCTGCGTGATGGCACTACCGTTCATGCGTAGATTCGCTGTAATTAAGGGTCCTTAATTCAGCCGCCTAGAATTTCTCAGACTGTCACGCAATGCGCAGAAGCGAGGCCATTTAGCGTGTCAGGTAGGATCGTTAACAAGCTCTCGGGACGTTGCTGGGGAGGTGAACGAAACATTCAAGGCGAAATTTTCGTCCAAAATTCTTTGCCAAATGTTGCACGACGCAATTTTTGTGAGTGCCTGCTTCATAACAACTGGGCTATCTCTGCCCGGAACCGCAGCTCTCGTGAACTTTCCTGTGGAAGCTTAAGAAATACCAGGGCATATCCTATTTCGTAGCTCACCAAAAAACGTTTCTTGTTCTGACTGCAGTATCTGAAATTTACAGTCTGTGTACCGTGCTTAGCTTCCTGCTAGGAGCCGGAATTTGTCATTACTATAGTTTTAGTAGCAATTATGGTAAGGAAAATGACAAATTCTGCCGTTCACTCTAATGGTTTACGGCAATGGTTAGGACGATTTTGTAGGATACATTCATGTATAAAAAAACTGTGCGTCACTCTTTAACCTCAGCAATCGGCACGAAACTGGGTTTCAGAACATCTGAGCCGGTGCTGTTGTCTCTGAGCAGCTGTTGTTTATGCCCACATCGTAGCTGATACTTGGCAGGAACCAAACTCTCAAATATATTTCAGAATAAAGATGTCCCAGGCGGAACTCCGCACCGAAGCCAAGAATATCATCATACCCCCCAAAAAAAAAAGCGTTGAAAGAGAAAAGGGCGTCTGCGCGCAGATGGAATGATGCCGTCTAAACACCAATCGACAATTTCAGCCGAGAGTCCTCAGTACATTTGCCAACATCAGCTTTTTTTGTTTCTCGAAAGTGAATATTCCTCTTCTAAAGGGGTACCAAAATTTTATTGCTGAATCGGCACTGTAAGTTCCAAAGCATGGTAATAAGTTCAACAAGCATTTGAAAGAACATGTTTGGAATCCGATAACATAAATATTCTCGGATACATATACATTGCTTCTGATATTGGGTTCCACCTTAATGCTTTACTACTGGGTACATTAGTTGATTTAGCATACTGACACGAGGCACCAACAATGGACTAACAAGCTATGTGGTTATGGGAGGATTGGCTACAGTTTCCGAGGGCGAAGTTGATGTCGGTGTCCGCGAGCCGATGCATGATGGCGTTCTGAGTGGCGCTGCCCTGCTGGCCCGCGGCCGGGAAGCCACGCCGATAACGAGCACCACGAGGATGACCGCCGTCACGACGACCATCGTCTTCACGTCGCGGCGGACGCGGAGCAGGGAACGCAGGTTCTCATTTTCCATCAGCAGCTCGGTGGCGGACGACGTCCCCTGAAGGTAGTCATGCGCCATGATGCTGCTGGCGGCAGGAGCACCTTGGGCGAAGACGGCCTAGCGGAGGACCTCGGAACGACGAGCCTGGTGCCCCGCTAGCTGACCTCGGAGTGACCTCGTGCGCCCGCACGCACGAGAACATGCGAGAACATATGCGAAAATGAGGTTATGTGAAAACGTAACCTCGTCCTTCTACGGCAAGAGTCACACAATCCCCATTTGCGAAAACTTTAGCCAGTCCCCCTCCAAACCACATAGTTTGTTAGTCGATTGTGTGCGCGTCGTGTCAATATAAACAAGGAGTCTTGCTTTTCCGGCCTATGGTGACAGTACGTCAGTTGCTTGACGCTAGGTGAGCTGAAGGGTACGGAGCATTTATTACAAATCGGTTACGCCACCTTTGTACTGGTAATTTGTAAGCACGTGTTTGATAATGGTTTTCATAGGGTAAGGCAGTGCAAGGTGTTTCTGACTTTCAGTTAAAAATTAGGTGCCCTTCTACTCTTTCAAGAAGGATGACCAGTAATGCTGGCCTGAGGTCTTTTGCGTAAAACAGGCTTAAATGAGATGGTGGTGTTTCTGCAACAAATTTTTAAGCGAATGGAAGTTACCGCCCCTCGGATACTATAATGTATTAGAAACGTACGTTCACGTTCGCTACAACGGCAGTTTCCGGCAGTTTCTGCGAAGTTCGCTTTCCAACAAAAAGTAGGCGCGTGTCACGCTGTATTAAATTTTGCTCTTTTGGAACAGCAACACTTTGAACTTCGAACGGTTATGGTTAATACCCTAGCACTACGAAAACCACTTCGAAACACGTGCTTACAAATTACAAATACAAAGGTGGCGTAACCAAATTGTAATAATGTTTCGTAGACTTCAGCTCATCTAGCATCAAGAAACTGATGTTCTGTCACCCTAGGCCAGAAAAGCAAGACTCTTTTATTATTGACACGAGGCACCAACAATCGACTATCAGACTATGTGGTTCGGGGGGGATAGGCTACAGTATCCACAAACTTGGACTGTGTGACAAGTTGCCGTAGAAGAAGAGGACGAGGTTACGTTTTCGCATAACCTCAAAGGTGGCGCAGCCTTTTGTAATGAACATTTCGTACACTTCAGCTCATCTAGCTTCACGGAACTGATTTTCTGTCACCATAGGCGGGAAAAGGAAGACTCTTTTTCTATATTGACACGAGGCACCAACAATCGACTACCAGCTATACGGTTGGGGGGGGGGGGGGGGTTTGGCTGCAGTTTCCCAAACGGGGAATGTGTGACGACTTGTCGTAGAAGAGAAGACGAGGTTACGTTTCCCAGAACCTCGTTTTCGCCATATGTGTTTTCGCATGTGTCTTCGCATGTTCTCGTGTGTGCGGGCTCACGAGCTCACTCCTGAGGTCAGCGAGCGGGGCGCCCAGGCCGGCCGTTCCGAGTCCTCCGATAGGCCGTCTTCGCCGAGGGTGCTCCTGCCACCAGCAGCATCATGGCGCACGACTACCTTCAGCGGACGTCGTCCGCCACACCGAGGTGCTGATGGAAAGTGAGAGCCTGCGTTCCCTGTTCCGCGTCCGCCGCGACGTGAAGACGATGGTCGTCGTGGCGGCGGCCATCCTCGTGGTGCTCGTTATCGGCGTGGCTTCCCGCCCGCGGGCCAGCAGGGCAGAGCCACTCAGAACGCCATCACGCAGCGGCTCGCGGCCGCCGACATCAACTTTCGCTCTCGGAAACTGTAGCCAATCCTCCCATACCCACATGGTTTTTTAGTCCATTGCCGTGCGTCGTGTCAATATGCACAACCAAGTAATGTTACCAATACCAAAGTAATAAGGTAGAACCAAGTATCCGAAACAATGTAATCCGAGAATAATTATGATATTTTGAATTCCAAACATCTGCTTTCGAATGCTTGTCGAAATTATTGCCATGCTTTGGAACTTAGCTGGCCGATGCAGCAATAAATCTCAGGTACTCCTTTAAGGAGTATTCACTCCTGAGAAACAAAAAAAGTTGATGTTGGCAAATGTGCATAGAACTCGCGTCCTGAATTGTCAATTTTTGAAAGCTAGGTTGGAGTTTCGTTCGAGTTTTATTATTTTAGCTGTACGCTAAAAATACAATATAAATTCGCTACGCATGGAAGCACACTTATGTAACGAAAACTCTCCGGCTTATTAAATTAGCGCTTCGACAATAGCAGCCAGGCGCAGTGCTGAGCCCTGCGATTTTCAAGCGAAATAACATGTCTACTGGCCTGTGAGCCCCTACCGTTGGTGTCATTTAGTGGAGTCTTCTATCGGGTAGTTCAAAGGC
Source organism: Haemaphysalis longicornis (assembly GCA_013339765.2). Classification (NCBI taxonomy): domain Eukaryota; kingdom Metazoa; phylum Arthropoda; class Arachnida; order Ixodida; family Ixodidae; genus Haemaphysalis; species Haemaphysalis longicornis. Next base: position 27,305,518 of record CM023458.1, on the reverse strand, counting down.
CGGCCTATCTTCTCCGAGTCTGACCGCTTCTTCTTTCCCCGATATAAACAGACGGTCATAAGAGCATTATCTTTGCTTCTATTCTTTTATCCTCTTAACTAGAGTTCAAACAGCGACTGATTTGTTTTAAATAGTAGTTTGTGGTTGCAGGAAGGAACACTACAGACATGGATTGAGATCATTTGGCTTTTGAGCAACGCGAACTTTTGTCTTTTTACCCATGTACTATGATATCATGAACCTTGGTTTTTTTCTTGTGTGCACGAATCCTGCTCCGTACTGTGTACTGTGAGCCTAGTAAGTAACGTACCGCATTTAGCATAGGTCAGCTTTTGCCTAAAATGGACTTAATAAGACATTCACACTTCCCAAAAATCAATACCAACTTGCCCAAATATCGATCATTTTTAGTAAGGCTTGCTTCGCGGCGAGAAATTGGCTATATACCTTGAAAATAGGTCCGGTTGCGTGTCTGTGGATTATCAGGAACCTGTAATAGATACACCCCAGGGTTCAGCATTGTCTCCTCTTCTGTCGATTTGTCAATATTGAACATCCCCAAAAAGTTAAATTCGGTACCTGGCCTCCGATACAGTCTTTATGCCGACGACATTAGAAAAGGGGGTACCTGGATGTAACGATGCTCAGATAGAAACCATCCTTCAACACGGTCCCCATATCGTGGAGGGAGGCGCAGCTCGCTGGCTATCCTGTTCTCCAAAAAACCTGGCCGGCTCAGTCTCCCTGCCAGGTCTTGCCGTGATTCGCCGAACATACACGTTTTCCTCGGCAACGGAATTATCAAAAGAGGTGCAAACCCTTAGGTGCTAGGCCTCGTTATACTGCAACCATAGGAGGGGTGTGCCCCACGAAAACGTTCTGGGGCATGTTCCAACAGGGGATCTGTTCAAGGGCTGCGCGTGACAACAGTGTGTCTTCGTATCGTATCACGCTCCCCCCAGCGCTCTAACCGGCTGGAGAAAACTGCTTCCCAGTGTATAAAACGTAATTAAAAATTACAAAAAGGTCCTAGGGCATTTATATTTTGATATAAGATGGTTTTATATTGCCAGTGAAAATGTCTTCCCAGATATGCCTTTGTGTTTAAAGGTGATGCCAAATTTTGAAAAAATCAGTGTATGCTTGGTCTTCATAAGTTGGCTTCTCCACATTGTCTGTCGCGCAATGAAGCACGGCCATCTACGGACGAAGTATGATTACAGGAAACGGCGCTCACTCTTTTGTTATCGAAAGAATTCGGAAAAAAAATATATGCAATTAGCTGCTAAGATGACTCTGCATTTACGCCGATGTTCTATTACTTGTGCCCGACCACAGTGAAGTAATAAACGTTAAAAGAAACCCGTCCCCAGTAAATATATGGCCATTTATGGATGGAGTATGGTTGAAGAAAACGCCTATAAATGATGTTTTTCCCGAACTATACGGAAACAAATTATATAACAATTAGCGATTAAGAAGACTCTAGCAATACGCAACAAGTCTTCGCTGGTCATCTTTCGTCCCAGGGTGGAAAGGCACTGAAATTTTCGTCATCGTTACGGCGGCAAACTTATAGTAATCTCTGCACTTTGTAATATATGCAAAATGCATAAAATTGTTAGGTATGTTGCGAGCCTTAGGATTGCTTAGCTCTTTACTTTGATGGCGAAGTTTTAACCAGCTGGTGCTCTGAAAACAGACTCCGGCTGCATGCCCCTTAAAGAACATATTAATGCGCTGCCTTCGTTGCCGAGAAACCCCCCAGCCAGGACCGTGTAACGCCCTACATTTCCGCAAAAATGCTGATATCGTAAAAGTTCCGCCTGTGATCGTTATAATAGCGTAATGAAGATAACTTGTTGCACAGAATTTTGATAAACTAAAAACAACCAAAAAATACGCAAAACGGCAAAACGAGTAACGCCCTGAATTTCCACAATACTGCAGATTTTGCGGGAAGTTCAACCTGTAATCTTTATATTAGCGTAAATGGAGATAATTGGTCGAACGAAAAATTTGAAGCACTTGAATTTGGCTCAGGAAAACAGAAAAATTATGGAAAATGGATAGCCGTGTAACGCCCTGCATTTCCGCAACAATGCCGCCTCCGCAAAAGTTCCAAATGTAATCGTTATAATTTCGTAATTTTGTAAGTGGGGATAACCGGTCATACAAAATTTTGAAAATTAAAAAATAAGAAAATAAAATAATTAAGAAAAATAACAAATCGTACAACGCCCTGAACTTCCACAATAATGAAGATTTGAGGAATTTCTACCTGTAATCGTTATATTAGCGAAAATGAAGATAATCCGCGGCTCCGCACGCTGCGGAACCGCGGACGTCTAGTAGACATCTGCGGGTCCGCAGCGTGCTGACTCATTCGGTATCCAGTAAAAGGTCAATAGTGACCTTTTACTGGATACCGGCTCACGCGGATATCTTGGGCACGCACTTGCGCACAAGGCCCACACACTTGCTCTACAAGCCGCAAGGGAATCATCAACTGGTTCAATGCTCCGTGTCTGGGAACAGACATCCCCTGAGCTTACTTCGGTCAGAGAACCATCATCTCAATCTCATCCTGATCAGACGGATTAGAACTACGAGAATTGGGTGTGAAGCGTCCAGACATTCCCCAGCACTGGCCCAGGAGATGGCACACTATCATTCACAGGATTAAAACTGGGTCCGCAAGGACACCACATTGTCGCGCTACAAGATGCGGAAGTTTAGGCGATCCCAAGTGTTTACGTTGCTCAGTCAATAATGGCACACCGCCCACATTTTGTGGGACTACCCTCGATTTGTCGACTGTCGACAAAATGCCTGCAAAAAAGTTGGATTGGCAAATGCCACCGAGGCCTAATGATTAGGTTTATACATGTCTTCTTAATCGAAGTGAAGAACGGCGTCTTCTCACCCCTCTATGGACCTTCCTCGAGACATCCGGATTCCCCACCCCCTCCCTTAATCTTCCTAACCCATTGAATCTATTAAACATTCCCCCAATTTCCATGCCCTACCTTCTCCCCCCTTTTTTCTAGACAGTACAGTTCGCTAGGGGGTAACATGGCGTCTTTGTACCAATTGCAAATAACTTATTGTTACCAGCCCCCCCAACAAATTTCTGAAACGCTTGTCCTCTACATATTCTGTACATCACTGGCTTTTTTACTCACCTGACAACAACATCAACAACGACGGTTTCCTGCACAATAATGCTCTTAAAGTTTCCGCCGTAATAAATGTCTGCTATAATACCTTCGATTCATGCCAAAATTCTCACGCCCCTGCGGGCTTGTGCCTCATAATATTCCTTGCAGAATGTGACTGATGTCTGGTTCAAGCAATCATCTCCTCCCGCTTACGTCAATACATGTGATAATTTTTATCGAGTTAATGGAATAATGACCATTGTGAGGGCTATTTTATTTTCCTATAACGTTCTCTACGAAGACGTACAAGGCAGCAGTTCGTGCGCGTCGTAAACACGACTTTTTTCTTTATCAGTCCTCGCTTGGGTTTTCCCTCCGGCATGACTAATTTTGTTGTTTGGCAACGTGGACGGGAAATCTTCATGCGCCGGTGGTATCCTTTGTTCAATGGAAAGAAAAAAAGATCCGGAAGACAAAAGCAAAGGCTTAGCAAAAGGGAGAAACAATGAGGGAATTCGGGGAACGCTATGAACGGCTCAGCAGGCAGGAGTAAAAGGCGTGAGAGCGATGGGTGCATCCTCACACTTTGAAAAGTTGAACAGGAGAATGAAAGGATAAAAGGGATGAGCGGGCTGATCTTTGAAGCGGAATAATCATTCCAGTTTCATGGTGCGATGGCGTTGTCACCCAGCTTCCTCCTGGGATTTTTCTCACGCTACGCGGATAATCCTCGTCACTGTTTCTCGGTTGTCCAGTGCCTCGTGCGCTGACTCGTGTCAGTGTGCTTAAAAACTTTCACATGCTGTAAACAATCTCTGATTAATTACGGCTGAAAAGTTTAAAGTGACACTGAGTTTGAAAACTAGTTCGATTATATTCGTGCAATACGGAGCGGATGCCGAAGAGTGCGTCCCTGGCAGCCGAAGCAGTGTGTGTATCAGTAACGATGAAACGGCCCAAAGCATTGAATTGGGAACGACACCAACAGATGTTATTTCCTCTTATTTTTAAACTTCATAAAATGTAAGGAAATTAGAAACTTATAATTAGAAGCAGGGTTGGCGAGGCTTCTTTAACCCTTTAAAAATAAAATAGCCTTAAAGCAAAGATACGTGAATAAAAAATAAAGGCATTGGGCTTAACTATTTGCAGACTAGAGCTGAGATACTTTATTACCACCATCATGAACGTGGTCGTCATTGTTGTAGGCTATGTGCACCTTTCCCGCTCATGGCAGTCCTTTTCAACAGTGATTACTCTGCAATTTTTTAACGAAATGAAAAGTTCTTTTGCGCGGCTAATATTTGGGATGAATACTTGCTTTGTGCACAGTTTCAAGTCGCGCACGTGGCGCGGCTGGGTTCCTGAGCCATGGGAACTATCCCATAGAAATGCATGGGGAGTTAGATTTGACAGCGAATTACACAAACAAATAGTCAGGAACCTGAAATCTTCTTTTAGCGTTTTAATCTTCACGTTGGCGTCTAGGTTTATGCCAAATATCATTTTGCTACAGTGGTTTTGCTAGGTTCCCGAGAGGTTGTAATTTTGAGCGAGAAAGCTGGGTATGGCTCGCTACTGAATGGGCCACTGTAATAAGACGTTGTTCCTTAAAAAGCGGCGCGAAGGGCTTTTCCGGCTTCCTGTCCTTCTGCTTCTTAGCTGGCTGCTGGTTGAGGGACTGCATCGGTAGTATTACTGGGCATGCTGAGTTGCTTTGAAGCTTTCCAGGCTTGACTAGCAGGGGTGGAGTGGTTAAGGCAGCCGTATAACCCCAGTGGGCGGTTCGGGTGGTGCGGAGGGAATGGCTGCCACAGACACCATTGGCTAAGAAACCGTTGGCAAAGACATCAGAGGCACCATTGGCTTCCACAGACACCGTTGGCAAAGTTAAAATCTGGGACTGTTGGTTCATATTGCTCAGGAAACACACCAGTGAAAACATGATACAACGATACAACTTACAATACGATACAACTTACAACGATAAAATTTCGTTGTAAGTTCCGTGACTGCCCATGTGCCTCGTCTCTCATCTTGCGTAGCGTGTTTTAACTGGTCTGTTTCCTTATCTGCATATATTTGTCCGGTGGGTTGCTGCATATCAGTTTCCAATATCGAATCTTCCTATTGTTTTGGCAATGGTATGTGCTTGTGGTAAGGTGGCAGAAATATGGGAGGAAAAGAAAATACCCAGAGTGAGATGTCACCGCAATCCAATCGACAACCCTCAGGCATCACCATTTTCCTGGATTGGGTGAGGGCCAGTCCTGTCCAGGACGACGCCACCAATCAGGATGACAACGTTGATAACGGTGGTCGACACGAAGCTCACATTCCAGTTAACTGTCACTGCAACGATGATGAAGATAATGATAGGGCCTTCATAAGGAGGTCGCGCCTGTTAATTGTCTTGCGTACTACATTATTTGTTTGCTCGTTTGTTAATTTATGTTTTATATTAACAACGCATCGATCTTGCGCTAGGTTCTGGCCAAAATTCCGGTCGTCTATCGGGTCGCGTAAACAAAAATGGCGCGCGCTCCGTTCACTGCCACGCGTTTTCTCCAGCGCAAATGTAAAATGCTTTGAAGCTGTCAATCTGAATAGGTATCTTCAAAATATAAACTAGAATTGACTACTAAGACAACTATATTATTACGCCGAGTTTCATGTACTTGTCGTAATTACAGTGAAATCTCGATATAACGAACTTCAGGGGACCGCGGAAAATTGCTCATTATTCTGAAAGGTCGTTGTAGCGAAAATCACAAAATTTAAGACAACAAATAACATTTCAATGCCTAAACCGACCTACCTCTACAGCTCTGCATCCTTGAAGTCATTTTTCAGAAAAAATGCACAAGTGAGCATGAAACAAGGCACGTTTATTTAAAGTAGTCGGCAATTTTCTTCTGGTGCGTGCAGCACAAGCTTCCTTGCACGAAGGACTCCAACTCTTCCATATTCCTGTGGACTGACTACGTGGCCGCGTGGTTTTCCCCGGAAATGTGCGATTTTAGTACGCTGTCCAGCACACCCGCAGTCGTCACGTGCTCGTCGCAGTCTTCGAGTACTGCCGCGGCACCCTCAGAGGCATCGTCGTTTATGTCGTCCTCGCTGCCTTCTTCATCCTGAACGCTCAATGTCCGAAGATTGTCCTCTGTGGTCAGCTCCGCTGATGTCCGTGAAGATCCAGCAAGCAACCCGAGCAGCGGCGGAAACGTAGAAAAACTCGAGGTATAGGGCGGCCGCGGCTTTCTGGACGGAGGAGGCCAGCCATGCTTCAGTTTTTTTCCTTCTCCTCACCTTATTTTCTCTCTCTCTCGCATCGGCTCGCGCATTCCGCGGAGCAAGTTTCAAGACGTCCTCTTCTGCGCTGCACTTTGCCGTGTCGTCTGCTAGCATACGGCTCCGGTTGCCGCGATTGTTTAACGGAAATCTAAGAATCTCCGGCCTTGAAAATGTGAGTTCGTTGTACTGAGGCGTTGTTAACATGGCACGGAACTAAATAAAAGGATCGTTACTTTGAAAAGTTCGCTATTCTGAAGTACGTAGTAGTGAAATAATTTTACATTAAAACTATAAGCAGTCAGCGTGGGATTTCTTAAATGCTCGTTAATCTGAAAAGTTCGTTAATGTGGTGTTCGTTGTACCGAGATTTGACTGTAGAAAGTTTCGAGTCGAGTTATAAACGTCCCAAATTATTGTCTGTTTCAATACGTGGCCGGCTACGGGAGGGAGTATTGCTACAGGAAACGGCTGTAAGTCTTGTTTATGTAAAGTATCTGGAAACAAGCTATATGAGAATCCTACAATAAATTAGAAGGAAGCACCTCCGATGTGGCTTATGTGATCAATATAGCAAATCACCATACATAACCTAATATATAGCTGTACACCAATATACCTTCGCTGCCCGTCCTTTTTAAGAGTAAAGAGAGAGCTCTTATTCTTATTTATTTATTTATTTATTTAGGGAAACCATCTGTTGCTCATTCTGAGTTATAGTGTATAGCGGGTACAAGCAACTGCAAAAAAACGCACGATTAAATAAGCACAAAAAATCAAGAACAAATTGGGTCATTCCATCCCAAGTGTCCCAGCCGTATAATCGACCATCACGGATTTTCTCAGTAAAAATTGTGGGTCATCCTCGCACGGCTCACAGTGTTCACTGAAAGTGTTTTTGTCCAAAAAAATTTTGTTCTTTTTCTTGCGGCTAGGGTTTAAAGCAAACTTACGTCTATGAAAAAAATCCTGAAAAAGTAGCTTCTCTTATTATGGCCACCATTTTTTATGAACATCATGTTGACGCCCTGGGCTGCTCTATGCCGCATTTTGAAAATATTGTTTCTTTTCTTTGCTGTGATTCCTCTTTCCTGTACTGACGCTACAAACACCATTGCGGCGAAAGGTATTCTTGTAGCGCGAACCCGCTGGCTCGCGCCTCTTTCATGCAGGCAGGCGCAGCCGTGCAGAGAAGGTGCTTTGTGGAACAACGGGGGGAAGTAGTGTCACTGTACAAATTGCATTTTTTTTCTCTGCTAAAACAAAAACTGTTCTGATAAACTTTCTGAAATAAACTGCCATCATTTGTACTAGTGAATGGCTTGTATTTGATATTTTTACTACGAGGACAACAATGCGGAATTTCAAGATGAATATGGCCATAAAGGAGATTTTCCAAGTTTGACAAACGTTTTCTCGCACATTTCACCTTTTTTCCAGTGTAAGTATAGTTTTTACCAAATTTTACACAATGCTGAGATACAGGTACAAATGCTTCATTGGCTGAGAGAATGCGCCCGTATTTGCTAAAAAAATGTTTCAAAATGCTCCACAGCGTGTATTTTCTGAATGGCGTAATCAAAGCAAAAAAAGAAACATATTTTGAAAATGCGGCATAGAGCAGCCCAGGGCGTCAACATGATGTTCACAAAAAATGGTGGCCATAATAAGAGAAGCTACTTTTTCAGGATTTTTTTCATAGACGTAGGTTTGCTTTAAACCCTAGCCGCAAGAAAAAGAACAAACTTTTTTTGGGCAAAAACACTTTCAAGGAGCATTGTGGGCCATGCGAGTATGACTCGCAATTTTTACTGAGCAAATCCGTTTTAGTCGATTTTACGTCTGGGACATTTGGCATGAAATCACCCAATTGTCATATCAAACAGCAAGATGAATACAGCGGGACAAAGCAAGAAACTCCAAATACAAAATGCCAAGTTTTTGAGAATCCCGAAGACCGATCCGCACTAAAACAAGAGTGAACGCGAATAACAAATCAAACTAAAGGCGCAACAAAATGTTCCAGTTATAAGCTATGATCTGAACACTGCTTCGTTTAGTAGTGCAAATTTTTTTCCGCACCTACATGTAACACGAACTCGCTGCTTGACCTGCTCTAGTGGCTCAGTGGCTAAGGCGTTGCACTGCTGAGCACGAGGTCGCGGGTTCGATTCCCGGCCGCGGCGGCCGCTTTTCTGATGGAGGCTAAAAGCAAAAGCGCCCGTGTGCACGAGATTTGGGTGCACGTTCAAGATCCACAGGTAGTCAAAAGGAATCCGGAGCCCTCACTACGGCGCGCTTCATCGCCTGCGTTGTGTCCGCGCATTAAACCTTACAATCAATCAATCAATCAACTCGCTGCTTGGTGTAGCAGTTCAAATTTATTTCCTGACCTACATGAAACAGCAAGTCGGAAGGTTTCCTCTTGCGAACCAACGCAACCGAACACTACTCTTCAGCAGCAGCGAAGTGTTCCAGCAACTTTAATTGGGCCTAGCGATGAATCCCTAAAATTATGAGCGAAGGTTTCACTTCTGTAGAGGCGCTAAGGGTGCAAAATGAACACAAGTACTTTCGAAGCTAGAAACACCACAACAAAGCGCCGCCAAATTATGTCTTCAGTGCGCCCTGAAGAAAGCGTAGGAAGACATTTCGTACTCTGGTTGCAGTTTGTCTACCGCTCTTGTAAAAAAAAGTCAAACGTCAGCACCCAAAGTTGTGTGAGCATATATTTTGCATATTTCCGCAATCACCATTCGGCCGTTCAGCCACCCTTTACTTCATCCTTGTTCATGACATTGGAGACGCCATCGCTATTTCTAGCGCGCTCAACAAATCACAATGCCGAAAACCTTCTAATGAAGACCCATTCTGCTTTAGCGCTGCACCCCACGTCATTAACTGATGTAGGCTAGTAAGGGGTCAGTAGCGAAAAACAACTGGCACAGCCCGCACTAGTACTGGTGCAAGGCTGGACAAACGGCCGAGCTGGGGACAGACCTAGCTACTCCCCGCACAGGCCGTCGTGCATCTAAGGAGACAGGGAGCAGCCGGGCCCTAGCTGTGCAAAGCCGTTTTGGCAAGCACTGTAAAGCAAATGCTACTAAACTATGCACAGTGTTTTATAGTCGGTAGCAATCGTCGTCATCCCTTTCGTCGTCGTCTTCCGACGGCCCAGCCACGTTGGGCAAATCTTCACGTAGCGCGTCCTTGCATCGTAGACCTCCACTTCTCCCTCAGCTAGTCCGGTGGCCGTCTCCACGTATGGATTTTGAGGAGATGGCTCGACAGATTTGTCGGCCTCGTATTCGGCGTGGCGAAGCGGTGGCGCACCGATCGCTACACGACAACCACGACGAAGAAGGCGGGAGCTCCTCACGTGGCTTAAGCGTACACACACGCCTGGATGACGCCGGGCTGTCGCCGCGAGGCACGCGCTCACGTGGGCGCGGTATTTCTTTTTGCTAAAGCCTCTGCTGCCTTGCGCCGGGGTTGGCGGGCGGTCCCTGCGAGGCACGCGCTCACGTGCGCTCGGGGTTTTCGTTCCACTCCTGAAGGAATTGTGCATCGGCCTAAAAGCTCTGCTGGTAAAAAATCACTTCATGTTTTATAGGCGTGTGTGTGGAGAGCGCCGACAGCGCTCTCCTTTTTGAACACAATCCTTCTGTGTAGTGGTTTATCGTAAAACATTAACTTCAGATGAAAACATGCCTTCCCATAGGACCCTGGTTTTAACCCGGAGACACCGGCTAGATGCTTAGGATCATGCCATAGAAAAGTGAATAAAGTACACTGGCCCCCCTACAAAGATGTTCACGGGCTTCGTTCGTGGCTTCAGGCTTATTTCGCACTAGTGACGACGACCGTCCACTGAAGGATAGACTTGATTGATGTCAATGGTCGTTACAGATTCCGCGTTTTGTTTTTTCTGTCGTTCACGCGTCTTCCCAAACTAACACGTTGAAATAAACGGGGCTCCTCGCATGGACGATTTCAAAAGAGCGCATTTGTATAGGTTTCCTGGGGTAGCTGCCTTTGTTCTAGAGCCTCGCGTCACTTAAGGGGGCCTCACCTGTTATCATTCCTATGGCACTTACTACTGCATGACTTATGAGCTCAAACACCTTCAGGCACCTATGAAAAACGTTTTGCAGATCCATGGAAATGCTCAAAACTGCCTAGTTTGCTTCTTGCGGAAATATGTAACTTCTGTACTAAATAAAAATATATTACTCTCGCATTGTCGTCGTACTCTTAACCGAAGAACAACAAAGGGCCCAAATAAACAGTTACGTTGAAGAGACAGATTTGTAGGCAGAGAAGTTAAGCGAATTTAAATTTTGCGCGTTGACGTTTGCTTCCTCCCTCCGTCTTTGCCTTTCTCCCGCCTTCCATCCCCCATTGCGCCCCGTTTGGCGATGCAGCGTTCTAAGATTAAAATTACAACCCTTTCCTTCTTCCCTTTTCCCTTTCTCAGCCTTGCAGCCTCGTTTCCTCCTTCAGCATTCACGTCTGCATCCTCGCATCCCATCTGAAGGATCCAGCTTACCTATCAGTTAGGCCTCAATAAAACTGAAAAACACTTCAGGAGCCGACGACAGCGAAGCACGATACCGGGTAGGGAAAGATCCCCTGGGTAAAAAAGGGGGTAGTAAGGACACGGAAAAGCCGTGAGAGGGAATTGGAACTTGTGTGGGCGCAGAGGATGAAGCGGAAGTCGAGGAGGCATCAGAGGCAACGGCACGTTCGAGGCTGTAGTTCTCAAGCAGAGGTAGTGAAGCAGATGGCGTCACACTATCAGCGCGTTCGTCACTGTGTGCGGCTGGTCGAATGGTCAAGACGTGTTTCTGTGTTTTTATTCCATGTTTCAGCTCAAATAAAAAAAACGGAGAACAGGTTAAACCGGCGATGCCGCTCCTGTTCACGTGAAGGTTGAAAGTAGGCTTCTAGCATCAGCGGTTAATTTAAAATTACTGCGAGACTCATTAATAGAGAAGATGCGTTCGCGTTAATGAATATCAGGAAACGACTTACTGTTGTTTTTAAAAAGCCCTAAAAGCATGAGTCTGTTTACGAATAAGAATGGGTCAGGGTCTGGGAACAAACGCGTGTTAAGGACATATTAGTAGAAATTAAGAAGAAATGAACGTGGGCAGGGCATGTAATGCGAATACAAGATAACCGTTGGTCATTAAGGGTAACAGTGTGCATCCTTAGAGAAGGCAAGCGTTGCAGGGGGCGGCTGAAAGTTAAGCGGGCAGATGAGATCAAGAAGTTTGCTGCGATAAATTGGTCGCAGTTAGCACAGGACCGGGGTAATTAGAGATTATAGGAAGAGGCCTTTGCCCTGCAGTGGACGTAGATAGGCTGGTGATGATGATGATTAAATACATGCACGCAGTGGGGGCATGATTAAAGGGTTTGGAGATCGATATATACGGCCTTCGAATCAGGTATAAAACAAATTTAAAAGTAGGAAGCTCTCACACATAGGTAAGCACAATGCGTAGACAACGTGCTTATCCAGCTGCATTTTCTCACTCGCACGAGAACTTTTAGGTAAATTGTAGTGAAAAAAATAACAGTTCGTTCAAAAACAGAGTGTGGGACAATCTGCTACACCCGCACGTGTGTCGTAGTGAAAAAAAAAATCACGCATCTCCACGAAGTGAATCATGACGAGTGGGCGAAGCACTGGGGATCGTTCTTACCGTAAATCCCCCGTGACAGTGCTTATTGCTGCTAAAACGATTTTCAATCCAATACAATACAATCCAATACAATTCAATGTAATCCAGTCCAATCCATTTTAATTTAATTCAATCCAATTCAAATCTAATTTAATCCAATTCAATTGAATGGTCCAGCGCATGCACAGCACGGCTCTCCAGTTCTCTCTCTCTCTCTAACCTTTTGTGAACCTTTTATTTTGTTTTTGTTAACCTTTTGTGAACCTTGTGTTCAGAAATGTTGAGATTTACACGATTCTGTGCGTCTCTCTCTCTCTCTTTTCCTCACTCTTTTAACCTTTCGAGAACCTTTTATTTTGTTCTTGTCAACCTTTTCTGAACCTTTTGTTCACATATGTTTCGATTTACACGGTGCTGTTCGTCTTGCTCTCCCCCCCTCTCTCTCTAACCTTTCGTGAACCTTTCATTTTGTTCTTGTTAACCTTTTTCGAACCTTTTGTTCACCGTAGTTTCGATTTACACGGTGCTGTGCCGTGAGCTCGGACCCCGGACGCCATACAAGCCTCGGCCTTAAGGTTCTTATCACCCCTAAAAAATAAAGTGCTATTGCCACGCGTCTAGCGCCACGCACCTGACGTCAGGCGCGTGTCGCTGGGCAAGCATTCCATCCAACACAGAGGAGAGGGAAGATGGGTGGCGAGGAGCATACGGTCTGGTAACCTTGATGGGTTCTTTTATGGGGATGTTGGAGCCCGTGCCGCGGCTTTAACGTCGATAATGTGTGCTGGTGTGTCTGCCGGAACAAAGACTTCGGTGGGAAGGAACGCGTGCAGGCGGCCACGCGGAATGTTGAGCTGTGAATCGTAGCGTTTGCCAACGCGTCGGCGCGTCATCGGTTTCGGCTAATTCGAGGGCGAAATGTCAATGGAGTGGAGGCCTATTCCGACAGAGTGACAGCAGGTGTTTTCTCTAAATAAGTAGTTGGGCTGCAAAGTTTCGCTTTAAAAGGGAGATTTCCGTTGGCTTTCACACCACAACAAAAAATTCTTGGCGCCAAATCTAATAATACCGTTGTTCGAGCCCTCTGCGATTCAAAACATGCGCTTTCAGGGCTTAATGAGTTGGCTTACGTTGTGTACCGAGTTTCGAAAATTCCAAAGCTCACAAAATGCATTCGCCTGGCGTTTGTAGATTTCAAGTTAAATGAATATCTATGGAGGCTCTTTAGAATATAAAAGAATCCTTTGAGGCGGCTGGAAGAGTTAAGTGACGCGTAATCTTTGCCATTGTGAATGACTAGTAGACGTGCTGAAGGAATCACTAATTTTATGCTGAGTTTTGTTTGCAAGTTCGTGCTCATTTTATTCCTATGTTACGTTGATGGATTGATTGTAATGTATCTATATTTTATAAGAAAGTATTTGTACTAATAGTGAGGGTACTTTTTTCGTTCATTTTCATTTCATTTCTTAACATACGACATCTGCAGAAGCGCGTGTTGCCTTATAATCTCTAGCATAGTTGATGCAGCTTCACCTGCAGATCAAACAATTGTCTGGTGCACCGAACCACAAAGTCCTCGCCAATATTCTACATATACAAGCGTGTGGCATTGGATTGATATTTACCGCGTCCATTGCTCTTCGATGGACATGAAGACAAAATGCCAGTTTAGTTTAATAAAAGACTGCTTGTTCCCGATAACAATCATGGAAATTTAAATGCAATCATTCAAACAAGCAATGCAGAACTTAAGAAAAATGATGAAATCTTGGTACTCCCCAGCCACTTTCTGGTGGCAGTGTCTATGACGTCCCAGAATCTTCAAGGAGTTATTCTACCCGCGGCCCCGCATCGAAGCTAAGCGGCGCAGGCGCATAGGGGCTTGGAGGCGGGGCTTCGTGTCGTCTGCTAGCACGGGAGCGCGCCGTGCTTGCTTTGCTGTGAAGCACGCCTAACTGTAGGCATGCTTGTAGCGCCTTAGCGCGCCGCGACGGCGTTGCGGGAAAGCGCACTTTCCTAACTGCGGCGCGTTGTGTAGTTTATGCGTACGAGAACTCAGAGCTTCCGCTTTTCAGTTCCGTGCTAGTTAATTGCAATTATTGTTGCGGGTTTAAAGTATTTCAGAACTGGTTTGGTTCGGGTTATAGGGGTTAACGCCGCAAAACGACTCTTGCTGCGAAGACGCTGTAGAAAAGGGCTCCGAAAAACCATCCAAGCCATTTTACCGTGTACTGATACCACGCAGTAAACGCGCGTTCTTGCATTTCGCCTCATTTAAATGCGGCACCTGCTACTGGGATCAGTCATGGCTCTCCCGGCTCAGTATATCTAAGCACCCCAACCACTGAGCCACCGCGGCGGGCCAGGTCAAGTCCTGGCCGGTTTCACAGGATTTCACCGCATCCTAGAAAAAAAGAAGGTCAAAGAGCAAAACTGTATTTTTTGCATGTGCTCTCTAAAGCAGATGACCTTATGCCCGGATATGCCGTCCGGCCGGTTTTTTTAACAGCGGAGGTGTTGTTACTGGCCGTAAGCTCACCGCTGCAGCAAAAAAAAAAAAAAAAAAAAAAAACAAGCAAATTTCGAAGGCTCGTGGGCGCGTGCCTTGTAGCGACCGCTGAGCGTCCCCGGCACACCCAGTAGATTTAGCGAAAATAAAAAACTGGCAAAAACCTCAAGCAGCGGGAACATGCCGAGCACTCGTGAGCGCATGACTTGCAGAAACCGCGGAGTCCCTGGCTCACGCAGTTGCTTTAGCAAAAAAATAAAGAACCTCCAGAGCTGTCGTCAATCCCCACCGCGCATGTAAAAAAACTCCAGCGTTAATGCTAAAGATCCAATGCCAAATTAAAAAAAAAACATCCTGTTTGGTAGGGGTCACCGTGACCGACACATTCTCTGGAAGCCATTATGGATAAATATGGATAATATGGATAATATGGACCTTATGGATAATATGGATAATGGATGGCTACGAGTGTTCCAATCCTTCCAGAGACGACTTGCAGATCCCACAACCGCTGCCTCGAGTCAATGACGAAGAGCTGGTTGAAGACTAGAATGCAGAGGACGACTTTCCATCCACCACTCGCTTCGAGGAAGACGACAACCTGTTTGATGCATATGACGACGATTACTAGCACCGCAACTATACAAATAAACAATGATATTAAAACATAGCTGCGTCCAGCAAAGCTAAAACAGCTTCGCCATTGAAGTCTTGCACGTGAGTGCAACCTTCCCGAAATTTTTTTTTGATCGGAGTATTCACATGCTCGGTCTAGCTCGAAGACGCTCCCGGATTGCTCGATGCGACTTCAAATGTGATCAACGAGCTCATGGAAATCGACAAGAAATATTGTAACTATGAAAAGAAATCAGAATATGCCCAGTCCACAATGTTTAATGTTTAATTGTTTAATGTGAGGCATTGCTTGCATTGTTAAGCATATGGAAAACGTATTGAACATATTGGTGATTTTTCGTTTCGGTTCGTGGCGTTTGGCTAGGCCATGTGCGGGGACGGTAAAGGGAAGAATGCAGAAGTTGTGGACCTAAAGAACGGAGAAGCTGTTACACAATTATGTAGCATGGAACTGGTGACCACAGCTTCATTGCTCACGTAGCACCGATTGTGAGGAAGTACGGGTCTTACCAGAAAGGAGAATACGTACAGGTGGCAACAAAGGGAAGGGCCGCTGTCTCCCAATAACTAGTCATGCAGGGAGCGCCACCAATGACGTTTGGAATAAACTTAGCGCACTAGAGTGGGACCAGTCCAGGACTTGACCGTAGAGTAGACGATTGTGCTGGGGGCGTGACTTCCTGGCTGGGCGACTGCTTGAACCAACTTGATGATGCGCGATATTCATCTACAGGGTGTCCCAGCTATCATGCACCAAGATTTAAAAAAAGAGCAATGGCGTTACTAGAAGAAACCTAGTGCACAATGTTTGCACTACTGTGGAGAAGCGGACAGTATTTTTTTCGTTAATTGAGGACTTAACTAATTAATGGTAATTAATTACCTAACTCGAGAATTACTGTCCTAATCAATGAAGTGTCAATGAGGAACATGTAGGTACCCACGAGGGGAATCTAACTGTGGTATTTCAGCGACGAACTAATTACGCGCTCATTTATCCTGGCTGATAAGAAAACCCCGCGAAATATAAAAATACCAGGTGACGGTGCTTCACGCGGGCCTTCGTGTAAAGCAGCATTCCCCAAATAAGCTGATTGAAAGCAACTGCTTCCCGTGTCATCCCATCCGAAGAGACAGGGCATCGCCTTTATAATGGCACGCATGGAAGGAAGCAGCAACAGCAAGATTAGCCGGGACACTTGTGCAGATAAGGCACCAACTCGGTCAATGATTTCTTCTTTCTTTCTTTCTTTCTTGCTTTTGTTTATTTCATTCTTGCTGACTCAGAGGGAACCTGTTTGAGGGCGTTTGCTTTTACGATCCATGCGGAGGCGCCGTCACGTGGTATCTTTCATATTTCGCGCATTTTCGTTATCACTCAGAATAATGAGTACGCAATTAGTTCGTCGCTGAAAATACCGCAGATAGGTGCCCCTCGTCGGTACCTACAAGTGCATCATTGACACTTTAGTGATTAGGACAGGTACTTCTCCAGTTACGTAATTATTACAATTAATTAGTTGTCTCATTAACGAAAAAAATGCTACCCGGTTCTCCACAGTACTGCAAACATTGTGCACTACGTTTTTTTTTTAGTTCACGCTATTACTTTTTTTAAATCTTAGTGCATGATAGCTGGGACACCCTATATATGAAGAAAGCTAATACACATCGGGGCCAAATTTGGCAGGTCGCCAAACCCAGGCCGCTGTGACCAAAATTCCGCGGAGGCGAAACGCACAGACAATAATGTTTATGCGTAAATGCAGTGCACATTAAATAAATCCTAGTGGCCGAAATTATACGAAGCCGTCCGAAACAGCGTCTCTCATTGAAACAAACCAAGTCAGTCGTGAAATGTTTGCAACAATACTTGCATTTTAGCGGCACCGTTGAACTGAAAAGTGGAAGCTCTGAGTTCACTTACGCAGAAACTACACAACGCGCCGCAGTGAGGAAAGGGCGCTTTCCCGCAACGCCGTCGCGGTGCGCTAACACGCTACGAGCATGCCAACAAATGGGCGTGCGTCACAGCAAAGCAAGAACGGCGTGCTCCCGCGCTAGTAGACGACACGAAGCCCCGCCTCCAAGCCCCTATGCGCCTGCGCCGCTTGGCTTCGATGCGCTGCCGTGGATTGTGCGCTTTCGCTCCGCGGAGCAAGGCCACACTGCGCCGTGTTCGCACCTAGAGTGGACGGCCCTGTACATGCCTTTGGCTATGACAGTGTACTTTAATCATTAAAACACTTGCTAGGTAATAATTAACATAAAGAGACTTGACCTTCCCGTTATATCAAAGCCGCAGAGAGCACTGATATTTCCAAGCTTTTCCACGTGGTTAAACCAGCGGATGTGCCTTTGCCAAACCATTAGGGAGACAACACGATGAACGGAACTGTACAGAACCGGTATTCCGTGCCTGGCATCCACGAAGATCGTCGTCTCCAACGCTCCTGTTACTTTCACCTTAGCACTACAGTTCACGTGTTAGAAAGCGTTGTTACACAGCTTGTCCGTCGTCTCGCATCTGCCGCGGTGTTCAGTGTTTGATTCGCAGCCCAATTATGTTCAGATCGCCATAAGAGCGGAAGCCCAGAGATGCTGAATTTTGTCTGGGGAGAACTACCCGGATGCAATGTTTCTGGCAATCGATGAAAACAAGCAAGAACGGGACAGACGCCGTTGATGTACACAAAGCAATACCTTGTAGTGCGGTGGTCATCGAGTGGGTTTATTAAAGCGGAATGTTATGAGCCCATCATAAAAGGACTTAATAATTTGACGTGTTGCTTCCCTACGTTTTTTTAGAAGCATATATAGCTAGGGATCAATGTATTTATCCGGTATGAAAACAAAACTTACTGAGGCTCCATGTAGGTTTGAAGCGCGAGGGGCTCGAAAACAAATGTCCCGGTATGTAAACAATCACAAGGTAACCACCACCAAAGCCACACGCCTTTCAAAACATGATTTGACCTGGCGCCTTTACGTCTCATCACTTGCATATGAATTTTGGGCTTATTACCAATCAACAGGCAAAATTTCAAAGATCAGGAGCTCCAAAAGAAAACTGTGGGCATGTATGTATGCCTTTTTTACAGAGGACCGCAGTAAATCCTTACGAACAACGAACGTTGCTCAAACGTGCCCACCTTAATTTTATGAACCATTACGTCATGTGCTAAAACGCTTTCTTGGTCATCCAACTTCACGTGGTAGAAGAGTTTATGATTTTTTTTATTTTAGCTTCCTATTTAAAAACGCCACCTGATGTAGACAGAGCAGTAAGGAACTGCAACCACACACAGATTACATCTACACGCCTCATTAACTTTCTTTGAGCGTCTGCGAAAGAAGCCTTGTCTGAATAA
The DNA here is from genome assembly GCA_013339765.2 of Haemaphysalis longicornis. Taxonomy (NCBI): domain Eukaryota; kingdom Metazoa; phylum Arthropoda; class Arachnida; order Ixodida; family Ixodidae; genus Haemaphysalis; species Haemaphysalis longicornis. Next base: position 27,286,857 of record CM023458.1, on the reverse strand, counting down.
GTAAAAAAATCCTCGATCCTTTCGCAGATGCTAGGCATACATGTGAAAAGTTTGACCTCTCAGTTCCTCAGCCGGTTGGTCTGTATGCGCAGGTGGTGATCGCTTTCAGTGCCGACACCGGTGAGCGCACTTCTGTGAAGATCACAAGGTTGAGTACAGGAAAGGTCAATTGTTCCGCCATCAGCGTAGGGAACTCGCCTGAGTGAGTTGGTAGAAGAGAACCGTTTTCCTAACAACCACCCTTATACTCACCTGGGGGCGACGGCCCAGGAATTAATCAGGCCCACCAAGGTGACGTTCGAAAATGAAAAAGCAATCCCTCTGTTAGGAGCACCGGCCTCCAGGAGGCGTTGGTGATGATAGGGAGAAAAATGTTTTTGCAGGAACTGAAGGAAAGTCGGTTTTTTTTTAAAAAGCGAGGCAGCGCTGTTTTGTTTCTTCCTGCTGCCGTGTCATGCACGAACACTGATTATAAGAACTGCGCTTTTGTGACTGCTCTTTTGCGATTTTTGGTCATCCCTCAAGCTTGTGAATAGATCAAGAAATCCCCGTCTCCCGTTAAAAGCATTGCAGGATACAAGACGTTCTACTTTTATCTGGTTTAAATGATTATACGAACAGCGAGTAAGATATAAAATGACAGCTCGTATGTACAAGCTAGCAGCCAATTTGTTTTGTTTTTTGCTTTCGTAAAGCCCACTATGCGTGTGAAAAGAAGGCGTTTATGTAGAAAATGTAGATGTACTATATATTATATATATTATATATATATATATATATATATATATATATATATATATATATATATGGGCTCCGTGAAATAAGACAGAAAATAAGGGTTGGCAGTCAAGAAAACCTCGGAAAGCAAAGGGGAGGTTGTGGTGGGTCATAGAAAGATATGAAGCATTTTTTGAGTCGAAAAGAAAGTGGTGAAAAAATGACCGCCGGGTGGGAACCGAACCCACGACCTCCAGAATACAGGTCTGGTGTTATAACCACTACGCTACCGGCAGGGGAATTTTTCCCCTCCACTTTCTGGGGTATTTATGTCAATGTAATTTTTTTCAGTGCTTATATATATATATATATATATATTCTATATTTAAGACAGAAATAAAGTTTGACAGTCAAGAAAACCTCGGAAAGCAAAGGGGAGGTTATGGTAGTTCAGTGAAACAGATAAAGAATTTGGAAAGAAAGAAAGTGGAGAAAAAATGCCCGCCTTTTGGGATCTGAACCAACGACCTCCAGAATACCGGTCTGGTGCGATAACCACTACGCTACCGGCGGGGCTATTTTCCCCTCCACTTTCTGGGGTATTTATGTCAATGTAATTTTTTTCTATGCTTGGGGGTGGTAGCCAGAGCCACTCCAACGTCTCGGGGTGATGGGGACCATCTTTTTAACCCCCGAGCCCTGACTCGAGTGGCGGGGAAGGGAAGGGAGGGGAGGGGAAAGGGAAAAATAGCCCCGCCGGTAGCGTAGTGGTTATCACACCAGACTGGTATTCTGGAGGTTGTGGGTTCGGATCCCACCTGGCGGGCATTTTTTCTCCACTTTCCTTCTTTCCAAATTCTTCATCTGTTTCAATGACCTACCATATCCTCCCCTTTGCTTACCGAGGTTTTCTTGACTGCCAATCTTTATTTCTGTCTTATTTTCAACGAGCCCCTCATTTCCTATTCTGATTTGATATATACATAAATATATATATATATATACTTAAGAAAATGGTAGACGCACGATTAAAAGCAAAAACAGTGGTTTACTGACGTTTCGACTGCGGGACCAGTCTTCATCTTGAGGTTACTCAAGATGAAGACTGGTCCCGCAGTCGAAACGTTAGTAAACCACTGTTTTTGCTTTTAATCGTGCGTCTACCATTTTCTCAAGTATTTTCTCTGGCTCCTCGAGAAGTAGTTTTCTTTTACTGCTTATATATATATATTATATATATATATATATATATATATATATAGCGTATGAATACATTACAATGGGGCCGATAAAAATGTACAGTAAAGGAGAAGACTAAAGGGTAACGAGCGAACATGTATAAACGTTTCGGCTTGGGGCAAGCCTTCGTCAGAATAAAAAACAGATGGCAAGTAAACTGGCTTATAAAGCAGCAGGAGCCAATCACTGTAAACATGGTGACAAGTGTTGTGTTGAGCAGGACGACAACAGTTCATGAACTTTTGATTAACATTTGACTTCAGATCAAGGCTAACAGGATTTTTAAGTGCCAGGTCACTTACACTGGCAATAAACAATGACAGGTGTACAAAAAATGTAGATAGAGTAACGGGAAATGGGTGTGGGAAAAGGGCAGTGGATGAAAAACAAACGTTCTACTGAACAGCAGAGTCAGCATAAAATATATACAATGCAGAGCGGCAAAAAAAGGGAAAAAGATAAAACAGTAACATCTGAACAGTGAGCCGGTCGTAAGGAATACAGTATAGATAGCATCACTTGTGAGGCTAATGCCGAAGCTAAGATGGAAAAAATGGTAAAAAATGCTTATTTGGGGCACGCGCACACCCACATACACGCGGGCCAATGCAAACACATCTACGTAAGCAGTAAAAAGGTTACACAGACGCGATCAGTGCGACAAAAAAGCCAGCACGCCAAGAGAGAAAGAGAGACAGGCACTTTATTAAAGAAGACCTCTAAGCGAGGGAGTTGGCCGGCAGCCGGAGCTGTGAGGCGACCTTCGTAGCCCGGGCTATGATGATCTTCTGTCTCTCCAGGTCAGAGCAGCTCAGCGCTGCCTTCCAGAGCTCCGAGGAATTGATTTGAGGGAGGGGATCATATAGACAGGCCCACATGTGATGTTGCACCATGGCCTTGTCTTCATTTAAACCCGATTTCATAGATTTGAATTTGTGAATGAGATAGGATTCCCTGATTTCTCTTTCATGATGAGAGCAGAAACCCGATTCCAGGATTGTTGCTTTTATTTTGTTAAATGAATGACCAACTACGTTGACATGTTGGGACAACGGCAGGTTCGGGAGGGTCTTAATATGCGACTTGTGATTATTAAAACGAAGTCGAAACGACTTGCGGGTCTGGCCAATATACTGAAGCCGGCATTCGGTACACTCGAGCAGATAAATCACGTTTTCGGTTTCGAAAATGAAATTGCCTTTTATGTTTAGTGCGAAATTGGAAGCTGTACTGCCGGCTGTAGCTGTTGTCGTCATTTTGGGACAAATGTGACATCGCGGTTTTCGGCAGGGTTGGCAGCCGATGCAAGATTGGCGAGTGGTCTTAGACGAAGTGAGTGAATCGCGTAGGTTCGCTGCTCGTCGATAGCCTACGCGAGGTGGATCTTGAAAAATGCGTTGGAGCCTCTCGCTTTGCATCAGTATGTTGTGATGCTTCTTAAGAATTGATGTTACCTTAGGGGGTGAGGATAAATAACTGAGTACCAGATTAGTGGTTTGCTGAGTTCGAGGCTGTGTCGTCGGGAGTAAAAGTGCGTTGCGATCAAGCAAGCTTGCTCGTGTCACTGCATCGTCAATAATCTGCGTGGGGTATTTTTGTCTAGTCAGGGCGGCACGGAGTACTGCGCAGTTTTGATGGAAGTTCTATTGTTGCGAGCATATTCTTTTAAAACGAACCGCTTGTTTGTAAGGTATACTAGTTTTATTATGTTTTATATGACTGCTTTCGAAGTGGAGGTACTGATGGCGGTCTGTGGGCTTTCTATAAAGTTTTGTAGTTAGCTTTGCATCCTCAACTGTCACTGTGACGTCAAGAAAGTTGATTACTTCAGCCGAGTACTGGTGTGAAAAGGAGATACATGGGTGGCAGTTGTTAAAACCAGCAATGAAGGAGAGAAGTTCATGTTCGCCATGTTGCCAAATTAGAAAAACGTCGTCTATGAAGTGTTTGTAATAGAAGGGCTTAAGAGCGCCTTTATCCACGTATGCTGTTTTCCTGCAAGTTTCTAAAACATTTCTCAATTTAAGAAAAATTGCCGACAAACGCATTCGTTCCCAGATGCATGCCTCCTCCCTCAAAAGTTACGTCAGAGCATCTAAAGCTTCTAAAGGCCTACAAATTATGTTAAAGCCAGCTACGTCGAAAATGTCCCCCCGTCACGTCACTAGGTGGGAGAGTGTTTTAAAAAATGCTTCACTTGAACTCGCACGAATTCTTATTGATCACTATGAGTCTCCCAAAAAATCGCTCCGCAACACTGAAAAACAGACAAGGATATCATCCGAACTGTCCCCACGCGAAACAGGCTTATTACAGGAATACGAACATAAAAAGAGTAATGAAATCGTTTTAGTAAAATCTAAGAAATTTCGCCGAGATGGAATTTCCCCGCTACGGTTCAACAGCGGTTAGATGTTGGAGTCAGCAAAGAATACGAACCAATACTGCAGTCCGCTAGTCCTGATAATTCTTGCATCGTAAATTTGTCCTGCGCTACTCTCTCTCCTGCTTAATTGAGTCTGTTATCTCGTGGCCTAAGTTTTTGCCCGGCAACTGGTGGTTTTAACAAATTTTCCCTCTTTAAAGACCTGCATACCTTTTGCCGCAATTTACGACTTCGAGAGTATTTCCACGATCGCCCCAGCCCTAATGAGACGGATGACCCTTTACCCTCTCATAAGCATTGGACTCCCCCGACACAGCGTGACAAGTGTCTAGACATGTATATATCTGCCGTCACGCGGAATATTCTTGACGCCCACAAAAAGCAGGCCCCATATCGTAAGAATCTTTCGGCGGATGAAAGCAACGCGCTCAAGCTGTTAGCGACACATCCTGAAATCATCATTAGGCCAGCAGCCAAAGAGGCGCAATAGTTGTCATGAATAAAACTGACTATGTATATAAACGGAGCCTTGAGACAATTATCCGACCGTTCTTTTTAAAGACGTGTCGATGCCGATCCCACAGAATAATATAATGCCACTATCAAGGAAACCCTAAAAACTTTGGCACAGGCTAATAAGGTAGCACCAGACGCAATAAAATCCCTTGTTCCACTCAGTCCGGTAGCAGATAGATTCTATCTACTGCCAAAAATACATGCAGGTCGTCTCATGGTATCCGCAATTGGCACAGTGACAGAAAAACTATCCCTTTATGTAGACTCGCTCATAAACAATATCCTCCCTAAGTTCCCTTCATTTGTAAAAGACACAAACCATTTTTAAACGATATCATGGAACTCCGCATTCTGCCCGGTTCGCTGCTCGTGACTTTGGACGTAGCCTCATTGTACACTAATATACCTCACGGCGATGGCATACGAGCTATCGTTGAAACCTATGAAGCCTTCTGCGAATCACGTCCGGTTGATGGTGACACACTGGCAACGTTGTTGAAACTGATTCTCGAACTAAATAACTTTGAATTCGATAGTGCACACCATATTCAGATAAACGGTACTTCAATGGGAACGAGGGTGGCACCAAGCTATGCTAATATTTTCATGTGTTCTCTCGAAACAGCATACCTGAAAAAATCCGCTTTAAGCCCTTCTATTACAAACGCTTCATAGACGACGTTTTCCTAATTTGGCAACATGGCGAACATGAACTTCTCTCCTTCATTTCTGGTTTTAACAACTGCCACCCCCGTATCTCCTTTTCACACCAGTACTCGGCTGAAGTAATCAACTTTCTTGACGTCACAGTGACAGTTGAGGATGCAAAGCTAACTACAAAACTTTATAGAAAGCCCACAGACCGCCATCAGTACCTCCACTTCGAAAGCAGTCATATAAAACATAATAAAACTAGTATACCTTACAAACAAGCGGTTCGTTTTAAAAGGATATGCTCGCAACAATAGAACTTCCATCAAAACTGCGCAGTACTCCGTGCCGCCCTGACTAGACAAAAATACCCCACGCAGATTATTGACGATGCAGTGACACGAGCAAGCTTGCTTGATCGCAACGCACTTTTACTCCCGACGACACAGCCTCGAACTCAGCAAACCACTAATCTGGTACTCAGTTATTCATCCTCAGCCCCTAAAGTAACATCAATTCTTAAGAAGCATAACAACATACTGATGCAAACCGAGAGGCTCCAACGCATTTTTCAAGATCCGCCTCGCGTAGTCTATCGACGATCAGCGAACATACGTGATTCACTCACTTCGTCTAAGACCACTCGCCAATCTAGCATTGGCTGCCAACCCTGCCAAAAACCGCGATGTCACTCTTGTCCCCAAATGACGACAACTTCCACAGCCAGCAGTACAGCTTCCAATTTCGCACTAAACATAAAAGGCAATTTCACTTTCGAAACCGAAAACGTGATTTATCTGCTCGAGTGTACCGAATGCCGGCTTCAGTATATTGGCCAGACCCGCAAGTCGTTTCGACTTCGTTTTAATAATCACAAGTCGCATATTAAGACCCTCCCGAACCTGCCGTTGTCTCAACATGCCAACGTACTTGGTCATTCATTTAACAAAATAAAAGCAACAATCCTTGAATCTGGTTTCCGCTCACGTCATGATAGAGAAGTCAGGGAAACGTATCTCATTCACAAATTCAAATCTATGAAATCGCTTTTTAATGAAAGCGTTGGCGCGCTGGCTCTCTTGTCGCACTGATCGCGTCTGTGTAACCTTTTTACTGCTGCTTACGTAGATATATTTGTGTTTGCATTGTCCCGCGTGTATGTGGGTGTGCGATGCCCCAAATAAGCATTTTTTAGCATTTTTGCTATCTCAGCTTCGGCATTGGTCTCACAAGTGATGCTATTTATACTGTATTTCTTACGACCGGCTGACTGTTCATATATTACTGTTTTATATTTGTCTCTTTTTTTTGCCGCTCTGCATTGCATGTATTTTATGCGGACTATGTTCAGTAGAACCTTTGTTTTTCATCCACTGCCTTTTCCCACACCCATTTCCCGTTACTCTATCTACATTTTTTGTACACCTGTCATTGTTTCTTGCCTGTGTAAGTGACCTGGCACTTAGAAATCCTGTTAGCCTTGATCTGAAGTCAAATGTTAATCAAAAGTTCATGAACTGTTGTCGTCCTGCTCAACACAACACTTGTCACCATGTTTACAGTGATTGGCTCCTGCTGCTTTATAAGCTAGTTTACTTGTCATCTGTTTTTTATTCTGGCGAAGGCTTGCCCCAAGCCGAAACGTAATACAGGTTCGTTCGTTATCATTTAGTATTCTCCTTTATTTATATATATATAATATAATATATATAAATATATATATATATATATATATATTTGTATAAGTAAAGAGTCGGATACACAGCAAGAACAATAACAAACAAGGTTTACTTACGTAGCGGCAACGGGACTTGCCTTCATCAGAGTAAAGTTACAAAATCATGTAACTTTACTCTGATGAAGGCAAGTCCCGTTGCCGCTACGTAAGTAAACCTTGTTTGTTATTTTCTTGCTGTGTATCCGACTGTTTACTTATACTATTTCTGCGCGCTTTGTGAGTTTATCGTTTTTCTAAATTTATATATATATATATATATATATATATACTTAGAAAATGGTAGACGCACGAATAAAAGCAAAAACAGTGGTTTACTGCCGTTTCCACTGGAGGACCAGTCTTCATCGTGAGTTTTTTTATATATATATATATATATAAAATATATATTATATATATATTATATTATATATAATAAAAGAAGGACCTCTAACGCTTCCCCAGTTTGTACATAAACGCTTCACTACATTTATGTATCCTTCTAAGCTAACTGTTCGTTTCCTAGCCGTTGTTCTATTCTTCTAACGTTATTCTTGCGGGCAATCCCCCTTGACTACTTTACAAGCAAATGAGGAGTAATTTCACTCATGGTTACCGTGTCAAGAGGCAATGACATGCTCTCTGAAAGCAGAGGAGAAAATAGCACTCCCAGCATCAGCATGGTACAAGTGGATAAACAGTGAAGACTTCAATTCATGCCTTGGGTTTCGACCACGGAAGGCACAAAAGCGTCAGCTTATCCCGTTTGCGGCGTAAAGTGCAGCCCCGGCTACTCTCCCATGCGCAGCCGCATCGTCTTTGTAAAGTGTCCCCGTCAATGAGGACAGGAACGAGTTAGGCCACCAGCGGGAAAAGGGGGTACAAGGAAATAATCCAGTCGTAATGACGGCCATTTGCGATCTCTCCCTCCAGCTCGGCCACCGCCATTAGCGATGCTCGCCGCAGGACTTTAATGTGCTCGCCGCGATGGCACTACTGCAAGGGAGGGAGATTGGAGAAGGGGGTGTGTTTGGATGTGGTGGCTTTTCGTGGCGTCTTCGGTGAACCCAAACGGTTAATCTCTCTTCTTTCTACTTTGTGTTTCTTGCATCGTTGACATTTCACCTAACAAGGTCGTGAAGGGGGCGGGTGGTTCTCCTCTAGGGGGCGTACAATCACTTCTGTTTTCTGTTTAGCGCAGATAGGTCTTCGCCTGGTCGGACTCAGGGTTCTGGGGTAGTACGCGTTTTGGGTGACGATGAAGCAGTAGGATGCAATTTTCCTGTAGAATTCAAAGAGAGAACTCGACGGAGATCTTTCGGTGACCTAACATTCCCAAATGTGTGCATCATTCAGAGGTAATGGCAATACGGCGTTTTTATTCACTTAACTTCGAAGTGCGGGTAGTTAGAGCCAACGTAAGTAGAAAAATCACTCATGTTGCAGTTACAGAAAAACAAATACGTCAACTTAAGACAGGAATATTATACCTTATGATAAAATAAAAGGAGCCAAGCCTTCTGTCACAAGCATATAATCGTCTTTGGCATCATGAACAGAATCACGTGAAATTAAGTTTGACAAAAGATCGCAGGATCATGCTGGTATTTACATGTCTTTATCTGCTCTTATTTTCTTAAGTATTTGTACCTAGTGCTATAGGATCTAATCTATATTCTTTTGCAGGCAAGAAACGCGTATATTACCTTCTAACGCAATCGTTTTTAAAATTTCGCAAGTTCTATGGCTGAGCTAAAATTATGCATTGAAGGGACATGAAAGCAATATTTGTTTCAAAAGAAGGGCCACACCTTTCGTAGCTCATATTGATTGGCGTTTTAGAGTGCCCACTCTACATAAAAAAAAAGCATCAAAGCTAGCATTTCTCTCTCCCGTTTACGTTCCATTCATGTGACAGCTTGGCGGGAGGGTCCAGGGCAGGGCTCTGACAAAGGGCGACGCCGCGCGTGCCACATAACGGCGATGTCAAGTGATCAGCACAACCTGGTTCGTAGGATGCTGCCCGGTGCGCCTTTTGTTTTAACATGGAAGGCCGCGGAGGCAAAAACAAAAAGTCCGCAAAAAAAGGGATGCCCAACTATGTTTTCTCCAAGGGTCTAACACTCTCCTCTGAGAAAGGGACGCCCGAATTTTTTAAGTACAGGGGACACGAAACCGCGTTGAGTTTTCTTTTTTTTTAAATCAAAAAATTGAAGGTTCAATTCTAAATCTTATCCCACTCTCCCAGTGATTAAACACACGCGGCCAAAAGGGGGGAAAAAACTGCCGTATTGGGTTTTATGCTACCGGGTCTTGGACCAGCAATTGGGGTCCTTGACGGCGTTTTTACCATTGCCAGGGCCCCACATCGCCGACTAGCAGAAATGTGAAGAGAAATCACCGGATATTCATTAATTATTTGCACAGCTTTCTAACCTAATTATTTTCAAAGGTGTTTCTTTAACAGGTCGGGTTTTGCCTTTCCCTGAAGATCCCAAATGCTTTTATTTTGGGGCCTCCTTGCCCAACACTCAATCCAGGTTATTTATTATACAGGGCCCCCAAAAACAGGTTTTTTGTTTTTACAAACATTTGGAAGCTTTCAATGCACTCAAAATAAAAAAAAAACTCTTGGGGGAGTTAAGTAAAATTTACTTTCAAAAAAGGGGAAAGGAATAACTCAGATTTCAGCACCGGTCAATAACTGAAATTTCCTGGCAGAAGGGAAACGCAAATATATGTGTTTAAATTTGTTATTCACACTTCTCCAGTGAAAAACAACTTTTTCTGAATTCGATGTTTCGTGATTTTTCCGTCATTTTTAGTGCAAAATTTCACCCCGTTAAGCAAAAGATCACATTTCGTGATTTGACCAGACGCACTTTAAGCTAGGTCATTGAAAGGAATGCACCGTCCCAAATTGTTGTCATTGGAACCCTAAATAAAAGGTCGTTTTTCTGGCAAAGGAATTGCAGCTAGGAAAGGTTGATTGCTGGGACCCCCAAAAAACAGTACAAACCATTTAGATTTGGGGATCTGGTGATACATAAGCTGGCATTAAAAGGGGCAACACGGATTGGGGTGGGAATTACACAAATAAAATTTACATTTAAGAGGCGGACTTTCGCGTTTAAAAAACAAACTTTATTAATAGAAAAAGGCCAAAACCCCCGGGGTCGTTTCCCCCGCTGGGTTCCGACTTTTACTTTTCCCTTTTTTCTCCCACCCAGTTTTTGCAGAGGTTATACAGACTGCCAGCTGTATACACTTCACGACCGAACAGGACAGCACTACAATGTAGTGTCTTTCATAGCACGGGTCACTTGGTGACGTTAAACTCCACAACAAACCACAGACGAAGACACACAGTTTGCTTTGTCGCGGTAACAAAGCCTTTTCGGGGAATCGGCGCAGCATGAAGAGCGCGAGCAGGCTGGATAGAAAGGTGTCCACGCTCCAGCTCTGCCAGTTGACCCTCGTGAACAAAGCCGCTACTACTGACAGGACACACATTGCTCGAAGTTCATCAACGATTCCCCCCTGCCCTGCCTTCAAATTCCTTGATCGCCCGCAGGTACCTGCGGCGCCAGACAATGATGCCAAGATTCCGTATTCTCCTATCATAGGTGAAGCCCATGTCCTTCATTAACCTCCACAAGGTGGTTTTCGTGAAGTTCGGCAAGTCGTCGTCTTCGTGGACAGCCTTTCGCACACTGTCCAGTGTCGGGATCTCCCTCTTGGCGTACATGCTCTTCACATTCAGACGGATGGCATGGACTTTTGAAGCTGTCATGCTTGACGGTCCGCGTGCTTGATATCGTGATGTCGCGAGGTCTTCTCTTTGGAGACACCAAATTCCCACGCAGACACTCCGCCTTCAATTTCACCACGGTACGGTGAGATACTCCGGTGTCCTCGCTCACAACACTCAGTACTTCCTGCACAGATTTCGCCGGGAAACGCACCCTGGTACGGGCGCACACATTTGCAATTACTTGCTTGGCGTTCTTTGACAACTTTGATGCGCAAACCCTCGAAAAAATACGTACAGGAGACGTGGTCGAAGCCCGAGAGCTGGACGCCATTTTTTCAAATCTGCCTCAAAGAGTAAACAAAAAACGGCGTTCAAGGTTGCGCGGAGAGGGAAAACCTGATACGAAAGCGACAAACATAAAATACAAACTCGCATATTTCGATCGTTTGTCCGGCAACACGGGCGTTTTTTGTCAAGCTGATGATAAATATTTATGCTTTAAGGTTGCCGGCGAAGCATTTATTGTATCTGGCGCACCGCAAGCAACCCACTACTTTTGGTCGCGGAAGCACACAGCGCAAACAAGAGCGCTAGCTTTGGCAGCGTTGCACCTGATGTATGAAACGGAGTATAGTCATGTGGAGACGGCCGCGGCGCAAAAATCAGAAGATCGACGGAATTAAAAAAACTGCCCAACTATGTTTTCTCTTTCAAGTGTCTGCAACACTCTCCTTTCAGTAACATGTCGGGCTTTACGCCTGTTTTTTGTGTCATGCAGAGGTAGACACAAAAAGAATCAACATGCGTGCAGCAATGAATGAGTTATTCATTTTTAAATTTACAAATACAGGAAAATTGAAGGTTGCTCTCTCTCTGGAGGACAGCTGCTCCTATCCCACTCTCCCCGATGACGTCGCATCACGGGACCAATGAGGGCAGCGAAAGCTGCCGTGTTCCGGAAGTTTTATTCTCACTGTTGTCGGATCTTCGACGCTCCCTTTCGGGCTCCTTGACGGCGTCGTTCGGCGGCACCACGCCAGCCGCGCCCATACATCGCCGACAAGTAGCAGACGGCGAAGACCGCCGAAATCACCTGGCCATCGTTGCGTTGATCTGTGTTGCGAGGCTTATTTTTTTAACTCTACATTATTTTTCAAGGTATTTTTTGTTAACAGGTCGGCTGTTAATAACAAGACCTGCCTAGAAGTCATGCCCGAAGTGCTTTAAAGGGTGGATTGTGTGCGCTGCCTTGCTCCGGAAGCTTGACGTCAACTCCACTTATGAGTTCACAGTAAGATGAAAAACAGTTTTATGCCGTCGTTAAAAAAAAAAAAAACTTGTGAGAAGCTCAATCCCTCAAAATTAAAAAAAAAGCCTCTGTGGAGTTGAAGTTCCGACTTACAAAATAAGAGCCCGGGACGTGAAGTACTCAGCCATTTGAGCAGCACGGTGAGGTACAATAATTCATCGTACATTGCCTAGACATGAAGGAATATCGTAAACTAGGTGTGTGTAGTTTCTGTTGTTGTTCAGAAATTCTCGCAGTGATAACGCTTGTTTCTCACAAACCGATGTTGCAGATAAGCCCCGTCATTTTAATATTGCACAAAATTTAGCTGGAGGTCCCTCGTTAAGTCATAAAAAGCGAATCGCACAGTCGTGATCTACCAGACGCACGATAAGCTAGTCATGAAAGGAATGCACCGTCACAATTACAGTTGTCTTTGGTAACAGCTTTCCAATAAAAATAAAATATTTGAATTTGTCTCATGGCAGGCAATTGCAGCTAGAGAAGAAAGGTGTGATTGTTTTCCGGTGCCGGGAGGGCGCTTCCCAAAAAAGCACGTCACAAACCATTGAGATGCAAGAGACGGAGTGAAAATCCCGAAGCTGCCGTCAGCTTAACGAGGCTCGCCGACAACACCACTAATGGAGTGGAAATTGACACATGCTGAGGATAAACATCGTGACATTTAACGCAGGCGGACGATTTGGCATGCGTCTTAGCGAAACGCGCAACGGAAGGCGATGCTCAGATCGGTTCATCGTACCACGGCTTGAAAGGGCACACAAACGCTCACAGAGAACAGTCGTCTCTGCCCTCTGCTATAACTGCGGTTAGGTGTTTATGCTTCCTTTAAGAATAAAAATACAACCCAAAGCATTACTTAGGGTCGTTTGGGTGATATAAGGACATATTGAAAACGTCAGAAGCTCAGCCAATCGTAGGTTGCCTAGGATCCCCGCGCTGCGTCGTTATATTCGGATTATTCAGGTGTGACGTAGGCTGTGCCTCATTTGGTTGTATTTGTAGACGCAAAAATCGAATACCTTTCTCCTTTCCGTTAGGACCATATTATTTCGCATTGTTGTGTATTTGAACGACACGAACAACATACGAAAGCGTGGCAGGGGTCATTTAAGATTTTTTGAAAGTTTTATAAGCATGTCCACCAAATTTTTCAACGGCGACAGTCTATCTTGGGCTACTTAAACGCGAAAACTTTGGAGCGTCTGTATGCCTGTCTGCCCCTTGGTTCAGCCACCCGGGTAAAAGTTGAAACTATTCTTCAACGGGACACTGATATAGGCAAAACATTTACAAACTACTAAATCTGGTGGCAATGTTCCTACTCGTCAACATTGTTGAGCAGAAAGGAAACATCAATCATGTTTGAGGCAAAGCATCAATACTTAAGTGACAGGTCCATTGTTGTTTTAATTAGGAATGCATAACTGCTTGTTTTTTTAAGTTATCAAATAAGTGAATACGCCTTGGAAAAAAGATTTCCTAAAAATACAAAAGCCATCGCGCGCGACACAAGCGCTCTTGGCGGGCTTCCAAAAAGTTCGACAGTAACCAAATGTTCTTGCACATGGCGCGAGCAGTGGAACGCGGGAAGGTTGAATTGACCTGAGCCAATTTTCTCCCTACTTATGACGGTAGGAGCGAGACGGAAATGGAAGAGTGTGAGGTGGGCGGGGGAGAAAAGATAGGCATTGAGGAGGTAGCGGGGGCAGAAAACTATCGTTTATTTTGACGGCATGTGCAGCCAAGTGAGCAGATTCGCGCCCAATGCTTTTTCTGATTGTAACTGACTCAGACCGCAAAACATCTGAAAAAATTTCGAACAACTTTTCTAATGCTAAGGTACTGTTATACAGGTGTAAGCTTCCAAGCATTTTCCCGTGAAACCACTGGTTTCCTCTCAATTGACGCTAAGCTATAATCCTCATTAACATCTTGGTGATCGACCCACCCTTGGTTCCTGTGAAGCGTGCACCGCTGTAAATAGCGTCTTTATGCGGCGGAGCCGAACTGTAACTTAGAATTGGTTCCATGTTTTTGCAAGTTGACCTGGTGAATGCATCCGACGGTGCAAGAAGAAACGAAGCAGCAATAAATATACAAAAATGATACCCACGAGAAGACACTTTTATGCAAGGCTTCTTCAGTAAACCGACCTGTCTAGGGCTGAAAACTACAAATACACATTCCACAGTGGCGACGCTGCCCTTGCACACAACTAAGGAACGAAGGAAAATATAAACATGTGTCGAATAATGTTACAATAGTTGGTGTGGGAGTGCAGGATAAAAAAGACATCACCACCGAATGATCTTAGATTTAAAAGAGCGTTTGTTTGCTGTACAGCACATCCTAATGCTCTAAGTCACAATCCACTTGGTTCCTAAAAATGTTACAAAATGGCGTCTTTTAATGATAGAGCAGGAACATGACGTAGAGCCCTGCAAATAATTTCACTGAAAGGTGAAAAACTAGAGGGCTTCGGTTATTCTGTATCACTAGAAACACAAAAATGAACTTGTTTATAGGAATTTGAGAGAGCAACTTCCAGCTAATCGGTACACGTACTGAAAATGCAGCGCATTATAATAATAATAACGGAGGACAAAATTGAATACACAATAACAATATGTTAACACTCGCAGCCATCATAATTATTTGTTGTATTTTATAAATTTGAACAACCTTCCAAATATTTGCATCTACTTTCTTCCTACCTCAAGGCAACTTACTTAATCACGTCCCTTTGTCCAGTTTTCTGGCCTTCGGTGCATAACAAATTGCTACTCGTGAAATTGTTATGCTGCTCTGAGTAAATGGCGGAACCCTAATGGTCGCCTTTCCGAAGCATCTAACACGGGAGTTTGCCATAATCATTATCCTACCTCTTGATTACTCTAATTTCACATGTGTACGCAATTCTGTCAAATTATTCTGCGATTGAAAACGTTTTTTTTGTTGCACGATAAGCGCTTTGAAAAGTGCGAATTTCCTGGCCCGATTACGCATAGGACTGGCACGAAAGCAAAAGTTCGGGGTAAAGCGTAAATCAACGCACGTCAGCGGATGTGTGTGCTGCTCTTTGGGCGTAAGATGGCGGGTACATCAAACTGCGTCGCCTGTTCGCAGCGTGTCACCGCCGAGCAGGAATCTTTTCGCAGTGCTTTCTGTGGCAAGTGCATGCCACGGCTGCTGGATAACAGGTGCACCTTGCGTGCACTCTCATCCAGCAGCCGTGTGCGTGCACACAAGTGTATTGCCTGGCCCGACCCTTGATCTCTAACTCCCTCACGCTGGCGAACTTCTTTTTCACTGAAACATCTGTTGGAAAGCCGCACCACCCCCCAAGCCCGAAGCACCGTCCCGGCGGCAGATGCAGCAGCGTCCGCCTCGCCTCGCCTGGCTCCCGACAGCGAGGCATTCTTTCCCTACCCAGGCGATCTTGGAAGCCAACTGGGCGTGATGAATAACCTTCTCGTCAACGCGGCAGAAGGCCTTTCATTCTTAACCGACTTAACTTCTTAACTACGGAAGGAAAACTTCTATCTTCGCAGAGAAACGACACAGACATCGGAAATATAGGCGGCCGTAATTGCCGGACTTCAAGGTGAAGTGCGCGCTTTGGGCGGGGAGCTTACGCGGCGCGGGACACCGTGGAAGCTCTCCGCATTGCTTGACGCTCCTGGTAAACAAAGCTTTCACAGCGCAGTCATGGCCTCCTCACCCTCCGACCAGACCTCCTCATCAAGCTGCGCGGACGGCACTCCCGCGTGGACCACTTCCCGCCTCGCAGCTTGAATAATAGGCAACCCCGCACTTGGCTCCCCAAAGCTGGCCCGCTATGAGCGCGCGCAGCGTGCGAATGCGTCTCACATCGGCTCCGGCTGTTTTCGACGGGGCCAGCGGAACTTTATTCGGCACCCCCGAAATTTTGACACCAATGTGTTTCATAAAGTCGAGCGGCACCCGAAGACACCGCTTTCGTCGAAGTAGGCCACTTTTCGGGCGATATAGCCCGGATCTTTGACTTCACCTCTGCGGAGCTCCGCTGCCTCTCTCGTGGGATAGCGATAACGCCGACTGGCCTCGCGGGGTGGGGCCCGATCCCCGATGCCGCCGCCGGCGATGGCGGCCACGGCCCTTCGTGGTTACGATCCTGACGCCATGGCCTGGACCGAGACCACAGCAAGTACCACCCCCGAAAACTCCTCTGTGCTTGCCTCACCCGATATCTCGGAGGGCGGACTCTTCACGGTCGTCGCGCTCCGCAAGAAGCGTGGCGGTCAACACTCCCAGGCGGCTGCCGCCGGCTACGACGCCGCCAGCGGCAGACCACGACTTCGGTCAAGGCACCGGCTACGGAGGAAAAAAACCGACAGTTGCCTGCGTGGAAACTCCCATTCACGCCGTGCACGCATCCCGAAGATTTCAGCCTCGCCTGAAGCCACGAGTCACCGTGAACTCGAAGGGCCATTTTCAACCCGGTGAACTGGGCGTCGCACTCGCCTCTCACGTTAGCGCCCCGAGAGGGGACTTCCTGAGTGTGTGATCTATTTGGGAACCAAATATCGTCATCGTGGCAAACCAAGACCTTAACGTGGCCAACGCTTTGGCGCGGGGATTCACGCCGAAGACTGCAAAGGGTGCTCTACCCATGGCGGGGCACGCGAAAATCAACGGAGAGGTCTGCCACGGCGTGATCACAATGCGCGAGAAGGAGACCTCCGAAACCCTCAAATCAGCGGTCCAGTGGCGGGAAGGAGAGATCGCCTTCATCCGCAAATTGGGAAAATCGGCAGTGGCCGTCATCACCTTCGTGGGCCGCAAGGTGCCACAGTACGTACATTATAACAGTGTCGTCACCAGGGTGCGCGAATACAAGACCATCCCGGCGTGCTTCTGTTGCGGGACTATCATTGGTCATCGGGCTGAACTCTGCCCCACCCCGAACGGCAAACGTTGCGGCCATTGCGGCCAAGAAGTGGCGCCACCGCGGACGGCGGTATTGCCCCACATCAATGCAAGCCCACCTGCCTCATCTGCGGTGAGAATCACCTCACGGGATTTCAAGCCTGCACAGGAAAATTCAGGCGAATCCAGCACGTGCCCCCGAAATCAACCAAAACCGCCCCCAGGCCGGCGGTGAAAATAAGCGACGCGGAGCGAGCCGTCGAACGGCGGCAACAGGTGGCCGAGCGCCAGCCAGCCAGGAAAAAACATCACAGCAGCAGCTCAAGACAGCACGGGACCAGGGCGCTCCTGCACCCAGCAGCAGTGATTTCCCAGCTCTCGGAAATGGCGGTGGAGCCACGTCATCCCCAGACGTGGCGTCCCGAGCAAAGATAAACAAGGTAGGCAGCTGGGTCGGGGTCGCCTTTCGCTCTCTTTGCCCTGCTCCCTCCCCCGAACTCAACGAACTTCGCCAAGAACTATAGCTGCGCTGTCTGTCTGTCTGTCTGTCTGTTTGTCCGTCCGTCCGTCCGTCCGTCTGTCTGTCTGTCCGTCTGTCTGTCTGTCTGTCTGTCTGTCTGTCTGTCTGTCTGTCTGTCTGTCTGTCTGTCTGTCTCTTGATTCAGGCACCCTACCAAATGTACAAATATTCTAAAACCAGAACTTTATCAAACCCTAAATCCGCTACATTACTTCATACTTGCGGACATATTTAAGCGACATGAAATCATAAGCAATATTTGAGACAGAACATCAATACATACCTGCGTCTGGTGATTGAATATAGATGTGTGTATGATTTTTTCAGTACGAAATAAAAAATACGCGTTAGTATTACTATATTGACGGAAAAATAGAAGAAAACTTGTGGCCAAGAAGCGACCTCGGGCAGCATTACTGAGTGCTGTTCCAAGTCCACAAGTAACGAGAGATTAAAGTGGATGGCGCGAGGCCAGTGGAAGGCGGGAAAACTGAATTGGTTCTAGCAAACCCTCTCCGTTTTTTTCGCGGAAGGAGTGAGGCCGGAGAGGAAGAGGGTGAGAGGTGGGCGGGGGCGAGAAAAGAGGCATTTACGTGGCCAGGGTGGCAGAAGACTATTGTTTTTCGACGACATTACCCTGGAACTGAGCATATGCGCGGCCAATTTGTAAAGAATCATGCCGCGCTGAGAACGTGTGAGAATGGTTGCTAGCCTCAAGCCTTCTTTACGCATTTGTAAGTCGCACCCCCTCCGCTGCGATAACATTTGCATCGAATAAAAGGTAATAAGTCGCATCAGCGGGTAAGGACAGTTGCGAAAATAAAGCGGTCACCATATAAAAAAACGCCGAAAAATGCAAAATCGCCTGACCTTCACAGGTTAGAAAAATGCTGCACGTTATGTTCTGGATTTTTCGACGATGGCTCGGCTTTCCTCCTGAATACAGTCTCCTTAAGCTAGGTGCGGAAGAGTGCCTTACCAAGAGCGTGGACAGCTAGCCGCGGATGCTTCCCCACAACGTCCTGGAATAAGGCTTAGGTGTTATATCCTAGAAGAACAACTATTCATGATACAAGCTACAGATGGAAATAAAATTCAGCGGCGATCGGAAGAGGGGCACGAATATAAACTGATTGATTGATTCATTCATTCATTCATTGATGAATTGATTGATTGATAGATTGATCTATTGATTGATTGATCGATCGATTGATTGATTGCAGGAGACTGTAAAGCACTTGAACTCGATTCCATTTTTTTAATAAGTTCGCGCGAAGAGAAGCACTCAAGGAGCGGCGTCATGGTAAGTGGCCACGCAGAAAGGAGGGGAACTTCAAAGGCGCCAAAGTAGTCGCGCGCACTAAAAACCAGAAGAAAGCGTCGCTGAAAAGCCCAAAAAAGAAGGCATAAAACAAGCGAACCTTAGCAGCACAAAACGACTTGAAGAGGTTGAAACCACGGAGATGATTGCTTCGGTCCAATCATGTCCCGTTCAGTACCTTCTGCCGTGGAAGTCTACGAATCCGAAGTCGTAATCCAATTCAAGCTTCCTTCCTGTCTCGTTCGACGCGAATTCGCGTACGATTTACAAAGAGGAACTAACTGTCAAGCCAGTATATAAACACTGTTTTTAATCATCCGAGGTGGCGATTCAGCCCCATGCCGAATTTGTAATCTTTGCAGGAACGTATGCTTTACTGTTGGAAATGAAGGGATAAAGGCGGGGGCTGTTTTTTTGTGCGCTGAATTTCACAGAGAAAGTAACCGTGGTAGCTAGACCAAAAAAAAAAAGAGCAGACAATAAGACAAATTCTAACCTAGCAACTTACTTCGGCAGTTTATTCTCGCAGTTTATTCTCAAGTTTACTCTCGCATTAATTTATTCGCATTATACCGTTTATTCTCGCATAAGAATACTTGTGCTAATCGCAATTTAACACCTGTAATGCTCTTTTCGTCTTCTTTCTTGTGCTTATACTTTCGACATTTTTCTCCGACTTCAAGATCATCCTCCTTTGTTTCTCTCCCACTGCTCTGGAATGTGATATTGGTTCCATACTCTGTAACAATGCTTCCATAGTTTTCCTTGGAGGAACACGTGTTCAGTTCGAAAGTAGCTTTAAAATGTATTCCACGTTCACGACTCGACTTCTTTCATCCAATTATTTACCCTCCCTTTCTCCTGTGTTTTTACCACGGTGCGATTTACAGGGTCAACTATGAAAATTCAGCTCAGCTGTTTTCATAGCTTGACAACGTTGAAAATAAAAGCTCCGGGCAGGCTTTACATATAATGACATAGCTATGAAGCTCTTTCACGGTGCCGTTGAGTTACTCAACACTAAATGTCACCCCTACTTTAAAGCAAGAAAAAAACAAACCAGAAAAATGACCGGTGCACCGGGGCTAATAACGAAACTCGTAATACGACTACGTTTACCCCATCCCGCATTTGGATAAGCGAACACAACTGAAAGATAAAAATGGTGATAAATATGAAAACAATCAAGGATTAGGTACGAAACGCCGCCCGTGGGATTAAGAGGGGGAAAGTACGCACCACATTTAATCTTCAGACCAATCCCCGCGAGATGTACCAACAGCCTCGGTAGTACTGCTACTTCTTCTCTTTTCCACATGAAAAAAAAAACGGAGGGTAGGGAGAAGATGAGTAATCATCGAACGGGGCCGATGAATTGTGTTTAAACCAGGCGTAGTATGGGGTGAGACTTAAAGAACAAAAAAATAGGAGGAGATATTCTATAAGTGATGCTCTGCTTTTGCCCGAACTTGGTTGTATAATTTTATTTCTACCTATTAAGAGCACGTCTTCGTTCTCCCTCTCAGCATCTCCTACTGTCGTTCTAAATCCCCAAAGACTCTTAGACCGTCATCCTGCCACTAATCTTTGGGCAACGCCCACACTTCTCGTATACCCCTTCATTATATCGTATCCCATCACACAGAGCGTCTTTTTGCGCATTTGGAAACGTGTGGAAATGAAGCGCCGAAACAGTGCAAAGTGGCAATGCACCGTTTGTGGATGGTGCGAGGAAGATGGAGAAAAGGAAGAGAAAGAGGAAGGTGCGCGGAAAGACGCACAGACGAAGCGTTTAGCACTTGGGATGACGGGATAGCGCATGAAGCCATCGGACGGATGAGTATGCGGGGCACTGGTGATCGTGGGGTTAAGAAAGCGGGAGTAAATACCACCTTGGACGCTCCAATAACAGAACGAGGTGTAGGGAGCGTCGCACCATCGAGCCGCGGTACACGTTCATTGCGGCGTAGTTGTGATACGGATTCATCGCTGAGATTGACGCACATAAGAGGGGCGGCTGGAGTCGAGACGCTACGCGCACACGCGCAAAAGTATGAGCCGAACGTTGCACTCTGAACACAAAAGGCCGGGAACTCGTATCCTTTTGGTTTGCCCTTACTTTTAAATTAGTTGCTACTTTTAATGTTGCTGCCCAATATGCGCCTTTTTCTATATTATTAGCTTTTTAAATTAAAAAGCATCACCGCGCACCACAACCGTCGTAAACCGGGCTGGTATACTCCTATTGCCAGCTACAAACTCATGACAATTTTTTCTCATATTTTCAGCGAGCGTTCTATTGATAGTAGTGCAGGCAAAGTAAATGGCTACGCAGGACAGGAGCCACACTGAGCGCCATCGAAATTTTCTGTAAACGGCTACTGCAGCTCGACGATACACCACCCGAAGTCTGCAAAAGTGCACGCTAACTTTTTGTAGAAATTTAAGAATCACATCAGCACCCCAGTAATGTCTGTAAATAGGTAAAAAAGAACCGTTTTTTATAACCAAGTTCAATTCCTTTATTATAAGCGCAGCTGGTTTTGGTTCCTTTTAAATTACTGCTTTACACTAATTGTTCTTTATGATATCCGACTTGTTTGGAATACGATTTCTTCCAAGGCTCGCTAATGGCAGTGGCGCTGCCCCAATACTCGTTCCTTTGGAGTAACGTTCAAGTAAACTGCTTTCCAATCTTCTTACGATTCTGTCTGCGAATTGTAGCGCCGCCTCATTTAAATTGGGTTATTCATCTTTGACTATTAATTACGACACTCCGTGCAATAGTTGGCCTATTTTATTGCGGTGTTCAACGCGCCGATGCTACACCTATGCTATGAGGCGCGCCGTATTAGAGGGCTCCCGTATTAATTTTGACCACCTGGAGCATCTTTAACGGGCGTCAGAAATCTCGAACACAGAACCTTCTTGCTTTTGGCCTCCATCAGAAAGCAGTCACCCGGCCGGGATCGAACCCGCGTCCATACTCCAAAAAGTTCCCTTTGGGCGTGTTCACTACAATGCTCCAGAAAAACCAAACGAAGTGGCCTAGTGTGCAAATTCTATGAGTGACATAGTCCATCACTCAAATTAAATGAAAAGGGCCTCTGCGCCGGTATATTGTTAAGGTAGTGTCTATTATACCGGCAACCGTGAGAATTACCGACAGATTTCTCACGGCAGTCGCCTCTTATTGGCGTAAGCACGCTAGGCGGACGTTGTATGGGATAAACATCCCTAAAAATGTGCGTTTGCAGCTGCCCGTGTAGCACTGTGCTATAGTGCTTGGTTTTAAACGAGAAGGCTCAGGTTCGAGACCGACGTGCAAGCTTATTTTTTTTAGATTTTAGTTTTTGTCTTCATGATTCTGTTAATACGTTTTTTACTCTGGACCAAGAGATCGCCGCACAGGACATCTAGAATGGATTGAATTACGTTTAATATAGGTTGTGTTCTGTGTCGTTGGGCTGGGTTAGATTAGGTTTGTTGCAGTTGGGCTGGATTTGGGTATAGGTTATGACGCGTTCTGTTAGGTTACGCTAGGTTCGGTGAGGTTATATTATGTTAGGTTACGTTGGGACGTAATATTAGTCAGCAAATTTTAGGCCAGCCAGCTTTAATGGAAACTGCCGTAAGCATTTCCCGGAGGTAATTCTCACGGCTGCCGTGAGATTAGCCGCTGCCTATTGTTTATTGCAAAACACGCCATCCACACGTTGTGTGATGTCTCTGCGCGCATGCACTTTTTTAGTCAAATGGAAGGTGGGCTTTGTCATTCGCCACATTTGCACCCTCGCGTCAGTTTAATGGGTCATTCTGGAGCGCTGCGTAAAGGCGAGCTACGCGGACTAGAGTGCAGTCAGTGCTATAACTTCTTCAGTGTCACCTCTAAGGCGACGCATGATTTGGTACTCTCGTTCCTGCCACCGGACTGTCTATCCTAGTCTGATTGTCCTTGCGGATTTTGTGCTTATAGTATCAAAAGTGACAAGAAGAAATGACTGAAGCAGCTGCAAAATAATCTGCATAGCCTTCGCAAGCGCCGTGGTTTACATTTAATAATTTCGATTCAACAAAATATCCCGCTCACTGAGGAGGTGCAGTGACCCGAGACAACGGGACTACGAGTCGGTGAGGCTTATGCCACAAAAAAAAGGAAATAAGAATTACAGGCCGGAAGTTCAGCGCTGCACTTGTGAAGATGTGGTGGTTCTGCCTAGCTCTAAAACGTCGACATTTGGATGTCAAACTCCTCACAATGCTTTCATGGATAGTACTATTGAACAGAAAAGTTCCAAACTATCACGCAGGGGCGTCTTAACACCACAACCGGAACTCTGGCTGCGACAAGAAACGTGGATTGAATTCACAATTTCCACCCAACTCGATTTTTATTTTTTCTTGAATTACGACACTAGTTCTTTCGTTTTCTCGTTGTTATTGCTGTTATTGTGGTTGTTGTCGTGGTCTTTGTTGCTGCTGTTCTTGCTGTTTTTCTTATTCCTCTCTTTGTCATTGTCGTTGTTGATGTTGCTGTTCATCAGACTGACTGTTTATTTTTCTGTTTAGACCCGACTATATCGCTCGCATGGCTGAATCAAGCCCATCTTTTATTTCTTTCTCTAGAAGCAGCAATCCTGTCGCATTTCGTCCCGCTATAAGACCCTGTTTTGCTTGGCAACGAACGTCGTATCAGATTCAAAGCCCCGCATAATGCGTACCACACTTCCCTTCTTGAGCCCCTCGGCATTCATTTTAGCGAACCCCTTTTTCCGGTGGAAACATAAAAATTTAACATTCTCCACGACAGAATGAAAGAGAAAGGATATGGGAACGCCTGCAACGATAACACCCCGAAAACCCGAGCCCACAACAAAGAAGAAATCCGCGCTTGAGAAAAATAGGGCGAATCAGAAAGAAAAACCTTTCCCTAAATCGGTTTACGTTGTTTGAACTTGCGTTGCTCCTTAAGTTTAAAAAGAAAGAAAAACAAAACATAAACATCGCAGGCTGTTTACAGTATGCTTGGTTGTCTGCTTAGATGACTCTTGCCGTGAGGTTGTTTTGCCTGCTTGGAGCTGAGTGAAACCCTCTCGGGAAGCAGACACTCTCATCCGACGACACCACCAAGAGAAAGAAATGGAGTTGGTTTTACGTCAGCGGTTGTGGCAGAGAACCAAAGGGCTTTATTATCACGAGGTCCCCGTATTGATGGTTGAGGCTTCTCCACAATTGCAGAAAGAAATAAAGTGGAATTAAGTTGGGGTCACGTGGCCTGGTGTCTCGGTGGTGACGTTTCGATCCCCCTTTTTGGAGTAGAAAACAAAATGGAGAGAGGGGAGAAAGTGGTGGGGGAAAATGAAAAGTTTGGAAGCCCCTCGCTGTGTTTTCACGCAACGAATTTACATTTTCCCCAGATCTTTTCTTTATTTTCTCTTTTTTTCTTTTGTGCGATCCCCCAGGGTGTTCTTAATCAGCTCTCCCCTCTCCTGTTCCCTCAACGACTTTCTCCCCTCGCTTTATTCCCTCGCCAGGTACTCGCTTCCTTCTCTTCTCTCTTCGAGCTTGTTTGGCTCGGGAATACCGGCGCAGCGAAAATGGAGTGCTGCCGCGGTGTACCCAAGCTTCCCGGTAGTTTTTTTTCCCTTTTTAAGAGGGAAAAAAGAAGAACATAACAAAAAAGCAAAAAGACCGAAAAAAAATAGTGCGGCGAGCGCGCCAGTGATATTAAAATCAGAGGATGGCGAGCATAATCCAGGGTGCTCGAGTTATCATCAAGACTTCGTCGCTGTGTCGGGCGGCCCATTCAATTTTAACACCGCGAATTTTCCTTTTTCCTGATTAGGTGACACTAAACTGAATACGTAACCTTTTGCTGAATCACTCTATCTAAAGTCCCTGAAATCACGTGGCACGGATTCACTGGTTACCAGGCGATAGAGGATATGCTAAATGAGAGGCTAGTGTTGGTGTTTCAGCAGCTCCGATGACGTCACAGGTCACGTAAATTTTCTGTTGACATGACACACTATTTCGCCTTCTACACCACTCTCACCGGGAACTCACCTCAGTTATGCGATAATAGCATTTGTGATGTGGTGCGCCCCATTCTGTGGGAATATCTGTTACAAATGGCGCAAGTTTTTTTTAAGAGAAGGTTTCCCCGAAACAAGCAAGAAACTATGAGCTTTTGTGTTGAAAACAATAAAATAAGAAGGTCCTTGTACTTTCGTGAAGTGTTGCCAAGAGTGCAGCGATGTCTCCAATCAGAACGGCTGTAAACTCTCCAGAGTGCTCAATACCCCACATCAGTGTACAAGCAACCAATGATAAATGGCGAATAGAACTCATTGTGTTTCCGGCAAACTAGGAGTCACTGGCGATATAAACTTTAGCTAGCTTTATTTTACTCGTCTGTACCATTTTACAGCAAAGCTGTGCTGCTATGGTTTCGTGCGTAATTGTTCTCCGTCAGTTAAAACGCAGAGAGCACAAACACCTTGCGCAAAGTCAACGTTATTGTGAATGCTCAGAAGAAAGCAGCTGCAACCTTCGTTTTATCAGAACTTCCACAACAAATTACATGACAACAGGGGCGGCTGACTCGATCATTACTACAAGTTTGATTTACTGGCCATGATTTGTTAGTCCACAGTGAAGTTGTAAATGTCAATACATGGGTATCTAAAGGTTGATAATGATTGCAGAAAGCGGCTGTAACTTTTTTTTTCAGTCCGTGGCAGCCTTCTGCTGTGGTTCCACGGTGCTGTCGTTCCTTATATTCACCGAGTGAACGAAGTGGACACCGAGGACGAACAAGATAGAACGAGCAGAAAAGCCGAAGAGGAAAGTGTGGCGAAAGAGCGAGGGGGAGGGCGGCATGCCGAGACGGCGCCAGACATCTCCTCGGCGGCGACGCTCCTCGGGAGAACCGAGAGAAAGTATGGCGGCTAGATGAAAGTATGGCGAAAGGCGCGTGGAATGGTCCCCCGCGGCGACGCGCTGCCAGACAACGCCAGTGAACATCGCCCGCCTTCGTGCGTTCGCCGATCCGGCGATCACTTCGTGAGACCCAGCAGATCGCCCTGCGTTTAGATTTCGCCTCAGCGAGTATCGTAATCGTCAGCCATATTTTTTCATCGAAACTTTCCCGACAACAGCTATAAAAGAATTGGCCGCTAAGACAACTCTGTCATTGCGTTCAGTTTCATTTACTTGTCACAATTAGTCCACACTGAAGTTGTAAACGTTACAGAATTCCCGTTTGCTATCAATATATGGCCGTCTACGGAGGCGGAGAGGGAAGGATAAATGTTAATTTCACGAGCGTTGGTGCTGCTGTAAGGGCACCCGCCCGGGGGGAGTAACGTTAAAAAAAACAGCTGTTACTTTTGCTTTATCGAAACTATCCTGAAACAAATGTTACGCGAATTAGCCGCTAGGACTGCTCTGACATTACCGAGAACATTAGCTACATACTGAGTACACTTAGGCACAAAAGCTGCTTCGCGGTCTTTCATCTTTACGGTAGTGGAACGGCCCTAAATTTTTTTTTGCCCGTCTTCCACATACCTACCTTTCTTGTACTTCTAGAAGTGTCATCTGGCCCCACTTAACTACTCCTTCGCAGGGGTGCTAAGTATTCGCCTCTGCACATTTCAAGGTCGTCCATCGCATTACCAGCCGCGAAAAATGAGAAGGAAAAAACCATGTTTAATGCAACGGGAAGCGTTTTCCCTGGAAGTTTCTTTCCAACCACCAAGTCTTCCCTATTCCCTTCCGTCGATGGCGCAAGCATTGTTGAGCCACGACGAGTAGTCTTTCGCAAAGCTGAAATCTCGACACACAAAAGGCAAATAACAAAAGCTGAAAATAACCTCGAACTTGAAAGCGAAATCTTGCGAACAGGGCGTGCTCTATCGCTTTGAGTGGTCGCGACAGAAGGGACGACACTCGCTAGCGGCTCCGCAAAACTCATCCCGTACACCGAAGAAGGACCTCGCAAGCTTCGGGGCGCGCAAAGAAACGGGCTCGACATCTGTCCCGCTTGGTTGACTTTTACAAAAACTAGCTTCCCCACTTCTCTCTCCACTCCCTCTCTACTTTTCCCGTCTTGTGCTTTTGTGTCAAAAAACTTTAATTTCGCGCTTGACCGCTTGTGAGAAGGAAAGGCGAAGTGGATCCGTCACGTATTGAATGAGAATAGCGCGAACACTGGTATAGAAATGACGAACGAGCAACAATTCCCACAAAATTGGCACCATAGGCCGACTGTCCTGCCTATGAGCTGGGCCACCTCCGCTGGCTTCTTTCTTCTCGTCTAGAGTGATGACTATCCCCTCATCCTGAGTCTACTCCTCCGCTTACGGATTAAAATTGCTTTCGTGGTTGAATCCACGCACGGAAGCGAGAAAGCATCGTCGACTACATGTATGCCGAAAAGCGTATCTGTGAACAAAATTCAGGGTCATTCCACTCTGTGCTGCTGCAGAAACAGGCTCTGCGGTCATCCTACCGTAGGTGGATTACGAGCGGAGGCGTTTTTAGATTATTGGTTGGCCACGAACTCCCGCTCAAACGTTCCGTCGTGCTCGAGAAGCGTTTAGCGGGACTCTAGCCACGCCGACGTCTTGCGGTTTCCGCCTCATCCCAGTCTGAAGTGCAACAGGAGTACCGCAAAAACATAACAGGAATTCCTGTCGTACGACAAAAAAACTTTGTTATGACAATGCAAGTCCTGTTACGACAAAGCCATCTGTTCTTACGACACACATTTCTGTCGTAACGACAAAGTAAATCTTCTCAACGGCAAACATTCCTGTAGTCGCAACAGAACTGCCATTTACGTGACGTTTTAAAATAGGCAATAAAATTCAACGCGTGTGCAACTACCGATGCAACATCAGAGACACGACAACACGGGAATTCAGCAAGCACGACCGAACGTCGAAATAAGGACAGGAATACGACACACGACAGAAAAACAGACACACGACCCGACAAGATTACGGCTAGCCGGCAGTAAGACAGGCGGAAATACGACAAACTACAGAAATTTTGCTTGTCGACTTTTGACAAGAACCCTGTGCAACTAAGCACCATATGATACTCAAGTGCTCAGGGTTCAGAAGGCAAAGCGCTTACTCGTCGTCCCCGGCCCTATTGTGGTCGGTGGTCTGCTTTTGCCGGGTTTGCGAACATTACGGCATAGTTATTTTTTTGCTTTAGGAGTAGCCTCCACTTTGCAACGCACAGTGTCGGAAAGCCAGCTTACAAAGTTCATGCTTACACCAATTTCCCTAAAGTGTGCTTCACTTATAAAGACAAATTTATTGGAAACAAAATATTTTCGGGGGATGATGCACGCCACATTCAATCAATATAGGAAAGCGCCTGAGGTGGTAAGGTGGCCGTTGGGAGAGTAGGTGCCGAGGTGAAGAAGGGAGCGGCTTTTTCACTCTACTAACGCAAAAAAAAAAACGGGTGTGTTTGCTCATAACTGCTTCGAAATAAAGGGTAACTACAGACCTGCACTTAAAGGGACCCTGCAACACGTACCATCGACTCCTAGGAATGTATTTTGGGGTAAAGTCTATTGTGCCAACAATCTCCTCCCTCAAGAATTATAAAAAAATGCGTTCACTATCACCGAAACTACGCGCGATGAGAAATTGCGCATAATCGTTCCCTCTCCCGGAACAAAAGCTCTGCACTCTCTCCCGGAGAAGGGGGGAAAGGGGGATGGGGAGAAGGGGGAGGGTAGGGGGGGGGGGACTCGTGGCGTTCTCTTCCGCAGATTTTTCTCATTTTCTCCGCAACGTGGAGGGGTCTATTTCCGGTTTGGGGCCACAAAAAAGCGCGCATGGGTGCCTGCTCGCAAGCGCGCGCTCGGGCTGGTAGAACGTTTTTGAAGCAATAATTGTTTGTTGTCGAGTGGTCTGGTTGAAAGGGAAGTGTTGAGCTCATCACTCAAACTCCGCACGCACTCAAAGTACAAAAGAAAAAGAAAAACTGTGCCTACATGTTCAGGCATAGAAGATTTTCGCACACAGCGCTGACGACGGCGTATCGTCACAGCGAATGCAAGAAATTAGCCGCGAAGTTGATCAGTGACAGCCGATCGGACAGCCATAGTGAGCTCAATAGCGTCGTTTAGGCAATGCCAGGGATGCATAATGAGGAGAACTGAAGAGAGCGCGGTTGGTTTGTTCGCGCCTTTCACAGCGATTTGCGCGCTCACTGCTTTACGTGCACGCGTAATATTTGGATCAGTTATTTCTGGTAGTATAAGCTAAGCGTCGCGCAGGTTTACTTGCACTGCTCGGAGAGTGTTGCAGGGTCCCTTTGAAACAAATTGGTAAACGGGGTAGCATGTGTTCTTGGTAGTCATAACGCAGTGACATGCACTATTACGGTAATCGGTACGTGGCAGGAATTTGTTTTATTTCTTTCTTCGTGTTGGTTTAACATCATAAAACGAGTACCGCGTAAGACAATTACGTTGGCTATGGACCGTTCCTAATGGTGTTTTACGCGTATCTCCCGTTCTCTGAGGTGGTGGTGGTGGTTGTGCGGGATCAGGCGGGGTAAGCCTGGCTGAATATGCCGGCAATTGCTCCTCCCAAGCTCCTCTTAATGAGACCATGTTAGGGTACTTTCACCACAAGTTGTCCAGTTCCGTCTCTTGAAGAAAGTTTAATAGAAGGCGTGACACGTCTCTGTGCAGCATCCTATTACCTCTTGGGAAGGTGATGTGGTCCAGGGTGTGGTGTGGAGCTGAGTAGAAGTGACGGGCACTAGTTGAAGCGAGGCTGCGTATCTGTAAAAATACGCTTTGCAGTTCCTGGTTTTCCTTACCGTGACCGCTCTGTACGTTTTTTTATAACAAATTTTTTTTTTTGCATGTGTGAAGATTTGGTGTGCAAATTACAATTTTTCTGTTCCACTATCCTCTTGTCATGCGATGAAGGAAGGTTTCCTAGATAGCTCTTGAGCGACCTGCTTACACAAAATTGCGTAAAAGAGAGACTGAAATAAGTTGTAAAATATCCACTGAAAGGGACCATGAAGACAACATGCGACTTTGTTCAATTCAAAAGAACTAGACTTTGGTACTTCACCAAGCGCCATTTGAACCACGAAAGACGTTCTTTTTAAGAAAAAAAAACAGGAAATAAACAAAACCATAAAATTAAGCAGTACGGTGACTATTTATGCACAGTGTTGACGTAATTTGGGCCAGCACAAAAACATTTTTCTTAGTGTATTAACAGCATGCTAGGTTAGAAGTGATACAGTGAAACTTAACTAGAAGTCCCATTCAAATGCCCACTTCATGCTTCTTGACGGACACTTTCGTCGGCCGCCACCAATCGCTCAGAAAAGGTTCAATGACATGCAAAGAAATCGCCGGAATGCGGTTGGAAGAGTAGCCATTGCTTCATTGGTTTTCTACGATATCTCAATTCTTTGTTTTGAAGTTGGCGATAAACTAGGTATTTTGTTATCAGGACAAACCAATCCTTTCCGCGAGCCAAACTTGAATTTTGCCCCATTGGCCGCTAAGCAAATATAAACCGAGTTTCTTATGAGTGTAATATCCGCCAAAAGTAGGCTATCTTTGTTTATAATACATAAATGCAAAGCTGAAACACGTACGCATGAATTCGTGAAAGTGGAACCGAACGAAATTCACTATTGGGGTTAGTACAAAAAGGCGGCCCACTGCAGCCTCCACATACATGGCTAGACTTTTGATGTCCCGCATAACAAAGCGATTGGATGACCAAACAATACAGCTAATGGACGTCTTAGCATAGCGGCTAGCGTACGCTACGCTACAGTAACCGGGTAGCTGGACCCGACTGGGCAGGTGCGCATGCGATCGTCGAGGCGAGCGGCCCGCCTCGCCTAACGGGCGCATTCGTTTGGGTGAGGGGTTGTTCTCCTGGCCGTACCCGTGCGCGCATGCGCAGTCGGGTCCCACTGCCCACCGACCCTAGCGTAGAGTACTCCGGCAGGGCTAAAACTCTCTTTTTCCTATCACTAACCTGGAAGTTTGGGCGTGTTGGTGAAGCATGATGGGGAATGTACAAAAGTGACAAACAAAAAAGACGAAAAAAAGAACCCCATGGCGTAGTGGTGTTGTTCTCTTAGTTTCGTCCTTGTATTTTTTGCCACTTTACATTCTCATGCACATGATTTGGCTACAATAAATGTACACGCCCTACCCTGGCCCTCTCAGTGGGTCATACCTTTACCAGAAAAGAGAACGGCCATGTAGTTCCTTTGTGTTAACAAGCAGTGGTGAACCGCAAGCCGGCGATTCGGTTGCCAACGCATAAATGTGGGCTCGTTGGTTCGAACTGTGAAACATGGTTAAGTAGCGCGGTATAAACGGGAGAACATAGAAGAGACCACACGGGGCATTCACGTAGGACTAGTTCAATTTTTGCAGTTTAAATTCTAGCGAAGAATTTGCGGCAACTTTGAGCAAACTCCGTCTATCCTAGTACGAAGAACAAGTTCCAAGTTTATGTTACGAGAATGAGGTACACCCCATCTACACTTCCCCACTCGCACCTTAAAGACGCCCCCCAATAATCACACCCCACAATAAGGATGGGAAAAAGAGAAAGAAAAGTTCAGTTCACAAAGCTCGCTGCTGAAGTGTCACTCTCTTTATGCAGCATATACGGATGGCTTAGCTACGCAGTTCGTAAGCATGAAGGAACGTCGTCGCTCTGAGGCGCGTTTCACTCGCTTACCGCTCACGCTCGATCTGGCAGCGGGGGCCGCAGACAAGGGGACTTCACACCACTATACCCGGTTAAAACTTAAGAACGGCAATGGAAGTTGCCGCTGTGCGTCGTCGCCGCAGCCGGATGTTAATCCGACCAGCGCAAGTAGGGCGTTACTGGGAAAGTTTTGAACGCCCGCATGGGCCGTTTTGTAGTTTTTTTTAGTCCGCACCGCACCCCTCCCTACTATATTAAAAAAACATAATATCCGGCGCCAGGTTTCGATCCCTCGACCCTGCGGGCGGAACGCAATGTACATGGTGCTCTACCCACTGCGCCACAAAGCCGACACAGAATGGGACGCTACTAACGCGCCTTATATCGTTGACTCATTCAAATTACTGCTGACGAGCGCTCTCTCGTCAGCAGTTGCCACAAGTGCAACAACATTAACGTAACGCAAACTACTTAACGTCGTGCGCCCCCGGAAATGCTCTGCATTTGATCGTGCCCCTCGCGAGGGGGATGTTTCACTGCGTCTTCCTACTGGCCAGTACACTCGTCGCCATCTGTCGGATGTTGTGCGAACCCTTTGCGGCTGATGGCGCGCGATTTGAAACGACATTTAGATGTGAAGCAGCTTTTTTTTATTTTAATTGCTTATATACCACTGCAGCGACGACAAACAAACTACGCGAGGAAATGCAGACGATACCACGCATTCATAGCAGTCTCCTTTCAAAACGCGCGCGCTCGTTGACATCCGAGTCAGTCGCTGAGGCGGAGTGATATCCTACATGAGGTATTGCCGTTCTGAACTTGTTCCCGAGTATAGACGAGTGAGATAACATCGGGAAAAGGAATGCGAAACAAAAGAAGTTCATGCGTGTTAGAGCGGAAGAGCACGAGCGCCAGGCCAAACAGCGGAACATCTCCTCGGAACACGGACAGATACGTACCTGCCGCGGTGGCTCAGTGTCTAAGGCGTTGCGCTGCTGAGCACGAGGTCGCGGGTTCGATTTCCGACCGTGGCGGCCGCTTTTCTGATGGAGGCGAAAAAGCAAAAACACGCGTGTGTTCGAGATTTCGGCGCACGTTAAAGATCCCCTAGGACAAAATTAATCCGGAGCCCTCCACTCCGGCACGTCTCATCGCCTGAGTTTTGTCTGTGCGTTAAACCCTACAATCAATCAATCACAATCAACAATCAATCAATCAATCAATCAATCAATCAATCAATCATCAATCATCAATCAATCAATCAATCAATCAATCAATCATCCAATCAACACACGGACAGAAGATGCCGCTTGCGAAGTTTCGCGTCGGCATTTTTGGCACCTCTGCAAAAAAACAAAAAAAAACAACGAGATTAGAATCATCCCCCAGCATTTGCGGCATCGTCCGAGAACATCGGTCCTCATTAATCTGGCGTTCGATAAAGTCATTACTCAGCGCAAGCGTCGCTTCATGCAGCACCCTCTATCGCTCATCCGTGTCGACATCGTCGTGGTCGGATGATGTCGCTACGTCGTTTTTCACTGCGTCGGTTTTCTGTTCATCACCGCGGAGACTGGTGTTAACGAAAACGTTCTGATGGAAGCCGGAAGCGTTGAATGCGGCGCGTTGCGGTTAATTTGCGCTCTCACGGCGGCTGTATTATACAGCGCTGAACGTGCCTAATGATCATACGAGAGCAAGTACAAGCGACCGGGTTCGGCGTCGTTACACCGGCGCCACTGGCCTGTATGTGGCTGGCTCACAGCGCTTGGCACAACGGCGTCACCGCTTCTAGCGGCACATCACTGAATGAGCGCTTGTTTCAAGAAATCTAAGACAGTCCCCAAAGAAATGTAGTCTCTGCAGTATGCCCTTTAACAAGCGCGCGCGCCGAATGCTTCCATCCGATCATTTCTCATGAAGGGCAGAGTGTCTCTTGTAGGAGATGTTGGCGCTCTGTTCGCTTCTATAGTTCGTCGTTGCACTTCAGAAACAGAAAACACTCTTGGCTATTGCCAAAGAAACACCAGCTGGTGTGAGATAATCATCGCTCATTGATTTAGAAACACCACTAAAATGCTTTGACCGTGACTTATTCCTCGTAACGAGGTCTCGGTGAATTACAGAGTGCTCACCACCAATAAATCGCCACTGCCGAGACAGCGTTCGTTCGTCGTTGCAATCAGTTCCAGCTTCCTATACATCATTGTGCACCCCAAGTCATTCTTATTTGCCCTTGGCATTTCTATTTACTCGCCGACTCTGTAGTTTGTGCTGCTCGAAAACCTGCGCCCGTTTAGCAAACATTAAAGCCCCACTGCGTATGCTAGTAATATTGCGGCAGCACAACCAAAAGGATGGAAACACTGCATCGTGGGGTGAAATATCGTCCTCGTTTGTAGTTCAAGAATACCAGCGACTATATGAGGGAGTGCACGCGCAGGGCAGAACAGACACTTCGCAGTGGAAGTCCTAGCGTTTCTGTCGAGAAGAAACTCAGTGCTGAGCACGAGGTCGCGGGTTCGATTCCCGGCCGCGGCGGCCGCTTTTCTGATGGAGGCGAAAAGCGAAAACGCCGTGTGTACGAGATTTCGGCGCATGATAACGATCCACAGGTGGTAAAAATTAATCCGGAGCCCTCCACTACGGCGCGCCTCATCGCCTGCGTTGCGTAGGCGCGATAAACCCCACAATCAATCGAGAAGAAACTCAGATGAGTATAATTCTGGATCGCGGTAAGAATGTTAAGGAAAAGAATGTATTACAGACATCCTATTTTCATTGCTACGGTGCGAGATGAGTGGAAACGTTCAAGGCTGTGTGTCCTTAGGTATTTTTATGGCGGGGATCTTATGGGCATTCTACCAAACTGCTCCCTCTTCACTTCCTATGGCATCAGAAAATGTCATACGAAATCTGAGCACCGTACTCTGTATCTTTTAAACGCAGTTGGAGGCATTGAATTAGGCTTTGAGGGAAGGCGGGCATCCAGCATCTGAGACATTACGGACCAGTGCGGCTCTTAGCCTCCGGGAACAGAAACATCTAGACTCCAAATGCTATTTTGAGCGCGCTTATCTTACCTTACGACAAAGACTATGGGTATGTATAGCTGACGAGGGCAGTTCATTACGTGAACATGAAAATGTTCTCTCTATGCCATGCTCATCATCTGAGGCCACATTTTGACCACCACTTGCAACAAGCCCACCACCTGCGAAGGGAACGAAACACGCCGGACTGTGTCTCTACCGGTGTCGTACTGTGTGCTATTTACTGACTAGTTAATTGGTTAGGTCATTAGTTAAATATGTTTTGAACTATTGATACTGATTGAGTGAGTGATGAGTGCGGGACGAATTTATGGGGATAGCCGTTTGCTTGATTCGCATATTTTGTTTGATTTATTGATTCAGTTGAAATGGGAGTGAGTGACTGAGTGAGAGAGTGAGAGGTGTGGGTTTTCGATCCCCGCTAACGACCACCTATACCTTCTCTAACTTTTGATAATGAAGGATTAATTATGTCCCGTTTGTTCTGTCAACTAACGGGCCGCGGTGGCTCAGTGGCTAAGGCGTTGTGCTGAGCCCAAGGACGCCGGTGCGATCCCGGCCACGGTGGATGCTTTTTAGATGTATGAGAAAAGCAACAACGCCCACGTGTCTAGATTTCGGCGCAAGTAAGATTCTCAGGTGGCACAAAAGTAACCCGGACCACAGGTGTAAGCTTTGGCGCGTTAAATGAAAATTTCTGAACCTTGAAAATTTCTGAATAAAAAAACTATAAAGTTTCTAACGAGCAGTTCTTTCATACCCAGCTTCAACAGCCAACACAAAATCTGGTTGCCCCTCCCCCCTCCCTCATTGCAGCTCAACCTTCTACGACGCAGGCACGCCCATCGGCGCCAAACAGCAACACATGGTCTCCAGTGCTAGCCTTCCCTCCGCGCATAAATCTTCTCCCAATGTGATCGAGCGCGCCTTCGGTTGCATCATTCTGCCCCCACTCCTGGCATCCGGCAGACATACAACTCACACAACCATGCCACCCCCGAAAGGAAGGCGGGGAAGCGAACTGGGGTCAAGAGGAACTTGCGTTAGCGGGGCTGCCGCCAGCCCCATTTCCGCCATCGCCATTGACGCCGATTTTTGGTTGGTAAAAAACTTATTGACTGCCTGCAGAGCTTTCGCTGACCTGGCCTAAGTCACCCGCTTGGGGGCGTCGCCGCTGGTCCTCTTCGCCCGTTTGGGGGCGTCGAAGTCCTGCCGCTTCACCGCCTCACAGGCCTGCTGGACGGCCCAGAGTTGATCGTCGAGGCTGGGGCTGCACAAGGCAGAGGTCAGCCGCGGCGGGAGGGTTCCCGAGTTAGTACCGTGCGGATCCTTGATACAATCCGAACCCCACCCGACCTCCTCGTCGACGGCCGGTGCTCTCTCACCCTGCTTCCAAAGCGACGCTCGGTGGGTCCTTCCTGCTACCGGCACAAAATAAGCACCCAAGGCTATTTTTCAGTGACGTAAGCGGGGTTCTACGAAAGCCGATGGAAACTAGTGTTCCAGCAGACCGCTTCAGAGCACTTAGGTCAACAGTCACCCCCAAGATTTTGGAAGCATTCCACCAAAGAAATAATGCCACTGGAGCTGGAAGGGAGCTGAAGACTGCCTGTGCTAAGAGGCCGCTGTCACAACCTTTCCCCCCTTTTAGACACTTCCTCCAATAGTACTTCCTGTCAAACATTGTTTTGTGCGCATTTTTACCCTGAAGGGCTCTATCTGAGCCGCGTTGCCAGTAGCCTGCCGGGTATTTGTACCCAAATAATAGTTGTTTATGGGCTCCTATACTACGCCAAAGTTTTGGTAATAGTTGTATCTCTTACCTCCACTCTATGTAAACGAGAAAGAAACATCGATGAGTCAACCCGGCGATGCGATGAAAGCAAGCCAGACATGTCGCCATTTCCTTTCCCGTTATGCCTTCCTGTCGATGGCTCTGGACCACTTCCGTATCAGGCAATCTTCGAAATACTCCTACGCCTTCACGCATGGTAATCGCCGCTAGGCTATACCATGAGTCTGTATATTTCGGGTGTAAGCGGCCCGTTTACGTCGTATGCGGCCCCCTTCCGACATGTACCGTTTTATTCGATTTTAGGGCTGTTAAGATTATAAGGCGAGGGTGCAGTTTGGAGCGTAAAAAATCGCCCCACACACACACACATATATATATATACTCTGATCTTCGAATATAATTGATTAAATACTGGTCAGCCTGAATTTAACTGCGGACGCAGACAGGACGAGAAATAAAGGGCAAGCGCTGACACTACCAACTGAATTTTTATTACGCCTTGCCTTGTAAATTTATACCCCGAAGGTGAAGGTGACTTCCATGGTGTCATTACCATGCATGAAAAACAAGATAGGATGGCACGCGAAATAATCGAAGCTGTGGAAATTGAAGAGGGCGCCGACGAGTGTGTTAGTACTGCATCGGTTGCGCTAACGGGTAAAGAAAACTATTTCTGCGCACTGTTGCACCTGGACCACATGGCTAGAGGAGGGTATAAATGTACAAGGCGAGGCGTAATAAAAATTAAGTTGGTAGTGTCAGCGCTTGTGCTTCGTCTCTCGCCTTTGTCTGCGTCCCCTTGTTAAATATACGCTGACCAGTATTTAATCAATTATGATCCAACTAGCTCACATTATGCCTATTCTTCGATTATAAGGCGAGCTGTGACTTTGAGACTAGGGATTTAAAAACAAATCCTCGTGTTATATTTGAATAAATACGGTAGCTACTCCCACGCACGACAGAGTTCTTGTGTGTCTCCGTTCGCCACTACTTGATCTTGGCTCGTCCTCAATCGCGCTTATTCTTGTGATTTCTGTGCAAGGCTGAAATCCGGCACCCTGTCCGGGGTGCGTTTCCCGGGGACGATATCGGCGCGAGACAGGCGGAACGGAAGCGGAGAGAGCCGGTGTCGGAAAGCAGGCTTGGAGGCAGAGATTGCTCGCTTATCGCTCTCCGTCCTGCATCTCCGGCTGGTTTCCCAATGAACACGGAGATTTTTTGTGACGGTCCAGTGTCACAAACACGAGCGTTCGACGTCTAAAAGTACAGTATAGCTTTTTCATATTATTGTACAGCGCTCAATTCTTGTTACAGTCGTCCGATTCATTCAGTTTCGGTTCTATTTGCTCCACGAAAACTCTGGAATTCTATCGAACAAGGCGGTGGTAACTGCGCCCACTTGCTGGCTCACTGGCAAAAGAATGCAAAAAATAAAACCTCTGCCGCTCACATTTCGCCGAAGCTTCGAGCGCCTTTGAGAGGGCGAGCGTAGCTTTGACAGTGCTAAGGCGAGCAGATGATTCCAGAAGGGACAAAGAGGGAAGTTGTGCGCTCGACGGTAGCAGGCGCGTTGTGTGTTGTGCCCTCTATCTCCGCGCCGTCGCTGTTATAAAAAGATAACCTGCGACGAAGCAAATTAGTTATGTGTGGACGTCGTAATGTAACAACGGCTTCTGCCAGTTTGTACACTACCATCGACGAACCGCGCCCTGGAGGACTCCAACGTACTCCCGGGACGTACTCTAACGTACTCACAGGCCGTCCCGGGTCTGGGATGGCCTGGCCTACGACGAAGCCATGCTTCACAGGTAGCCGAATCACCTCCGACAGCGGTGCATCTTCCGGCCCGGTCAGTGAACATTGTGAGACTTTATCTCTCATATGCATCGAACTGCCTCTCTTTAAGTTAACTTTTGTACCTCGTAATACTCCTTGTTAAAGCTCCTTATTATACATTTTGTATTTGAACTGTTTCCCGCATGTTTATTCGTACTAAGTTACCTCTCATTAACATTGCATGTCCTCGTGCTTGTACAGTGTTTCACCTGTTCAAATATCACTCTTTCTGTTGTTGATTCGTTCAGCGCCATGACTTATTCTTACCGCTCTGTTCGGCAAAGCCGCACATCAGACGTCCACCCCCTTCGTCCCCTGTCCCTCGTAGATTCGGGGGGGGAGGGGAGGGTTGTTTGCTCGCTTGAGTCAACTCCCCATTTCTTCTAACAGCGCACCCAATTAATGAATCGGTGACAATTTCTGGCGTCCGCGACAGGACGTGAGCGTTAAGGAAGAGAAAAAGCCTGGAACTTTTGCGGCATAGATTGCTACTGTCTTTATGAGTTGGTGCTCTCGTTAACTTTCTCTGAGTAGATATACCTACCTGTAGGCTAGAATATCGTGTCTAGGTTGCGGTGAATTTGCAGTCATGGATCTAGAGGAAATTGTGGCGCTGTGTTGCAAGCTGGGCATGTCTGGACCCGACTGCGAAAGTGGGTCGCTCAGAAAGAAAAAGAAGAAAACGAGAAAGTTAAGAGAGCAAGACAGGCAGCACGAGGAGAGGCCGAAAGAGCTGAGAGGAAAAGAGAGAAAGAATTTCAGAGACAACTTCGGTTGGAGCGAGAGAAAGCAGAGCGGGAGGAAGAATCACACAAAGAGGAGACAGAAATAGTAGGAGCACGAGGTGATGCTCAACGCCTGTAGCTCGAGTGCTCATCAGCAGATCAGAGTGTGAGAGGAGAGGGTCTGCGCCTCAGTACCAAACTTGAAAGGGTTATGGGAAATTCGGAAACGCGGCAGCGGACCGAAAGAGAACCAGCGGAAAACCACCGCTGAAATGTTACTCTTGTAACAAGTGTGGGCAGATTGCTAAGTACTGCAGGAGCAACCTTAAGAGAAACAGTGCTTCCAGGTGTTGTAAGTGCGGGCGCGCTGGACAAAAGCCTGCGACAGGCAGGAGTAGCAACGAAGAAATGCGCCAGGATCTGCGCAAGTGCGCGCCACCCAGCACCCCCGAGCAGTACGATGTTAGTGACGGCTCTGAGGAGCGAAAAAGAGGCAAGAAAATTCACGTCGTGGGTTCCATTACGAAATTTGCTCCTAAGACAGTGCCAGTGGTTGAGGGAACATTGTCAGGCGAAACCATTACTGTTTTACGCTCAACCGGTACAAGCATGGTTATTGTGAGAACGGACTTAGTCCGAGAGGAGGAGTTCATTAGGGAACCGAAGCCAGTGTACTTCATGGACGGCTCAATGCGAGAGTGGCCGGTAGCCGAGATCTAGGTGGAAACTCTCAACTTCAGCGGAAGTGTAACCGCCCTTTGTATGGAGAGGTCCATGTACGACCTCATCCTCGGCAACATCGACGGAGTCAGGGATCCCGACGACCCGATAACTTTAACGGCCCAAGAAGAAGCTGTGGCTGCCGCGTCGCAAGACACGAGTAGGAGCACAGAAGTTGTGCAAGATGAGTTTGTCAGGAAAGATGAAAGATGGTGCAGCCTTCATTAGTTCAGCAATAATAAGACACCCTGCGTTTTTTATGCTGCAATGCAGCAACCTAGATGGCTTCATCTTACACAAATCTGCAGAATTATTGGGGTACATTGTTTAAAGGGGCACCAAAGTGAATAATGCTGAGGTGCTATTTGCTGCTGCATTGTGTGGCTTAACGGATGTAATTTGTAATTGGTATGTTTAGCATAAGATTGAGGCAGAACTGATTTGCAATTAGCGGCGAGAAAAAGAGCATCATTACCCGTTCACGGCCGCCACCCCAACCACCGTGATGACATCACATTGTATACTGACATCATACTGTATTTTCATGTTATTCAAGCCTTTAAAACATTGCTCTAATTGCATGAGTAATACCAACGTTGTGCTTGTTTACACACAGTTTCCTACAAGTTAGGACTGCTTGGCTTTATTTAGCCATGCAGGCTTGGTAGCGTGCCATGGCATGGCTAATGACAGAAACATTTTCAGAGAGGATTGTAGCAAGAAAAATGACACTTAAAATGCCGTTTCGCTAAAACTGCGTGTCCATCAGTTGAAATACTGAAAACATGACTGAGGCTTTTTGTAGTGCAGTAGTCACTTCAAAATGCACGTATTATAATGTAGACCTTTGAAAGAGAAAAGACGCCAACTAAATCCAGTGAATCAGAGTTTTTGGCTCAGAGTCGTAATAGCAAATTAAGGTGCCGGCATAAATTCTTGTCCTCTCCACACCCCTTCTTGAGTTAGCATGTATGGTTTTGCTAATTTGCTGATCACACAGGCAAAAAATTACTGTTTGTGTTTCCATCACGTGCTCAAGACAAGCTGGGCTCTCTGTAGCTCAGCCTTCAGAGACTGCGAAAGTGTTGAGTGCACCAAGAGTTAGTTGTCTTACCGAATTTGAAAGCGTTTGTTAGCTCGGTAGGTTCAAAACGGGCGCACTGGTTTTATACAAAATGGCTTACGGATCAAAGAATAGAAACCAGGTGAAGAAATGCTTGAACCACATTCAAAACTACTAGTGACTGCTACCATGGCTAATACATACCCACATTGTCCAGTACAAAGGAAACCTCAGTCATATTTCAGACAGAACGGCAAGTACATAACCTTTTCCTTTTACATTAATACTGCAGGTTACCTTACTTCGCAACAGATAGCGCACAGAATAATATGAAATATATATTTTATCCCAAAATCAGTATTGTATTTCACACATGACAGTAAAGTTGGTAGGAGAAAAAACTGAATTTCTCCGGCAGAATATAAACACCGGTTGAAGCAATGTAAGCATAGTCGCTGCAAGCCCATATGGCTCTCTTTTATGCAGGTGATCAACACATCAACGCGATAATTTGTTGATTATCATGTTGATTTGTTACAAATAAATGTAGCTATAACATTTACCAGAAGCTCTTTTCGATGGATGGTTGACTAACCTACAACCTAACGGCTTCTGCCCACTGACTAGCCAGCGTCACTATCAATAATTAACAATGACACTGCCTAGTCAGTGAGAGCACCCTTCTCCCAATGAGAGCACTCATCTCCGGCGGGGCCCCGAGCGCGGGGAGTGTGTACAACGGCGGAAAAGCCAAACGCCCTTCTCTTTTTCCACTTGCACTCCTCTTTTTCTTCCTTTAGTGTGCGAGCGTCCGGAAAATTCATTTCACGCGTCCGGGGGGCGTTTCCCGGTGACGGTATCAGCGCGAGACAAGTGGAAGGGAAGCGGAGGGAGCCGGCGTCGCAAAGCAGCGTGGAGGCAGAGCTTGCTCGCTTACCGCTCCGTCTTGCAACTCCGGCTGGTTTTCCAATGAACACCGAGATCTTTTGTGATGGCCCATTGCCACAAACTCGAGCGTACGACGTCCAAAAGTACCGTATAGCCTTTTCATATTATTGTACAGCGCCCAATTCCTGTTACAGTCGCCCGATTTATTCAGTTTCGGTTCTATTCAGATTCCAGCGCCCTAGAGGACTCCAACTTACTCCCGGGCCTCGAATCACTGTGATCGTCTGGGACGGCCTGGACCTACGACGAAGCCATGCTTCACAGGTATTCGAATCGCCTCCGACAGCGGTGCATCGTCCGGCCCGGTCAGTGAATATTGTGGGACTTTGTCTCTCTATGCATCGAATTGTCTTTCTTTTAGTTAACTTTTCTACCTCGTAATACTGCCTTGTTAAAGCTTCTTATTATACATTTTGTATTTGAACTGTTTCTCGCATTTTTATTCGTTCTAAGTTACCTCTCGTTAACCTTGCATGTCTGTCATGCGAAGAAATCGCATCGGCAAAACGGACCAGCACGAGACGAAAAGACGTAAAACAAAAACGACGGAAAAAAAAGAAGACACAGTGCACGCAGCGCCAAGTTCTTCGACACGGTCAGAGGCGCGGAGTGCTTGCGACCACGGCACGAGCTCGCGCCGGCCCCCGTCGAAAGAGATGCGGCCACCTGATAGCGGCCCTGCAGCAGAGAAGGGGCCCTAAAAGAACACCGAGGGAGAACCGAGACTGTGAAGTGTGGAGCGTGACCGGGACGCGCGGCGGTCGGATGACCGGACCCGTGCCGTGACCCAAGAGGACCTCCACGAGCGCAACCTCCAAGACATCTTCTCCACGAGCAAGTCCTCTCACGGGTCATCAGTGAAACACAGCGGTGCTTCAAGAGAGCTGCATTCGCCACGACGGTGACGGGAGCTCGGAGCGCGCGTCACTGCCACAGCATCGACACCCTACGTGAACATTTCAAGGCTGCCACAAAACTCTGCCGGTAATAACCACTTACTGCGTCCTTCACCTAAATT
The DNA here is from genome assembly GCA_013339765.2 of Haemaphysalis longicornis. NCBI lineage: Eukaryota > Metazoa > Arthropoda > Arachnida > Ixodida > Ixodidae > Haemaphysalis > Haemaphysalis longicornis. The sequence goes on along the minus strand of CM023458.1, from coordinate 27,243,918 downwards.
CCCGGTTGGTGACTTCTTCCATTTTCGAACCCGTGTTGGTTTTTTATACCACTTTTGTGATAGTTTCTCTATTGTTCCCCATTTGTTACTAGTTCCGCATTGCCCTGTCCTTCATTGTTTGTATATTGTTTGGGTTTCAGTGTTATAAAATTTAGCCTCGTTCACAAAGCTTATTTTTCTAGTTATTATTGTCCCCGAACCTGACAATGTCGTGCTTGTACAGTGTTTCGCCTGTTCAAATATAGGTCTTTCTGTTGTTGATTCGTTCAAGGCTCCTGAATTATTCTTACCGCTCTGGTTGGCGAAAGCCGCCCATCAGAACGGCCACCCCCTTCGTCACCTGTGCCCTGTAGATTCGGTGGGGTTGTTTGCTCGCTTGAGTCGACGACCTAGATCTTGTAACAGCGCACCCAGTCAAGGAATCGGTGACAATTTCTGGCGTCCGCGACATGACGTTAGCGTTATTGAAGAGAAAAAGCCTGGAACTTTTGCGGCATAGATTGCTACTCGTCTTTATGAGTTGGTGCTCTCATTAACTATTTTTTGAGTAGATATACCTAGCTGTAGGCTAGAGTATCGTGTCTAGATTGCGGTGAATTTGCAGTCATGGATCTAGAGGAAATTGTAGCGTTTGGCAGCAAGCTGGGAATGTCAGGATCCGAACTGCGAAAGTGGGTCGCTCAGAAATAAAAAAAAGAAAACGAGAACGTTATATAGAGCAAGTCAGGCATTACGAGACGATGCCGAAACAGCTGAGAGGAAAAGAGAGGAATAATTTCAGAGAGAGCTTCGGTTGGAGCGAGAGGAAACGAAGGGGGAGGAGAAAGCACACAAAGAAGAGCTAAAAATAGTACGAACACAAGGTGACGCTCAAGGCTTGAAGCTCGACTGCTCATCAGCAGATCAGAGCGTGAGAGGAGAGGGACTGCGCCTCAGTACCAACCTGCAAGGGTCATGGGCGATTTCGGAAACGCGGTAGCGGACCGAAAGAGAACCAGCCGAAACCCCCGCTGAAATGTTACTCCTAGTAACAAGGTTGCCACATTGCCAAGGACTGCTGGAGCAACTTTAACAGAAACAGTGCTTCCAGGTGTTTTAAGTGCGGGCGGGCTGGACATAAGGCTGCGACATGCAGGAGCAGCAACGAATAAATGCGCCAGGATCTGCGGAAATGTGCGCCACACAGGACACCCAAGCGGTACGATGTTAGTGACGGCTCTGAGGAGCGAAAAAGGGGCAAGAAAATTCACGTCGTGGGTGCCATTACGACATTTGCTACCAAGACAGTGCAAGTGGTTGAGGGAAAATGGTCAGGCAAAACCATTACTGTTTTACGCTCCACCGGTACAAGCACGGTTGTTGTGCGAACGGACTTAGTCCGAGAGGAGGAGTTCACTAGGGAAGCGAAGCCAGTGTACTTCATGGACGGCTCAATGCGAGAGTTGCCGGTAGCCGAGATCGAGGTGGAAACTCCCTACTTCAGCGGAAGTGTAACCGCCCTTTGTATGGAGAGGTCCATGTACGACCTCATCCTCGGCAACATCGACGGAGTCAGGGATCCCGACGACCCGATAAATTTAACGGCCCAAGAAGAAGCTGTGGCTTCCGCGTTGCAAGACACGAGTAGGAGCACAGAAGTTGTGCAAAAAGTGTTTGTCCGGAAAGATGAAAGATGGTGCAGCCTTCATTAGTTCAGCAATGATATGACACCCTGAGTTTTTTTATGCTGCAATGCAGCAACCTAGATGGCTTCATCCAACCCAATTCTTCAGAATTATTGTGATACATTGTTTAAAGGGGCGGCAAAGTGGATTTGCTGAGGTGCTATTTGCTGCTGCATTGTGTAGTTTAATGGATGTAATTTCTAATTTGAGTGTTTACCATAAGATTGAAGGCAGAGCTGATTTGCAATTAGCAGCAAGAAAGAGACCATCATTACCCGTTCACGGCCGCCGCCGCAAGCACCGTGATGACATCACATTGTGAAACATACTGTATTTTCGTGCTATCCCAGCCTTTAAAACATTGCTCTAATGGCATGAGTAATACCAACTTTCAGCTTGTTTACGCCCAGTTTCTACAAGTTAAGACTGCTTGGCTATATTTATCTATGCCGGCTTGGTAGCGTGCCAAGGCATGGCTAATGAGAGAAAATTTTCAGAGAGGATTGTGCAAGAAAAATGGCACTTCAAACGCGCTTTCGCAAAACCTGCATGTCCATCAGTTGAAATACTGAAAACATGACTGAGGCTTTTTTGTAGTGCAGCAGTCACTTCAAAATGCACGTATTATAATGCAGAACTTTTAAAGAGAAACAGACACCAAAGAAATCCAGTGAATCAGAGTTTTGGGCTCAGAGTCGTAATAGCAAATTAAGGTGCCGGCACAAATTCTTGTCCTGTCCACCCCTCTTCTGAAGTTAGCATGTATCTGGGTTTCCTAAGTTGCTTATCACACGGGAAAAATTACTGTTTGTGTTGCCACCAGGCAGTAAAGACAAGCTTGTCTCTCTTTTTGCTCAGTCTTCAGAGACTGCGTAAGTGTTGAGTTCACCAAGAGTTGTCTTGCCAAATTTGAAAGCGTTTGTTAGCTCGGTAGGTTCAAAACGGGCGCACTGGGGGCATACAAAATGGCTGACGAAACAAAAAATAGAAACCACGTGAAGAAATGCTTGAACACACATTCAAAACTACTATGACTGCTACCATGGCTAATACATGACCACATTGTTCAGTACAAAGGAAACCTAAGGCATATTTCAGACAGAATGGAAGTAAATAACGTTTTCCTTTTACATTAATACGGTAGGCTACCTTACTGAGCAGCAGATAGCGCACAGAATAAATATGAAATATATATTTTATCCCAAAATCAGTATTGTATTACCACACATATACGAAACTTTTCATGCCAGTAATGTGGGTACGAGAAAAAAGTGAATTTTCCGCCAGAATAAAAACACCGGCAGAAACAATGTAAGCAAGGAAGGAAGGAAGAATGTAGAAGAAAGGCAGGAAAGTTAACCTGGCTAGAGCCTAGTTTGCTATCCTGCACGTGGGAAAGGGGAAATGGGCAAAAAAGAGAGAGGAAAAAAAGAGGGAAAGTTGGACCAGACACGTATGCCCAGCACAGAGGCACTGACAGTGATTGACACTGGAGTCTCTCAGTCTATAGCCTAGTGTTCAAGTTCGTCGCCCGTAGAAAACGTAACAGTTCCTTAGTCGCCTTCTGAGCGGATGACTGAGAAGGCCAGTGGCACAGAATCTTTCCCTCCGAAATTGGCCGCCGAGAGTCCAGGTTCCTCAGCGCTGACGACAGCTTTTTTCTTTCAGAATGTAAGCCCATTAGGCTCTCTTTCACGCAGGTGACCAAGACATCAAAGCGATTATTTCTTGATTATCATGTTGATTTGTTATAAATCAATGTAGCTATAACATTTACCAGAAGCTCTTTTCGACGGATCGTTGACTAACCTACAACCTAACGGCTTCTGCCTACCGACTAGCCAGCGTCACTATCAATAATTAACAATGACACTGCCTAGTCACTGAGCGAAAGCGGTTCGTCCGGATTCGGTGGGAGAAAACTATGACTGCTCCCATGGCTGCCATATGCAACACTATTTAGACCGTTGCCAAAATTAACACAGTTCATACTTAGCCAAAATATTTACTTCGGGCCAGCCATTCCTAATAACGCAAATTCCTTCACCCAAATTTAGGGGCTTGAAATATATCGCATTTTTATAAAGCTAGTACAAGTTTAAAGCTAATTTTCAAACCCTTCAAAAATAAAAAAACGGAGTTAGAGGAAAGTGAATAGGAAAAGCTTACCGAGAGCTACAATAACTGGAGGGTCAGGCAGGCTGGTGTGCAACTCTTCTGCAAAGTCTGTTAATTCGTAGTACACAATAAAAAAATAGCAGGAGATTAAGAACAAAAATTAAACATGTCTGCAAATATCTAGAGGCTTTTTATCTATTCTTTTAATATACGTACCTGCTTTTTTATGCACTTATTATTGAAGGCATGCAGCATGTGCAGTCTGATACTTTTTACCTGAGTAGAATTGCATGTGCCATAAGCAATATGCGTCATAAAAATCATAAAAGCAACACTACAAAGCAAGCCCTGATAATAATAGTATTATAGACATCCTGATATTAATGTTAGCCCACACAATTATACTTAAGAGCAGAAATTATGCTGTCCACAATTTTTCTAGAAGGAATTCTTTTTAATTACAGCTATTTCGTGGAAATTGGGGCTTCGTTAAACTTCCGTTTAAACTAATCTTAAACAACCAAAACACAAAAGCCCCATATTTTATTTTTTGTCTTATTTTTTTTCATTCGCGTTAGCTTTAAGCTGGAGCTTTCCCGCATAACCTATGCGCTTAGCGGTGAAGGCATTGTAAGGACGCCCCAAGAGTGATAAAATATGCAGCCAGACTTAGGAACATGCATATTTCTGCAATACATACTACTGCATCAGAAACGCAGGCTCCTGTTTGTGATTCTTGCTTTTGATGTTTTGTACTTGCATACCTTTGTGGTGCAAACAAAAAAAACTTTGTTGCAAGTCAAGCACTTGTCGTCTTTTTTTCAGGCCTGTGGGCAGCTTAAATTCCACAAAGTGTACGAAGCGCTGAATCCGACCCAGTCATTTCCAGCACGAAGAACTACAGTGAACCTTTTCATGTTTCAACACTCTTTGCAATTCAAAGGTTGCTATGCCTAAAACGAAAAAAAAAGAGGAAGTAAATCTATTGGGATGCAAAAGCGACAGAGCACTGGAGCATAGTTCAGTACCTCTGCCCCGGAGGGACCTAATGGTTTTACAGTACCGTGTATACTCCTAAAGGGACACCTAAGTCTACAAGCAAGTTAGCCAGCATAAGTATTTACGGTGTTGTGAATACCAATAATAATCCCCTCACAGCAGCAGTACTTTCTTAGAGCATGAAAATTCCCAAAGCGGTGTGAAAACGGGCACGGCCGCTGTGTACATTTTTCTGCACGACAACTTGTGACATCACCAATTGCTAATGGCACGACGAGACTGTTGAAACTAGTCGAAGCGTTCTTGTTAAGCTGATGCAGGTTATGCAAGTGTAATTGAATGTGTGTGGGAACTTTTCCTGGTCATGTGCATTATAAAAGACACAAACCTCAACGAGCGAACATAAAATATTATATCTCATCCCAGGCTTTCTTGCAGTGTCTATTTCGTGGGAACGTTTTTCCTTGCCAACAAGCACACCCAGAAATCTGCATGCATGCAGGAGCACCAGAGACTCTGCTGTACCGGGTAACCATTCGCGCATGCATATGAAACAGCCAGTGACAGCAGGGGATTATTAGCACAATCAGCAGGAAACAAGGCGTCTGTCAAATGCTTTGACCAATGGCACAGGCACGTTCAGCAGCTTTTAATAGGTGCTGCCACAGCGGGCGTTTCCTTGGGAAGCTTTGCCGACGTCATAATGCCATGCCAGCAAAGAGATGGGGCTTGGTGGCCTACTTAGCTGTACGCCGCCACACCGAGGTAGCTTTAGGTAGAGCGCTTCTATGTAACAAAAGTGAAGGGCAATCAGAAAAGTTTTTAAGAAAACGGTAACAGCTGAATACAGTCAGGCTTGGCTTGCTCGAGGTGCTTCGGGACGTGCCCTGATATGCTGCCAAAAGCGAAAGAAGAAAAGCCAGTTCGATTAATAAAAGAAAAGGCTTTGAAAAATTGTGGTTTTCTGGCATGCCAACGTTTACAGCCGGTTCAGCACTGTAAGCAGGTCCGCAGCAACACATGCATGTACACTTCACTCTTAAATAAAAGAGCGTCTCATGTGCAAATTCAGTGTAAAGCTGACCAATCGCAAAGCGTGGGTGTTAAGTTTTCAAAGACCCTTTGATGTGATGACTATTGCATTAATGACCAGCTTCCCTAATATGCTTCAAGAAGTGAGCATTTTTTAACAATTCTGCTCTCACCATGTGAACTGCACAATGGCTACCGTGGCTGTAGCTACAGTGGCTGTAGCCAAAAAAGAACGGTGGGGGGGGGGAACAAATTTGATTTCAGCACCGCACAACACATTTAGCAACGGAAGCGCATACCAAAGGCCACAACGAAGGCATCGGAAAACGTAGAGCGCGGAAGTTTACAAGACCACCACAGACTAAATGGACAAACAAAACGGGTGGTGTGCTTCGTTTGTTCCTTTATTCTGTGGTCGTCTTGTAAACTTCAGCGCTCTACGTTTTCTCATGTCTTCACACCAACTAGCCCAACACCAAGCTTTACTGAATAACACAATAAAGGCCATCCCGCCTGATGAAGGCAACGTATCTGAGCAATAGTAAATCACTGAACGACTCTGGCCAGTTATCATTTCGCCTGACGAAAGTTTCGAAAGTGTGAATGGCCGTAACGTCAGCGGAACGCTAAAAAAATACATCTGAAGTAACACGGTACTCTGCACTATCACAGAAACAACCAGGGCACAAAATGCAATTCTCGGGCCAAAGGCTAAGCCGATTCTATGTAGGTTAAACAGTGTAGATCCACGTTTTAAAAACAGCCATTCCTATTCACGCGGCAATTTGCGAACGGTGAGGCACTTCGAAATCCACAGCGGGGGGTTAGCACGTATTAAAGGTTGATTTTATAACTTTACAGCGGCGGTCCATCACCGGGGGAACGGTGTAGATACACGCTTGAGAAACAGCCGGTTCACATATGCGGCGATTGACGAACGGTTGAGGCACTTCGAAATCTACAGCAGCGGGCAGCGCCTGAGAACGCGAAATCCCCCACAGGCACAGTTGAAGCACTTTAACCATGGCACAAGAATTATAAAAGATTTAAAATTTTAACTATGGCACAAGATTAATGGCACAAGATTTAATGGAACACGATTTAAGAATTTAACCATGGCACAAGATGCTAAATCTGAACAAGGATTTAAAAAGAAATTAGACACGCACGTTTTAGAATTACAGTAAAGAACGTGTATTTTAATTTCTGTTTCTTTCAGAAAACTTAGAGGTATTTTTTTCACTCTATAAAATCCTGTACTGTAAATATTGTTTCTTTATGAAAACAGAGAACTGTTTTTGTTTATTCTTACTGTGAAATCCTGAATTAAACGCATTCTTTAATGAAATCTGAGAGCTGATGTGTTTTTTTTTCTAGTGGAATTTTCATTGTAATTATTGTCTTTCTGAAAACTGAAATCTGATTTTCTATGTGTTAATTGTGTGCATTGTTCTGTTATTTTTTATTGTCCCAAAGGAAATGCCATTTCCCACAGATTCATGCCAAAACGGGAGGGGCGGTGGAGGACGTCACCTTGTCAGGTCTTTTTTTTCTGTAGCCTTTTTGACCGTCCCCCTCGACAACTGTATATCCATTCCTTTACTAGTTGTCGCAATAAACTTTCAACTTCAACAACTTCACGTAAGAGCATGAGGAGAGGAAATGGTGGAGCGCACACTGCATTCCAAATACTTGCCGCTTCACGCAAGTGCATAAGCGGGGGGCAACTCCTGAGAACGCGAAATATCCAACACAGGCACGATTGAAGCACTCGTAATTTCGTTAGAATATGATTGATAATGCGTTCAATCCACAGCGCGGCCGTCGCAGAAAGCGAAATAAAACATGCCGATTGAAACATTTCACATTACATGAGTAGAGGCTAGCGCAGAGAGCACCCTTCTCCGGTGGGTTCCCGACGCGGAGAGTGTGTACAACGGCGGAAAAGCCAAGCGCCATTCTCCTTTTCCGCTTGCACTCCTCCTTTGCCCCCTTTGGTGTGCGAGCGTCCGGGCAATTCATTTCACGCGTCCGGGGTGCGTTTCCCGGTGACGGTATCGGCGCGAGACAAGCGGAACGGAAGCGGAGAGAGCCAGCGTCGGAAAGCAGGCGCGGAGGCAGACATAGCTCGCTTACAGCTCCGTCTTGTAACTCCGGCTTGTTTCCCAATGAACACGGAGATCTTTTGTGATGGCCCAGTGTCACAAACTCGAGCGCACGATGTCTAAAGGTACCGTATAGCCTTTTAATATTATTGTACAGCGCCTAATCCCTGTTAGAGTCGTCCGATTCATTCAGTTTCGGTTCTATTCAGTTTTCCGCGCCCTGGAGAACTCCAACGTGCTCCCGGGCCTCGAATCACCGTTATCGTCTCGGACAGCCTGGCCTACGAGGAAGCCATGCTTCACAGGTAGCCGAATCACCTCCGACAGCGGTGCATCGTCCGGCCCGGCCAGTGAATATTGTGAGACTTTGTCTATCATATGCATCAAACTGTCTTTCTTTTGGTTAACGTTTCTTCCTCGTGATAATCCTTGTTGAAGCTCCTTATTGTACTTTTTGTATTTGAACTGTTTTCCGCATTTTTATTCGTTCTAAGTTACTTCTCGTTGACATTGCATGTCCTCATGCTTGTACAGTGTTTCGCCTGTTCAAATATAAGCCTTTCTGTTGTTGATTCGTTCAAGGCTCTGACGCACTCTTACCGCTCTGGTCGGGGAAAACCGCACATCAGACGGACACCCCCTTCGTCACCTGTGCCCTGTAGATACGGTGGGGTGTTTGCTCGCTCCAGTCGACTCCCCATATCTTCTAACAGCGCACCCAATTAGGGAATCGGTGACAATTTCTGGCGTCCGCGACAGGACGTCTGATGTGAGCGTTAAGAAAGAGAAAGAGCCTGGAACTTTTGTGGCATAGATTGCTACTATCTTTATGAGTTGGTGCTCTCGCTAACCTTCTCTGAGTACATTTACCTAGCTGTAGGCTAGAGTATCGTGTCTAGATTGCGGTGAATTCGCAATCATTGATCTAGAGGAAATTGTAGCGTTGGGCAGCAAGCTGGGCATGTGAAGAGCCGAACTGCAAAAGTTGGTCGCTCCGAAAGAAAAAGAAGAAAACGAGAATGTTAAGAGAGAAAGACAGGCAGCACGAGAAGAGGCCGAAAGAGCTGAGAGGAAAAGAGAGAAAGAATTTCAGAGACAACTTCTGTTGGAACGATAGAAAGTGGAGCGGGAGGTGAAAGCACACAAAGAGGAGCTAGAAATAGTAGGAGCACAAGGTGATGCTGAACGTTTGAAGCTCGACTGCTCATCCAGTAGATCGGAGCGTGAGAGGAGAGGGACTGCGCCTCAGTACCAACCTTGAAAGGGTTATGGAAGATTTCGGAAACGCGGCAGCGTACCGAAAGAGAACCAGCTCAAAACCCGCGCTGAAATGTTACTCTTGTAACAAGTGTGGGCACATTGCCAAGGACTGCTAGAGCAACTTTAGAGAAACAGTGCTTCCAGGTGTTTTACGTGCGGGCGGGCTGGACATAAGGCTGCGACATGCAGGAGCAGCAACGAAGAAATGTGCCAGGATCTGCGCAAATGCGCGCCACCCAGGACACGCAAGCAGTGCGATGTTACTGGCGGCTTTGAGGAGCGAAAAAGGAGCAAGAAAATTTATGTCGTGGGTGCCATTACAACATTTGCTTCCAAGACAGTGTCAGTGGTTGAGGGAAAATGGTCAGGCAAAAGCATTACTGTTTTACGCTCCACCGGTACCAGCACGGTTATTGTGCGAACGGACTTAGTCTGAGAGGAGGAGTTCACTAGGGAAGCGAATCCAGTGTGCTTCATGGACGGCTCAATGCGAGAGTTGCCGGGAGCCGAGATCGAGGTGGAACCTCCCTACTTCAGCGGAAGGGTAACCGCCCTTTGTAAGGAGAGGTTTATGTACGACCTTACCCTCGGCAACATCGATGGAGTCAGAGATCCCGACGACCCGATTAATTTAACGGCCAAAGAACCACCCGCCGTGGCAGTGGAAGAGCCACGCCCCATTGTGTCAGCTGGACAGGCAGCTGTGTCTGCCGTGTCACACGACACGAGTAGGAGCACAGAAGTTGTGCAAGATGAGTTTGTTCCGGAAAGATGAACTCGATGAGGAAAACGCGAGAGAAGAGAATATAGACCTAAGCACTAAAACTGGGCAGGCAAAGGAAGACCAGGATATCTCTGGAAACAAAAAGGCGGATTTATCCGCGATCCGCAAGGAGGAAACGCCTCCAGATACGTGCGAAAGCGCTCCACTTCAGACATCGAAGGACGATGACACTACAGGTGATGCGGAGCTGGAGGATGGCGATAACATTCCGGTTGTGGATGCCGTCATGACGTCGCAGCCAGACGGCCCAGACGAAAGGGAACCCCATATTGCGTGGAGAGTGTCTGGGGAAGCTGTTGTCCTTCCGAAAGACAGGGACGGAAACCCAATATTGTATCGTGCAGGAAGACCCAGTTCGAGGAGGCGAATTCGCTGGGCAAACTTGCGTCGTGTGCGTAGCTGATAGCTCGAGTAGCAAATCGACCAACACTAAGGTCAAGTTAGAAACCCCCGTGCGAAGCGGAGCCGCACTCCGCATAGACGACTCGCCGTACGTCAGTGTCGGCGACGATTCAGTGACTCCAGCGGTGGAAGAGAAACCACCAGCCCGAAACGAAAGTAGAGCCGGTTGTCGGGCAACCCCGATCCGATGCCTCGGAAAGAGGCGGAGCCGGGCTCGTCGAAACACGAGCGCCAGCAAAAGCGAAGTCGGCACATTTGCGGCGCCCAAAATCTGCGGGCCCTGCAATGGAGCCACATCGAAGGAAAAGAAGTGCCGAATGTCGTGGGAAGAACAAGTCTATTTATTTATTTTATTTCTTTATTGTACCCTCAGGGCATACAGCATTATAGAGGGGAGTGGGTTTAGGAGACAAGTAAAGTACAAGTGAAACATGAAAAACAAATCACATTCAGTACATGCATATAACTCTCAAAAACAGCGTGTAAATGACAATGCATACAAAATGTACACAATATCTAGAAAGAATCAAACAAGGAAGCACCGCGACAAAAAATACCGTAATGACAATTTAATGCACAAAGGAAGTACTGGTGAAAAAAAATTAAAAAAAATGGCATAAAATTACTGCGAGACACAAGTGAACGGTAAAGCGAACTACAGCAAACAACTAGGAAAAAATTGCGTTGAGCAAATCAACGCATAAAATTTTCGAGTGCCTCCCGAAAGCGTTCATGGTTAGTAATGGTGACTAGTGACGCAGGCAGGTTGTTCCAATCATGACATGTTTGAGGTAAAAAAGAATACGAGTATGTTACGGTGTTTTGGCGCGGAATATGAACCTTGTAATGATGGTCGAGGCGTTCAGAAAGGAAAAAGGGAGGTTTTAGCCAACGTGATTTAAGTACCGGGTTATGGTGATATGTTTTATGCAGCACACAAAGGCGAGCCAGTTTTCGGCGAGTGGCAAGAGTAGCAAGGTCAAGGCTGGATTTCATGTTAGTAACGATGGAAGTGCGGTGATAGTAAGTATGAACCTTGCGGAGCGGTTTTGCACAGCTTCAATTTTATTAGATAGTGTTACATAGCCAGGGTCCCAAACTGAGGAAGCATATTCAAGCCTAGGGCGTACGTAGGTTATATATAGCTGCTTTTTTAAGGAAGACGGTGACAGCGAGAAATTTCTTTTCAAGTAGCCTAGCATGCGGTTTGCATTAGATGTTACATATTCAATGTGGCGCGCCCAGGATAGGTTATTGGTTATGTGCACACCGAGATATTTCTAGGATTCAACTGTCTCTAGTAAGGTATCTTTAAAAAAATAATCAGGGCTTGGTAGTTTACTACGCGAAATTCTCATTGATTTACATTTAGAAACGTTAAGATCCATGTGCCAGAGGATGCACCAGGAAATAATGTTGTTAAGGTCGGATTGTGGACACGCAATATCAGTATCCTTAGTAATTTTACGGTAAAGCACACAGTCATCAGCAAAAAGGCAAACTGGGGAAGAAATTTTAGAAGGCAGGTCGTTAATGTATATTAGAAACAGTAAAGGCCCCAGCACAGAACCCTGAGGTACTCCTAAATGTACCGCCACCTCGGGAGAGTCAGTTTCAATAACGGATACAAACTGCGTGCGGTTAGCAAGAAAGATTCGGATAAACTGTAGTACTTGTGGATCGATTTTCAAATGGCCCAATTTATGTAATAGCAGCTGGTGATTTACTTTATCGAATGCTTTTGCAAAATCTAAGAGTATGCAGTCAGTCACAAAACCTGAATCAAGATTTACATGCAGATCGTTAGTAAACGTGACTAGTTGTGTTTCACAGGAAAATAATTTCCGGAAACCGTGCTGCGAGTAATGGAAGAACTTATTTGATTCTAAATGCTTAACAAGGTTGGAAAAAATTATGTGCTCAAGAATTTTGCAAGGAACCGAAGTAAGCGAGATTGGTCGGTAATTAGAGGGGTTATGTGCGTCGCCTGATTTGTGAAGGGGTACCAACCGGCCTGTTTTCCAATCTTTAGGCGAGTAACCGTCTTCGAAACATTTAGTGTAAAGGCAATATAATATAATCGACATATACTCTTTAGTATTCTTCAGAAATTTGGAATTAATACCGTCAGGGCCACATGAAGAAGACAGTTTCAGGTTGCTGATGACGCCAGCAATTCCAGTAGGATCGAAAACAATAGGGTCCATTGGGAAAAAATTTACACACTGCAGATCTGGAAAATTATCTACAATCGGGTTACAAAAAGACCTAGCGAAGCTATTATTTAACAGCGAGGCGCACAAATGGCTAGAAACTGGTACACCATGATTATCAACCAGGCTTATTGTGTTGTCGTTTTTAGGCTTCATTATGCTCCAGAAACGCTTAGGATTTGTCTTTAATAATAAAGGTAGAGTTGACTGAAAAAAGGTACGTTTTGCAGTTTGAAGAGACTTGGTGTAAGATGCGGCTGCTAATTTGTAGGCTGACCAGCGCTGCGGACAAGTAGATTTCTTGGCAGTACGATAGAGCCTGGCTTTTTTTTTTTTTTTGTTAGACAATCGTTTCAAATAACGGGTAAACCAGGGAGCATTAGTATTACTATAAACGCGCCGTAATGGTATATGTTTGTTGATTAATTGATAGACCTGTTGTTTGAAGGAATTCCATATGTAATCAACGCTTAGTTCTCTATAACGTGGCAGTAAACTATCAAGAAAAATACAAAGCCCCGTATTAATAGCTTCGAAGTTGGCTCTATTGTAGTCCCTAATGCTTTTTATGCGCTTCTGTTTTCTTGTAGCAGGAAGGGAAAGAGCGAACTGCAGTACGTCATGGTCGCTCAAGCCGGGGATGTGCGTTATTGACGAAATAATATCTGGGGCAGATGTCAGGACGAGATCATGCAAAGACGATGTTTTCGGTGTTACACGGGTTGGCTGATAGACAAGCTGGGATAAGTTAAAAAGGGAGCAAACGTCGAGGAAAGATGACGCTTCAGCAGATGCAGGTTCGACTAAAGGAGTGGAATGCAGCCATTGAATATTGGGATAATTGAAGTCACCAACCAAAAACATTTCTACTCCTGGATATTGTACCACAATTTGATATAAATTATCATGAAGACCTTCACAAAAACCGGTGGCAGAGGATGGAGACCGATAAGCGGCGCCAAGAATAATCTTCTTATAATTGAACGTTAATCAGCACCAGATAATTTCAAGGTCAGTAGTTACAGAGACAGCAAAAGATTTTAACTGGTCGGTGATTGCAATTAGTACACCACCACCTGTCCTGTCGCCGCGATCACGTCGATATACCACAAAGTTTTTGTCACACTGAAATAACTCATCCACCGATATTTTGCTCGTGAGCCAAGTCTCCGTCAGTACGACTATATCGGCTTCAGAATCGTTGATTAATGCGTTAAATCTATCCTTCTTTTGATACAGGCTACAAGTCTTTGAAGACCAGCCTTCCGAAACTCGGCAAGCAGCTGAGCTGGCGAAACAAGGAGGGCAGGTTTAGGCTCCAGCGTAAGAGCGAACGTCTCTGCCTGCATCGCCCACATCCGGCTGGTTTGAAGGAGCAGCAATGCGTTACTAGCCGCTCAGAAGTTCACCTGACGAAGACGAAGACCTCAAAGCAATTTTATATGGCCCGGTATCGTGGCAAATGCGAAGGGATTTGTCGGTTCGCGCGACATTAGGATACGGACTTTCTCGAACGTAAGAGTGCCGCAAGATCAGCTAAGAAAGCGTCCGATAGACACGGGCTAAATAGGAAGAATACAAGATCAGGTATGCATGCTTGTATGAGTAGAATTGTGTGACCGAGTTTTATCTTGACGTCGTTTGCTGTACTTGAACATTGTATTCTTTTTTGTCTATTGTACTGTACGCGAAGTTTGTATTTATGTTGTCATTCCAGCTGTGCAGTGTATACACTGTGAATTCGCGTACTAGTTGTGTTTTGCATGTACTTTGCTTTCACTGTCGTACAGTGGCTTTTCTGTGTATTATTGGCGTACTACTTGTGGCCTTCGTGAACATTGCCGTTGCATCTTATTGTACTCTTTATATTGTTGTGAACGGCATATTATGTTAATTATGGGTTTATTGCACCAGTACGTTGTATGTGTGTCTGGGTACTGACTCGCACGCTATGTGTGTTAGCCTACGAGACTTTGGCACTGGATTACCGTCTGTATATTTCAGAAGTTTCGAACTTGTAATGCATTTTGCCTTAACTGGGTCATGTGGACTTTGTTTCTTTGGCTTTCTCAGTCCTCTCAGAAAGATCTTATTGTTTTTGAACTTGTCATTCGTACGTAGGCTGCGTATTTAGGAGGAATCTGTGCTCCTTATTACAGCTTCTTGTTGTACATTTTGTATTTGAACTGTTTCCCGCATTTGTTATTCGTTCTAAGCTACCGCTCGTTAACATTGCGTGTCCTCGTGCTTGTGCAGTGTTTCGCCTGTCCAAATATATGTCTTTCTGTTGTTGATTCGTTCAATATCCTGACTCATTCTTACCGCTCTGGTCGGGGAAGCCGCACATCAGACGGCCACCCCATTCGTCACCTGTGCCCTGTAGATTCGGTGGTGTTGTTTGCTCGCTTGAGTCGACTGCCCATATCTTCTAACAGCGCACCCAATTAAGGAATCGGTGACATCCAGCTTGATCTTCTTTCTGCTCTTACTTTTGCATTTTTGATTTTTGTTTCGTTATATTTTCTGTCCGTCTCCTCTCTCCTAATTTCAACTCGCTCGGCCCACCGGTATTGTAACCCTTTTTTACTTTTGATACAGACTTCTACTTTTTCTTTTTCCTGTGGCTGCTCACCACATACAGCCTCGTTTGTTGTCTGCTTTCGGCAGCCTTAATGAAGCGATGAGTTTCATTTCATTTATCATACCCTTAAAGATCAGAAGGCGTTACATAAGTGGGGGGGGGGGAGGGGGTAAGGGAACAATGTTTATAGAATCACAACTTGAACCTTCATATTGTTAAAAACGCACAAAAGCACGAAAGCACCAAAGTTCGAGAAATTGACTGAAGTACAAACATCACAAAAAAAGCGTTACATAATTTTTATAGAGTTAATACTAGATCCAAGCAGCACACACTGAACAAGTTGAACAAATACATATTGCCCAAAATATAATCTGTTACAGCAGTAGAACTGCAAGGTTAATCGTGAATGAGAATATTTTTTGTTAGTTTATCTTTAGAATGTTTATTATCAGTGCATGGGACGATGTCGTCAGGCAACGCAAGTCACCCGCAAAAACGCAATAGAATTGATACCAACTTGCAGGTGGGGTGGAGTCAGTCAGACGTAACTTACATTTGTTTCTTGGTGGGTCTTAGAGGCTGCTAGGTGTTTTCATTCAAAACGAATCATATATTTGGCGTAACTTTTTAAAAAGACAGTGCGTAGATAAGAAGCTCA
Organism: Haemaphysalis longicornis; assembly: GCA_013339765.2. Taxonomy (NCBI): domain Eukaryota; kingdom Metazoa; phylum Arthropoda; class Arachnida; order Ixodida; family Ixodidae; genus Haemaphysalis; species Haemaphysalis longicornis. The sequence continues at coordinate 27,228,099 of CM023458.1, read as the reverse complement.
AACATGCCAGAGAAACAGTGAGTGCCATTGGTTGATTGTTAGCGGATTGAGTTCCCGCGCTTTGAAAAATATATCCTGTACGTAGCTAAAGACGTTGGCGGAAACTGATATCCTAAGAATGAATTCTGCGCAGTTTAAGGCAAGCTTTCAGCGCTTGTGAAAAACAGTAAGACGTCTTAAGCATGTTGTTGTCTTCCTATGAGGCATGGATGGGTTTTGATATATTTTGGATTTGCTATGTTTTATTGAAGGGCAGAGGCGCGATCTTCACGTCCCAGAATAAGGAGACGCACGATTGGTGGGTAGAGGTAGTAATATATAATATAGCGCCGCTATGCTAAACACGGTGGAGGCTCTAGTGCGCAGCAAAAGTGACCGCCGAAGAGCGCGCGGAATTGCGCAAAGTGTGAAGGAAAAGAGACGGCGCACGTGGCAAATATACACAATTTGGCCAATAGTCGGTGGCGGTCAGGAAAAGTATAAAGTGGGCCTGTAACCATAATCCCTCCGTCGATGGCCATCCTCCACTGTGAAGCATATTATGTGAGAAAGCCAGCTTACAAAAAAGAAGCTTACACCGATCCCCTAAAATTGGCTTCACCTCTTAACTAGAGTGAGTAGCTTGGAAGCCATTTTTACGTGAAATATAAGCCTATTTGTGTCAAGATATGTATGCCCAAGGACATTTTTTTTTTGTTTTAAAGAGAAGGTTTTTTGGTTTCACTGATGGCGGTGGGGTAGCGAAGACGCACTGCAGGAAAGCCACCTTTGCACAATGGGAGGGCACAAGATGATGTTGATAATGACGACATAAGAAAAGAAACGTTTCTCGTCGTCAGAATCGAACCTCGGTCCCTTGCGTTATAAAGCCGTCGTCTGTCCTATTGCTTCATTCTGACACGGTGGCCGATGTTTGGGGAGGGTGGGGAGGAGGGGTGCCTAGCTTTCTTTTGAGGGATTACTTTGCGGTTGCCTTAGTTTAAACTGTGACTCCTAGGCATTTTGCACTTTCATCGTTGACGATGTGTCTTTGATTGCTTCGGTTTGACTTCGGAACTTCTCCATTTTATGTTCACACGCAAGAACGCTTCGGGTTTCAACCGTCGTTGTCGTCAGACAAAGGGTATTGGATTTGTCAATAATTCTTTTCTATACGCGTAACTGACGGCGCCGAGTAAATTTTAGCCTTCGGTGCAAAACCCATGGATCCTAGCCATGTCAGCTACTGTCTGTTGTCAGAGAAGATATGCTAGATCCTATCCATGAAAGCCGCTTGCTGTAGCTGGCTTCCATCATGCTATTACATCTTCGCTGTAATAGCTTCCTGTAATAGCTTGATCTCAGCCAGCAACAGCAAGCATCACGCAAAGAAAGAAACCGAGCAGAGGAAAATTTCAGAGCCTGTCCTCTGGCGAACATCGGATTTGAACAGCAAGAAAAGTAAAAAGAAATCAGAGGATGGGCTAATTCAGAAAGTGACTCTTTAATGTAAACCTAGGCTGTAACTATCACACTTGAAATCACTCCCTAGATGGCTGAAAACCGTTACACAACCGAAAATGGCATTCAAGCCTCCCATAATGGTCAAATTCGACTGGTTCGTGTGTTGTTCTAGCTATTTATTAGCTCACTGGTATGCCAGTCACTGCTTCTGTAATCGTCCCGATAAGAAACAGCTTGTTAATTCGGCTGTGTGCGCAAATAGTATTTATTTTCCTGCACGGCGATATGTACTGCCCAATTAGTTGCTTTAGCATTCGGGCAAATGTTGCTGTGTTGGGGCTTTCGAATGCAACCTTTTTACGCGGTCTGTGTGGCTGTTTTCCATCTATACATACTAAAAATAGGTGGTTAATAGTTCCAGGTAAGACGAAACCTGTTCCTCTGAACCCACAAAGTACAGACACTTAAGGGTTGTAACGTAATTTCAGGCAGTATAAAGCTAACCGAATTTCAGAACTTTTCTGTTAAGCGCTGGTTGTGCTGCTGATCACTAGGATGCGGGTTCGATTCCCGGCCGTGGTTTCCGCTTTTCAGATGAATGCGAAAAGAGAAAACGCCCGTGTGTTGGAGATTTCGGCGCACGTTAAAAATCCCCATTTGGTCAAAATTAATCAGGAGCCCGCCACTACGGCGTGCCTCATCGCATCCGCAGCGTCGGCAAGTTAAGCCCGACAATCAGACTGTTTAGCGCTGGTCTGACGAAATTCTTGGTGGATTTCTCGCAACGTACGGAACAATTTACCGTTATGAAGCACAAATTTTCCTCGCTTCCCTGGTGTAAAAATCGTTCCTAGCAGAACCTCTGGGGGAGCGGAGAAACGAATTTGTTTAAAGCGAAGCTTTCTGTGCCACACGGATGACATCCGCATGATAAAACGCGCTGCAGAAAAGCCACTTCACAAAGCGGCAAGCACATGATGATGATAGATTTGCAACCCCAATTTGAAGTGCCTCAAAAGAAAGACAAAGGCCGTGTCCTAGAGTGCCGTCCGACGGTATTATAAGCACTCCACTATATCGACGTCCACCCGCGTTTTGTGACAAAACTGCCGCGTCTGGCACTACATCGCTCTAGATAACGTAAAGCTTGGCAACCTTCCCTAAACATAACATAAGATAACCTAAACGCACACCAAAAAATCATTTAAAACACCAAAACTAACCTAAGGCATAAAAATTATAGTTCAATTTCAAGATGAAGAAAAAAGTGAAGCAAGACCCGGTTTCGAACCACCGTCCTTTGGATCATAGAGTTTCATGCTAATATATACTAGAGGGAAATCTGGCGCTGCCATCGCAAGCCACCGTGGGTGGCGCCATTGCAGCTAGCGACGTTTCTCGCCTACTTGGCTTAGCTAGCCATGTGGCTTCTTTTTTGTCTCGAAGCCAGAAAGGTAACATTTTTGTCTTCTGCATCGTTTACAAAGGCTCTAAATAATTACTTACAAGTAAATTTTTCTGGAAGTTCAATTTTGTAATAACGAAACAAATTTAAATAATCTTTTAGAATAATATTGTCGCTTTTTTGCAGCCAGAGGCAACTTTCCAGCCTGTTCTTAAGCCATGCCAAGGACAAGTGGAACGTGCCTGGCCGGTACATGACGGAACGCTCGCTGAAGCGCGGCTCCCCTAGACAGTGGCGCCAGATTTCCCTCTAGTGTATATTAGTATGAAACTCTATGCTTGGGATCAAGAAGCTAAGACGGACAGCTCTACACTACAACGACAGACGCTTTGGCCGGTGCTAGCCTTGTGTTAAATATAGGAGTGTCGTCGGACGGCACTCTAGCCATGCCTGCAGCGATCAGATAGAGTACCGTCTGACGGCACTCTAGACACTGCGAAAGACAAAACCCTTCCCGTGCTCGGAATCAAACCTGGGTACCTCGCGTTATGGCAATCCGGTTGCCCGATGGCGAAACGGTCGGAGCAGTTTGGAATTTGAACGCTGAAATAATCATCTGTAACAAGGTAGCAAATTGGGCGAGTTGGATAGCATTCATGGTGGTCAGCGCGAACGGAAACAACACACAAAGAAGAGAATAGACGACACAGGCGCTGTCGCATGTAAAAGAGCCCGTTGAACTAGTAATGAACTGTAACAAGGTAGCAAATCGGGCGAGTTGTATAGCATTCATGGTGGTCAGTGCGAACGGAAACAACACCAGTTAAGGATATAGACGCCTGGCACAGTGACAGCGCCTGTGCGTCTATTACTCTTCTTTGTGGGTTGTTTCCGTTCGCGCTGACCACCATGAAGATAATCTCCCCATTTTACATCTTGTCTTAAGAAAACGCCTACCAGAGCACATCCCGACAATGGGGACAGCGTTCCGCTTTCTTTTTGAAGTTAATAGTGTCTTTAGCTGTTTGAATTGTGATCGGTGACGGTTTTGGCTTTAGGCATTGACGCTTGGACACTGACCGTTCGGTTTTTGGACTTTGCTTTGACTCGGGTTGCGTTGGAGGAAATCTTCACATTACAATCGTCTTTGTCGTTACACAATGGGGAGAGCGAGAGAGCGAGCAAACTTTATTCGGCAGCTGAAGATCGAGCCGCGGAGTTACGAAGAAGCCTTAGAACTTTTTATGTCAAAAGCCTTAAGTGCCTCATCGTTCGGAATCCGCCGTTGTACGGTACAGGAAATTGCCGTCGGTGTAAACAATGGAAACCAGTTACGAGTCTGTCGGAACTCTCCTCAGTGTGCGTGTGCAGATCAATTTTGTATAAAGCAAATGAATTAGTTAGGGAAAAAAAAATTCGTACATTGGAATTCGTATGGGAATGGATTCCGGGTCTCCAAGAAAGGTGCCGTGGGCGCCACCACCACGAAACGTCAGCACGTATCCAGAGGAGGAACAAGGCCTACCGTCGGGCGTGCTGCGGTGACGTTAGATTGCATTCCAGGTGTGAACGTGGCCACACACGAGCGGAACAGGTGCACCTCAGCCACGGAGATCTCTTTTTCTTGCGAAGCTGTGGCGCGCAACTTGGGTGTAAGCCACGCCGGTGCTCCAAGAAGCGCGCGGGCAGCAGCATCGGCAGTGCCGTGAACAGCGCGACCAGTGGCGAATGACGTCACCCTGACCAAGATGGTAGTCTCAAGTGAACCTTGCATTCTGCTGTCATAAAGCTGTCACCTATATTACAAGTAAGCAGTACGTGTGTCTATAATTTTTTTGTCTGAATGCCACGCCCATACACTTAGAATAACTAAAAACCACAAGACCTGTGCACTCGCAGCTGCGGTGCCACGGGTGTGGCAAAAGAACCAATTTTTTCTTATTTTCACTGTTGCAACAAATTGCCAAATTCCAAGCGGCGTTCTCAGCTGAAGTTCGATGTTCCAAACATTTGTAAATTTGCCACAGCAACGAGAACAGATCGTATTGCCGCACGAGCGGCTACGCAGCTGCGAATTCGCAGGCGGAAATCACACCATGTAGAACGGGCTTTAGTTTATCAAAACCAAGCATACGAACATTTTGTTCTGATAGAAAATCTCTTGCCTCAACCGAGTGACGAAATATTTTATTGAGAGTGATTTGCTATAGAATATAATAAAAATGAGAGATTGAGCAGTCCTGTGAACACATATCTTGGCCATTTCTGATATAAAAGAAGCCGCTTTACCATGGAGGCTCGATAGACTGCCTATCTCTTTATCCTCTTTCATGAGCCAAAATGTATTTCTGGTTAGTAATGACAATAAATGAGAAAACAATTAGTTAAATAAGAAAGGCCTCTCATTTATTTAAACAACAAAGGCCCCATGAAAGAGGCTTGGGTGCAGAAAATTTCTGGCTGCGTTAAAGAACCTGCGAAGGCTCTAAGAAAAGTTCGCATCAGTCCTTTTGCGTTGCGTGTGATAACTTGCCTGATAACAATAGCAAACTGCCAATGTGTGGAAGCTGGCCATAAAGTGAATTCACACTTTTTGAACTCCAGTTATGAAACAACGGCCCTAAAAACGTCCTACAGTCAAAGCCAGTGAAGACGCACAAACAATACGAAGTACGAATGTTCACGGGATAGGCTGTAAAAGACTATAAATAATTTACCTCACGTCTGTATTGAAATGCTACTAGAGATAAGGTTTTTGAGTAAACTCATTAAAAAAAACTATTTTTAGTAGTTTAATCGCATGGTAAAATATAGTGTATTTTAATAACTATACTACAATGTAACATAATGTTGTTTCTATTCCCACAGAACGGGCAGAACAGAGTATTCGCGCGGATAATGCACGTCGTTCAGCAACTACGTGCTTGGTACTCAGCAATCAAGCCAGAATTTTCATCCACGCTGGTGATGGTTTCAAGATGTTTTGTTACGGGCCGTATTTTAATTGAGCTTAATAGAAAGTGCAATGCGTTTCCTACTTTTTCTTGGTACTTGTTATTTTTTTTTTGCGCATCAGGAAGCCTGCCGTCATTTACTCCGAAGATAAAGAGAACAATCAAAAGACCCTCACAGAAGAATAAACGGTAATTTAGAGAGCTCAGCCGCGCGAAAGGATGCAGCGTTCGCGATAACTTGCGTTTATACCGAAGAAGTGAACAAGGTTTCTTTCGAGCGGTCAACGCGATACCATAACGACGACAAGAGTCGCTTCGACTGGTCATTTGCGCAGCTTCCGTCGTTCAAACACAGAGCTTTTCTTCTTATCTCACATATAGATTTCTTCTCCTCTCCAGTACCAGTTTCGCAGAAATAAAACGACCCGAGAATGACAAGGTCCATCATCTGCGACACAGAAGCAGAGAAGGAAAGAAGGAAAAAAAGAAAGCAAAAAAAAAAGAAAGAAAGAGAGAAAGAGAAAGAAAGAAGGAAAGAAAGTAAAGAAAGGAACAAAGAAAGGAAGAAAGAATGAAAAGGAAGAAAGAAGAACGAATGGCAAGGGTAACGAAGAAGTGTGAAATGATGAAACCAGGGAAAGAGACGAGGAAAGAAAGTGGAGAAAGAAAGAGGTAAATGCAAGAAAGGTGAAGGACAAGAATACAGAAAGAAACGAAGGAAGAAAAGAAAAGAAAGAAAGAAAATAAGAGGATAGACGAGGAAAAGAAAGAAAGAAAAGAAAAAAAGAAAGGAGACAAAGAAGAAAGAAAGAACAAGAAGAAAGAAATAAGAAGGAAGAAAGACAGAAAGAAGGCTAGTAATAAAGGAAGATAGTGACAAAGAAAGGAAGAAAGAGAGGAGAAAAGAAAGACAGAAAAGAAAAAGAGAGAAAAAAAGAAAGAAAGAAAGAAGGAAAGACGGATTTTAAGGGTAAATTTTAGTTTCATCGTTTTGGTTTTATTCCTTTTGTTTTTCTCACTCTGCTTAGTCGGAACAACGCGCACATCGTTTTGTCTTTCTTCCTTCTCCACCGTGTGCTGTTTACTTATGCATCACGTACAGGGCACTACAGTAGAGAGTCCGTGGCGTCAGCTTCTGTACCCTGTGCTCCTGAAATGCTGCGAGCCGAATCCCGCTTTACGCAATTCGGAGATGGGCGACAAGAGAGGCCATCGCGTTCTCCCGCATATCCCGGGAGGTCTTCTCCTCAAAACTTCGTTGGCACATCATTTGTGGAGAGCGATTGTACGTGACTCCCTACTCTACGTAGAGGATATTCTGCAAACCATCAAGGACACTATTTCCAAGAATGTGACTTTCCTTTTTCCCACGACTTTTTTGTGTCTTGTTATTGGCATTCGTTTATTTGTTTTGTGGTGCTCTCGAAGGATGTTTTGGAGCAAGGGCGCACAGACAGATCGCCCACATTTCGTAACCCATATCATGTGCTTTGTAACTATAACAAGGTCCCGTCGATTCCTGCTCTTCCAGGAAAAGTAATCATTCAGTTCTCACCTTATCGTTGTTGTTACCAAGATATATCATGGGTTCATTTCTTTTAAATATCACCCTAGTGACTCGCCCACCAACCGGATGAAAGATGATAACATCCCCACGTGGGAAACCTGAGGCAAAATGGAGAAATAATTTATTAGTCTTCTAAACAATAAAAACCTCTCAATGTTGTCGAAACAAGACATCCAACAACTGCAAGCCGAATAAGTAAGGCCGTTCAATACCAGAAGTAATATTTTCTGTACACACCTTTCTGCGCACAAGAACCGACTGAAACGCACATTAGCATCTTCAATCACTAAAACCGGCTCTGTTGGTGATATTAAAATTTGGTATCTTGCCCGGGGTTTCAAGCGAAGCTTATTACTCAGCTACAAACCCAGAAAACGCCCCATAGCACCCCTCTCACACTCAAGCTCAGCTAAGGTCAAGCAAGCTGCCTTGTGCGCTTCGACGCGTTGGCGGAAGCGTCACCACCCCCGCTTCGGTCGTCCGCATAACAGCAACGTCTCATCATGAGAGTGCCTAGGCCAGCTCTTCACCTGATGTCCTGCTCAAGTTGGTGCAGATGGCAGAAAAAGCGGCCCGCGTCAGTAGACTCCTGGAATGAGTAGGCGAACATAAAGCGTTTTCTGTAAAACAATAGAAACGTGTACCCTCTCTCGCTCATCGTTGCTTGGGAGATCACTCACGCGCGCGTTTTATCTAGGATGCCATGGTCCGGTGATCTCAGAGGCCACGGTCTCATGGATTGGTGAGAGCAGCGCGTCTTGTTTGTGGGGAAGAAAAATCCTACAAAAGGAAGTTTTTGAGCGCCGTATTCGAAATGGTATGCAGTTGAAATTTCGCTTCATGTCAATTTCCACTTGCGCGTGCCATCCGTCCATTTTATGGCGTGCCTATATTAAATACGATAGTCCTTCTTGGGTTGCGTAAAGCAGAAACATTTGGTCTGTCATTCTGTCTGTCGCTTGATTCAGACTTCCACCTAGGAGGCAAAAGAATCTTGAACAAAAGGTGTATTGGCCAAAATCTTTCCGAGCAACTAAATATGGAAATTTAATTCACACTTTTGACAATGGTTGAACAAATTTAAAGGAAAATATTAGGAATGTCCGATGCAAGACTTCAATCAGAAACTGGTATTTGCAGTGTTCTTCTGAGCTAAAATAGACGTGTGGTTATTATTTCTGACAGCAAATAAAAAAACTCGTTGAAAACACCATTTCACCCAAAACTACAAAAAGAACTCGCGCGAGACTGGGCCTTGTGCAGTTTTCCAAGTTAAACAGTAAAAAAAACAAAAAAAAGATTTCAGTAGGTGGCGCCAGTCGTCGAAAGCGGGAAAATTGAATTGACTTTAAGAAATCTTCTCTGTGTTTTTGGAAAGGCAGGCGACGAGCATGTGAGGAGAGTGAAGAAGAGAGGCATTTACGTGGCCGGGGCGGCGGGCGGCTGAAGTCTTTTGTGTTTCGACCTCATTTGTGTCGACGGGAGGGCATACGGGCCAATATATTTTTTGTTCAGTTTTATTCCTTGCGCTGTGTTTATCCAAAATATTCTACCTTACGTAAGATTCCGCGTTTTTGCCCGTCCTACATTCTTTATTAAATCTTAACTGCTTAGACCCGTCCTATACCTTTCAGTGTGCTGTAAATAAATAAATAAATCGCAAACATAAAGTAATACTGTGATTGAATTTGAGGTATAAAAAACACTGAATACCCTAAGAAATGACAAGGCTGGCTATGAATATTCATTCAAAATTGATATACCCAAAAGAACAACTACTTGTTCATGTTTATAAGGGCTCCGTGTTGAAACATTAAGCCAAATGAGCCTGTGAACCACTCTGAACAAAGCCTGTCTACTTCTACGACTGTTCTGAGCACTCAGACTACCGTCACATGGTTTACCCGCGCTGGCGTTTCAGAGCTAAACTACAGAACCTCCTGGCCTTGTTCCAGGCAGAACTACCCAGAGGCACCCCTCTTCTTTTAATCTCATTGGGATCGCAATTTGGAATCCTAAAACGTATTCACCAGCCCACTTTTCTTCGGTTTAATTTGGGCCAAACCACCCTTCATGTCCACCCTAACTTCCCTTTTCATCCCTGTGGCTCAAAAAACGTCGCCTACGAAGACCTGATTACACTACAGGACGTCACTAAACGGTGCGTGTACTTACGCAGAAGCGCACTGCTGGCTCTCCACTCACGCAAGAGTTTCCAAACTCGAACAAGGCGATTCGTAACCATTGGAGAGATGATTAGGGAGCCAAGTAGAGCGGTTTCACTGACAAAATTTTTCGTTACTCTGTCTTCAGCCAGCAGTCGCTTCAGTTGCTTCTGAAAACTGTGCCGGTATTGCGAACGCTCCGTGCACTCCGGACCCCGTCAGCAAGTGCACGTGCTCGGCACCCTATGCGGCAACTTTCCTGACGGCGATGTTTCGTTGCCCATCCCACCAAGATTTAACACAGAGGGCGAGATAGAGAAAACGCGGGGAACGACAGAGAGGGATGCACAGATCTGGTCGCACACATTTTAAGGTAGCATGCGAGGCTGGGTGAGAGGGTATGGATCCATGAAATAAACAGCACAAACAACTGGAGGAGAGTGAACAGACAAGGAAGGACGCTAGGGTGTGCTTTCCCTTGTATCAGTGGTGCCATTCGTAGGCAAAAGGCCAAGGAGGCCCCCCTCTTCCTCAGTCAACGCACCCTGTGACCCTGGCCGCCTAACAAGTGACGCGTGACCGACGCGCGCAAATGCGAGCGTGAAGCGCTGCTAACAGCTGTCTATTGGGTTTGATATTGAAGGTAAGTTGCGCTTGTCATGATCACAGAGACGGACACTGGAAAAAAAAACGTATACTTTCACGAGAAGACGAAGGACAACACGTTTTGTACTATTGTGTACGTAAGTGTTCGTTCTTTTCCTGTGTACGTCTCTCAGATCATAACAAGCGCAACTTACCTTCAAAAGCATGTTACACCAGGTTGCAAGACATCAAGCTTAATTGACTATTGGGCGCCGGGCTATCACTGAAATGGACACTGAAGCGTATTCGTGGAAGTTTCATTTTAAAGTGAAAGTCGTAAGTGCCCGATTCAGTGACAAGTCGAAGTTGTTGTTCTTGTAGGTGTTGTCTGGTACAAAAAAAAATGGCCACCGCTACAAAGACTGAATAAAAATGTGGAGCAAGTATAGTAGTCTGTTAATGCTCAGACATTTTACACCGCTTGTTTTTGTGAATTTTCATAGCCAGATTTGTCAACCAGTAGACAGATACGTAGGTTAATTGTCATAGAGTTTTAGATTTTCTTTTTTAATTTTGTAAATTCACACTGTTATTACAATTCTCATCCTTAACTGCCCTAATAACGCATTTTTGTGCAATTGCTGGGCCATACACCATTGGTCTCTTTTCACGATTTTTATTTGTGTTTGCTCCTTCTTTCCCAAGATTTCTTGTGTTCGTTTTTGCGTGAGGCGTATCAGATGAATGTTGTTAATGTTTTAAGTTCCCTGATTTAACTATTTATTTTTCCTATTTTTTGTATATTTCGGTCAATGAATTCTGGTCGAGCAATTACCTCCATTTACGCTAATGCAGCTTTTAAACGTGCTAATTACGGAAGTTATGTGTTAATTTGCACATGCATTGCGTTACATTGAAGGCTGTTTGGAGGTTATTTCGATCCTGTTTGCGTCGTGCTGTTTTGGGGTTCATATTTTTGTCTTCGCTATTGGTGGAAGGTTTATATAGGATACATATTTTTCATTTTATAAGTTGTCTCATGTAATTACTTTCCGATTGTTTGTGTTACTTTTGGTTTTGTATATTTTGTTCAACCAATTATCTCCATTTAGGGCTATTAGAACAATTAATGGTGTAAACTCCGCGTATTAGGATTTTTTTTTGCAAATACAATGCCCTACATGGTTAAGGCGTCGTGGTAATTCTCGGCGAATACCGCTACGCATTATGCACGTGCCACAAATGATTGCATTTGTCACTGAACGCTCCTTCCTTGATACTATACTGCTTATACAAACTTTATGGCTTTTAATAAATAAATTAATTGTGCTACAATTCGTTTGTGTCCTAATTGTTGTTTGGGAAACACCAGAGCTGACACTTTTTCTGGAGTTTCAGAGTTTACTCATCTCTTGGGCTTCATCTTCAGACAGTAGTTGAGCAGATGCGGGGACACAAAATGGAAGACATTTTTGGTACCAGAGCGCATGCGCGTTATACTACATTACAATAATTGAAATTTGTAGCGCGGACATTCACATGACAACAAGCTTTGAAATAGCTATTTTGCCTTGACAAGGACCAAATGCGTCGTCCAACTTTCAGACAAAGCGCGAACATTACGGATCAGCGAGATACCTGTTTCCTGCGGCACAGTTCGCACAATTCGAGCTCAAGTTAAACTCATTACCACCCGCTAATATTAATGCGATGTCTGACTGGATCGATTTCCCACTTGTGGTTTCCTTAAAAACAGGATCACTGTTGTATATTGAACACATGAGCGGGTTCGCTCAGATTAGGACCACCCCCATAAATCCTTCGCTGTATGCGATTTACCGAGCCTGAATATAAATACAGATTGGCGTGGGAACGGCTGTGCTTTATACACCACTATTGGGGCTCAGAAAGGACACGAAGGAACTCACCCCGAGAAAAAGGGAGGGGGAAGAACGAACCCTATGGAACATACACACCCTCTTCGCCGCCCAAACGGTTCAGAGTTGCCGCTTAAGATCAAAGCAGCATCCCCCTTCCTCAACTGAGACTCCGAAACCACTTTACTCTCATTCAGCCTTTTTTGTCGGTATAAAAATACCGAGGAGCACTCATTGGTTTCAACTTAAGAACCATCGTCTCGGTCCGTTGCCTGTTGTGTGGCGACCGTACAAACTCGAGTTGGTGGGGTGCTCCAGGAAGTAGAAGGGGAGACTCCGAGCAGTTTATCGCTTATTCGATACGCAGTGGTAGGAAAGCGTGACACGTCCCGAATCATGATTCATGGCGCCGGCTTACGGCCTATGCATGCTATAATCTCGGGCCGAAGGAGTGCCCGTGGCCGCCTCTCTTCTCCGCGCTGCTGGAAATGGGGGCGACGCCCTTCGAGGAACTAAAGAACGAGCAACACAGCGCGAAAAAAGACCAGGGACGAGACGAAGACTACAAACAAGTCGCTTGTTTGTAGCCTTCGTCCCGTCCCTGTTGCTCATGGATTACCAACTAGCCGGAACCCTGACGCTTTTAGAACAAAAAAATTCGTCAAAAAGTTTTGTTGCGGCCGCAGGCTTTCGGAGCAGTTTACGATATCGGCGCTACGCCGTACGTAGAATAACGTTAACAATCCGGGTCACCAGGTATTGGCTGTGTAAAAAGGGGAACTAAGGGCTTTGGAGGAAGTAAAAAATACGAAAGGTTATGGCTTATTTGTAATAATCAATTTTCGTGTGATGCGAACATAATATTCGCAATTTTTTTGGATGATGCTATTGGCTTCCAACAAGTGCCTTTCGCTCGAAGAACAATCTAAATTATTAACCTTTCGAAAACCGTTATCGAAAACCTTTGACGTAGTCTGACACCTGGTCACGGAAAGCCCCAATGGTGCGAAAAATAAGTTCCAGCATACAAGAGGAATTTATTTTATGCATTTATGTATTTTCTATCCTAATTCTTTATTCCTATTCCTTACGTAAAAAACAGGAAAAAGACCAGCCCGAAAGTCTCCGGACGACCAAGTTACGCTTCATGCCGTCGTCAACTTCAGCAAACAGTAACCGAAAAAAACTCGAAACCAACAAAAAACGTGGTATGGTAGGAGAAGACACCAACAGAACGATTTAAAACAATTACTTTGTTGAATCACCAGCAGCTCGAATTCCATAGAAATTAAATAGCAAAAAAAGAGATAGTAACTATACTACTTAAGCAGGCAAGCCGGCCGGACGGTCCTTCAGCTGACAGCCTGAACCTCAGCGCCTAGTCTCTATTCTCTAGGAGTACATTATACGGGGAGGAGCCTGTAGAAGCGCTCAGAGCAAGCCAACCATAGTGGCAAAGGGTTCTGAAACGGGACAAAGAACCCTTTGCCTGTTCGTCTACAACGAGGAAATTTGAATGCTGAGTAAAAAAAGAAGCTCAAATTCACCTAAGAAATTAAAAAACCGTGTATAAATAGCATCTTGGGCTCCGGCAAACTGCAAATGTGCATCTTTTCCCCTTTTCCTCCCACTTTCTCTCAATAAAAAAATAAAGATTTGATTTGATTTGAACCCCGTTGAGCGGTTCTCGGAGCCTTGTTTCGCGAGTAACATTTTTGAGTTTTCAGTGTTGTATGTTTCGCAGTGGTCTGATTTAGAAGTGGTGGCTCCTTTTCGGGGTATCTTGCCAGCAGAGTGCAGAGGGCGCGCTACTAAATGCCTACCTGCCAATGCGCATTGTCAGGCTTTTTTCAACAGCACGCTGTTTGTCGTGTTGTGCTGTTGGCGTTTTTGGTTGGCCAGCACCGCTACACAAGCATGTGCGTTGCCTCGTTCGTACTAATGGTGGTTAGGGGATGTGAGGTATGAAAAAACAGCTAGTTTTGTTGAGATATAATGCTTTCCGATTCCATACTTATGCGACAGCCTATAGTTCCTTATGATTCACTTTAAGGATCATTTATCTAGGATCAGCAAATATCAAGGCGGAAGACGCGCACTCAACGAAGGTGAGCCCTGGTTTCGCTCACCTTCACCGCAACACCAGAAACAAATGTACATATTCCAGAGTTCGCACAGTCGCAAGCAGCTTGAAGGAATTTTCAAAAGAATGGAATTTTTTGAATACGGTGCTGAAAATCATTTGCAATACATTACAAGAAGTGTAAAAGCTTCCAGAAGTCTTCATTGCGGGGACACCCGGACTGCATCCTAGACGGCAGTGCAGTGGAAGCGGTTGCAGACCGAAAACACACGCACTGGACAGCTTTTGTGCCTTGGAAACATCATCTCCTCGACGATGCCACGAAACAAGCTGGTTCCCAATTTGCCACAGAACATCATGGAGCGCCCCAGGCTTACAAGAAGAATATAGCCACCTACCAGTTCATCAGAGAAGGTACAATAAAATTTGATACACAATTATATACACATGCAGCACATTCTTCAGTTATGAAAGGGAATATTGCAGCGGAACACCAATTACTCTGTACCACAGTGCGTTGAAGTGTAAAGGCACAAATAAACTACCGGAGTCGCTCACACCGTAATCGGAACAGTTTCCCCTGCTTCCCAGCGAAAGCTTCGATGGATAGGGTAGCATAGTTATCCGGGCAGTTCGTGCTGTAACATCTAGGGTAACCGTGACTGGGGACGCCACCCACCTTAGGAGATTACCTCAGGACTTGCGCAGACGACCATATCTCTGCAATTGAGCAATTAGCGGTTCAATTAATGTTTAAACTACTGCAAAAACGTCTACCCCTTCTATAACTACAAGTACTACTACTACTACTGCTAATACAACTCTACTATTGGCACTACTCCTTCAACTACTACGATAGCTACTCGAGAAATACTACTACCCCAACAACTACTACTACTACATACCACCACAGCCATTACTATTATGTCAATGCACAATTTTCTATAACCTAAACAAAGCCTTGTCCTTTCCTTTGCTCGCTCGATGAAACAAGCAGATACTCGAAGTTCTCCAACGATCATCAGAGTGTGGGTGACAAAAGGTACGTGGGGCTAGAATAATTATCACTAATCACATTGAAAGACATTCCTTGTGCATGGCAATGTTATTAGAAAGTCATAGCGTTCCATGGTTCACAGTAGCTCTTTAGTTTTTACAAGAGCACTCGGTTTTCAACGATCATATTATGTTCCTCGATGCTGCTAGCGTTCGATGGTATACAGTGGTTCGTCTGTTTTTATTAGGGCACTCGTTTTTCAACGATCATATTATCCGGATTTGAGACGCGTTTCAATTCATAAATTACGTACCCACTACTGAAAACGATGGGACAGCTCGGACATGGGAAAGATGGGACGCAGAGACGTGAATAGCGTGCTGCGACACTAAAAACAGGCGTAGGACACGTGTATTTTGCTATAAAAATACAATGCAGTGTAGCGTGTTCGGGAGGCAAAAACTACTTGGGCTATCCTTAATGCAGTACTGGCTTAAAGGATGAGGACAGCAAGAGTGGCCCATAGCAAAAACAACTCCTTATGTATGCAAGGCAGAAAAAGGAAATGGTGGTTAAAAGAGAAGAATGAGCAGGCAGAAAGCGGAGGCGCAGCCACGCTCAGCATTGCTGGAAGGGTGGCAGCAAGCCATCACTCAGCGCGGTGGAGTACGCACGGCAGCATAGAAAACCACCTACAAAATGCATTCTTGCCCGTGAGATGCCAAGAAGAAGCTAATGACACTCCTGGGTCCCCCGCGCAGAAAAAAAAAACGGTGTTGGCTGCCGAAGAGCCGAAGTGGAACTATCCATCAGCTACCCGTTCTCTGTGTTTCTTGAAGGCGCTGATTCGCTCAAATATCAAGGGATTAACACTCAGCATACAAAGCAAGGTAAGCGTATCATTTTCCTCCATCCTCCCGAATCAGAGAGAGAGTGGTGGTGGGCGTAAAACGGCGAAAGGACTAAAAACGAAGGTAATGCACAACATTCGCGGTAAATGAAAATGAGTAACGGTGAGTGCGGAAGGGGGAGTCGTAGGATTGTGACAGATGTCTTATGTGGTCGTCTATCTGATCGTGTCACCAACGGCTGATGTAGCCACAATGCTAAGATCCTGTCAGTTTAGTTCAATCAGCGAATTCACACATTTTTACGCTGCCAATTTGTACGGTGTGAATGAGTGAGTCAGTGAGTTAGTGAGCGATTGTGTGAGTGAGTGGAGTGAGTGGTGAGTGAGTGGAGTGAGTGAGTGGTGAGTGAGTGAGTGAGTGAGTGAGTGGGAGTGAGTGAGTGAGTGAGTGAGTGAGTGAGTGAGTGAGTGAGTGAGTGAGTGAGTGAGTGAGCGAGCGAGCGAGCTAGCAAGCGAGCTAGCGTGCGGGTGAGAGGGTGAGTGTGTAAGTCAGCGATTTAGTGAGTGAGTGCGTGAGTAAGTGGAGCGAGCAAGCGAGCGAGCGTGAGAGAGAGGAAGCTAGAGAGTAAGTGATCGGGCGAGAGTAAACACATAGCCTCGTTCTATTTGAAACAGCCTATTGGCTGACTCCCATGTTCCTTTTTTTTTCAGAGAAATGCGGGAGAACGACCAGGTCAAAAATCTAATCTAGAATCCACACATGAGCTAGAAGAGCTGCAGCTAACGAACGCTACTGACCTGAGCGGCGAAAGTTTCGAAAACACGTTCATTACCCAAAGCCATGCACGCACCCCCGGCGTAACCACTGGTCTAGAAGTGACGAAGGAGGCCCGGTCGCGGCGACATCAATTACAGGGAGTCTGTGGAAGGCTTCGAAGCGAATGGGGCTTCGCAGGCGGGAATCTCTAAGGGGTGACATCACATTCGACGCCAGCGCTGTTCCACCATCACGTGGGAGCGCTGGTGACCGACATACGAGCTTCTCGCTCGTTCTACTCAAGGTAGCGTGATGTCGCTCAAAGAACTGCGACGTGGAGCCGCAGGACGGCATACACGTCACTTCACTCCGCCGTTCTAAGACGAATACAAATAAACTATGCCGCCAAATTCGGGCATAGAGACACAGTTCAAGAGAATGTTGGTTGATCTTACAACTGCGTATTTTGCTGCGGAAACAAGATCGGGCGGATTGCTTTATATAGATGCTGGCAGCGAAGTTAGCTGCTAGTAAAATTATAAGAGGGGAAGAAAAAGGGACAGTAAATGATAAAAGGAGAGGGCTGGGATAACAAAATGTGTAACGAAAACTGACCGTAAGGCCACGCAGCAGCTACTGATCATGTGGTCGGCTATTTGCACACCGAAACCGTAAAACAACTCTTTAGCACACCGAAGCTTACATGTTACATGCTGAGCACGTAGATATGGCAGAGACAACAGAGACAACAATAAATAAATAAAAGGTTAGCTTAGGCTATGGCTTGGGATAATGCCTAGATAATGGCATGCAGTCATGCGGCCTGCTTTCTCCTAGGAGGCTATGGTCCATCCGCCCGTAAACCCTCCACACTTCATTACTGCGAGAAAACACATCAGGGTGGGCCCCGCACAAAGGCTTCGTAAAGAGAAGTAACGACGCTTTTTCGGACTAGGCGTCGGGACCAATCGGGAAAGCTGCCCTTCGGTCCCGTTATAGCTGAGTATATGTCAGCACCCCGTACGACGCAATAAAACGCGCCTACTTACATTCGCTCCCGAATCGTAGTTTACGCTTTACAATTCTCCCGGTTGTGTAATAGAGGACAAACGCACTCCCACAAATAGAGGCATTGGCAAAAGAGCCTGGCAATCTTATTTCATTTTTTATACTAAAGAAAAAATGTGTCAGATTACTGCCTACGATTCAATCCTTCAAACATGACAGTTATCAACAGTAGGATGCGTAAAGCAACAGGATGTCTAAGGAACTACGTGATATTCAACTTACCCTCGGTAAAACAGCATTTGTTTTCGTGGCCCCACGTTACTCCCGATTCGAAGAAAATTAAATATGTGAATTAAATTGGTCGCAGTTAGCGCAGCACCGGGGTAAATTGAGATTCATGGGAGAGGCCTTTGCTATACAGTGGGCGTAGATAGGCTGGTGATGATGATGATGAAATATGTGATGTTTATGTTCCTCTGATTACGGATATCCGAATGACATTGCGGTGGAGCGAAGGGGACAAGAGCTTAAAGGTGCGTTCGTGTGTGCGTGCACAAGACAAATCATCTTCGTAGGAGGCCTTTGTTAAGCACGCATACGAAATGTAGACTTGTGGCCTCCCGCTGCGCCGAATACCGGACAAAGTTTTATGTACTGCTACACAAGGCAAGCACTGATTTCAGGGATACCTTGTGCGTAGTTTCTTAATATACAAAGACTTAGATTCTTTTAAGGAGCGCAATTTTCTGGTTTTGCCAATTTCATGCTGTTAAATTTCATCCGCTCACTTTGAATTTTAAATGAATGTTGAATGATGTTTGTTTCGTTTGGGGAGATGTGGGAGTTTTTGATGGTGGGTCCCACTTAAGACCTTCAAAAAATTGTTTTATACTCGCGCTCAAAGCAATAAATAAAGAGACGAAGAATAAAAAAAATGATAAGTGATAAAAATCGGGCAAACGCTTGAACCTGATGTGCAGTTAGGAGGTTTCTGAGGGTAATTTGTTTTATTACATTTCTTGAAGCTGAGTCGCATGCACCAGGTGGATGGTTTTAATAAAGGAAGACGTCTATCTCATCACGATTACACAAATATTTTCATCTTAAGAACACAGAACAAACGTTGTAAAGTTAGTGTTTTGCGGGGTGAGTCTTATCGCGGCAGTGCACAATTTACAGGCAAATTAAATTGCGAGAAAGTATCATTACGTTGCATCCCGCTATAACTACTAAACTAACGCACTGAAATCAGCTCCAACAATGTAGCAATAAGCCGGGTTGAAGTGGCAGCGCTTTGTTCAGATTGAAAACATACGCACTGGCGATATCGAGGAAGGCCACTGCTCGCTGACGTCTGCCTCGACATTGGATGATGGGAAAAGGTTTTTTTTTATCTCAATAAAATTGCCCCGCAAGCAAACACCACGTCTCCACAAATCAGCGAAGTGAGAGAGCAATGCACATCACCTGCCCCTTTGCTTTGTGCTATATTTTTGAGATGCGAATGGCACGAACTCAAAAACATGCGCTGCAGGTTGCAAGGCAAGTGGAATGAAATTAAAAAGGAAGAGAAAAGAATGTAGAAACGCTAAGTTCAGGGACTCACGAGCAGGCGAATTCCTCGCCATCCGTTAGAGCGAGGCTACAAGGTAGTGGGTAAACGTACTCAAATTGCGCTAGGGTCCACGTGCGTCCATCTATGCCGGGGCATACACCATCCTCACGGAGAAAGAAAAATCCTGAAAAGAAAATACTGAAAGGAGATTTAAGAGAGAAACTTCGATCGAGTGCGCGGAGGATCCTAAGTGGCATGCCGTGGCGTACGTAACGGTGTGATATAGTGACGCTCTTTTACGACGCCACCAGACTCCAGTTCCCCAACCAACCTCCCTCTTTCGCTCATACTTTGAGCAAGGGGCGTTGGTTCAGCAGGAGCTATATCTGCTATCGCCGGTTTCCGCCTTGGAGGTTGAGTGCAGCTTGCGTCAATATCTTCGCTCAGGCACCTTCACCATCTTATACCGTCTGCCTCACTGAATGATTATCGTTTTTCCCCCTTTCAGAAGGAATAAAATAGAGAACCACACTGTTTTGAGCGCACCGTTACCAGGAATCCAGGAATGAGATAAAATACATGAAATAGAAGGGGGTGAAAGTGGAGATTGGGGGGCATAAGGAATACAGACGTGTTTTTATGGGAAACCAGATGAAGCTCTAATCAAAAAAGCGAATAGGGTTGCTACATTGGACCGGGCGAGCAGAGAAACTGAAACTGCAGTCAACTTGTGAAGATAGCACGCCATATATGAAGCATGCTGAGCGTGGCTTGCTGTGCGTGCCCGAGCAATAAGCCCATGTGCTTTGGAGGTCCTGGCCAAACGTAAACACAGCTAGCATTGCTTAAACCATCTTCCGCACTTCGCAAGTGCTGAAATAGGCTAGCAATGGTCGTTTTTCCTTTCGAGCACACCGGGATGAAAAATTCGGGGATACTTTCAGTTTCAGCGTGAATGGAGTCGAGATAATACTACTCGGATTCTTGAATTCTCCGCCACCCCATAATGGTAGCACGGGAGAGTAGCATGGCAAATGGTACCGGAAGTAGATTTGCTTGGGTTCGTTTCGGCTTTTCATCCGGCTGATTATTTCTTACATGAATAAAACAGAGCTTACACTTTAGAGTAAACGTCTCGCTGGCAGGCTTGTTTGTTGCTATGCCAATAATATTCACTGCAGAAATGGATGGGCATCTCCTGTTTGGGGTGAAAGATTCTGAAATTCAGAGCAAAAATTACGTTCGTACATAGATTAGACACAGGACCCTAGGACGACGCAGGAATCTTTTTTTTAGCTTGCAACACCAGTTTTAAGAACATTTGAGCCCATCGATGTACATGCATCACCTAGTCCATGGTAGACCGTTGTAACAAAGAGGCATTTCAATCTTTCCATCCAAAAAGAATGGAATGAGGAGGCGCAGAAAAGCGCCTATAGACATAAACGCCCAAGGGCTTGCATACACGGAGAACGGCATCTAATGGGCCATGTCAATGTTAACGATGGCTGCTCTTCCTATAAACTTAATACAGTGGAACCCCGCTGATGTGTCCCCCAGACTTACGACGACCCGCTTCTTACGACGGATCGCCGCGGTCCCGGCAAACTCCCCTTAGAAACAATGCCTTAAAAACCCCGATGATGTGACGCTGGGGTGCACGCGGTACGATTTATACGACGGACTCTGGCGGGATAAACCAGCGTTTTTTCCATATTTTTCACCGCTTCGCCACCTCGTGCCGACCTTCTTCTTAAACTCTGTTTGACGCTGCTGGATGTGCAAAGGTACTCCGACGGGCCAGACCCCTTGCTGAACAGACGCTAGCAAGCAGACGTGAGCAGGAGTTAACCTGCGACGGCCAAACGCGGCATCAGTGCGGCAACGCGAAAACCGCGAGCAGTCGAAGTTCAGGTGGCCGGCGGACCGTGAATTTGAAGCTCTCGTCGAGCCGAAAAAGCGCGAAACACATACGACGCAAACCCATGGCGATGACCGAACAGCCACTGTCCCAGCTCTCTTGATCCAAGCTTCTTCCTTTCACGACGCTCTCTCCCTATATCCATGCTCTCTGCTTGTTAATTGTCTTTCAAGCCGCGTTGTCCCTATACTCCTGCTCTTAGCTAGAATTCCTCAATTTACGCGCAGTCCGCCGCAATGGTAGAGACACGTACCCGTTGGCAACAGCAATTTCGGGTCGCTCGCTGGCTGCCCAGCAAGTCACTGTAGCAAGACGGCGCTATAATTTTCGCCTCAACACGGTTTACTCGCTAAAGCTTTGAATCATCGTATCTATTTCGCGTTGCTAGGTCTTGTCGGCAATACGAAAACAGCTGTGTTGAGCTACTTTGATCCAATAGCGACGGCACGGGACCGTTCAAAGGGTGTCTTCACCATTAACGACGATGCCGATTTATTTTCATCTCCGTCCTTGTACTATCGATCGTGTGACTTGGCCCTGGCAGTTTCACACTCTTTTGCCCTGTCAACTTTTGGGACCAAGTCGGCCTTATTCCAGCGCGCGTAAGGTGCGGGGCATGGTGGTCTATAAATATGCCGGACGCGACGCTTTGCTGGGACTAGCTGGACGTGGTGGAGGGGAGGGGGACACAAAATAGGCGCTGCTTTTTTAAACTTGGATTTCAGCTAAAGGTTCGCGAATAACGCGAAACGCGCTAAATATAGTAGTTTAAATAAGTTCTTAGCCCTCCTGTCACGTGAGACCGTCTACAAGTCCGGCATTTACCTGCACCCCGGTCGTACGACCCCACGGTCATACGGCGCTTTCTCGCGGTCTCTGAAAGTCGTATTATATGGGTTCCACTGTATACACATTGTTTTACGCCTAGTCATTTGTGGTGAAATAACCACTATTTACCATGCTCTTTATTTCCTGCCTACGACCAGAAAAATATTTACCGCATATCTGCTTGCTCTGTGGAAAATGCCGTCTAATGACAATAGTTTTATGCAGTACACCTACGCAACTCATTCTTCGGTGTCCGCTTTCACCCCTCACAACTTTCTCATCCCTTCTCGGTCCTCTCAGAAAGGATTCAGTGAAGGTTCTTTCAATGCGTTGCTTGAAGACGAAAATCTTAGATATTAATGTTTCCCGGAACACGTGAGTTACAAAAAATTGTGAGGTACACACAATCTTACAAAAAAGTTCATGTTACGCGAGCCGGGGGGAGGGGGGGGTTGAACCCAGGATGCGTATTTTCAAGCACTTCGCTGCCCAGCGCCCCTGCTTACCCTGCGCTGTAAAAAAATTCCGCACTTTTACGGACAAGGCCTACGTGAGAAAACGTAACCTGCTTCCGCATCTGAAAAAACGTAGGGAGCATCCATATAAAAACGTAAACAGTTTCCACATTTTTGAAAATGAAGGGAGTTTTTATAATTCGACAAAAAGAGTGCGGAAAACTAAAATGTATCTTGATTACTGAGACAAGATGTTAGCAGAACGTAATTGCGTAACATGCAGTCATGATGGAGACCCCCTAAATGTATTGCCACCTAGCCAAGAACGACATAGTTGTTTTGAAGGCAAAAAAACGTTTATTGGAGCGAACTTGTGCTCCCCTAACAACTCAATGAATACAAAGGTGGCGAGGCTGCAGCGGCTGTAGTGAACAAACTGACCTGCGCAGGACAGTGTCGGCGAATCGAATGCCGCGGCGTATGCTCTGCGGGCATTTCTCTTTTGGCGAGGGTGTTGCTCGAATAGTCGAATTACATCGAGAACACTGTAGGTCAAAGAAGACTATTCTAGGCTGTTCACGTTAGGGTGAAACATTCTCCCTATCAAATGAGATAGATGACCCCTGCGGCATAATAAAGAAAGATTGGTACACGCGCTTGTCTTGGGACCCAGATAACACAACCCGGGACAGCCAGCCGTTAAAAACAAAACATAAATACACAAATTCAATGCATGGTTCGCGTCGGTATTGTTTGTCTACAATGCCTCGCAGAAACAAAATTCAAATGTTGCCTGCAATCATGGTGGCGCTGGTTACCGCACCTCATCACTGGTTGCTAGTAGGAGGTACTATTCCTCTAAGAGATGCGTTAGTCACTGGCGTGTGGTAATTCTCATCTGCTGCTATTCCTCAAATACTGGCTGCTGGAATATTTGCGTCGCAGTGAGGGCAAATTTAGGCAGCCTTTGAGAAATCGGTACTCGATGGTTAGGCTTTCAGTGCTCCGGAGGGTGTCTAGTACAACTATTTGTTTCATCCCCTCCTTATCATGTCTGATAGAAGGTACTATTCCTCTAAGAGGTGCGTTATGCGTTTGTCGCTGGCGTGTCGTAATGCTCATCTGCCGCTATTCCTCAGACACTGGCTTGCTGGAATATTTGCGTTACAGTGAGGGCAAAAGTTAGGCAGCCTTTGAGAAATTGTACTCGCTGGTTAGGCTTTTGGTGCTCCGGAGAGTGGCTAGTACAACTATTTCTTTCATCCCCTCCTTATGATGTCTGATTCATTTAAAATTGGATTTGTGCATTGTAATCATTAGGAAGTGTTATTCCTCTAAGAGGACTGGGTCAACTGCGTCATCAGGGTTGCTCCTCCTGCGACCTCGGGATCGGCTGCCGCTGCAAGTCGAAGCCAGAAATCGCCGCGGGTGGTCCGATGCTCTCGCCCAAGTTGACGTCCACAGTGGTAAGTGGCAGGATGATAGGACTCTGCAACGGCTGCCTCGAAACAGCCACACTCGACGCCGGCTTCCCTTGCACCAGCCGCTCCAAGCGATCGAAAAGATCCAACCGATGCAAGCGCTCCATCCTATCGTAGGGCGGAGCAGCTTCCAGGCGGGCGGGATCTCAGGTGAACTGGTGGTACGTCCACGTAGTAGGCTTGCGTCCGCTGTGCTCCGCCTTCACTACCACCAGCCTTCCTCGAAATGTTGGTTCCAGAGGGCGTCATTTGGAACACCTGAACCTCGATGTAGTTGCGGTTCTCATCCGCGTCCTCGTAATCGTCGTTGCGAAACCATTCCGCGAAAACGGGACCTAGTTAGGCCATTGCCTTGAGCATGCTCTCTGACGGAGCAGGCGCCTTGTATGGACCCATCTTGGTTGAGGCTCCTGGTTAGCGCATAACTCGGAGAGGTCTGGGTGAGAGCTCGAAGGGCGTGGCGGGAACTTCTAGACCCGATAGTTGCTGCTGGCCTATCTTATCAGGGTGGGGGGGTTTATTTCTTTCAAAAATAGGACAGGCTTTTGTGCCTTCTTTCACTGGCTGTGCCAGCATGCTGAGGTCAGCTGTGTTGTGTATGGCGCACGAGTCTAGGTGCCCCAAAGGAGCTAAGGATACATCAGTGCACTCTGACGACCTAAATAACAATATTGAAATGGAACCAGTAACTGCCCCATAGCTATCACAGGGACCCTGCTCATTTACGTTGATTCATGAGGAGAGCCCTTTGTTAGCCAGTGCAAATATGTCGACCTTCTGACAGAGAATGTTGCACTGTCTCACTCCAGCTACAGAGCCAGAAATAAGTGCGCAAATGGCTGTTCAGAGGTACTTTATTTATTATTTGCACAAGAAAAATACTGAGAACAAGAACAAAATAAATGGCAACCCATAGGTATATTTTGGGGCACAAGATGTTGTTTGCTTTGTTCGTGTTCTCTTTTTTTTCCTCCTGCCTTCTTGGCATCTCTTGGCTCCCGTACTGTCGTTCCAGCTTAGGCTGTCCGTGACAGTACATTATCAGATCTAATTTTCAAAGGAACTGTGTGAACAATGACTGTTAAAATAATTGTGTGAAAGGTCTCTGGTGGTTCAAAATTAATTCGAAGCCCTGCACAAAAGCACACCGTTAGCCCAGGTGTAGCTTTGACACGTTACACCCCATAATTGCTTTACATTTCTAAGATTTGTTTTCGAGACTTGCTTAAATGGTGAATTGCGTGCGTGTTTACCTTCACGCCACTAAGAATAGTTTGTTGACCTGCCAGTAGCTCAGCGACAAAGGCATGCTGTTGCTGTCACAGGTTTGATATTTGGCCGTAACACCTGTTTCTGATCGTAAAGTTTTGAAGGATTGTGTACGTGCTATGTGCACTTTAAAAAACTCCAGCTGGGCCAATCGAAGGCCAACTGCACTCAAATGTCGCATCGGCAAAATTTATTTTGGACGTACAGTGCGTATCACCTAACCAACTGGGACATTACTGGTAGCCTTGTCAAATGCCTTGATAATAAGTTGGAAATGTTTAAAAAAGCTCCATTGCAGACAATGGCACGCCTGCCAGCGGATCGTGCAAACAGCGATGAAGCGGAAGTGACATTGCAGCCAGCTGACCAGGTGATTTGTCCTCCAGCCAGCCAGGGAAACCGGTCAAGCTCTGCTGGGCGCGCTTCCCCTATACCTGCTGCAAATGTGAAGCTGCTGTGCGCAGGTTTGCTCTGGCTTGCCGGCTGCGGCATCACTTCAGCCTGGCTGTAATCTCCGCACGCTTCCTCAATTTCGGTTTTAGAGTCGCCGATTTTTGATGGTCGTTTGTGCCATGCATACGCGTATGTCAGCTGTCATATCTTGTAACTTGCTGTCTTTTTAGACATATAAATAGAAATGAAGTTTTCAAGAGGTCACATTTTTTGAGTGAAGTTGGCCTTTAATCCAGTGTCGCACTATAGCACACCTCAAGCAAATTGTCGAGCGTTGAGCCCGGGATTTATTTTTAATCAAATGCTGCTACCGAAACACTTGAAGGCAAGGTTTATCACAAGTATTTTCAATTGCTTCCAGGCAGCATCTACCTCTGGCGCTGCTGTTTTTTGCATGCAAGAGCCACTACACACGGAGCTGACCAACCTCACGGGGAACTTGCCTGCTGCTACTCGGGTGCTACGGACTCAACCTGGAATATGCTGAGCGAGCAGCTACCGCACTTGAATTTCTCCAGAGGTTAGTTCCCTTTTCAGCAGGCCTAGCATTGTTTTCTTGTTTGCGACTTACTTAGGTGCTGAGTTCATAGTAGCGTATAATTTGAAATTTGTCACTACTCGATCGCAGATAACTGCGCAGGAGTGTAAGGCAGACGATATATAGAACAGAAGATTGAGAGTAAAATAATTGCGACCTAACTGTAAAAAAACCAGTGAAAAAACGCTGCACCAGGGAGAGAACACAAGGACAGCCACTGGTAACCTAACAGCAGTGACGAAAAAAATTACATCTGAGGCAATAACACACATGGTTCGCCAAAGGTTCTGTCACTACGGCGCCTGGCTTTTCAAAGAATACATGCTCACACAAGACGTGGTAAGATCGTGTCACTTGTGCCTGAATAACCATAGTCTCACCTGCAGAAACATGCGCTAAATTATTGTTGTATATTGTGAATAATATTTCGCGAGGCCTTCTCCGTGGCGGGTGAATAGATCTGCCCAATAAAAATAACCACGTGAAGAGTTTCTTCCTTAAGGAGCACCGATACTAAGCCTGCAAAAGCACCGAGAAGGTTTGGCGGAAGCGTCCGAAAAGTAAAAGAAACCAGAGCGACAATGGTAAAAGTCCATGTCCGTCGGCTAAAAGTGTCGTGTGTCAGCAGATTTCGTTCGACCTATAGTTTTGTTTTCTTTAACCCAGATTCGACGTTTATAGTCGATCACTTCGTAAACGAAGGTACTATAAATATTTGCAGCACATGAATCCGCTCGAAAAAAGGAATAACGGAACAAGAAAGTACGGACTGGTTCATGCGCCAACTCTCAGATGCCGATGGAGCTGTTGTGACCCCAGCGACATCTGAAGACCAGTTCGGCGGGATGGGTAATTGGGTTTGCAACGCT
Source organism: Haemaphysalis longicornis (assembly GCA_013339765.2). Lineage (NCBI taxonomy): Eukaryota > Metazoa > Arthropoda > Arachnida > Ixodida > Ixodidae > Haemaphysalis > Haemaphysalis longicornis. Next base: position 27,201,039 of record CM023458.1, on the reverse strand, counting down.
ACCGTCAAGCCTTCACATTTAGCCCGGTGGTATTATCCTTCCGCCGTGCTCTTCCCTTGGCTACCGCGCCCTCCCTTTCTCCCCCTTTATCTTATTCTCTCCCATTACTGTAGTTCATGTTTTTTATTTGTTTTTTATCTTGCCAATGTTTTTATGTTTTTTTATTTCGCCATACTTTTATTTTTCGTTGACAATTCTAAGCCGAAATTGAATCAGATAAAAAACAAACACAATAAGTGAGGCCCGTTGCGCGTTCTTCATCTTCTCCTCTCTTGAGATTAGGGACCGTACCATTTACCCTTCAAAGGTTTTTTTAAATCGTCTTGTGCCGACGTGGCTATGCTATGCGGCTTAGGAACTGAGAAGGCAGGCTTTATTTTCTGGTTTCGGCGTTAATTTCATATCTTTGAAACAGCCCTTGGTGTAACAGTGTGCGCCTAGCATTTGTGGCTTCTGGGGTCTTCATTTTAATAAAGGAAGAGTAGCTCGGACAATAAAACGTCTAAGCAGAATTCTATTTGTTCTAAGCCACAGCTAAGGTATGCAGTGATCTCTTTTTTTTGCAGAGTTTATTTTTCCAAATGATTAAGCCATGTAAAAAGAATGCAATGGGATGCTGAAATACTTCAGCTATCCATTGCTTTTCCACCCTCCTGTTGATACATTTGACCACAGTATCTGTACGTCCATCGTCAGCTTTAGTGCGAGAACAGTGTAACTTTTAATTAAAGCAAACGTTGTGATTGTCATAAAGATTACCTCTGCGAACTGCATCCTTCCTGCAGCTTTATTGTAGTTGTCCGTCGAGTTTCTTTAATCGCTAATGTGCCTTACTAGAACTAACGGATATTTCAGCGCTCTTGAAGGCACCGTTAACGGGAATAATTTTTTTACAATATTTCCTTTATTGTCTTGCTTTATCTCGTCCTGTCCTCTCATTATTATGTTGTGTAGTCCGGACTTCTCTTATGTGTTCTTAGGTATCGCACTTTTATTTGATTTTGTATTTTATTCTTGTCTGTTGCGGTTGTCTGGCGATAGGCATGCCCCAAAAGGTGGCGTTGAGTTCATGTGAAGTCTGATAGGGACACACGCCGAAGCGTATAATTGAAGTTATCGTTACGAAAACTTGTCCTTCTGCAACTGCTTTTTCACCAAGTGGAAGAAGAGTTTAAGCCACCGCGTTAATCCCGAAAGCAGCAGTGAAGTTGTTTTATCCTACTTACATTACACTGAATACGGACTTTTTTAACGACGACTGCCTATGTGTACTGAACGGTGATCTTGAGCCAGATTTGTTGCTTTCTACGCTTTACAAAAGTACAAAATAAATGCAAACTGAGGACGTCTAGAGCACGAACGACAAAATCAGACCCATCCCCGTAAGCATAACAAACAAAACAGGAATAAAAGCAGCCATACAAATACAAGAGAAGCAAAAAAATGCTAACAATGTTTCACCATCGAGCAAATGCACGGCGCCGGAATGCACTATTTTCGCGAAAAACTTCAACGGGTTGCAATAACAAAGTCAGCCAGCAGGAAAAAAAGCTGCCGAAGCGTTTATGTCTTCCTGTGACAGACGTAGCAAAGAAGGGGCAAAAGTAATGAATACCACAGCATAGAACAAAAAGCAGTGACATAAAAACGCACCTCCCTCTCGGCGATAGAAGTATGGGCCTCCTTTTTACCCCGACACATCGGGTCTCAAATCGCAGCATCTCAACATTTCGCGCCGAAGGTGGCCATGCGGTCTATTAAAAAACAACAATAAAATCTGCGGAATGTGCCCCACCAAGGCGGCGTTTTTTTCCGAAGCATCGCTGGAGCTACTGCATGCATATCTGAGAAAATGCTAAAACGAATGAAACGGCACCCACAAAAAAATAAGTAGAGGCCGTGTCTACTCCTAGACAAAAATCGTAACCTACAATGCTGACCTCACAGCGGAGACAAAAACACTGCGCTGCGTCTCGTATGAGAAGAAAGCTGTGCGGGCTCAACTACGGAAAGACAAATGCTTGCCCGTTGAGGGTGGCAGGGTATCCGGTGTTGTAGGAACAAAGTGCAATAAGGAATGCTTCCACGGCTTTGCTGATACTTTCCTTTTCTCCCTAGGCCATAAGAAAGACGTATGGGTTCTCTGATTACCCCCTCCCTCTCACCCGATGCCAAGTCTCCTGCCCATTCACCCAAAATGCCTAAACATACAAGAAATGTGTTCCGCATATCTCGTCATGGGAGCTAGCACGGAGTTGTGAATACGCGTTTTGCTACGCTGTCGTCAAAGCGTCATAGCGTACTGTCATAGGTGCTGTTTCGCACGAAACTGGTAGAAATACGTCTTCATTCTTTGTCAGGCGTGAGAGAGCGAGGAACACATCACAATGAAAAGACAAAAAAATTCGTGGATAAAAAGAAAAGTTGTTTATTGTATTGGTTAGTCGTAAAAACTCTGAGTACTAGAATTCATGAAACGTGGTCAGTGGTAGACATTGTTACAGTGCTGGTATGGAGTGTGGCTTTAGCTATAAAGATACATGTAAAAAAGATGTGCCGAGTACAAACTCGTCTGGCAATCTGCCTTCCTATTACGACGCAAGCGTCAGAACAAAGAAGAAAAATAGACTGCAAAATGATATGAATTGTTACCCAGCGAATGACTGGTTTGTCCCGCCGCTTTCTCCTGCGTCCGGAGTTCACCGCTCGTTTTTCATCCAACCAAACGTGTGCCAACTGGCCCAGTCCAACGCCTTGGTATTAAATTGTTTCCACGACCAACTTTACTTCCCCACTGCAAGGTTTCGGATCGAATGCAGCGTCTCCGGTGCAAACAGACAAATCTAGGACAGAATGCCATCGATAAAGCCATTTTAACGTGTTCGTCCTGGTAAATGCTGTGCAAGTGTAGTAAAAATAATAAGTATAGTTTCGTCACAAGGACATTGTCGATGTTTTTACTTTTATTACATTTTAGAGAATGTTTCTTTCTGTTTTTGGTGCATGCGACTCTGCCAAGCCCGTATTTTAGTTAAGCTTTGATGCGTGGAGGCGGTGGTTATGGTGGTGGTGTAGTTGGATTAGGCTGGGCTTCCTTGCCTGATATGTAGCCAATCGCTCCCCCTGAGTTGCACCAGATGCGTCAAACATACGGCTCCTTCTCCATAAATCCGCGAGTTTCATGTTCGGGGAATAGGTTTTCCCTCAGCATTACTGTGCCTTTTTAGAGTGCCTTACAGCCGTCAGCCACCTTTATCGAGGTAACACAGAATTGACGCTGCGTATAAACTGAACCCACTTTCCCAAAACGAGCGCGTCTGACTGCAAATGCTAGCTCGCTGGGTGAGCTTTTTTAAAAACAACAGTCAAATTGAAAAGCACAACTCGAGCTGTGTGAACGGTTATGTGAGTACGCTAAAGTTTCGGATTGAAGTGAGGGTGCTTCGAGAGCTACTAGTCCATTTCTGAAGTTCCAGGTACAAGAACACAGACAAGGACCAGACGAATCAGAGAGGCAAAATACAAAAAAACGAAAAGTCGGCGAGGGAAGAAGTGAACAAGCAGGGAAATAACTGGTCGCATATTTATTTGCTCACTTGGTGGCACATGCCGTCAGATGACGATGGTATTCTGCCGCGTCCGCCACGTGAATGCCTGTCTTCTATCCTCCGCCCCCGTCATGTTCTTCCCCTCCGTTTCGATCCTTTCACAATAAACACGAAGGAGGTTTGCTAAAGTCAATGACAATTTTCCGCGATGGACAGACCGCGCCATCTACTGGAACCTTTTGTTAATCTTGAAAATAGAAATACTTCCGCGAGGTCCAGGTTAGGTGGGCTCTCGTTGTACTTGTGGGTAAAAAATAGTGCTTTCAATGAAGTGCTATCGCGAGTATTAGACATAAATTTATTATCAATTAAAATAAGACTGCGAGTAGCAGTTGAGCCCTGAATTTATCCCTTAATAATTATAATGTTTTTTTTCTTTTGTTCAACTGTGTTGAGAAATAGAAGTGTACAGTAATCGTCGTTAACTTGAAGAAAAAAAATCTGCTCAAAGCTTCGAAATAAGAACAGTTCCCAGTTAAGCGAAATGCCGAAAACGTTGGCAAGGGGCCCGGTCACTAAAATGAGAGAACCTTACATGTTTTACAATGCGCTAAATAGAGAAAAAGACAGTCAGACTGGCGAGAATTTTCACGTTTACGATACCAAAAAAGGGTTATGCCTTTTAAATTCCCCAGAATGAAGACGTGCATTAGACAAATGTGACACCAATGAATGTTATAATTGCCTCAGGGAGACTCGATAAGGGCGAATGTTAAAGCGCAAGCCAGATCATCCGTACTAAGAAAAGTACAGCGGAACCCCGTTGATACGCCCAGAGGAATTACGACGACCCACTTCTTACGACGGATCACCACGATCATTGCGAACTCCCAATAGAAACAATGCATTATAAACCCCTAAGATATGACGCTCGGGTGCATGTGGTCCGCTTCATACGACGGACCCTGGCGCGGATAAACCGGCGCTTTTCCCATATTTTAAACCGCTTCGCCGCCTCCTCCCCACCTTCTTTAATATTAACCCCAGTGTGACGCTGCTTGATGTGCAAAGGTCCGCGGGCAGGCTAGACCAACATCACTAGAATAGCTTCAGTTGCAAAACTTGGCGGCGCTGCGCGGAACCGCCGCTTGCCCGCGCGCCTCGTGGCGCTGCAGTCGCATCGAGCTTCACTTCTCCCCGTTTCTCCCCAGCCGGCCGCGTCGACGGGCGGGACGAAGCAACGTGGGGAAAAGCAGGGGCGAAGTGCGGGGAACAACTTTGGCGTGTTACGTGGCTGTCGGTTGGCGTCAAATTTCGTCAACCAGAATTCAGAGCCCTGCACAGGACCGGTTGACCCGAATGCCCGGGCCCGGAACAGTTCGCGGGCAGGGCCGTGCGGCCCGTAGCGTTAATAGACTGGCCCTAAACGGGTCCGGGCACAATGCCGCGTGCCCGTGCCAGGCTCGAGCTCGACGCCGAGGGCCTGGGCTAGGCTGGTTCTTGAAGCCATGGGCATGGGCCCTAAATATTTCCTACGTTAAATGTAGGAAAAAAAACATTACAAAGAAAGTACAGAGTTTACTTTCACGCGCTTCCAAATGTTAGCAGAATACATCTCTAAAACAAAACGTACAACTAAGACTGATAGTAAGTGTACTTTTATTTTAATTGAACTTCATGCAATGCATCAAGATTTGAATTTGGGTGTATGACATGCCAAAGACACGGATAATTGATTGATTGTAGGGTGTAACGCACCGACGCAACGCATGCGATGAGGCGCGCCGTAGGGGAGGGCTCCGGATTAATTTTGACCACCTGGGGATCTTTAACGTGCGTCGAAATCTCGTACACACGGGCGTTTTTTGCGCTTCGCCTCCATCAGAAAAGGGACCGCCGAGGCCAGGAACCGACCCCGCGTCCTCGTGCTCAGCAGTACAACGTCTTAGCCACTGCGCCACCGTGGCGGGTGGGGAATGGATAAATTCAGACGACTTTGAGCTGTGCACCTATGTATATGTACACGTGTGTTTTACCTGTGGACCCCAGAAAAATACGGCCGCCGTGGCCGGGAATCGAACTCGCGAGCTATAGAAACAGCACCGCTAAACAACCTGTGCAGGTAAAACATTTCGGTGCACCTACAGTACTAGTGTATTGAAACGCGGAGTAAAATATTTCAGGAAACAAACTTTTCCCAGACACACTCGTCTGCCGTCGCCAAGAATATTGCCAACAAAGGTGATGGTGGTTCTGATGTAAGAATGCCAGCTATTATTACGCTGACGTGACGTGAACTGAAAACGATGCAATCTAACGTGTGTGCTCTACTTTATCTTACATTTTCGCATTTTAATCCATGAGTGCTGTAAACGTACACTAGATGCTCCGTCTGATTGCCCGCTGTCAAATGCACTCAACGAAATATGATGAACAAATTTTCGTCACCGTCTAAGAAATAAAAAAATGACCGGGCCGGGCCCGGGTCGGGCTCGTGGTGTCAGCTATATATGTGAAGAATACACTAGCTTACTTTGTTTCCTTCATTTGTTGACCCGCAATAGTTTGGCTGTTCTTTTTGTGTATCAATCATAAATGTGTTCTCGTTAGCCCGTTAAACTGTCCTAACGTTTTTTAGCACACGACATCGGATTGATACAGAGTGCAGAGGAAAGGTACGAGTAACTTTAATTTTCCCCTGAGCATTGACGGCGGTAATTTCGAAGTCGCAAATGGATCTTACTGCTAAGCACGCATATTTGATTTGAACATGTCCTCTGCTGTGAACTCTTCTGTTGTGAACTCCAGAAGGTCAGGAGCCCTCGTCAGGCACTCAATGCCTTTAGCTCCTGCCCCTTCAGCAGGAATTGTAACAACGTCTACTGAAAAATAAAGCCTTCTTCTTCTTCTTCTGCATCTTCACGCAACGAGCAGTTTTCTTTTGACTACTGACCTTCAGAATAGTACAACATTTGCTAACTAGTCTGCTCGAAGTGCATATCGAAGTAATGAAACATACGGGTTTAGAGTGTAAGCCATGTTTAAATCTTGAAAGTGATGTATATTCAGTGATGAGACTTATATATGCTTGCGGTCGAAATCTTGCTTTGAAGGGAGCGTGCCCTTGGTGGTGACCGCGTGCTAATATCTAACACACCAGGGTGTTCGTTTTCCAACGCATCACGGAATACGAAATGTCGAATTTCAGGTGGCAAATGGACCGTGAATTTTAAACTCCCGTTGAGCCGCCGATGAACGCGACAGCACATACGACCCAATCTCGCAGTGATGACCGAAAGGCCGCTTTCCCCACCCGCTCGATCCAGTTTTCTTCCTTTCACGACCCTCTTTCTCCCCATATCTCCGCTGTCTGCTTATCATTGTATTTCAACGCCGCCTTGTCACTCCGCACTTTACTTTGCTAGAGTGCTTCAATTCATGCTCGTACAGGAGGCTCGTACAGCAAAATACAGGAGGCACCCGCCGCTGTGGCTCAGTGGCTAAGGCGTTGCGCTGCTGAGCACAAGGTCGGGGGTTCGATTCCCGGCCGCGGCGGCCGCTTTTCTGATGGAGGCGAAAAGCAAAAACGCCCGTGTGTACAAGATTTCGGCGCACGTTAAAGATCCCCAGGTGGTCACAATTAATCCGGAGCCCTCCACTGCGGCGCGCCTCATTGCCTGCGTTGCGTCGGCGCGTTAAACCCTACAATCATTCAAAATACAGGATGCGATAGGGTCAATCGCCATTTTGGGTCACTCGCTGGCGGCCGCAGCAAGTCACTGTAGCAAAACTGCGCTATAAATTTTGGCCGCAACACGGTTTACTCGCGAAGGTTGAACGGTCTTATATATTTCGCGTAGCTAGATCTCGTAGGAAACGAAAACAGCTGCGTGTTGAGTATTATGGCCCAATAGCGGCGGCACAAGACCATTCAAAGGGTGTCTCCGCCATGTACGGCAATGCCGTTTTAGATGCGAAACATCTCTTGCTTGGGCGGATGTCCCGCGTCCGGGCGCATTCCGCAGCGTCTCTGATGATGATTGTGGCAGGATGTGCCTAGGGATTGGCCAACCAAAGTATCCATCACGGCATAGCTTCGCGTTCACCACCGTCGTCATATTCCCGTAGGGAAACCGCTGAAGAAGAAGAAGGCAAAGCTGCGAAAAGGAGGGCGTGTACGTTGCTCTCAGCCGGTGCACCATCGTCAACAACCTTTACCTCAGCAACTCTGAAGGAGACTACCGATGCTACCACAGGGACGACAACATCGACAAAAACATGATGGACGAGTTTCGCCACCTCGAGAACCACCGCCTACTCACCGTAACACAACAGTACTGCGTGCCTTTGCCTCCGGTGTGGACCCGGACGCGCAATTCCCTCCGGCGCTACTAAACACCAGATCACTCAACATAACGGCAACACAATACAACCACACGAACCCCCATGATGCTTCGCATCCTCATCAGGGTTCCCCCGGGAAGATGGTGGAATTTTTTGTTCACCTCCGTCTTGTGCTATCTTTTGTTTTGTTTGGCCTTGGCAGTTTCACACTCACCTTTTCCCCTCTCAATTTGCTGGACCATCGGCCTTATATCGCGTAGCGCCCGGTGCTTGGCTGGTAGAGCTGGACAGCATAAAGAGAGGAGGGCACAACGTAGGCGTTGCTTTTTATAGACTTGAGATTTCGCCTAAAGTTTCGCAAATCACGCCAGAACGCGCTAAATATAGTAGTTTAACTAAGGTCTTAGCCCATCTTTCGCATGAGACCGTCTACTATGCCGGCATTTACGCGTACCTCGGTTGTACGACAGACACCTCGCTCATACGACGCTTTCTCGCGGTTCCTTGAAAGTCATATTATCGGGGTTCCACGGTAAAAAATACTCCGAGCACGGATAATAGTTTACTTGGTAAGTTAAAAGATTGGATTGCAGCTCTAGCACAAAGCTTCCGCAATAGCATATCGATGCCAAACGGTTCATGGCACAGAGCTTTCAGTGTTGAAGGCAGTTACAGCAACTTCATAAGCACTTACGTTTAAAAACCTACTCATATACATCGACTCCTGTATTTTTAATATCATACGCATCGCCCCCTTCTTAATAGGAGCGACGGGTAGACCAGTTTTGTTTACAAGCTGTAAGGTGGGTCCGCAAGGGTAAGCGCGCGATACCGACTATCGGAAATTGGAGATCGGCTTCTGCCTGGTTGTGGAGCTCTGGCCGGCGAGATAAAACTAAGAGCTGTGGCGGGGCGCGCTCTGCCTACGTTGCCGCTTTCACCACGCGTCGCCCCAAGTGTAACTTGTCACCTGACTCAAGCACTGCGAAAGCTTCTGACTGGGCTAAAATATAAGGAGTACCAGGAAACGGCATTGTTGGACTTGGGGCTGATGCGTTTGGAACTAAAAAATAGAACAGGTGATGTCATACATTGACATTTTAATGTGGTCCTCAGCTAGAGATATTGTATCTTGAAGGTAGTTTTTTTTTGGTTTCGGTAAAAAATAAAAAAGGGTTCTTAAAATTTTCCACATGTTCGTTATGGTCGCTTTATTTCAAAACATGGGCTGTACGTGGCCGTTTCACTGCTTAACCATATGTACGGACAGAATAGGCAAAAGTTTGGGGTCCGTGTTCAATTACATTTGCCCTACATTAGCCGTGGTGCCCATGCGGTGACGCGCACAGGGTGATGGATTCTGGTTGCGCGTGCACGCCGAGAAAAATTTCGCAAATGTCGCACTGATCTCTTATTTAGAAGCAAAAGTGAGAATCCTCTTTTATTCATAGCATGAATCTGGTGAACAAGTAAGCATGTGATGAGCATCATAAGTATTATGTAGGGCAGGCAAACAGACAAATGTAAGCAACGTCACCTACACTTTTTTGACACGATGGCAGTAGGCATTCATGCACTTACACTGATGAGCACAGCTACTTAGATGGACACATTTATCATCGCACGTGTAATATCTTTTAAGGCTTCCGGTTTAATATGCAAATGGATTCGTCAAAAGCCTCTTCCAAAAAATCTATTGCCGGGGGTGGAAAAACACACTGAACACGAAAAACGTTCATCTCCGAATCTTTTTCATTCCAATCACGAAACGTCGATTTTCTAGATCCGGTGAGGAAGAAAGCCACGCGAATTAAAGACCAGTCGGTCTGAACAAAACAAAAAGAAAATATTGATCCCTTTCTTGGTACGGAAGAAAACGATCGATACCGTAAGGTATATTCGTCAAACATTCTTACCACAACTTGCCGGCAAAGGGAAGGTCTGCTTATTTCGTTGTTAGATGGTAAATTCAGGCCACACATTGTGGCTGCTTTTGGCAGTAATTTAAATTATTCACTGGTGCCACAATTTTTTCAAAGCCTTCGTAAACTGCAGAGCCAAATTGTCCTTCTGTGCGATATTCGAATTACAGCTTAAATTGTGTGGGCTTTCAAGCCCGAAGGGTAATGTCATATTGCAAATGACATGCTTACCCGGAAAGCTACTACATGTCTAACTCTGAAGTTTTACAATGAGGCCAATCAAGGAATTATTACACACGAATTTTTGGCTCTTTAAAATACATTCCTTAACACGGTAGTTTGACTTTTTTTGCCAATGATAGAAGTGCATAAGTAGCAGTTTTTCAGACTCCTGTCATGACCAAAAGAAACATTTCGCTATTGACAGTGGTTACAATACTTTTGGATCCATGTCCATGCCTGCTTACAGCCGGAAAGCCTGGTGGACCTTTGGCTTTCGGAAAACACAGCAATTTCTCTTATCACGCACCCAAATACCTGGGATGAAGTGGACAACTTCTGGGCCCGAAACTTAAAAAGCATAACAGCATGGCCGTTTCGATCTCAAGCCCTGCAAAGGTATTTTCTCCGAAACATGCATCTTCGAAAAAAACTTATTGCCTTTGTTCCAACCCATTTGATTGCCATTGATGCTGTTCTAAAATGGGCACAAGAAGCAGCACCTTGTTTCCGTGACGTGCATTGGGTTTTTATTGTAGAACGAGACGCATCTGAGCCACCGAAAGAAAACTACAAGAAATCGTGGTCTCACATGAGCATGTCTATTTACACGTGGAGAAAGTATGCTAAACAGGAGAACGATTCTAATGCTTCTATTTCTCAGAGTGATGTCTGCTTGGTGAGCATTTACAATACCTCTGAATTTCTAGTCTCAAGGAGGTTACCAAGCCCAACCCTTCCAGGAAACACCCTTAAAGTGCTTTGCCTACAGATGGGGCCTGTGAACTACTGTGAACATCGTCACTACAAGTTCGCGCTCAGACTCCTCAACTTCAAGAACGTGTCTGTTGTTCTAAAACATGCATCCTCGTTTTTCGTAGCATGGAATCACTTGTCACGTGGTGAAGTGGATATGTTGCTTCACAATTTTGCGTTGTCCGGTGTACCCCATTGTTCGCTTGAATTCATCAACGCGGACGTGTTACCCGAAACCTTTTATGCCAGAGCCAATGGAACCCGTGTAATCACGTTTTTGGAAGTACTTTCAGCTTCAAATTTGGCAGTGACACTCACAGTTAGTACACTTACACTGTGCTCAATTATTCTAGCATTGATGAATTGTGGGTGCGTTTTGCGGAAGTTTCCCGACCTTGCACTGAGGGAAGCAATGTTTCTCATTTCAACGCTACTGTCGCAATCCTCACCTTTCCCGCCTGATTTCCAGCACGCATCCCATCGCAGAGGGCTTTACATATTTCTTCTTTTGAGCACCTTCCCACTGTCAGTGTTCATTCGCGGGCAACTCACATCATCGATTACAGTAACTCGGCCCGCCGATCCCCTGGATACAATGGCTGAGTTGGAAACAGCCCTTGACGCAAACTCCGTCGCAATTTGCGTCAAACGTGGCACATCTCAGTTTAATTATATGCTCACAGCGAGTAATAGCCCGAGCTCATTAGGACGAAAGCTCTACGTGGCTTCCCAGCGCCCAGACAGACAGTTCCTTGTGACGCCTACCACAAGTGATTGCATAGTTTGCACTCATAAAACTGACCGCGTGTGCTTCACCATCATGCAGCCAGAGTGCATGATCAATGAGGTGTCACCGCATGCAAAGCCATTCAGCGAGAACTTCGGCATGGTCCTCGTTGGTCTGCCTGCACGCAACGGACTGCCCATGAAACCGGCACTGCGGCGCCTCTTCCTCCGAGCAAGTGAGACGTCCTTGCGCACGGAGGCCGCGCCACACTGCAAGTTCCAGGAGCCCCGAGCGCCGATGGCGCACAATGTCGAGGTGGTTGGCTTCATTAAGCAGTATATTGGCCTCCAAGCAGTATCAGTATTGGTGTTTTGGGCTGAATATATGCTTTACAGCATCTTAAAATGCCACGTAAGTCCAAAACGGCTCATTTTCTATCGTTGAGGGGCTATAGAAGTATAGGCACATCCGCTCACTCCTACGATAGCCTGTTCTTGACCCATTTTTGTGTTTCATGCACGACGCCACGAAGGGATGCCGCAATGCGTTCTGTTGCATGGGTTACTTCATATAGTGACATTGCAGTATTTTGCACATTGCCACCCTGTGGTATTTCATACAGTAGACTCTCGACAAACGGAACTTCAAGGGACACAAAAAATGTGTTCCGTTAACTAGGAGTTTCGCTTATTGAGATAGATGTGTTAAGGTTAAAAATTTACGTACGTACACACTCTTAGTACCATTTCATTGAACTCGAAACACTAGAAGGTTAAACGTAGCTTATAGTTTTTTAGAAAGCGAGACAACTGCAAGACGTATAGGCACAGCATTTGCAAAGTTGGTGTGTCATCAATTAGTAGCTGGGCACTACAAAATGCATCAATTATTATTGTTTAAGTCGTTGCAATTCACGTAGGCTAGAGGCCTTAACTTCGCGAGTGCTTACGAGCCACGCAATTTAGAAGACGGAAACACGGTAATGAAGTGCGAATTGCACCACGATGGTACGAACGAGACTGCAGGAGCTGAGTCCTGTAACCTCGGAGGCTTGAATCGAGACGGAACGACTGGAATAAGAACTGCGATGTTGTATACGTTGATCTAACACGGCTGATCACTAACAAGACGAGGCTTGCGAGGTCAGCGAGGCTAAAAAACATGGAGGAAGAAAAAAAAACGAAAGAGCAAGAACGGCAAAAAGTCGATTCTCATCCAATGCGTTTCACAAGAAGTTCCATTTATGGTTCCGTTTACACGGTAACGCGGAAATTTTAGTTCCGATTACCGAGTTTTTTTACGTTATCTGAATACAAAACCAACCAACCTAAAGGCTACTGTTTCGTTTAGGCGGCTATTCCGCTTAAGCGATTTCTGTTTATCGAGATTCTATAGTATTTGCCATCTCTTAGTGCCCCCTGATGTAAGAGCACCCTGAGCTAAGAGCGCCCTAAACACGTGCTCAGTGTAATGTTTCCAGTCTTACGCAGTGTACGAGGCAGAAGAATGAGATTTGATCTGATGGCTTTTTATATTTGCTATTTATCTTATGAGTGGTGTGTCTTTGGTTTGCTTTTGTGACTATCCATCTTTTTGAATTTTTTGAGGCTGTGAAATTTTATGTTCTTACTGTTTTCACCGGTATTTGCGGAAACCATCTGGACACTCGTAAAATACGTATTATTCTGCCGTACAAGTTGTAATGCGGAATTTATGGTGGCTTGCAAAAAATTGCTTGCTTCTTCTGGAGGCATCGCTAGAGTGCCCTTGCGACATTGTAATAAATATGCTATTTACATGAAGAAATAAAAGAATATGTGATTTTCTGTAAAATAAATTCATGATTTCTCCTTCCTTTTATTGTTGTCTGGTTTCTATGTTTTGTGGATGAACTTGTTAGGCAAATAGAAGGTCGCAGATGTTGTACTGGTTAAGGTTTAGGTTCCAACACTATGTTTTGTGGATGAACTTGTTAGGCAAATAGAAGGTCGCAGATGTTGTACTGGTTAAGGTTTAGGTTCCAACACTTAGGAAATTTCTTCCGAAAACTTCATAGTTCCTGCTTTCAACTTTGAAGCACCGGTGCCTTCGTAAATTTTGTCCCCGGGTTCACACCTTCCCTGCTCAAAAAGAAGAAGACCGCCAGTCGTCTGTATGCGCGTACTGATCGGTGTACCTGTTAAAAAATATGCGGTCTCCCACAATACCCGTTGCTTGATCTGACAGATGCTTGAAGATCTGTATGCAGGGAGAAATCTCTTGTGGGTAACAAAAAAGCAGACATATTCTACGCATGGGTGAGAAATAACTGAAAGCGAAGATTTAAATTGGTTGCAGTGCCCCATTCGTGCCACACACACAACCAAAAAAAAAATTGAAGTTCTGTTTACCTGCACCGCGATACGACACGCTCCACTTCTGAGAAACCACAATACTGTTTGGTCTGTCCAGCGACCGAAGCGCTATGGGTGGCCTCATCCCGTTAGCGCCGTGCATCGGTTCTGTGGGTGGCCGAAGCATGGTCGGTTGCGCTACGGTAGGAACCGCGAAACCACAAGCGGTGTTTGCTGACCTTGGCAGAGCTTGAGGGACAAAGGGATGCTACGAAGCTCGGGTTGTACCCAGAGTAACATTTTTTTTCTTAAAACCGCTTGCTCCTCCAATACGCGAAACAAAGCGGGAGAATCACTACTGAAATCCAGTTTTGCAATAAAATTGGTCGTTACCAATTTATTGACTTTTTCGCCTAGAAGGCAGCATGAAATCTGTAAGTGCATCGTGAAGTGATTGCATAACCGTGCACACATAAACGGTGTGTTGCTAAACCCTGTTTTCTATAGCATATACATCTTTCGTCTTCCATTACAGTTGGCAACGTGTTTGTTTCACGCAAGCCTTTTCGCGTGGAAGCTCTTTGAGAAGCTTTATTATGACTTTTATTTCGCATGCAACACTGCACTGAGAGTTAAACTTTCTCGCTGAAAGAACCGAGCAACAATATTCTTGGCCGCATTAAGGTTTGGGTTCGCGCTTTGGAAGCAAAAGATTTGTCGATTCCGGCGGAAATACTTGCCTAAAACGTTTTTCTGTTACTGCGAATGTGCGTCCCTTTCTCCGGTGTTTTATGGTATTGTAAAGACGATAGCCTTTTTTAGGCTGCTTAAACCCGACTGTTACTATGTCTATCTGTATGTATGCCGCAGTTTCAGTCCGTCGGTCTTTTGATTGAGCCATTCTGCCAAACGTTGAGGGCATTTTGGAAGGAGAAGTTGGTATAAGCAATACCTTTCCCAACAACTGAGGTACCATCCTTTATGCTTATGAACATTGTAGAGCAAAGAGAAAATATTGGGCAGATCTGAGGCAAAACATTTCTACGTGACTGTTATTTGCAGCGGCACGTTTTTTGAACATAGATGGTGGATACATTTTTTCCCGATAATAAATATAAATTCACGCTGAAAATTATATATCCACAAATATAAAAAGAGCTCGTGACGGCATACCAAGTAGCGACAAATTAAGTAAAGAAGCGGTAAAACGCCAGAAATTCTAATTTACTTTGGGCAAAGGTACATCCTTTTTATCATGGGGGTAGCTCGAAGGAACAAGAAGATAGGGAGGGGTGGGTGGATTCAGGAAGAGAGGCGAAATTTTAGCGCATTTAGATATTCTTCAACGAGACATTTATATACTTGAAGCATGGCCAAGCTACTAAATCAGGTGTCAATGTTCAACAGTGCTGAGCAAAAAAAGACAAAAAAAAAGGAATATATGAGCCATAACATAGATAGGCATGATTTGCAGCCTTCTATTATTTTAAATATATGGCTATAGAAAAAAAGAACAATACGCTTTTTAAAAATCTGTATTGACTCAAAAATGCAGAAAGCGCTCAGCGCGACACTAGTCTTTTTGGCGGCATTTCAAGAAGTTGAATCGTAATGAAATGTTCGAATCGATGACACGGACCAAGAAACCCACGAAAATTTCAATTGACTTTAGCAATTTTCCTTCGTGTGTACCGTGGGAGGAAAGGAATGGGCTGGGAAGATCGTGAGTGGCGGTCGCGGAAAGAAGACAGGCATTGAAAATGCAAATGTAGCAGAAATATCGGTCTCGGTACGGTACGCTTTCTACAAAATAGAAGCAAGTACTATAAATGGTTGATTTGCAGTTTCTAAAAAAACAAGCGTACTGGAATAAGAAAGGTGGGAATTAATAGAAATATTGGCAGCACGTAATTTTTGGCTTCCGGAAATAAAGTTTATTTTGACAATTACTGTTTATTTTAAAGGACGGTGCCTCAAAGGGTATCACATGCAGTGACGGTGACGAGCGACGCGAACAACACCACTAAATGTGTACACAAAGTCTAAATTGACAACAGAAATACCGCAAAATCTTAACAAGAATGCCTATCGTACGACAAAAACTTTGTTGCGACAACAAAATTTCTGTTTTTACGACAATGCCATCTGTTTTTACGGCTGACGTTTCTGTCATAACAAAAAAGTCAATTTTCCCAACGACAACCATTCCTGTAGTCACAACAGAACGTCCATTTACGCTATTCTTCCCACTGGGCACTAACATTCAAACCATGTGCAGCTACTGATAGAACATCAGGATCACGACAAGACAGGAATTCGGCACGAGTGAACATCAAAATCAGGTCAGGAATACGACACACGAGACAACACCAGAATCACGAAATGACAAGCATACGACACGACGACAGTACGACCCACGAAAATACGACAAACTAGAGAAATTTTTCTGGTCGAGCGAAAAATATTTTACAAGGGCAGTGTGGTCGCTGAATGCAACAGCGACGGGCGTCGCCGTCACTCGAACTTTGCTGGCCAGAAGCAGCCCACAAGGGAGAGACAGTGACGGATGGAAAAATAAAAAAAAAAGTGGCCGCGTATCTGCTCCTTTCGTTGCAAATGCCGTCAAAAGACGATAGTCTTTATCGGCTTTTGCGAAGTAAATGCCTCCCTTCGCTTTCCTGCTCACCTCTCATGTTGTTCCTCTTGCGTAGCGCTCCTCCCAAGGTAAAGACGCCAAAGGTTTGCTTAAATCACTTTAAATTTCCCGCGTTCCACTGCTCCAAACCGGGTGTATCGATGCGAACGCTGCCGTACGGCGAAGACGCGCGTTAATCGAGGCGCTCTACTTCAACGTTTATAGAACCGCGTTTCCCTACTCCAGGTGCGTTGCAAGCAGAACGTGGAACCTGTCTAGTGGAACCTTGCGTAACTCTTGCCACTTGATTTCTTCAAATGCCGCCAGAAGCTATATGGCGCGGGCGACAGCAGGCGACGGCGGAGTGATATTTTCTTCTTCAGTTGATGAAGTATTTAATCTCGCCAATATCAAACATGTACGATTTTTTATAAAGGAACGCTGCAAATATCACTTCTGTATCAATTTGTTGTCTTATATATGCGTAATGTCTTGTTGTTCTTCAACAATATTGACAAGTATGAACATTACACCGGACTTAGACGGGCGCATTTAGCTGTGACTATATAAGACTATTGCGCAGGCTTTGAATTACTTTGGCCGGGTGGCTGAATCGAGTCACAGACAGACAGACGGACAGACATGCAGACACACAGACATACAGACAGACCAAAATTTCTGGGTTTAAGTAGCCCAAGGAAGACTATCGTCTTTAAAAACATGATGCAGGGGGGGATTTGGGGACGACTTCGTCTTGCTGATTCAGTCAGTAAAGGACCGAAAACACTCAGTTCAGGAAGTGTATGGACTACATGGGCTATAACGTTAAGAGTTATAACTTCGGAGGCATCTAACGTAATGTTAAATAGTGAAGTAGAAAGCCTGACTTCCAGCTAAAGAGAGAAGACCCTTGACGAACTGGATTAACGTAAATATATCAACAAGTTGTCAGAGCCGACCCAAACTGTGAGAGCATAAAAGGAGGGCTCTCAAATACTTAGAGCCGGATGCACCTAACGCGTACTTGTGATGCTAACTTATAGTTGGTATACGCAAAACCCCAAAAGGGGAACGGTACTGCCCTACTAAGGTATCTGTTTACAAACTCATAAAAGTTGTGATGGAAAGATGACATTTCGTTTCGCTTTTTGAAAGGCTCACAACTATCCAAGATGAAGAAATACACTGAGAAATCCAGACATTTTTCTCAATGCGCCTGCATACACATCAGCGCTTTCGTATTAAGCAAGTTGCCATAAGAAATGGATATGATGTTTTTCTGACCCTTCATACAAGAATGCGTGGCTGCTCCATATTTTCACGCTACAAATGAGTATGGCTGAACTTCACATAAAAAATGGTGCTCAAACTGGCTTTTATAAAGCTGCCGAAGCCACGCACCAGAAAAAAGTGTAAAATGGGGATTTTGAGCTTAATTTTCGTCTCGTATAAATACTCAAGTCTTCAATGATGAGTTTTATTCAAGTCTGGAGGAGTCACCGCTGAAAAGTTTATCCCGCTTTGCATTTTTTAAGATTCACTATATTCATGCAGTAAAAACGTTCAAAAGAGGAACGAAGCGTATTGTTGCTACGCCTGCATATGCATAATCGCCTGCGTTGAGATAATTTTGAATAAAAAGGACGGTATTTTTTGCACCTTTGCGCAGAAAATACGTGGCGTAATCTGATTTCCACGCACCAGTTTGTCCCTGCGATGAGAACACACGCAACCTTCAAGAAAAAAAACGACAAACAAGGCACACGCAGGCAACTTTGATTATACAATCGCCAGGTAGTTGCGACGGGTAAGGTAATTTCCTTATCATGGTATAAAGGTTCACGACTAACCAGGTTGCCCCATGAAGAAAACGCGGATAACCAAACGTTTTGTCGGTGTGTTTGCACAAAGAGCAGTACTCCTGTTACGCAAACCTATTGTGGAAGGAAATGCTCGGTGTGCTTCTTAGCGTTCATGCAGACTTCTCCCGGCTTCACAAAATGTACGATTACCAAAGCACCCCTGGGGTAGCTTTACGTACGCCGGGGCCCGTCCTCAGTCGGACCAAGCTCCACGACAAACATCTCAGAAAATAATTGAGTACAAATGCTTTTAAACTCACCTTCAAAGGCGTAGCATTCTTTGCCGAGTATCCTCACAGCCAGGACCGTGTACCGGCCTGAATTTCCACAAAAATGCAGGTATTGCGGAAGTTACACCTGTACTCGTTATTTATTTATTTTTTTATTAGCAATACCCTCAAGGCCAAAGCATTATAGAGGGGAGTGGTTACAATCATGAGAACAACAACAAAAACCAGCAAAGGTAATACAATAAAAATAAATCTTTACACAAAATTAGGCAGAAGCAAAAAAAAAACGCAGTAAGCAAACATAAATGCACACAACAATAAATGGTTCAAACAATGTTGACTATGGCATTTCTGAAAAAGCGTATGGTTACCAATGGTTGCTATTGGTGAAAGAAGGCGATTCCATTCTAATGATGTCCTGGGAATAAACGACTGGAAAAATGCGTTCGTTCGGCTCGATGCGATGCCGACCTTGTGAGTATGGTCAATGCGAGAAGAAACGTACAATGGAGGCAAAATGAGTTCATCGTGCAGGTGTGGGTGATGAAATATTTTATGGAACAAAGAAAGTCGGAAAATTTTACGTCGAAGTGCTAGGGATGGAAGGTTCAGAGTAGATTTCATTGCGGTTACACTGGCAGTTCGGTTAAAGTTCGACAAAATGTAATGTGCAGAATTATTTTGAACCATTTCAAGTCTGTTAAGGAGATTGTGAAAGGAAGGATCCCAAACTGAACAGGCGTGTTCTAATTTAGACCGGATAAGCGTTTTGTACAACAGTAATTTAAGGGATGACGGTGCCTTTGAAAAATTACGTCTGAGGTAACCGAGCATGCGATTTACATTGTAATAATATATTCTATGTGAACGGACCAGGTAAGATTGATAGTGATGTTAACACCGAGATATTTATAAGAAGAAACAGAGTCTAGGGCGATGCCATCAAGATAGTAAACAGGTAATGTGTTATTTTTCCTCGATACGCGCATAAACTTACACTTATGAAGGTTAAGCTCCAACCGCCACTTTAAGCACCAAGCTGAAAAAGAATTTAGGTCAGTTTGAAGGTTAGTTAGGTCATCATCACAAGTTATTTCCCGGAACACTACGCAATCGCCTGCAAACAAATTTATGTTAGATGAAACACACGACGTCAAATCGTTGTTGTATATTAAAAAAAGCAGAGGGCCTAGAGCAGAACCTTGTGGTATACCTGATTGGACAGCAGTGTTATTAGAATTTTGGTTGTTAATCGAAACAAACTGCGAGCGCTTAGTTAGAAACATCTCGAGCCATGCAAGAAGTTTCGTTTCAATGTTAAGCTGACGTAACTTGTGTAGTAGTAGTTTATGGCCCACCTTGTCGAAAAGTCAAGATATATGGAATCAGCAGATGATGATCGATCAAGTATGGCATGAAGCTCATGTGTGAAAGATACCAACTGTGTTTCACATGAGTAACTTTTGCGAAAACCATGCTGTGATCGCGTAAAAAATTAATTTGATTCTAAGAAATTAACAAGGTGGGAAAAAAGAACATCTTCAAGTATTTTACAAGGGATGCTAGTAAGTGAAATGGGTTGGTAATTAAGCGGCGAGGTTTTGTTTCCTGATTTATGAAGCGGAATCACCTTCCCCACCATCCAGTCGGCAGGCAAACAACCACTGTGAAGTGATTGCTGAAAAATCTTTGTTAAAATGATATATGAATAGGCGCAAGTGCTCTGCAAGAATTTAGGGCTGATATCGTCACAACCAGGAGCGGAAGAAAGTTTGAGCGATTTAATTACCTTGGCTACTCCACTTGGTTCTATAAATATTGGAAACATATCGGGGTAGTTCAAAATTTCAGTGCGGGTAAGCCAACATTATCGGGCAAAGAAAAATTACGCACAAAGGTTTCATTAAAAGTGTCAGCGCATGCCTCTGGAGGAATAGCAACACCATCGCTGTCTTTTAGGTGAATTATATCGTTATCACGAGGATTGATAGTACGCCAAAACTTTTTAGTGTCAGTAACTAGCATATTGGGTAATAAGGGACGCAAAAAGGTTTCTTTCGCTGATCTTAGTGCCGCAACATAGTTATCATTAGCCACTTTATAATCCGCCCAAGGTGCATCATTCCTTGAAAGTTTAGCTGATCTGTACAGACATTTTTTCTTGTTAGATAAACGTTTAAGGTTATTTGTATACCATGGAGCGTTACGACTTGAAGTGATGAAGTGAATAGGAATGTACTTGTTCGTGAGCTCGCTAACTTTTTTCGTAAATAGGCTCCGGTTATTTTCCACAGTTCGATCTGCAAAATGTTCTAAGAAGGTGTCAAGAAATTCGCATAGTTCGTTGTTAATGGCCTCGAAGTTCGCACGGTAATAGTTACGGACAGGTTTACTTTGTTTCATTGTTTTTGGACATAATGAATTTAGATCGAACGTAAGTAAGGAATGATCCCTCAAACCTGGTAAGTGTGCGAGGTTAGAAACCAGGTCAGCCATGGTTGTAAGGACTAGATCAAGAGTGGTAGCTGTTCCGTTCGTTATCCTTTTTGGTTCCTTGATTAACTAAGTTAGCGAAAAAAGAGAGCACATATCTAGGAATTCTTGAGCGAAAGTAGAGAATGGAAAAATAATAGGTTGTTCATCAGCCCATTGTACATTCGGCAACAAAAACAGGGGTGACGTGGGATACAGGGAGACAATTATGTTTAAAACATCATGTAGCTCATTTACAAAATCAGATGAGTCAGTAGGGGGTCGATAACAGGCACAATTTATTAACTTTCGGGACCCTATTTCAACAAGGGCGCACACAATCTCACGTGAATGCGCTGTGACGAAAAATCTTTGAAGATACCCAACAAAACGCCACCGCCTCGCCGTAACGTGCGGTCACATCGATGGAACAAAAAACGACTTGGGTGTGGAATTTCGTGACCACGAACTTGTGGGTGCAAACAAGTTTCAGTTAGTACGATGATGTCAGCGTTACAAGTGTCAATGACAGATGATAAAGCGTCCCGTTTGTTAATAATGCTCCGAATGTTCGTGAAAAGCACGGACACATTGGATGATTTTATTCCACTTCCCGTCGCGCGTTCCTATGTTAGGGCAAGTGCTGGCGCTGAATCGCAGTGCACCTGGTTAGGTTTTTCTGGCGGACCTACATTGTTAATGCTATCGCTGGAAGGGTCGGACGTGTAGTGCTTTTTGTTAATTATAAGCTTAGTATGGTGTAGCTTGAAAGGCGGTGAACCAGGTTGGCTTTTGGCAAACGCCACGAGCTTTCCTCCAGCCTGACGCGTAGCAGGAGAAAAATCTTCGGTGAAGGCTACGTTTAGCTCTTTTAATTTAGCACGAACAGAAAGAATTTTGTCTTTCGTTTTGTACTTAGAAAACTTTACTATTATGGGGCGACATTTGTTTTCTTTGTAAATATCGTAATCTGCCACGTCGTAATCTTCCACGTAAATAGCTGCACTAGACAGTATTTCTGTAATGTGCTGTTCTGATTGTTCCCATGTTTCTTTTGAATCCGGTAGACCATGAAAAATTAGGTTATTGCGTCATGATCGATCTTCAAGATCACCGAGACGAGCTTGTAATAACTCATGTTGGGTGCCCAGTGTTTCAACAGAACTTTGAATAGTAGTCATATTCTGTTAGAAGTGATCGACTGCCTTCGTTTTTTCTTCGAGCGTGTCCAAGCGTTTCTCGATTGCACCGATCTTGTCTTCGATTTTTTTCTGACTTGATTTGATTCCTTTAAGCTCGGAAACCACTTCACTGTGATTTTTATATGACTCTACCGAAGCTGCTCCCTTGCCCACTGAAGGGGCAACCGCTCTGCAGGGCTCTTAAGTCGAACTCAGCAACCGACGTTACCGATGACGTCGCTGCGCAGACGGTCGCTGGCGCAACCACAGGCAGAGGGTCCAGGAAAACTGCTTGTTCTTCGTGACTGGCTCCTTGGTGTGCGGGCTCGAAGATAATCAGTGCCGCAGATTTTCCAGTAGCTTGCGCTGGAGGCCATAGCAAGCACAGCGACAGAAAAGCCTGTAACGGGCAAAGGCGCGGCATATCAGAAGTGTTGTCGAAGCTTCTCCCATGCCCACTCTGCTCCCAAGCCCAAATGCGTAAATGAAGATAAATTGTCGAAGAAAATTAAAAAAAAAACTAAAAAATAAGAAAAATATAAAAAATCCGAAAACTACGCACTGCATTTCCACAATGATGCAGCTTCCGCGTAGTTCCACTTGTAATACTTTTATTAGCGTCAACGGAGATAACTTGCCCAAAAAAATTAAAAAGAAAACTAACTATAAAAGATATTGTTAGGAAGTGAGCAAAATGGCGAACATTGTAACACCCTGCATTTGCATAAAGATTCAGATATCGCGGAATTTTCACCTGTAATTATTATAGTAGCATCAATGCACATGATTGGTGGAACAAAATTAAAAAAAAGAAATAAGAAATGTACACAAAAGTGACGGAAAATTCCGAACCGTGTAACGACCTGCACTTCCACAAGAATGCAGATTTTGCTCAAGTTTCACCCGTAATCCTTACAGCTGCGTCTATGGAGATAATTGTTCAGTAAAAAATAAAAAAATAAAAATTTATTTAAAAAGCGGAAATTGTGAAGAGTGTAACGCCCTGCATTTCCATTAGAATTCCGATATCGCAGAACTTCCACCTTTGAACGTTTAAAAAGCGTAAATACATATAACCGGTGGAACGAAATGTTTGAAAAACTCAAAAGTAAGATAAATATACAAATACTGAAAAATGACTAACACTGTGACACCGTGCCTTTCCACAATAATGGTGATTTCGCGAAAGTTCTACCTCCAACACCTATAGTATCGTAAATAGATGTATTTGGAAAAACAAAATCTGGAAAAAAAAATACAAAAAATACGAAATGGCGAACCGTGTAGCGCCCTGCATTTCCACAATAAATAATGCAAATTTCGGGGAAGTTCTACCAGTAACCGTTTTAATAGAGCAAATAAGATAACTGGTAAAAGAGAAGTTTCAAAACCGAAAAAATTATGACGAATATAAAAATAGCGAACCGCGTACCACCCTTCGTTTAAAAAAATGCAGATTTGGCTCAAACAACGCCAGTAATCGTTTTAGCAGCGTAAATGGAGATATCTGGTGGGACACGATTTGGAAAGACCAAAAAATTGGGAGTAAACTACTCACAGTAAAAAAAAGTGCCATAAGATAGCGGGCATTGGTAGATAATTTCTGAGAATTTTAATTTCGGAGACTTTTGTCGATAGAACCGGTCAAGTGGTCGGACATACAACACAGGACAGAACATGGGAGCGACGACACAACAAGAATACAACACGACTGTACGACACACAAAAATAGGACAAACTACAGGAATTTTTTTTGTTGTCATTTTCGACTGGGGTGCGCTGCCCAAGGAGGCTGCACCGCGGCGCTGGCGTTTATCGAAGGGCATTCGGGGCAAGAGGTCGGACGGCGCTTGGCAAGGACGAGATGTTCGCTGCTGTATTGGCAGTACGCCCTATGGTACGCCTTCGCTATCTTGTTGTGGGCCGCTAAAATGGACAAATAATTCTCCAGTGTCAAATCCAAACCGTTACGCCAAAGACGCACCGCAAGAAAGCCAACTTAAACAAGTAGTTTCTGTAGAGGCACACTAGGCGCCTCAACAAACAGAAGTAAAAGAAAAAAAAAACAACTTCCGGTGTTCGGAATCGAACATTGGCAGCTGACGTTATGAAGTCGACGTCTATCCGAATGCGCAATTCCAGCACGGTTGAAGCAGTTCGTATTTTGAAGTTTGGCTTTGACGCAGATTGCATGGGAGAAAGCTTCGCGCGTTGACCATCTTTCCTTTAAGAAAGGGGATCCAATTTTTAAGCACATTCCACATGTTTATTAATAGGACTTGTTCTGCTTTTGCAGCTACTGCGGCGCCGGCTGCTATTGAAGCGGCTGGTGCTTCTGTAACAAAGGAGACAAACAAACGAAACCGTCATTGCTTATTGCAGAATATTTATACTAATTCAGAAGCTTACCGCTATAATATGCTCATTTTACTGGCAATCACCTGGCCTATCCATTCATCGTGTGCTCCAGAGTCGTCTGCTAGGTCCCAAAAAGCGGGACCGTGCCGTGCTTGCGTGAGAGGAAATCACTCATCCTCCATGAGAGATTGGTTCTTTTTCGCGGCCTATTCGCTATAGCTTCGTATCCCAACGCAGTGCGATAGCACGAGCACGTAAAAAAAAACTGATATGGCATAAAGACCTAGCCTTTTTAATGCGGCTGCAACGAATCCAACGTTTTCAATCTACCTTCGTTTTTTCTTTCATTCTCGCTGTTTGAGTCCAGTAGTTGGCATTCTAAACATATTGCAGCCCCCGGGCAGAAAGTCATGTCGCACCTGTTTTGCCATTCAATGCTACGGTACCAAGGAATGTGAGCACGAAAGTTAAGAAATTTTCATCCCTGATGTTGTAAGGGGGTTCAAAACGAAAGTGCCTCAAGGGATAGAACAGTGAAACATTTGGAGTAAGAAATACGCAGAAATGTGAAAAACTGGAAATTCCCAGATGCTTCTATTTTACTGCATAATAAAAAAAACTGCTTTAGAAAGTCTATAAAAAGAGTAAAAGCGAACTGATTTGGCTTTTGTTTACAGCTTTTGTTTACGGCTGGCTGGAGTGGGCACGGCGGGCGATTATCAGAAACCGTACCATGTCAAGAGCGTGTTTGAGTATTGGCAGGTGCGTTTTAGACGTTGAAGTTGGGCCATTTGTCATCGAATGTGTTTTCACGGTGTATGAAGAAGGCTCCCGCGGTAAAATCGTGTCTACTTTGCCTCTCGCATCGTCTCATACAATAGTGAATTCCAGTTGGGACTGAACACTCCCGGGACTGTGGCGCCATTGGCTGACGGTGGCCTGGGGACTTCATTTTTGTTTTGTGCTAAGTTCTTCTCCTTGCTAGCGGGCATCACATGACTTCGTGACTACGACACTACGCCCTCATGGAGTGGGCGTGGCTTCAGTTGTTACGCCGCGCCCACGAATGGGCTGGGTGTGTTTTACGGACATTAGAACTTGAAGGAAAGTAGGGCATGGTTTTGCACGGTCGAATTGACTCGGGACGCCGGTGGTGGTCGCTTCTGCGGCGTGGTTTATTTTCATGGTGGCCATAGCAGGCATATTTCTACCCCTATAAGTCTTTTAAACGAAGGAGGAATTTCGAGCTCATTCTTAGCTCTGGGAAAGTGCGGCGCATTGGTTGGGTAATAGTCTGGCGACAGTCCCCGGTTTTCGACGACTTAGGGACGGCGGTTGCTCCATGACCGTCCAGGAGCAAGGGTAGTGTGCGCTGTCATTTTACGCAACGGGAGCTCCTACAGAACCATTTGTGGCGACCGCACCATCGACCACCCCCAGTCGACCTCCAACCGGTGTGTGTGCAATACGTGTTTCCAAGACCTCGCCTTTTTTTTAGGTGATTTGGCAGACATGGCGTCCGCAGTTTCCTACCGCGCATCTATCTGTCTGCAGCCGGAGCGTGTGCTTCAGTTATCGTCTGCTCGATAAACAGTTTTGAATGAGGCGTTGCATGACTGTGAGTTTTGTTTAACAAACAGCGCGGAAGACAGACTCTCTCGAGGGGTTCGTGACGCGCATTTCTTGTGAAAAGTTTACTGGCAGAACAGCTTATACGTATTACATATAACCCCAAGGAGACAGTCGACGCGCCGATGGGTGGTTGAGGTGGTTTATTCGCAGGGATTACGCCGATAGGAACGCAGGTCCGAGCGTTGAGATCACCCAGCTCGTTTCTCACGCATGCACCTTATGGGGTTCAACTTCTTTTCCTGACACGTCTTTGACGAATATCCTGGCGTCTGGATAGGGCAAAATCCTACCTTCATTTTCCACATGGTTGATGCTGGTACGGCGCATACCCCAATGGCTTGATGACCTGTTGCATCTGTTCATTATCCTCGCTACAATACAATAAACAGCGCGTGCCTGCAGTCAGAGGCCATGTTTACACATTGCAACAATATTTGTTCACTGTCACCATCGTATAGCTGGAAGCGCAGCATGGTAAGCGAGTAAATGGGAGAGCTAAGAATTAAAGTAACCGCGTGACGCCAGAGGGATGGTAAGCGGGGTGGGAAGGGCACGTAAAGAAGAGAGGGTTATGATGGGATTGAACTCTATGAAAAAAAAGAAACGACTGTGGAGAGCTTCTCTGAACAAAATCGGGGAAGAGAAAATAAAATACAGCAAACAAACCTTAAAAGCTGTTGTCCTTGTTGCTATTTCTTGCTCCGTAAGGCATGGGCATGTGGGGGATTGGCCCCAAGTGGGAGCTTTGAAGCACTTGACCGGTTCGCAAAATTCATCACAGAATTTGAAAAGTAACAGTTGTAGAATAGTGCGCGCAGAGTGAAGCCTGAACCTCTCACTGTAGTGGGACAGTGCACACCACCCTCGCAGAACTTCGATTCTAGATATGCTGTGGAGTGTTCGAGTTTGCTTGCATACTGAGTCGAACAAATGAAATGGAAGAAACTGACGCAAACACTTAATAGCAGAAAAGAAGCCCATGAAATTATACCATGCCAAAAGGCAAAGAAACGAAAGCAAGGAAAAAGGCATAAGTACAATGTATAAAAAAAGAAGTTGCTAATACGTATCGCCAGGATTCGCCTTAAAAGCCCGTCATCAGGCTGGACCACGCCGATGAAATTTTGTGTCGACAAGCCGAGGGTTTCGATAGCGTATTACGAGCAGCAACTGTTTTGAATGTGGCGCGCTTCTATCACCCGCTTTCTTTTTTGGCCAGTCGGCCATAGTCACGTGAATTCACTGTCTGCTGCCGACACCAAAAACTACTTCTTTGGACGAAAAATTTCATTGAAAAGATCATATGAACGCCTGGAATAAAAAATAAAATGAACTTTGTAGTGAAATACAGATTAATGAAGTAAAAGTACAATAATATAAAGTAGTTGGATTTGCGTGCCCCCAGTAGCCACCAGTTCCTCAGTGGAACGAGACAACACACTGAAAGATGTGTCACGCCCTAGCTGCGCATCCTCGGAGCGCCCTCCATGGACCGAATTACGTCACCTCATGATCAGCAAATAGCATGAATAGAATCTTTGAAGAGGTTTTACCATGCCCCGAAATATTATCATGAGCTTATTATTATCAACACAGCTCCGCTTCCCCGAGTTTCGCTCAAACTCGGGCCATCTGGAATAGCTCCCCTGTTCATTTTATTGTATATAAACGACACCTTTTAGAGCCCTCCTTCCGGTTAACCCATTTCTTACGCTGACGACATTACAATGTTGGTAACAGCCCCTACTATGGCTTAATTGTTGAAAGCGAGCAACAACGTTTTAAAATACATTCGTCAATGATGCAACAGAACTCTCTTCAGATTAACCACAACACTTACGCTGGGATATTTCGAAAAAAAAATTCGAGGTGGCATTATTCAACTTTTACTCGGTAGTGACAACGCCTGAGCATTGCATTCTCACCAACACTGATCTGGGACATGAAAATAGAGAGCGTAAGTACCAAAACGAATAGGGTAAATGGCGTGATATGCATACACCGAGAGGACCTTTTTAAACGAATCAAACTATTAATTTAGGATGCATTATGCTGCAGTTATTTCACTACCACCACACCATTTTTGGAACAACAACAAGCATGAAAAATTCCAACTTCTTGTAGCGCTAAGATTTATTGCTAATGTTGAGTGGAATCCCTATTCCGGACAATACTTGGCTGGAGTTTTTTTTTCTTAAGGTGGCTTCATTCTACGCGTTCAGACTAGTTTCAATATACAAAACCGTTATAGTCGCCAGCAACAGTGTCATGTTGTCTGCTTTAGCTCTTTCTACATGACCCTGCTTACTCTCCACGCCAGCATGTCGCTTGGTAATTGCCGTACGGTCGCACCAATTATCGTTACCAATCTGTTTGTGTGCCTTACAGACACCTTTAAAACACACTGGATGGGAAGATATAACATTTGTACAACAAGAATTAAAAAAATGTTAATGGAGCTGATTTACGATTTTAAGCCTCTGCTGTAATCACGTGTATTTCTTGCTGGGGATTTCCATGTGCTTTTATTTACCAGTTCATCGGTTTGCCATTTTTCGCTTTGTCTACGTTTCATTTGCTATGGCTGCTGCTTTGTTATATAATAAAATGAAGTGGTGATATAACCGTTGCTATGGTGCAAAAAAGTTGAATTTTTGTGGTCATTTTGTCTCCAAGTGCTACATCACTGCGGTTGTCTTATGTCGGACGTAAGGCGTGCTTAAGTTGCATCTACTGCTGTACAGAGAAATAAGTATCTATCTATTTATGGGTATTGTTGAATCGGCCATGAACCGCTAACAGCAGCTATCATCTATCTTACCAAATCTCTGAGTGGGTACGTGAGTTTTGAGGGTTGGTATGTGGACATCGCAGTCAAACAGGAAGTTGTGAAAATATCGGTACCGTTCTTCATGCTGGGTCCATCACTAAGTATATATATGTTGCTAGAATAAGGTTGCAGACAAATAAAAAACGGTCAGTCGGCTGTGGAGATCCTGGTACTGCTGTCATTGTAACTGGTGAAACCGACTGAGTTAGCGTGTTGTTACATTGATGTTACCCTCATCGATAGGGTACCTAAACGTGCAGCCTAACCACGCTCCAAACAATTCCTCCCTCGTTTTGCGTCAATCTCTTGGTACCCCCTCTCCTAGCAGCGCCACCTACTGGTTTGCTTTGAAAACTCATTTTATTATCGCGAGAAACTGCTATTACGGTGTTCCTTTTCTGCCTCGGTTGCCTAGGGGTGGAGTCGGGGGTTTTCACTGGGACGGTGTGAGTTCGAACCCCAGTTGTTATTTTATTCCGCAGACCCAGCAGTTTGTTACTGCAGCCTGTTCTCTTAGGTAAACACTGGGCAAAATATTGAAAATAAGGTTATTATTATATCTTGACGTCAGTACAGCCTACCAGGGAGTTTATTGGTTTTGCAATTCGTCATAATCATTTGAAATGGACGGGCCCTTGGGGTGCGTCTCGGTGGCCAGGTTGATTGAATACTCTACCAGGTTAGCGACGTTATTCCTTATGGAGTAGCTTTCGGGCTAACGCCGGGTTGTCGCAAAACCATTGGGCGCCTAAGCGCGTCTAGTACAATCGTTCACAGACACAAAATAATTGATAAACTGGCCCCACGCTTGGACAGCTACTGCATTTTTCTTTTAATATCATAATCACTGTCTAGCCCACCAGAGACTGTCGCAGCCAAAGTTCATTTGGACGTCAGTGTTTGGTCTGCGCGCAGCTAGTGGGAATTAGGTTGACAGGTTGTGGTTACCCCTTTTCTCAAATGACCGGTATTCAGCAAACTAAGGCATGTTGTGGGTCAGTGATGTCAAGTGCATTAAATGGCCTTACGAACCGCAGAAGTGACTGCCCTAAGCTCGCAACGCCTTCACATACAGCATGTACAAACTGCGCACAAAGGAGTGCAGGCATTCTTTGAGGATACGGTGAGGGGAGGTACAATTACCAATGATTCAATGTACTTTCAAAAAATCTGACGCCCAGCTTATTCAATCGTATCCCTTATTAACCAGACAATGTAAGGGAACATCACCTCGAATATACTGAAAGAAAATGCACCGCTTTTGTGAAACAGTTGACAGCGCAGCAGTAAGCTAGTAACGCGCCGCTGATGAGGTACTGTTGTAATGCCCGAAAACAGCCACACCAAGCGCTGCTCAAATGCACTGCTCTTTTTGCCTGAGTGATATACGTACACGTCTTCAGCACACTGTTGAAGAACGTCCTTGTTTTGCTGAAGAATAGTCATGCGCGGAAGGCTGTAAGAATACCAGGATGCATTTTTTGGACGAAAAGGGCACTTCGTAATTCAGTAAAAGCTGAAGAAGGGGTCTGACACTTGCCACATGAGGGGAAAACCCGAACCCGGCACTGCGTCTTTTGCAGATTAAATGCGTCTGCATTACCGCTCAAGGTGTTACGTAAGGCGGTGTTTAGATTTCCACCATGTTCAGCATCTGCGTCATCCGAACAAGCGACGGAATCTGCATCACAAATTTATTATGGGAAAATCGAAATCTCGGCTCTATATGTATCGAAATTTCAACTACAATTATAATTTCAAACTAGCAAACATTAAGCAGCCTTAGTAGAATAAATATATTCAATCAATACCCTATAAGCAGAGCAAGGCTCACAAACAAAGCGAACGGAGGCGAAAGCGTCTGAAAGAATATAAAATGACTCATCTGGGAAAAATTTGCGCTGCACTCAGACTAGAAGAGCAACTTACTACTCCCCATCGCGGAGTACGGGCTCAACGCTCAGATTTATCTATTTCCGCGCCCTGTCACTTTGCGAACAATTGCGAAGCGAACATAAATGAAGAGCTTATGGGTCCGTCCGAACGTTTAGTATTGAAAGCAGGTCTGACACTTCTTCCTCACTGATTGGGTGACCTTTGTGTCGGACAAAAGCGCGCTCTCTATGAAAAGGAGGCACGCGCGTAAGCGCGATTTTCTTGAACGTGGCTTGGCATCGCCCGAACCAGCGCAGCCCAGTAAGTTGGCACCCAACGCGTCTCACTGATGAGTGTCAATTTACCCTTAGCGAATTATTTTTTCTGCCTCGCTTAGGGCCCACGCATTGCGCCAATTGTCTGGAACCGAATAAGCGCTTCTTGGGTGGCATTGTGTCACGACTGAGATCCATTATTGGTAGTGACTCTATATCAAGCGATGGCAGAACGTTTCTTTTTTCTTCGCTTAAAACCATATTTATGAGCTGTTTGCAGATGCATGAAGTAAGGAATGGCGCGTTCCGCCTTGTAGGATACGCAAAGTGGACTGCGCGTAACCTGATCTTAAGACTTGGTAGCAAGGCAATCCACAAATTGTGAATTGACATATTCAGTGACACACTAAAGGAGGGACGTTCGGTCATGATATAATTATGGCAAACACTTCGCTATTTTAAACTGTGTCCTCCCCCGGGCATACAGTAGTAATCTACAGGTGTTTTCATCCGTTTTAAGTCGTCGTTTTTTTTATTCGAAAGCCAACCCATTCAGGCGCCAAACCTAGTTTTTTTTATGGTTTCACCTGTCAGGTCCTAGCCACTATTAATAAAGACTGTGAAGTGACGTAAATGGCCTAAACGGTACAACTATCTCACAATTTACTATCTGCACATGCAGCGCCTCATCTTAACCTAATCGGGTAAGCCTACTAGTTTTAGGGACGAAGCACCTTAGGACCTCGCTTTGTCCGGGGCTTGGCGTCCGTGTACACAGTGTTCCGCATGCGCGAGGAGCATTGGATTGGATTGGATTCAGATTGGATTGAATGGGATTGAAGTGGATTGGATTGAATAAATTGAATTGTATCGGATTGGATTGGATTGGAGTTGTATATATGTGCACACGTGTTGTGACTCATTTACATGAGCGAGTGGGCAATGCCACGGGTGATTTATGGTAAGAACGATCCCCAGTGCTTCGCCCACCCGTCATGACTCACTTCGTGGAGGAGCATGAATTTTTTTTATCTGCAAACGCAGCGCCTCATCCTAACCTAACCGGGTAAGCCTACTAGTTTTATGGTTCTATTACTATAAGTGACACGCCAGCTGTGTAACAAAAACATTCCGGGATTTTTTTAGCTTGATTGTCTAAACTGGTCTTCGTGCGACTTTTGAAACATTTTTAATCCGAAATTTGTCTTTAAAAGTGTATTTATTAGCACAGACGTTCATGTAACCTGCAATTGCACCGATATCTTCCAAAAGTCAATGCACAAAGTATTCAGTGCATGTTTCTGCCGTATTTTATTGACAGCAAATAGAGCCATATACACGGTGTTTCAGGAAATACTAACTTTAAACATCAGCTTTGTGAGGTAAAATTGTTTCTGTTGCGTGCAGTGATCGGGGGCCATGTCGGGCGCAATAAAAGAAGCTAGAATAGCTGTTGAGGGTAACAATTAACTAGAACTTGTTAATTATTTTTATTATTGTAGATATGCGCAAGATTGTAAAAACAAACCTTCATTAGGATACTTTAGCGCTATATCACCGCTGCTCCGCTCCAGTGAAATCTTCATCAACAAATATCGTACCGACGTAGCCTGAACACCTGAGATGCACCATATATTGTACACTACCCCTTTCCCCCACGACGTGCATACTGTCACGCAAATACCCCAGAAAACCGACACATCTGATGTGTTCATGTCCGACTTATGCCAAACACCGAACATTCATGGCTCCACAACTGCATCCTGACCCGCATCAACTGGACACGGAATGACTCCGCCAAATACCACTTTATTCTCTAAAGAGAGGTTCGACACGCTGGCTCCGCGGAGCCCTTGCTTGCTCTCTCTGCAGGAGACTATTCAATAAAGTTGTTTCTCTCTCTATCTCACACGCGTTGTCTGAGCGGATATCTCAGCGGTCCTACTTGAGATGGGCTATTCCGCCTGGCCCACCAGTTGTGATGGACTTATTTCAAGTGTGGACTGAAGCCAACTGAACCCTAATCAGCGTGAACAAGAAGTAGTGAAATCCAATAGCTGTACCATTGCCAAATTGCTATAACTACCATCTCCGTTTCCCCTCCCACTGTGAATGCGATTCTGGAATGCGATCGCATTTGCACTGCATGCTTTTTGTTTAAAGGAGCCGTGAAGACAAAATACAAGTTGGGTTTATTAGAAAGACGGCTTAGTCCCGATAACAATGATACCAATATCATCGCAATCTTCGAACAAATAACGGAGATATTAAACAAAACGTGTGAAGCAGTCGCGACCCCCTAGCCAATTTCCCGCAACTTTTCTGTGACGTCACGGAACCTTGTTTGTGCAACTGGCGGCCGCCTAACTGACCTGTCGCGACGACACATGACTGGACGTCTGTAATGGGGCCTCTAGTTCCATTTGACCGCATCACTTGAATGCTAACGTGCAGTTAACGCACTGAAAATTATGTTTTATTGTTGGCCCGTATGACGTCATCCTTGCTCATAACACGTCACTGTGGCGCGAAATTTGAAAGTTTTAAAATACTTCTTGCTTTTTTTTCGTTAAAAAACATATTTCGTGGCTGTAATGGAGCTGAGTGATATACTGAATCCTAGTTCTTTCAAATTAAACGAAGTTGTATTTTCTCTTCATGGCTCCTTTTACTAGAGCTCCGGGGGATTTTCAGTTGTGTGCGAAGAAAAAATGACTGTTTCGCATGGGGAGAATAGGTTCTAAAAACATGGTTTGCGCGTCTTTACAAGGCTAAGGCTTGGATATGAACACGCAAATGCGTGCAGGCGCAATAAATGTCGGAGGGGGAAAAATTTGAACTGCCGCGCATGTGCGCTGCGATTTTCTTCGTCGGGCGAACCTATTTTCCGGATGAAGTATTGCTCGGTAAAAATCAGAAAGTTTGATTTGAATAACATTTTTCATTTACTTACGGAATTCGTTCAAGTTTTTATGTGATAAGCCCTTTTATCAAGCCGTTGATAATTGCCGCCTGTGTGTGTGCCGTAATCCCTGTGTTCGGTCAGGAATGGCCGGAATGATACGATCTTCAGCTTGAGTTAAATTACTTATCACCAATTTATTTTGGCTAATTTTATGAAATAAAATTGCTGATTGAAAATAAGCAATCAAAATTATTTTTTTTAAATGCTGTTATCAATACTCGGTAGAACTGCAGCTGCCCGCGACCCAATAAACGTACACCGGACGTGCAGGCGCCGTCACAAGTAATTGGAACAAGCAGTTGTGAATATCACAAAATAATTCTCTTTCTGGCAATGTGGCAGCCATTTGCGGTTTACAGGAAGCTTTTTTTCTTTAAGGAAAAACTCCTTTAAACGCACGGCAATGTAGCCATGCAGTTTCCGGAGAAGAAATTCCTGTGAATTTACGAGACCGTGTTCACATTACTTTTAACGGCACCTGTACGTGTTTGATTCATCCACCCACTGCGTGCATATGAATCGGATCGACATTACTAAACTGCATGTTTTCAAATATTTCGGTCTTTTAATTTGGGTGGTAAAAGTACTAAATTATATTTAAGATCGCAGTTTTAAATTGGCTCGTTTGAATGAAGGCAAGAGAAGGTGCTGACTGCATGCGTAAGTGCAAAGTAATTTATAAATGCCTTTCGCATAACGTCACGACCACATTTTCTGGAGCACTAATCTTAGCTTCCCTGCGGAACTCGAGATAAGGGCAACAGATAAGTTCGCAGCCGGTCACCGTGCACACTGTGCAACCACATGGCAGTGACAGGGGCGTAAGTGCAAGCCATCGATTGTTTTCTTAGAATCAATTGATCAGGTGATTTCACTAACCATAAAACTCATTAACATATTTTATAAACGTGGAGCTTACAAGGAATGAAATTATCGTCAGGTGATCCAGGGTGACTGAGATGTTGTTTCATATAGAGTTGCTTAGCACATCAGCTCATGTGCTATGTATAAACGAGGGTGGAATAACGCTCGCGCACTGCGCCAGCAACATGATATAATACACTTAAAAAGAACGGTTATACCAAACACTAAGCAAAATACTCTAATGTTACGTACATTTTCGCTGTTAATGAATAGGAGCAACTTCAAATCTCTAACTGCATCACCTTTTTTCCTTTCAGCACATCATCAATACGTAATTTTACTTTTTGTTTTCCAACATTAATACTTTAGGTATGCTACTAATTTAAAAAATAAGGCTTACTTTGGCTAGCAAAGATAGGATAAAAACGATAGGTTTATTGCGTTTGCAAGCAAGTGAAACGTCATGAAAGGTGTACTCTGACGTCATCCATTATTTCGCTCCGTGTACCAGCTTCACGCAATGACCTATAAATAGCTCCGTAGGCAAACGTTTATTTCCTGCATTATCATTTCCAATAAACTGTAACAAGCAAAAAGAAACCACATTGGAGAGTTTTGCCTCTTTAATGTCGAGCGTTGCCCTGTTGTTACCACTAATGTTTTCCAAACTATTTTATGCAAAGCTGAAACAACCGACCATGCTGCTCTTTCTGCCCACCAAGAATGTGAAAGCCCTTGTTCCCGGTCGAGAATACACTATTCAAGGAAAACGCGTGAACTTTTTTGTTGCCACTATTTTACTGCCTGGAAGAGAAATCGACATTTCAAGTGCACGCAGTGGTGTCCTCATACGGTCTGGCTAACGACTCATTACTTTGAGCCCTTCCTGAAAAGATAGTCTTTTTGTGGTTTTCCGTTAGACATGGGTTTTACAAAAGAAGACGGCTTTCTTACGGGAACGCCCGGTAGCTCTGTTTACAAACATTGCAGAGAGACCTTCGAGCCCAAACCCTTTTAGCGTTACTGGCCAATATTCCCAGCTGTATTTTGCATTATCACGCATGGACAAGTGCAAATTTTGTCCTCTTTTTTTTGCCAATAGAGAAGAAGATGTAGAGAAAACTCAAAAAGACTGCCCAAGTCACCACAGGCACTGCTAGATTAGAAGTTAGGAAAATGGGCTTGTATTCATGCCGTGGGCGTAATATTCGTTCTAGCAATTTCGCAGCACTACCTGCTCTACAAACTCAGAAACATAAAGCTGAAACCTATCAATTTCCGAACAAAGGAAAAATTTTAAAAGCGCAAAGAAGGTGCACATTTTATTTTTTTTCTGACCATGCTGCTTCTCGTAGACTCTTGCCCAGTCATCTGCCCGAGCTTTTATGTAAACTGAAATTCTCACTACTATTTTCAGTCGGAGTGCCAACGCCTGTAGCTGCGCATTCAACTCCGCACCAGCAACCAAAGACCACAGATTTTGTGAGATACAGCCGTGTTCTTCTGGGAGTGGACACACATATTTTACCTGGACAACTACACAGATGATACAACATATTATATTTCATAAAAGAGTTATTTGGAGCCACCCATATCTGCTCTGAATAAATTATCTTCAACCAATTCACGTTCACTACAGGACGAAGGCCTCCCCAGTTGACCTCCAAAAACTCCTCATTGAAAAAATGCATGCCATTCTAGAGAACGAGCTAACCTTGACACGCAGCTATGATACTCAGTGATCATTAAAACGAAACAAAGGCAACCAATAGTGTAGGCGAAGGCTTCCAGGAAGATATTCAATTGATGTTTTTACTGCAACGGGATGCTTCGTATCGATAACGGCTAAATAGGCCATGCTTAAATCGACGGCAGCAATGGACGCCAGTGTTGATAAAGTAAAGAAAACAATGCCTCGGAAAAATATATAGCGATGGTTCAAAAATAAAACGAGAGCAGATAAGAAGAAGACTCATGCAGGTGATTAGGTTACTGCTGGCATCCCTACGCGTTCTGGTAAGTGGTCGGAGTAAGAAAGGTGGGAAATAAAGGCGCTGCATGGTGGGTTGGCAAAGCAGCAGCGCGAAGTTGTTGTGTTTACGAAGCAAGACCAGAATAAATAAAACCATTTCAGTCTACGTATTCCAGATCATAATGTGCGTCATGACAAGACCGCTAACAACCCCAGTCCACTGCATACAAAAGCATGTTCTCACCCTCCCTCCTTCCGTCCTCTACTTTCTCCTTAAATATAATTTATAGGTGTGTGTGTTTTTTGTGCATGTTGTGTGCGCGTGCGCCTGCTTGTGTGTGTGTTAGATGGTTGTGGGCGTGTGCGTGTGTGTGTGCATTCGTGCATGCGTGTGCGCGTGTGTATGTGCTTGTGTGTGTGCGTGTGTGTGCGTGTGTGTGTGCTTGTGTCTGTGTGTGTGGTGTGCATCCATGCGTGCGCATGCGTGTGTGTGTGGCGTACGTGCGTGCGTGCGTGCAGGCGTGTGCGTGTGTATTTTTGTGTGTGTGCTTGTGTGTGCGCGTGCGTGAGTTTACGCTTGCATGTGCGCGCTTGTGTGTGTGCATGTGCGTGCGTGTGTGTGTGGTGGTTGTGTGCATGCATGCGTGTGCGCGTGTGTGCGTCTGTGTGTGTGCGTGTGCGTGTGTGCGTGTGTGCATGCGCGTCCTGTTTGTGTGTGTGCTTGTGTGCTTGTGTGTGTGTGTGCGTGTATGCGTGTGTGTGCGTGCGCACGCGTGTGTGTTGACTGATTGATTATATATAGGTTTTAACCCGCCGACGCAACGCACGCGATAAGGCGCGCCGTGGTGGAGGTCTCCGGAATAATTCTAACCACCTGGAGATCTTTAACGTGCGCGAAGCGCGTGTGTGTGCGTCTGTGTGCGTATGTACGCGTGTGCGTGTGTGTATGTGTGTGCGTGTACGTCTGCGTCTGCGTGTGTGTGCGTGCGCTTGTGTGTGTGCCTGTGCCTGTGGGTGTGTGTGTGCGTGTGCGTGTGCGTGTGTGTGCGGGTGTGCATGTGCGCGTGCGTGCGTGTGCGTGTGTTGAGCGGCTCGAAACAACGGACGAATGAAAGCCAGCAGTTCAGAGTGCAAGGGAATGCACGGGGGAACGGTTGAAATATAAAAAAAATGTTATCATTAGTGTAATAGGTGTTATGACCAGTCTCTTTCCTCTATTTCTATCAAACAAAATGGAGAAATACATGCAACTACTCTATGGAACAAACCAACGCCTTCCTTTTAGGTTGCGGATGCCTTACCAATTCGGCTATATGGGCAACTCTGTTCTCGCCACTTTTGGCGGTATTTCTGCTCAGTAAAATTGCAACGTACATTTGAGGAACACATCTTCTGATTCCTCGGCTGCTAAGCACCATCATAATCGCAGCATGCGGCTGCTGTCGCTCACAATGCTGATCAAATGAATAAATAAACAAATAAAATAGCCAAAAACCTACTGTTATTAAATTGTTATTTCAACAAAAATAAAAAAAAAATATTCATTTGTAGTTTTACACACACCGGCGTGACTTTCGAAGGAAAGTACCTATACAATACTTACGTGCTCAATACTTGGTTGCGGGAAAGGATTAGTGTATGGCGCCTAATGCATCCGCTTGCTTGCCCTTTGCCTATATAAACAAGGGTGCGTGAACTTAGCTTGCGATCTTACGCGCTGGTTTAGTCAATTTTGTTTTGCAAACTGATTAATAAAACCATCGAGAGAAAACAATGCGTTCTGTCGGTTATATTGAAAACCCTGCAGATCCGGTCATCCTGTCTTTATATGTCCCCTCAGCTTTTAGAGACCGCCAACGCGAGAGTTAATTCAAATGGGATTTGTTGTGCGCGTCCACAAAACTGCGCTGTCACGACAACTGGCTTGAAGGCTCTGCGTTTATTTCTCGAAGCATGTCGACGCACGTTTGCTTACTTTGTTTTCTGGAGTTTCCCAATGTACACTGCTTGGAGAGTTACGCTCTTTGTTAGGTTAAAAGACCGCAAACAGTGGCACTGACGTACGAATGCACGCAATGTAATTGCGTACTCGCTATTCCGCTAGGTCTCTTCGTGTTAGTAGACGGATCAGCAGTCATTTTGCTTGTCACTCCCTTCGCTCTTTTATAAGTGAAAACAGACGCTTGCACACACACCGTTGAATCGAAGCCCGCGCTAAATTTGTTCGTTCTTCAATGGCAAACCAATATTTAGGACACCAACGAATGGCACAGTTTGCTATTGAAAAAAAAAAAAAAAAACGTGCGAAGTGGTAGAGACATAATTCATATAAATTTCAAAGGCAAAGGGTTTTCACGGGGAATACAGGACCAAACAACGCTCGAAACCCTTTGTTGCCTTCACTTATTTTTTCGTTTCACTTTCCTTACTCAAGAAAGTTGTTTCGATTTTCGGAAGAAATGGGGCGCAACTACGCCTGACGTGTAGCGCGGTGGTGAGCTCGATAAATGACGTTCGGAGAGCTTGTTTTTCAATGATAGCGACGTGCGTACGTCGTTTCTGAACTTCTCTCTTTCTCTCTGTAACGATGAAAAACGGCGTTTTATGATTTAGTTTTAGCGCTCACTTTCTGGAGAAGGAATTTTGTTTCTGTAAGACTTCTCTCGCAAAATGCATCCAACCTGGAATGAAGGGAGTGGCTTGATGTATGCCTTTCACTTCTCATTGCGCCGAGGCAAGCCGAAGGTGAAAACTTTACCACTCCCTTTAAAAGCAAGGTTGATTTTCGCGGAAAAGAGGTGAAAAATTGCAACGTTCAGTCCTGAACATTAGGCTCTAGAATTCTTAAGAAATGGTCCCATTTTTGGTATGTGGCCCAAGTTTACACTGCTTGAGGTTGAGTGAGCCAGATTCAAGTTTTATAAGTATGTTTGAGTGACGAAAATTGAACTGAAAAGTAATAACGGAAGCAGCAAAATGTCTATCTGCCGTCTTAGTTACAGGCAAAAAAATGCCTCGGAGCACTTAAGTATGCTTACGTGCTTCAAAAGCGAAAGCCTCGCAGTATTCAATGAGAACTTGTTGACTGTTGCATTCGCATTTATTTCTTCGCTTTCCCTTATGTTTATTTAGCGCGAAAATCTTCTTCAGTTTTGGCCTAGCAAGCACCTTTTCTGCCTACGTTCAAGTGTCACGCAGCACGAACTAGTTTACATTCTTTTCATTCATTGTTTTTGATTTTGTTTGTTTCGATTCCTTCACAAATGAGGATTGAGCCCCACAGCAAAAAAGCGTACCAATGTCGACTGGCGAGTAAATGCTTCCCTTCTCTTTGCCATTCACCTCTTATGCTGTTCGTCTCGCGTCTCGTTCCTCCCGATAATAACACGATAGAGGTCTGCTCAAGTCCATTTAAATTTACTGCGTTCCACTGCTCAAAGCCGGGTGCCTCGATGCCAGCGCTACCGTACGGCGAAGACGCGCGTGAATCACGGCCCCCAACTAGAACGTTTATAGAAACACGTTGCCCTACTGTATGAGCGTTTCAAGCGGAACGCGGACTCTATCTAGTGGAACCTTTCGTTGCTGTTGCGGTTTGACTTTTTTAAATGCAGCCAGGCAGCGCGGGCAACAGCAGGAGACGGTTTTCTGCAGTTATGGTATTTTATTTGCTATCGCAAAAACCAAGCATCCGTGAAATGATTAATAAAAGAACACTGCTAATATCACTCATGTATTGATTTTCTGCCTTATATTTGCGTAATGTCTTGTTCTTGTTCAACAATTTTGACAAGTATAAACATTAACGCCGGACGTAGGGGTTACGTTTGGCTGTGGGTATACAAGACTATTGCGAAGTTTCTGTTGGACTTTTACCGGGTGGCTCAGTCGAGTCAATTACAGGCCGACAGACAGATATACAGACAGACCAAAATTTCTGCGTTTAAGTAGCCGAAGAAAGACTACCTTTTTTAATAACTTTTGCACTATCACCGGCAGCGTGCGGAGATTGCGCGTAGTGGTAGTTTATTGGTCTGCTACCTTGGTGACCCGGGTTCAAATCCCATAGGAGTATTCGGTTTTGTGTTTATTCTTCAAATCGCCGTCAATTTTCTTCATTGAACAATAACAACAACAAGAAAACGGTTTGTTTAGCTGAATGGGGCACTTCAAGCTGTCACCTTAAAAGCCTTGCAAGGTTCACAGCCCGGGTTGTCTACGACATACTAAGGATTGTGTGTGAAGACTCATGCTGTGCCATACGGCAAGCTCTACACGGAGTAGTTTCTGGTGTCTTTGCTATGGGCAACGACCCCTGAAATCCCCTGCCGCAAGCGCCGTGATAGAAAGTGTCCCCGTCGGTGACGTTCCCACATGTCTTTTTCTTTCTTTGGCTCAGTGAAGTATCACGTGTACTTAAGCGCCATTTGGCACACTCGGCCCCCGCCCCCCGTGCCTCCGAACATGTTAGGCCACGAAGAATTATTACATCTTTGTTCAATTTGAAAGAGCTAGCCTTTGGTAATCTATTCAGCGCCATTGAAGCCACAAAAGACGTTTTCTTAACACAAATTCAAAAATATGAAAACTTTCAAATTTTGCGCGACATTGACGTATAAGGAGCAAGAGTTGCGTAAGATGTGCCAGCAAATAATATCGTCCAGCAACGAGCACTGAAAATGGGCGTCAAAGAAAAGGGGCGACGAATGCACATCCACAGAAAAACCTGGCGTGGTTCGTTAAGATAATCTTCCGTTCAAAAATGTGCGACTGCCATTACTTGCTATACTTTTGCGCGATTTAAAACATCATCGCATGCTGTATGCAGTCACATATAGACCACAGAAAGCTCAGAGATGCCTTCCGCTAGAGAACAGCTCTGCACAAATTCGTCGATTGAGGTTTACATCGCCGTATCTACATTTTTTTAACTCCCTAAAATCAGTGGCACTAATGACCAATTCGTAACTTAGGGGCCTCTGCCCACTAAAATAACAATCCACATAACCAGACCTGCCTAGGGAACTCGCTAAAATTGCCGTGTACGTTAAAATAAATATTGTGCGGTTTTTTTTCTCCAAATAAGAGGTAAACTAACTTTCCGATACACTTGCAAATGGGACGTCAAACATTATAACCACAGTGGTACTTTTAGAGAGGGACGTCTGTTTAAAACATTATAATTTCCTGCGAAGCATGCAGTGGTGCACGAGGCAAACTTTTATTTGCGGTTGAGCATACTATTTAAAAGATCATTACGTAATGTTCAAGTGACACTAAGCTCCTGGCATAAAAAACCCTTATTCTTCCATCTGACTTGCAAATATCAATACTGCTGTTAATCTTCGCAAAGTAGAAAGGGTACAAAATAAGGCAGAGAAGAAAAAAAAGTTGCCAGAGAGCATAAAACAAATTTCAGCGCGCCGTTCTTTTCATGTTTAAACTGTGAAGAGGCTCCACAGCAGAACATCTGATTATTAGTTTTCCTCAGGGTACGCCACAAGGCAACGACACGCGAAGCATTTGGACGAAACAATGTATTTAAGTACTCCTTTATTCCTCGGACCATAATAATGAATTAAAGGCGTAGTTACAGAAAAGACATGAAAGATTCCAGATCCTGAAAGTTGAAATTGTTTGTCAAAGTGTATAAACTAGGAAAGCCTACGGCTTTATTCTAGCGAACAAACATGGGACTGTCTATCCCCCCCCCCATTCGTAGTAGCATCTAACTTCTGTTTAACACACAAGACAATATTCCATCAGCGAAGACACCAGAGGGGTCGCATTCGGCTGTTGACGTGCGCGTGTCAGCCTCCTGGTAGCACAACGGACAGGTCATCCATCAGTGCGGGCAGAAACCTATTGCTGCGCGTGCACGCCTCCTGTCTCCCTCTACTCCCTGCACGTGCCCGCATAAACCAGCAACCGCTTAAGAGCGCGTGCTTAAAAGGGCCATGAAGACATAACAAAAATTTCGTCCATTCAAAAGATTGCCTAGTTAGAATCATACTGACACCACCTTTAACATTAACTTCGCTCAAATGAGCTACTTAATTAGAAAAAAAGGAAATGGCCATGTGACCCACCAGCTACTTTCCCGCAACAGAACTTATGATGTCATACCAGCCAGCTCTGTTATTGGCGGAGGCCGTTAAAGCAAACGCAAATTAGGCAGAGCTTATAACCTTGCGGAACGAGCTATTTGCACTGAAAATTAGGGCACATTCTTTTTAAAGCAGTAAGAATGGTGGAACAAAAAGTGGAAGTTACGAAAGCACATATAAAGATAGAAGCGCCGATGCGTGCTGCTGTTGGTACTACGGGCACGATGCTTGGTCTAGCTCCACAAGACTGCGGGTCCTTGGAGTTGTCTCAGACGACACTTGCCGATTGACGCAAGCAACGATGTCTTACGTGACCATTTTTGTCGAGAGGGGACTATGTTTCACTAAACGATTATTTTCTCCCTGAACAAAAACAAGCCAGGTTTAAATACGGTCAAAACCAAACGCAGAAAATGGCTTCCCGGGGTAGGGTGGCGCCATTTAGGTACACTAACGGTAAACAAGGCTTCGC
The DNA here is from genome assembly GCA_013339765.2 of Haemaphysalis longicornis. NCBI lineage: Eukaryota > Metazoa > Arthropoda > Arachnida > Ixodida > Ixodidae > Haemaphysalis > Haemaphysalis longicornis. Next base: position 27,157,460 of record CM023458.1, on the reverse strand, counting down.
AATCTGCTACAGCGCGGTCGGTTCTTGTGAAGTCACTGCAGACGACGAAAACACACGATTTAGCGGGAAAATTACATTGATGAACTTAAATTTATTAGTTTTTTAGTAAATAAAATTAGTTTCGCAGTTTCTCAGAGGGGTCGGCGGTGGCGAAAGGGTACGCTGGAGCGGAGCCGACCAAAGCGCCTTCACGGGAATGACAACTGCGAAGATTACTGCGAAACAGTAATAAAGCAGAAGTGTAACGTTTACATTTTCATTCCACTGTCAAACGCATTCAAGAGAAACCCGCAGACCGAGAAGGCGTGGCTTTTCGTCTGACCCTTTCGTTGGTGCACCGTTAATTACAAAGCTCATTACGTCGCTTCGAGTGATTTTGGGCACAAAAATAACGTTAGGATTTAGTTTATTGAATACTTGCCCGCTACGCTTCCGTTAAGCTTTGAAGTTTTACCCAAGATATTTAAGTGGCGATGGAAGGGGCGTAATTAAACTGAAGAAGCTTCAACCTTGGGAGTGGAACTTTTTTATAGCGTGGCGGGGAAGTTTTTTGAGAAATCAAGATCTAAAACAATACGAAAAAGGGTTACGATTTCGAAGTTCTCCCTTCGCTTTCCTAATTAGGAGAGGCTCATTAAGGGAACCCCCTTGAGCCAGCCCTACGGATGGCCGAAGAAAAGTAATTATGCTGCTAGACCTCGGCGTAAAGATATAGTAAAAGGAAGCCATACAGGAGAACGGCTTGCCATGTGTCGTTGTTCAAATCCGTAGGTCTGCTTTCAACACTGTTGTAACTCATTAAGGCTACTATCACTAAAATGACCAATTTACATTACAAATGGTGTACCTTGCATAAAAGAATCACAGTTTTGTGTGGCTGCATATATGGCCATTGACTGGGCACCAAAACGGAGAGGGCGGTAAACATGTATAGAACGTCCACTAGGATAACCCCCTGCAAGAAAGGAGCTACTCAATGGCCACCACCAGGGAGGATGGGTAGCAGGTAACCATGAATTCAGCGCAATATGTGGAGGGACACCTCGGCGCATTCGCTTCTAATGTGCAGCTGTCTGTTCGGCTAAGTATTGAGAGGAGTGGTGGTGGCCTTAACAACATTTAGAATGAGGAAACACTGGGAGGCTGCGATACTACTGGCATGAAGCTTTATTTATTGGCAGTGCTCTCCGTTGACACACATAAGTCGCCATTACATAACTGGCGAGCATGCGTGGTTTGAAAGCGTGCTCTGGCTGCCCAGCACCTGTGTTCCCACTGGAAGCCTGTGTCTGGCCAGTCTTCCTCTCTGTGCGCTCCGCACCGTAACCTGTGCCTCAAAGAGCAAAATAACTACCATTCCACGCCGATGCAGTAGTTAAGGAAGAGGGAAAGTCACCTCGGTACAAACCTTACCAATAAATGCTAAAGCCGCGACATGAGGTGTGTTGGAAGTCTGCCATTTGCACATGATATGAATACTATTTTTGGCAAGAGCGGCTGGAACTTGAATGTAAGATTGTGCGTGTAAAAGGTGAAAAAATATTTGGATTCTTTTGAGAAATAGGTTTAGGTTTCCCAACGTGAGTTTCTTTCCTCAAATATAAAGGTCATGATGGGTAAGCGTAGGCTCAACTTCCGGTTATTTGATAAAAGAACGAGTTTCCGAGCATACCTTAAAAATAAATAATGAAAACGTAAATGCTATTCTTGCGGCAAAAAAGCAGACGTAACGAGTTTTTTGGTCGAAGATAAGTTAACGTAAAACCATTAGTTTGCTGAATTAAGCCTTCTATCATTCTTTTTGACTGCACCATTATTCCCCTTGTTTACGCAAACGGAAGTCGTTTCGCCAGAGAAGAATAGATGGTTTTATGAACAAAAAAAGAACATCAGAAAACTTTTACATTTAAATTTGTGCTTTTGATGTTCAAGAACGATATTGGCCTTTGGAGGCCTTGAATCCATTACAAACCGCGGAGTCATTCAAAACCCATTTGGTAGGAACCATAATTCTCAAATGTGAACACTTTATTCTTTTTTCTTTGTTTTGAGTTCATTTAAAATATTTTCCATGGGCTTCGAAGCTTGAAGGACCGGTTTTTCTTTGGCGGAAAGTAAAGTTTACTTCAAGGTAGCTATTACCATGCAAAAGCATTTAAAAGAGCTTGAAATTTTTAAGTTATTATTACTGTATTGCCGTGTTAGCACAGTCACTAAACTTAATGTAAGTTGCCAGCATTTGGTTTGTTGTGCTCATTGCAGAAATCGTGGTCATATTTTAAGGCTTCTTCGGTTTCCAAAATTTTTAATGTTGCAAACTTTTTCTGGGATTTTTGGCATTAAAAATGGCCTATAAAATACCTCTTTTTTACTATATGTGTTTTTTTCTCTAAAAACACCTCTATACCTACTAAGGTAAACACTGAAAATCGATCTCAAAACTCACGATAAGAAGCCTTTTTTCTGACTTTAGGAATCAAAAAGACGCTATACCATTTTTAGAGTTGTTTACGACCATCTCCGTGCCACTACCTTATCCCCCACTCCTTTCAACCTACAGAAGACATTTAGAAACTTTATAACTCGGCTCCAGCGATGCGTAAAAGGCCCAACTGCAAAAGCACCAACAGGGTGCCAGCCGCCAAATCTGACAAATAAAGAGGACGAGAAAAAAAATTGGGTAAACTTTGCGGACTGTTTGCGAGGGCCCAATTTATTTATACTAATACTTTTCTCGTTTTTCAAGCTCTCTCTACCAAACATTTGGGTGGGAATATTTCCTTAGATAACTCGATGTCAAGGCGAGTTTCGCACAGCCCTTTTACGTTAAAGCCTAGTAATGTTGGGAAGACCAGTATGAACCTAACTCTTTATTTACTTCGAGGACATTTTCGTCTTGTTAGTATTTTTTGCACTCGCTCCTTCGGCGACAACAGGATTAACTTGCTCTCACGCGGACATTAAACCACGGAAAGTATAAAGCGTGCACCGCTTTACTTTCCAAGCGGATGCTGGACACATCGTAATTCGTTTGGAGTGCTGCTCCAGGGACAAACGCCCTTGGGGGAGAAGCACAGGCGTCGTTCATTGCCAAGATTGGAAGGGCGGCAGCCGGAAACACGGGTGCAAAAGCAATAGGCTTTTCAGGTACGTTTTCTCTTTTTCTTGTCGTGGGAGAAAATCGTATATACAAATATTTGTAGAGCACCATGGAGCTGCTGATGCATGCATTATAGGCACATCTACTTGCGCTACCTAAGTCATATGGGTCTGCCCGTCTATTTTGCAGGATTCGCTATAAAACTGTTTTAGTTAATTGCAGTCATCATTTTCAAAAGCAAACAAGCTTGTACGTTTCATCAGTTCGATATGTGTTCTGACCATATTAGTTATTATGTGCATGTTCAGTATTAGTGGAGTCAAAACAAGAAATGTGTGCGTGTATCTATGTAACTTTCAGAAATAAGACCGCCTTCAGCGATCAACAGAAATAAAATTTGCTCGTAGATTTCTTTCAGCTTATACTTAACCGCTTCGCCGACTATCCACCTTCTCACGGTGCAACAGCTCAGGATTTTTTCTTTGGATTTCTTGTACGGACGAAAAAGTTGGGGATAGCTTTTCTTTCAGTACAATTCAACAGTACGAATCATGTGATTACAAATGTGCACTTGATTACCCTGTCGCTCGAACTTTACCAGTTTTGGTATTATAATACTTCTTACTACATCTTAAGGCTTACTGCAATGTTCATGCCTCTGGTGTGAGATTGACCTCTGTTTCAGCGTGTCGGCACCCGCAATTACTAGTACGGAAAATTAATTGTGCGTACCCCCAAGCCAGCTGATGCTTCAGTCGTACTTTATGCCCGTATGAATCCGTTCGAACCCGTTCCCCACCCACTGAATAAAATATTGTGTAGATTTCCCTTCTTTTTGAAACCCCGACTTTCCACGCTTCCGCAGTGCCTGAACTTTCAGCAAACAGTGCTTGCGCTACCATGTTGTCATGCAATCTTGAGAGCTGCTTTGTTAAGTCAACCTCTTTTCTTTTCTTTTCTTTTTTTTTGCTTGCTTCTTGTTGTGTCACGGGCATAGGCCGACTGCATGCCCACTGTCCCTTTCCGAAATTTCTTCCTCTCCTTCTCACATTTTTCCGCAAAGTTACATCAGAAATGTGTTTCAAACGTTAGCTGCAGAAATATCATGTAACTGTACTTTGATGAAGGCAAGTCCCTTTGCCGCTACGTGAGTAAATCTTTGCTATTGTTCTTTCTGTGTATCCGACTTTTTACTTATATATATATATATATATATATATATATATATATATATATATATATATATATATATATATATATATATATATATATATATATATATATAAGAGAGAGAGCGGAGATAAGAGGCATGCATGATTCAGCTTGGAAGATGGTCAGCAAACAAGACACAAAATGTTCGCCAAGAGAGCAGCCCCGAATCGCGGTGCCACGTGGCTACTAGGGCATTTTGGAGTCGACACATCTTTCATTATTTTTTTCGGAGGAGCACGCTACACAGCAACAGTGTGCGAAGGCTGCCCACAAGGACCATTTTAAAGAATTTGCGGTAGCCAGAACTTTTTTCGTCACGGCACTGCAATCGATAACCAAGCTCTTTTCTAACCAACGTAATGTTTTTGCCTTTTTTCCAGTGGCTGGCTCCTCCCTTCTCTCAATCCCACAAGAAGAAGTACTGAAGGCCTATCATTCGCAACTCCCAGCACGACAGCCCGGTAGGCTACATCTACAGCGAAGCGTAGGACGTCTTTGTTACCAGATGTTGAGAAAGAATGTGCCGGCTCCACCGTCAAGGCAAGGGAGACAACACGTTTTCTTTATGCGGAGGCACATAGCAAGGTGGACGGCTGTTCTTGGAACAGGGGGAACGGCGGTAGATCGATTGGGAGTGGAAAAAGCAGTGTGTTTTCCCTTCAAAATAGGGGAGAGGAGAAAAACGTGCGAGCATTCTTCATCACACTCTGTTGCTACCACCCCGGACACCCTCCCACCTTGAGGGGAGTGGACATTTGACGTTACTTACGGAAACGCTCTCAGCTCTCTTCTCATCCGTTAGAAACCACGCTGTTTCAGCTCCGCGCTCGGATGCCACCCTTCTTGGTTACTTTTTGTGTGACATAGCTGCGTACGGTAAACTTTTCCGCGAACCCCACTTTTTGAATCTCTTTCTATTGCGCTTTCTATTGCTATGATTTACACATGGAGAAGGAAAAGCGACACCCCGGTTAAACAAGGCGGATTGCCGAGGCACGTTTGGAAGCATTTTTTCTCATTTTCTGTATCCTATAGTATACGCATGCAGGATTTAGGAGTGAATTCTTGTCGCCCGCTGTGATATGTAGGCCTACATTTATGTCACCGTGGAGGGGACGCTTTCCTTTTCGGTATCCTCTTTCCCTTGCGATATGCATTACTTTCGATTCTTCTTCTTCTTTTCAACGTTTCCTCGAAAACACAGACAGCATAAAGTACATTTTTTTTCCTGGCTGATGGCTTTGTTTTGTCAACACGTGACAGTTTACGAGCGTACGTTGTGCTTTTTGCACCAGGCTTTGGCCCGTAAATAAGATATCGTAGCCCTTCGATGGTGTTTTCTTTTTCTGTAATGCTGGTTCGAGCTTCGTTTTCCCCCATTCTCTCTCAAAGCAAGCACTGATTTGTTTTTGAGACTGTAGACGGCCTCAGTTTGCATACATTTTAAAGATTTTAAAGACATTTTAAAGATTGCATACATTTTAAAGAAAGATGTCCACTCTGACATAAAAGCGCTGGGCAAGGTGCTGAGTTTTCTGCTTAGGCTGAATGGAAGCTGGCAAAACATCGCCTCGGACGTCTTCTCGCCGCTATTGCAAGGAGCTACAAGATAATCCACTATCTCTCAGTGTCCAACCTTAACCAGCCACGTTGGCACAAAACGGCGAAAATCGCCGAAGGAAATATTAAACAAGTGTCTCGGCGCGAGGTCCCTAATCTGCAGAGAGGAAAAAATTAATGAAGAACCTAATTATTCTCCCTTCTTTTGTACGATCTAAAACACCTTAGGTTCAATCAAACGCGTCAAATAAACCACGCGGCAGAACCTTTATCTTCTGTAGGGTTCTATTCGGCTTTATTGAGGGATTTCTAATAGTTAAAACTCGCTGGAGGTCGTAATCCAATTCTGATTGGTCAAGCAAAAAGAAGACGTTAGTAGAATAAAAAAACTGTGGTTGATTCCTCTTTCATGGGAATCAGTTAAACACGAAAACCAAATGTGCAGCGAAATCTGCAGGTGAACATGACTTGGCGTGCGACGGCTGTCTTGCGGGCGTGCTTGGCGAACGACGTCCTGCTGGCGGTCGCTTCGGCAAAGGTGTACTGGCGTCATTCCCGTGACGGATATGACATTAGTGAAATCTTGCTGTATCCTGGCATAAAACACTTTCCGTGTTAAAATATAAAACCCGAAAACGAACAACCCTGAGTATAGCGTGCGATTTAGTACTAAAGGTAGCTTCCCCGCAAGGAGACCATCTGGGCAGGGGTGCACCCTTGACAGCCCCCTTGCTTCGTTGTACTGGCGTCAATTCTGGGATGGATATGACGTCATAGAAACCTTTGTGTAGCCCGGAATAAAACACTTCCATGTTAAAATAAAAATAAGAAAACCACAGGATTTGAAAGAGAATGAGGTGAAGCAGCGGAGAGAGAGCGATATAGCTAGAAAAAGGAAATAAGGCAAAAGCACAGCTCTTGCCCAATCTGGAGGGAAGTTGGGGCGCCAGGGGCGAGCATTAAATAACCATTACGCCCAGTTGATTTCCAGTGGTCCCTGGCGTCACGGCAGCTATCTCGACCTCTACTAGCAGGCGTGAAGGAGATAATCCATTGTTGTTTCTGGCTGCTGTTTGCTGTAAATTTTTTATACTGCAGACTTTTGTACCTAATTTGCATCGACACAGTCAGCCAGTTGACAGAGTACGCAGCTACACGCTAAATCAACTGACTGCGCGGCTTTTGATTGATTGAATAATTGATTGATTGATTGATTGATTGAAAGGTTTGTCGCGCCAACGCAACGCAGGCGATGAGGCGCGCAGTAGTTGAGTGCTCCAGATTAATTTTGACAACCTGGGGATCTCTAACGTGCGCCGAAATCTTTTCGTTTCGCCTCCATCAGAAAAGCGGCCGCCGCGGCCAGGAATCGAACCCACGTCCTCGCGCTTAGCAGCACAACACCTTAGCCACTGAGCCACCGCGGCGGGTCCTGCGGGGCGTTTGTATTCGACTCAGTTCTTTGGTGCGTCCCCTTGGGCACTTTGGGCAAACGTGCTCCCCTGCTATACATCTACGTTAGTTTGCCTCTACCGTGTATAGATTGAAGGGGCCTACCCGCTTCATTGCTCATGGCAAAATGCTCTTTTTCTTCTTCTTGCATTCAGAACTCTGCCAGCTTCGAAGCGACGTGGAGGCTCTCTGATTTTTCTGGACAGAGTAGTGCCAACAAAAGCTTCAGTCATAAGGCAGACGAAGGAAGAGTCTGTAAGGCTCCGGAGCACATATGGACGCAAGCTGCGCGCAGGCTCCATAACGGAAACAGGCGGTGCCAGATATTGCTCGCTGCTGTACGAACGCAGCTCTCAGTGTACGAGGGGAGAGACGGGGTGAGTAGGGGGAACAGGGAGGCCGGGGGCGGCGTAAAGGAGCGCCACTATATCACATCGTCATCTGCGCCCCGGCACTTAGCGTTTCAACATTTTCCTTCTCTTCTCTGACTTTGAGCCAGCAAAGCTCTTCCAACTGCGCAAACGTTTTAAGTTGGTAGAATTTACATTGGTAAAGATAGAACAGCCAAGAAAATTGGAGGAGACGCTCGTTGCTTTCTGAGTTCCCTGACGCCGTGCCTACTTGCGTTGCTACTGTATTGCCAACGAAATGCTGCTTTTCTATTGCCAGCGCGAAGGCCGATGATGTGACTAGAGATATGACGAAGTCAGTGAGCATATGCCTGTCACCATTTTGGCCATGCCTGTGATTTCATTCTGCTTGAAGCGGCGATATAGCCCATTTCAGTCATAGCTGTTTGCTTCCTTTGCCCTTTGTCGGTTTGTTTATTGCAGTTTCCATGGAACACTGACACACGCAGGACGTTTTTCAAGCATGCACTGCCCCATTAAGGCGCTTTGAGTCATCAAGCCAACTTTGCCAAGTTTAATACGTTATCTAGTTTGGCAAAACAATTTTACCTTCGACTTTATGCGCTCTGCTCGTTCACGCACAGCAACCAGTAGGGGGCAGTAGAAATTTAGCGCTATGAATTCTTAAAAGGGCCGAATACGCAAACACTCACTGCAGCAATGGCACAAGTGCTTGTCTATGCTTGCTATTCTTCTTTCCACAATCTCCTTGTCTTTCTATTCTTGAAGTGATCTTGTGGCTCGGCTTGTGTTTTTTCCGTGACAAATCTTTTTTGTTGCGCTAACATGCGGGAACACATGCCCCCAAAGCAGAAAAAAAATTTAGAGACACTGTCATGAGGAGTTGTGGCATTGTGCCTAAACACGCATTCCAGCCGCTCTTCTCCGGTCAATAACGTCGACGTATTCAGCGTGCCTGTCTTTCTAAGCGAAGCTTTCCATGTGCTACTTTTGGTGCCGCTCGTCCTAGTAAAACGCGCAGCAGAAAAGCCAGATTTCCCCAATGAGGTTTACAAAACGATGGCGATGATAAGCGAAGGAAACGCTTCCCGTGGTCAGAATCCAACTAGGGTCCCTAGCGTTGTGATGGTGACGTCTATCCGATCGCACCATTCCGACCTGGTCGAAGCAGTTTGGATTTCGGGCTTTGACTTTTACTCAGGTTACATGCGAGAAAGCTTCCCTTTCAGTCATGTCCTCTTTAAAAAAACTGTGGTTATTTCCTGTGTCGTAGGAATCGATAAAACACTAAAGTGGAATGTGCGGCGAAATTTCCAGCTGAGCAGGATTTGCGGGTTGTCGGCTGTCTTGTGGGTGTGCATGGCGAACGACGTCGTGCTGCCGGGCCGCTTCGGCGAAGGTGTACTCGCGTCATTTCCGTGACGGATATGACGTTAGTTAAATCTTGGTGTATCCCGGCATAAAACCCTTTCATGTTAAAATATAAAACCCGAGAACGAACAACCCTAAGTATAACGCACTCTTTAGTACTAAATGTTGCTTCCCCACAAGAATACCCTGTGTACAGGGGTGCACCCTTGACAGGCTGCTTGCTTCGTTGTACTGGCGTCATTTCCGTGACGAATATTACGCCATGGAAGTCTTTGTGTATCCCGGAATAAAGAACTTTCGTGTTAAAAAAGGCTTAGATTTTTTGCTTTCCTTGCATTAGCATCTGCAAAAAAGGCCGGAGGCATCTGTCCTACGTATGCAGATACATTCTGAGATTTCTTAGCGCGTCTCACATGTTGTCGTGAGATTTTCACTGCAAACCAATTGTGGATGGGGAGGATAGTTTACATTATACTCTACAGTGGACTTGATTGCAATACAGAAAAACTCTCAATACAACTCGGCTTCACATTTATGTACGCGTGCATCGCTGAAAAGACGTGTTCAATGTGGCCTTAGACTTAAATATGAAGACCCTAGCGCTTTATAACAAATGCTTTAATTACCCCGAGTATACCTAAGCGGCGCATCGTATCATGCGTTGCAGGCAAAATAACACGCTTGGGATGAATCAGCTAAGAATGCGGGCGCATTAAAATCATTCAAGCTCATCGCGTAACGGGAGATTCGTTGTACACAGGAAGGCTTGTTTATAGCATCGTCCCACGAACGGCAGGCTTCGTTTAACCCATGGGTAGTTGCATTTGTGTCTTCATTCCAATAGGGGAGATACTCAGCAGTGCGAACGGTCGCCGGGCAGGACGTATCCGCACAGCTTCCATTTCGAGATAAATGGAGTCGTTGTCACCTTCAGGAAGCACTGGTAATTACCGGCCCTCCTGGATTAGCTCACGTTTTCGTTTGACCGAACTTATCTGCCTTGTCGCTTTGATGGGCGCAACTCACCACTACTTCCATTTGCGCCCTGACGCCACCACTAGAATTCCCACGTCCACACGGAGCTCAGTCGTCGCGTGTACGTCGGTGTGATCGCGTAGACAGGCAGCCCGTTGCGATGAACCGGTGCCACGTTGGTTCCCGTTCTTTTTGCGCATTGCCTGACAGCCGTAAAATCCCTTTGGGATTGTAGAATTACCCCTTCTTTCACTTGTGTGGTTTGTAACCCATCTGCCACTCCGGGTTTACTGGAGCAAAGTGTCTTGTGAGCATTTCAAAAAATGTTGTTGATGCCTCTTTCATAGGGATCGGTAAAACACGAAAGTGAAATGTGCCTTCAAAGGAGCATTTATCGTGCATCCATATGAACTTGCACATCGGTATTTATATTACGTCGGTATGGCACCGTTAGACGCATCAACGTTAGACACTGGATTGCGCGCGCCTGAACATTGCGCAAATCCGACTGAAACTACAGTCCCTTGAAAACCATGCGAACGAAACGGAACCGAAACCGAAACCGAGGCCGAGGGCCATATTCTCGACTGCACAAATTCCGGGGGAATTGGGCAATTTGCCGGAAGTCTTCTCTGATTGGCTTTCAATTTTCGTCGCGTGCTTCCGATTGACAAAGCGGTTGTGTGTGCTGTCGTCATTTTGACGTTTCATTACGTTTACGTGCACCAGTTCGAAAGTTTGCCTTATTTCTCTTTACTGAAAGAGCATAATTCTTGGCCGGCAATGAAAAACCAGCCTAAATCCACCGGACATGACAACGTAAGCCGGTATCTGCTATTCAACAACAATACTACAAGTAATACACACCCTCGCTGTGATTGGCTGAGAAAGTGTGACGTAATTTAAACAGTTGGTGGGAACGATCACGTCACACACTGGCAACTTCAGCATGCGTAAAAGTGACGTAAGGTCACGTAACAGCTTGAAAATGGCGGCTGCTTTTGCCGCAAAACAGGGCAAAAAATTTCGCCCACCTCCGGTGCCGCGAAATGTCCGGCAATTTCCCGCAGGCGCAGTTTCGCATGAAGTGCGGTTTAAAGTATGTTTTTTACCGAAAGAAATAATAGTTCCGACTGTTTCCAAGTCAGCGATTATGGAGCATACAAATGACGTGCAGTGTTTTGCTTTTATGTATCGCAATAAAATAAAAATTATTTGTTTTGCGTGACCGCAACATAAGAGGGCAGTACAAGCCTCTCCATGACAGAGAACCCAATGCATGGAATTTGTCCACACTCCTCCTAGTAAGCTGCTGGGTCACATGATCGAACTCAAGAAAAAATAACAAAGAAAGTGACTCTTTTGTTTATTTACGGCGCTGATTGAAGTCGCGCTTGACGAATGAGTGAATCGGCCACATGGGTGCGCTCCGCGGTTATCAGGCGTAGCGCTTCGCTGCTCTTATGCGCCATACAAGCGATGGTCGCGGCCGTTTTTTTCTGTGATCATGCCATAAACTTGTAACATAGCAGCCGACGATAGCGTGGCGGTGGTGGCGGCCGAGAAGGTGACAACACAACAAAGCTTGCATTGAAGCAGAGGAGCCCAACTATGTTACTAAAAGCGATTTAAAATAATAGGTACAGTAAAAAATGGTTTGACGTTTTTTAGCTCAACATCGACCTTTCCGTCGCTTTTGGACCAACGTTACTCGATCGCTTTGTGGTGTTGACCCCAACTTTGACCTGCAGGAAATGTGTTTCTCTTTCCAGCTTCAGCTACCGTCCTAATTTTTATAGTACTTGGCAAGTGTTTTTAAAGTCTTTTATGCGCAATATTTGATACTTTGGTTGCGATCTTCATGAGTGAATTGTCAAACTACACTGCATATTGTCATAGCTATAGGTGCAACACGTCACTGATTGCTTACGTTGTGCTTACGCAAAAAAAGCGAATTGCCTGGAAATTTGTGCAGTCGAGAATAGGGCCCGAAAGCAGTAGGTGGTGGAGTGTGCCCGAATTCACCCGCGTCCCGCGTACACGAAAACGCTGGCATCAAGGCGCCAACTGTAGGCGCTCTTTAGTGTCACGATGAACTACTTCGCTTCACTTCTCCAAGACGGCAGTATCTCCTAGACGGCATCTGAATGAAGAAAGTAGTTGGATATACGTAGATAAGGTGCTTTCGTAGGCTTACCCTGCGCTTGAATTCGTAGCGCAGTGGGCAGAACGCTGTGCACCTGCCGTTGCGGTGAGAGAGTTCGTGGCTAGAATTCCGGCGCAGCCACATCAATGAAGTTTTTCTGGCGACGTCATTTCCGTGACGGATATGACGCCGGTCAGGTCTTGGGGTACCGGTGCACAAAACACTTTTGTGTTAAAAAAACACATTTTGTATACGTTCATAGCAGGAAGGAAGGAAGGAAGAAAGACTTTGTTGAGTGCCTGCAACAGACACAGTGTGTACACTGCGCCCGGACGTAGCCACTCGTCGATCCCGACGTCACCCCTACTCGGACCACACCTTCGCTACTGCTAACGGGGTTGGACGCCGCTGCCCCATAAGGGAGGGTGTCGCCCCGCAGCTTTCGCTCCGGTGCTGCTTTTCGAGGGCCGCCAGGACCTGCTGGACGGCTGATAGTTGGGTGTCCTTGTCACAACTGCGCACTGCTTCTTGGATCCTCGGCGGTAGGTCTGTCCTGGTTGCCGCCTCGTTAGGTCGCACTTCACAGTCCCAGAGTAAGTGGGCGGTCGAGGCCCTAGCATTGTTCCATAACACGCACGTGTCGTCCGTATAGAGTTCTGGCTGTATGTGCTTCATGACGACCGGGGTCATCAGTGAATTCGTCTGCAGCTGTCTGAACGTGGACGCTTCCTCCCTGTTTAGGTCGGGGTGAGGCGGTGCCAGCACCCTCCTACAATTTCTATAATATTTAGTGATACCCTGAAAGGTATCGTACCTGTCTTTCGTCTCGGTCCACCACTCTGCAGACGATTCAACTGCTGCCGCGCGGCCAGCTATCCTCGCGTGACTGCGTTCGCCGTCTCGTTGTGGTTGGTGGCGAGTTCCGATACCTCGTTCCCCGCATGGGCGGGAAACCACTTGATTGTCACCTTGCCTCCATCGATGTTCACCCACTCGAGCACCCCGCACCGCTTCACAGTACAGCCAACCCTTGGCCGAATTGCGCAGTGCACTCTTTGAGTCACTAAGCACCGTCGTCGTCTTTGGGTCCGCGATGGCCAGGGCGATGGACAGCTCTTCTGCTCGCTGCGCGTCTCTCGTGAAGATGCATCGCAGACGGATGATTAGAGCACCCGTAATTAGAGAACAAAAAATGGTTGCCATTTTTTTGGGTCACAGTTCTTTTTCAAATAAAATATATAGAAGAAATGCTAGAAATGATCCATTCATGGCATTGAAATACTTTACTAAGGCTGTATCGCCCTCGTATGCAACCACAGTGGGGTGTCATTTCTACGTTCCGTATACGTTTTGCACTTGAGCAAGAACCAAAGAGCGCCTGATCTATCTTTCTCCTTTCTCCTCCCCCCTCTCTTTTCTCTGACGCACACATTCACACGAAATTAAATGTTACGCACTGTCACCCGTTTCCTTAAATTGGGGTGCACTGTCAGAAGATATGGGGAGTCGACTCAAGAGAGCCAACAAACCCCACCGAATCTACAGGGCACAGGTGACAAAGGGGGTGGCCGTCTGATGTGCCGCTTTCGCCGACTAGAGCGGCAAGAATGAGCAAGAGCCTTGAACGAAAAACACAGCACAAAGACTTATATTTAGACAGGCAAGTTACAACACAAGCACGAGGTAACGGATCGATAATTACAGGCAACTTAGATGGAATTCAAATGCAAGAAACAGTCCAATTAGACAAAATGATACAAACAGGAGCGTTAACAAATGAATATTACGAATTGGAGCAGTTAACTAAAAAGAAACGAACAGTTCGATGCATATGAGAGACAGAGTCCCAGCATATTCACCGACCGGGCCGGACGATGCACCGCTGTCGGAGGCGAGTCGGCTACCTGGGAAGCGTGGCTTCGCTGTAGGCCAGGCCGTCCGAGACGATCACGGTCATTCGAGGCCCGGGAGCACGTTGGAGTCCTCCAGGGCGCGGGTCGCCGATGTGTGATGTACAAACTGGCAGGTGCCGTTGTCAATCACGACGTCCAAACGTAGCTGGTTTGCTTAGGCGCGGCTTCTCTTTTTATAGGCGCGCCGGTGCGGAGAGGGAGAGCACAACACACAACGCGCCCGCCGCCGTCAGCGAATAACTTCACTCTTCTCCCTTCTAGAATCTTCGACGCTCTTTAGAGCTGGCAAGGCCACGCGCACCTCCTCGAAAGTACTGGAAGCTTCGACGAAAGCGGAGCGGCGGAGGTTTTATTTTTGTTGTTTTCTTGCCGGCGAGCCGGCGGGCGATCGCGTTACTGCCTCTTCGTTCGCGAAGGTTCCAGCCTTGTCTCGGGGCGAATAAAACCGAGTGTAAGAAGAATTAGGCGCTGTACAATAAAATGAAAAATATATACGGTACTTTTAGACGTCGTGCGCTCGAGTTTGTGACACAGCCCCCCAGTTTCAGAATATTATGCAATAATATTCCCAAAACTCACAAAGTCGTGCGTACGCGTCGTTCACACTTAGTGAACCAAAGAGGTTGTGCTTACTAACACAGAATCGAGTACAGCCCAATGTTCTTCATAAGAATAATGACAGGTACAGAATTCGCGTACAAAACAGCGGTTTGGCGCAGATTTCTCAACAAATACACTTCCTAGGGACAACTCATGAGTTTAAGAACAATAAAGTTCTACCATTCGAATTAAGTCAGTGCCCATAATAAATGTCTGGCCAGTAGTCATTACAAGTGCGCAATTCGTGAAAATACATCGTGCGCTCCAGTGCAAAGGTCTCGTAGGCTCAAATACAATGAGTATACGTCAGTACTCAGAAATACATACAATGTTCTGGTACAATGAAACTCATAAGAAACATAACTAATATGTTGTTTACAAACAATAACATGCAACCGCAACGTTCACGAATGTCACCACTAGTAACGCCAACAATACACGGCATGTGCACTGTAGAACAGTGAAAGTAAACGTTACGCAGAACGCATCTAGTACGTGAATATACACTGTACAGCCAGAGTGATAAAATAAGTACAAGCTTCGCGTACAGTACGACAGAGAAACAATGAATACAACGTTCGAGTATACAGTACTCGACATGATATTACAACTCTGTCTTACACAATTCCACTCACATCCTACGTGAATACCTAAATTTGCATTCTTCATGCTTAGCCCGTGTCTATCGGGCGCTGGCGTAACTGCACCTGCGGAATTTTTCTCTCGGAGAAGTTTCGTTACAAATGTCGCGCGGAGCGACAAACTCTTTGGCGTCCGCCGTGATACCGGGCCCGCGACAATGCTCCAGTGTCTGGGCCTTCGTCTTGTAAACGGTGGAGCGTCTAGCGACTTGGCCTTCCCTCGGCTTTCCTCGTGCGATAACTGACCGGTGTTTCTTTACACCTGCCAGATGTCTGTAATGCCGGCGCACACGTTTGCTCCTGAGCTTGCGCCCAAACCTGCACTCTTTGTTTCGGCAGCCTGGCTGTTTTCCGAGTTTCTGAGTGCCGGTTTTCAAACGTTTGTTCTTTCCACGACCTTCGGCACTTATTTTCCTTCTGTGCGGTTCCATCGCAGGGGCCGCAGACTTTGGGCACCGGAAATGTGCCAGCTTCGCTTTTGCCGGGGCTCGCGTTACGACGAGCACGGCATCGCCTCTCTCCGAAGCATCGAATCGGGGTTCTTCTTTCGAAACAGCGGGTGGTTTCTCTCCCACCGCTGAAGTCACAGGATCGTCGCCGGCGCTTATGTACGGCGCGTTCCCTCCGCGGAGTGCGGCTCCGCTTCGCACGGGGGTTTCAAACTTGACCTTAGAGTCAGTCTCTTTGCTCCTCGAGCTGTCAGTTTCGAAAGCGACGCTAGTCTGCCCAGCGAATTCGCAGTATCGAGCTGGATCTTCCTGCACAAAGACGTGCAACTACCCGTGTCTTTCGGAAAGACAACGGTTTCCTCGGGCACTTTCCCCGCAATATCGGGTACCCCTTCGTCTAGAGGGTTCGGCCCCGACATCGTGATGGCATCCACAACCGGGATGTTATCTCCATCCTGAAGCTCCGCATCACCTGTAGGATCATCGACCTTCCAGGTCGGAAGTGGTGGGCTTTCGCACAATTCTGGAGGCGTTTCCTCCTTGGTGATTGCGGATACTTCCGCCTCTTCGCCTCCGGAGCTATTCTGGCCTTCTTTTGCCTTCTCACGGTTAGTACTTTGGCCACTATTCTCATCTCTCGAATTTTCATCATTGAGTTCATCTTTCCGATGGAACTCATTTCGCACAATCTCTGTGCTCCTATTCCTGTCTTCAGACAGGAAGCCACAGCTGCCTCTCCAGCCGACTTATCGGGGTATGGCTCCTCAATAAGCGGCTCTTCCACCTCCACGGGTGGCGGTTCTTCTGGGGCAGTTAAAGTTATCGGGTCGTCGGCATCTCTGACTCCGTCGATGTTGCCGAGGATGAGGTCATACATTGACCTCTCCATACACAAGGCGGTCACACTTCCGCTGAAGTAGGGAGTTTCCACCTCGATCTGAGCTACCGGCAACTCTCGCATTGAGCCATCCATAAAGAACACTGGGTTTGTTTCCCCAGTGAACTCCTGCTCTCGGACTAAGTCCGTTCGCACAATAACTGTGCTGGTGCCGGTGGAGCGCAAAACGGTAATGGTTTTGCCTGACAATTTTCCCTCAGCCACCGGCACTGTCTTCGACCCGAATGCCGTAATGGCACCCACGACGTGAATTTTCTTGCCCCTTCTCAGCTCCTCAGAGCTATCAGTAGCATTTAACTGCTTAGGTGCCCTGAGAGGTGCGCATTTGCGCAAATCCTGGCGCCTTTCATCGTTGCTGCTCCTGCATGTCGCAGCCTTATGTCCAGCCCGCCCGCACTTAAAACATCTGGAAGCACTATTTCTCTTAAAGCTGCTCCAGCAGTCCTTGGCAATGTGCCCTAACTTGTTACAAGAGTAACATTTCAGCGGGGGTTTTTGGCTGGCCCTACTTCGGTCCGCTACCGCGTTTCCGAAATTTACCTTAACCTTTCAAGGTTTTGTACTAAGACACCGGCGACCTATTATCTCCTGTCATGCTCCGATCTGCTGACTGAGCAGTCGAGCTTCAAACGTTGAGCATCAACATTTGCTCCTGTTAGCTCCTCTTTGCTTGCTTTCTCCTTTCGTTCCAACCGAAGTTGTCTCCGAAATTGTTTCTCTCTTTTCCTCTCAGCTTCTGTTCGTGCTGCCTGTCTTGCTCTCTTAACTTTCTCGTTTTCTTTTTTTTCTTTCTGAGCAACCCACTTTCGTAGTTCGGCCCCTGACAGGCCCAGTTGGCAGCCAACGCTACAATTTTCTCTAAATCCATGATTGCAAATTATCGCAATCGAGTTACGATACCATAGCCTCTAGCTAGGAATATCTACTACAGAGAAAGTTAGCAAGAGCACCCCGCTTATAAAGGCACTAACAACCTATGCCAAAAAGTTCCAGGCTCTTTCTCCTCCTCACCGCTCACATCAGACGTCCTGCCGTTGGACGCCAGAAATTGTCACCCGTTTCCTTAAATTGGGGTGCACTGTTCAGAAGATATGGGGAGTCGACTCAAAAGAGCCAACAAACCCCACCGAATCTCCAGGGCACAGGTGACAAAGGGGGTGGCCGTCTGATGTTGCGGCTTTCGCCGACTAGAGCGGCAAGAATGATCAAGAGCCTTGAACGAAAAACACAGCACAAAGACTTATATTTAGACAGGCAAGTTACAACACAAGCACGAGGTAACGGATCGATAATTACAGGCAACTTAGATGGAATTCAAATGCAAGAAACAGTCCAATTAGACAAAATGATACAAACAGGAGCGTTAAACAAATGAATATACGAATTGGAGCAGTTAACTAAAAAGAAAACGAACAGTTCGATGCATATGAGAGACAGAGTCCCAGCATATTCACCGACCGGGCCGGACGATGCACCGCTGTCGGAGGCGAGTCGGCTACCTGGGAAGCGTGGCTTCGCTGTAGGCCAGGCCGTCCGAGACGATCACGGTCATTCGAGGCCCGGGAGCACGTTGGAGTCCTCCAGGGCGCGGGTCGCCGATGGTGTGATGTACAAACTGGCAGGTGCCGTTGTCAATCACGACGTCCAAACGTAGCTGGTTTGCTTAGGCGCGGCTTCTCTTTTTATAGGCGCGCCGGTGCGGAGAGGGAGAGCACAACACACAACGCGCCCGCCGCCGTCAGCGAATAACTTCACTCTTCTCCCTTCTAGAATCTTCGACGCTCTTTAGAGCTGGCAAGGCCACGCGCACCTCCTCGAAAGTACTGGAAGCTTCGACGAAACCGGAGCGGCGGAGGTTTTATTTTTGTTGTTTTCTTGCCGGCGAGCCGGCGGGCGATCGCGTTACTGCCTCTTCGTTCGCGAAGGTTCCAGCCTTGTCTCGGGGCGAATAAAACCGAGTGTAAGAAGAATTAGGCGCTGTACAATAAAATGAAACATATATACGGTACTTTTAGACGTCGTACGCTCGAGTTTGTGACACGCACATTGTCATCCTTGTTCGCAGTATTGCTGGGCAGCAACGCATCTTCGCCGCTAAAATAAACTGTTTGAGCGGTTATCTATAACTAAAGCCTCTTAAAACAGTGAGAAGCTAACCTCCCCAGTTTCATGAAAATCTTTTTCGGTTTCTCTTAGAATGAAAAGTTACAGCCGTATAGTACAAATATTCTGAGAAAAACTACCCGTTAGAAGGCATAACAACATGCTGGAAGCTTGCCTGGATATTTTTTCGAATACTCGAAGTGCAATTTGCCACAACTATCGACACCGGGAATTATTAAGTAGCCTAATGCTACACTACTAAGTTTCTGACAAAAGTTTATCAGAGCTTGTAGCGCTTCCTGATCTCTAAAGAAATATCCCCATTCTTACACATTTATAAAGCAACCTCAATAACCATCATTAAAACTGGTTTCGCAGTAAAAAGAGACGTGGTGTTGCCAAAACTGGCGTAGCTCTCCAGAAAATCTTGTACCTGTTATTTTGACACCTTGTTGCTTACACATCATGTCTTTGAAGACTGAAAACACACGTTATCTGGATATCCCCTGTTCAGTGAAAACAAACGCAACGGAACAAGCAGGCCTTTTTTTTTATGGCCCCAAGCGTAGGGATTGGTTTATCCTTCATAAATTTCCATGGAAAACGATAAACGAAAGCTTCGATGGGCAGAGGACGTTAATAGGTGCATTTTATTGCGTCTAACGGTGCCTATCCAAGTATATTACGGGACGCACAATGGATTCCCTGAGTGGCTCCGGCGTCCATTCCGAAGAAGCGTCATTTAATCTCCGCACGGGGCATTTATACGAAAGCCACCATGGTCTGTGTCGGCGCTGGAATGAAATGCGGAGTTGTTACGGGCGGAGCTGGCCATAACCTCCCGTATAAAACCAGGGTCCAACGTCTTTCTTTTATACTCTCGGTTTCTTCCCAAGCCATTGGCTACATACGCCTTGCAGATTCGATGTATCTAGGCTGACAGCCGGTGACAGCACGCCTGAAAGGCAATACAACTGACCGTTCCAAAGAGCGCTCTTGCCCCAGAAGTCTGGATTTCGTTTTTCAGACCGTCACTCCACGCTTCCCTCCTCGCGTGGGTTCGGCATGTTTGTGTGCGAACAGTCCGCACAGTCATCTGGGCTCTAGTATTCCTCAACGGCCTGCTGATGTCACACCTTTTGCCTCTCTAGCCCCCCCCCCCCCCCCTCACTACCCCCCCCCCCCCCCCGGCCGGTCTCATCCTTCGCTACCGCTTTCTTCCCGCGCATTTGTAGTTGTACTTGCAGGCAAACTGGAAAAAACAACTCTCACAATTTTGTATTTCTCTTCTTGCAGAGTAGAAGCTCGGTACATTTTATGCTTTCAGACCATTTTATTATAATTAGAACTTGCCTTAACAACGCGCCTAGCTCTGGAATGTAGCACCTGCGGGAGAGGCGTTATACACCTGGTCTATCATTGCGCTAGTGAGCGTAGGTGTCGTCATTCAAAGCTTTCTCCCGTAGCTGTTCTTCCTGATACAACTGTTAACTACTTTTCTCCCCAAAGTACGGGGTTTGAATTGTGTGCGTGCGTAAGACCATCCACGCCCACTCCCCCCTTCCGACGAAAAAAGCATATTAATATGAAATTCAGCAGCACAAAAGGAAAAATAGGGAAAGAAGTAAAAAAAACACACACAGGGAGCGCTGCCATTGACCATACCGCTGTAAAAAGTGGGCCAGTTATATCCAGCTTCGGTAAGCTGCATTACGCGCTGTTGACTGCACTGTAAACCAGGGGTTCAGCCGAGTCGGTGATTTTAGCTTATTGTTGATTGAGTGATACGTTACACAGCACAAAGACCAGAAGTAACTGTCAAGAGGACACACTTGAGAAAATAAAATATGGGTTTCAAGCTGCGATATTTATAGAATATAAAAAATCATTGATAAAACTTCAAAGCTTCCAAACATGGAGTTACCCCGTAATTTATAATTTAGGCGCGTGCAGACGCTCGCCAGTGCTTTCCTTGTTGGACACGTTTGGGTTCATTGCCAGTTGGTCCTATTTCTGTGACGTAGTCATTTAGCTAACGCGATTACCTCCGGTTTCAACACGTACTTTCTTTTGTCCGGGACGTAACAAAAGACGCAGCTGTACGGCCAATAACACTCGCTTGAAGTGTATCTCGGTACCCACTTAATAGGGCGTCGTTTCTTCGTATTAAGCTTTTCCCATGTGTTGATTGAAGTGGCACTTGACGACGTCTTGTGACGCTACATCGTAAACGTATAGTGAATCTTAGGCAGTCGTGATTACACCGAGAAAGAAGAATGCCTGCCGCCACGGTTCGTAACGAGGTGGTGGTACGGCGCTGGCATCGCAAGTTGTTTTACCCTCGGGAGATGGCGGCACCTCCCTCTAAAGCCCTGTTCGCTTCGGGGACTTTCCCGGAAATCCTGGGATGGATGGTGATGCCGCCAGCCTTGTTTTTTCCCGTCCCTTCTCTAATGGCGAAGCCTGGGAGTGCGTGCTTGGCTTTACGCGATGGTCTTGGTTGCAAGACTTTGGCGGTGCGGGGTCATCAGCGTTCTTTAGACGCAGCGTTGCCAACTTCATGTGGGGACTCATTTTGTTTCATTATGCCCGCTTTGTGCAATGCCTCTTGAAGAAAGGACGGTGGTGTCGGCGAATTGACTCGTTGCGATAAATGCACTGATATTCTGATCGTACGCCTATTTGCAGTAGCTGTGGCGCATAGTCCCGGTTTTGTGCATCGAGCCGTCAACAGTCATCTTTTTAAGCTCTATTACAGGACATCCCTTACTTATCGCCGCTTGCCAACTCTCGGTTTCCCTAATTCTTGATAGTCTTTAGAGGAAATTGACTGAGACACTGGTTCTTTCAAAGCTCCCACTTTCCTTGGCTGAAACGTATCAGGCTAGCCAAAACTATATTTTTTTCGTGCTAGTCAATTTATTGTTATTTCTTAAAAATGAGCACCATAGGAATGTTTTCTAGGACGAAGACGTGAAAATATTTATACTCGGCTTTTACCATTGTTAATTTGGCCGCCTTTCCTCCCGGCGGCGTTTTTAGGCCAGGACTGTCGGCTGTCGCTGTGGGGCACATCGGCTCAATCCGTCGTTGATGGTCTCGAGGGTCACAGCTGAACACAGCAGGCTCCCAACCGAACAAAGTGGGGCGATTGATGGTGGTTTTTGATGCCTTGATAGTGGGAGCATTCCCACACGGAGCAGAAAAGGTGTCTAGGGCTGCTGCTGCATGCGCGGCAGCAGCGACGGTATTTTGCTAGTAAAAAGAGACGTTTGTGATTAGGCTTCGGGAAAAAGATTGCCTCGAGTCGGTACTACGTTGAGGCATCCGCTCGTTGAGGAAGTGTGCAGTTGGGAAGTGTTGTTCTTTGGCTTCTGTAGTATTAGGGTACGAGCATGCAAGTAAAATGTGCGTCACTCGGTGTTGTCAGTGCTTTTTACTGCTCCTTCTTTGAATTTCTCGTGAATTGTTGTGGCTTCTGCCGTTGGGGCAAGGTGAGTTGGGTTTAGGGTGAGTACGTCGACGCGTTCATTGCCAGGATGCGAGGGTAGGATGCGTGGATTGGTGTCTATACGATCGAATGAGGGTAGTGCTTTTGTGGGACAGAGTGGGGGGATGGCTGGAGTTTGTGCCGGCAGTAGCACAGAGATGTACGCCCGACATGGAAATCGCTTGTAGTAATGCAAATACTAATGTCATCATCTTCAGAGTCGCAGAAGCTTTCCGGATGGCAAGGCAAATAGCTGCATCTTCCGACACCGCGCTCTTACGCAACCACGTCCAGCTGCCGATTGGTTCCCTATGCCTGTTTTTTTCGCCTATATCACAGGGTACGGGGCGCTCGCTGGAGTGTACCCCTTTTTATTCTCAGAGTTCCTTCCGTCCACAGACCAGCGTCTCCTCCACGGTAACCTAGGTTTAGAAAAACACAGTTCTAAACATATTGCTTGCGATCACACACCTTGCGTTGTATCACTCACTCACTCACTCACTCACTCACTCACTCACTCACTCACTCAACTCACTCACTCACTCACTCACTCACTCACTCACTCACTCACTCACTCACTCACTCACTGCATGTTCCTCGCAATATACGTCAGACGAAGGCCAATTAGCTGATTGGGCCACCAGGACAAGTCCCAGCGCCCGGTCCTTATATTGTTCCTTCACCGGCCGTTACTGACACAAGCCGGTAGATCGGAGACGACCTCTGACAGATCGTTCGCGACCCGCGACTTGCTTCTCCCTACACTTCCCCTACTCGTTCTCTCCTACGGGGCAGTGCATCGTCTTAGTTAACGTTCCATTTGTTCTCACCGCTCCCGACTCGAGGTGACCAGAACGAAAGCCCATGTTTTGCTTTATCTTTCACGTGGGGTCTGTACACCTCTTATTGCTGAGTGAATATTCGACCACGAGGAACGGGGGGTGACCATGTCGTTGCCCTTTAGAGATAGATTGTTTCTCTTGGGAGCATTTGGCCTCCACCGTTGGGTTCATTTCGCGGGTTTCGGAACACAAGAGTACCACTAGATTCTTCTGCAGCCGTCGCTAGTAATAATGTATTGTGCCGGGGGTTGCTGTAGTATTGGTGCAGCTTGTGCCTCAACCTAACCGCTGATTGATGTGTGGCTGCCACCGTACGTGCATTGCCGAGCCCGGAGCTGCCTTCGCCTTCTACTTGCTGATATGTTTTCTCTTTCTTTATTTCCTGCCCTCTGCATTCTACCAGCTTCACATGATTTGCGGTATCCCGTGCTGTTTCTTTTATCTTCCTGCAAATCACTGATGCCCGAAAGGCAGCCCAAGCATGTCGAGCCTACCGAGAACAGCCACTGTTGCTTATTGCAAGGAACGCGTCTCGCAGAAGTGGTCGTTTGAGTGGCAGTGTATTTAATTTGCGCCTATGCTCACAACCACATTGCTTCCGCTCTTTCATATTCTCAGTAATCGACAGATTTCTTGCAAGACGGAACGTGTTCCCTACATACCGGCTGATGGGATCAATATCAACAAGGACAAACCGATAGGTACGTCTGTATGGGGTAATTGGCCCTCGATAATTGAGCCACACTTATTAAGCTATCATTTTTCATGCGCATATCTCCACTCGTTTTGATAAAGTATCTGTCTTGAGCGAGCCCAGCAAGCTCCAGCACATCGCCACTATGTAGAGAACGTTGCAGTGGAATTGTGAAGAAAAAAATAGCAAATAGCGTTTATTGCATAACCAACGGAAACATGCATTTTTAGTCCGTGTCTCGAGATATTGTTTCAGGGAAACAAGCCTGATAACAGAATGGCGTGAATTTGTTTCGGGGATCAGAAGTCGCTTTGCGACGCGCTTTTTAATTTCAAGCGCCCCTTAGTTGAGCCTTAATTACACGTTGCGACTTTTTATACACCGTTGGCTACTAACCTTTCTTCGTTACCAAATTAATGATTAAGCGTTATGTTCGTTCATGTTGCGCGAAACGGTATATTTTCAAGCAAAGTTCTCTATGGCTTGGATCCAGCAGATCCTCTTCGGCAACAGAGTTATGTTGACAAGAATCGCACGCGAACGCAGCGCCACGTTGCGGTGCCCAGCGATATCCCCAGAATCGTAAAACTGTGCGCCTCACAATAATAAGCGTATCGAAAAAATCACAAAAATTTAGGAACAAATCTTAGGGCCTTCATATTTCATTATGACGGCTTTTATTTCCCATGGAGCACGCGAGCTATACGTTCGCACTATCCAGAACGACAAGATGGAGAACGTAGTCGACATCTTCACGGACGCCGCCGTGCGCGGCAATGAGGCTGCGATTGCATGGACATCTTCGGACGCCCCCTTGCTAAATGGTTCCCGGAAGACTCCCAGTACATATAGCCTAGCTGAGGAAGCTGAAATTATGCGTGTCCTGGCCACTGGCCATTCCACCGCGACCGTTGTGACTCATTCTCATCCCGGAAATTTGGCATCATTACGGATTCTCACGTCACCTTTACAGAATTTAACAGAACATCTTCACCTAATTATACGGCCACGAATATACTACATGCCATCCGAGACCTTCAACTGGAAGGCATCGCCATCCGCATCGTCTGGCCCTCTGGACACACGCCTGGGGCACATGGAAACCACGCGGCTCACACCGCCGCCCGGGAGAGACTTGACACACCTACAGTGGTTTCCAGTGCCCAATTGCAATACGTACCACAACCAGACTGGCAACATTACCTGTGGAAATTCAAAGGAGAGAGTCGCAACAGTTTTCAAGATACCACCCTGGTGGGTGTACTGGGCCCGCTCAAGACGCTCACATGCTCGGGGGAGGTGTTAGCTAATAAGATTTTTGCTAACACGGCCCTAACCCCTCATGTAGTACATAAATGGACCCACGGAGCCAGCTCGCACATCCAACGCTGCCCGTATTGGGACGAAAAGAGCATCCCCTAACCTGTATCATTTGATATGGCACTGTGCACACTTCAAGACCGGTCGGAAGCTACTATTGGACCTCGGTTCTCCACCTGCAGATGAAGCAGTGTATTTGCAACGCGTTCGAGAGGACCCCTCAGTGCTAGAGAAAGTTATTGAATATTCACTAACAAGTCGTCTCTACAAGTTGGTGTAATAACCTGGACCCACTCCTGTCATAAACCTATCATCTATCTCTTCACGAAAATTGTGAACTATATGTTCACGAAATTTAAAATGCTATCCACCATTTCAAGTGATTTGACCCTTGAACATGCTTTTTTTATTATTCCCTCCCTTCCTGCCTGTCCCTCTCCTTCCCCAACAGGGCATTCATGCCCCCTCATGCATAATAAGATATTGCTCCTCCTACCATGGAAGGAATTCTTTTAGCAGTGCTATCCTGTTTTAGGAGGGAAGCCAAATTTAGGGGCATCATTTAATCTTAGGTCTTAGTAACATGCCTTTACCACATTGGAATTTTGCACATTAAAGCACGTCCATTTTAGGAGGGAGTATCATTAGAGAACCTCCCAGTTTGTGCCCCGTAGGTGAGTGCCCGTAACTTGGAGGCACACTAAAAGGGTTCAACTTAAATTGAGGATGACTCAGGGAGCAATGGAACGGAAGATTATAGGTGTAATATTAAGAGACAAGAAGAAAGCGGAGTGGATCAGGGAACAAACGCGTGTTAAGAACTATAATTAGAAATTAAGAAGGAATCGGTGTGGGCAGGACATGTAATGCGAAGGCAAGGTAACCGTTGGTCATTTAGGGTAACAGAGTGGATCCTTAGCGAAAGCAAGCGTGCCAGGGGGCGGAAGGACGTTAGATGGGCAGATGAGATCAAGAAGCTTGCGGGAATAGATTGGTCGCAGGTAGCACAGGATCGGGTATTTGGAGATCTATGGGAGAGGCCATTGCCCTGCAGTGGGCGTAGATAGGTGATGATGATGATGATGATCAGCATCATTACAGAAAGGACTCTATTGTTTCACTGAAACAGTCACGAGACAAATTATGTCACAATTACCGTTATGACGACTGTAAACGTAACGGCCAGTTTTATTCACTTTTCAGAAATTACATAGTTCACAGCGAAGTTTCCAAATATTGCAGAATACGACAGTATAACTGTGAATACATGGGCTTCTACGGGAAGGAAAGTTCAAGACCCAGTTTGTCCACTGAAAATAAAACTATAGCTGGTAAAAGATTGATGTAGTATTTAACCAAAAAGTATTCCGAATCGCTCATTAGAAACAAACGTGTGTTGCTTCGTGCACCCCTTAGACTACGACACGCTCAAATATATTGTAGCTCACATTGAGGCCCGGCGTGACAGCTCCGCTATCCATCATTCTTTACAGAGTGGAAGGGCACTGAGTTTTTATGGCGTGGTTCCACAACTTTCGCACTTCTGCAGATATAACATTCTGGGGCAACCTGATTCACGTTCGTTCTTGGTGTGAAAGCAAAGCCTCATTTCGGTGCTTTTGCGTCATTAGCGGGAACAAATTGATCTTGCTGGTTCTGTTAGCGCGTGCACCAGGGTGAGTATAGATTCATTGCTTACAAAGATTTATTCTGTAGCTCTCTGAGCGATTGCGTGCTACTGAGTGCGTAATTAGCCCTGTGCTAGGCTTCAGATTACTCACACAAAGTTCCTTTTGGTGAACTTCTAGTTCTAGCACACTAAATATAGAATATGGGTAGTTGCTTCAGGGTGCGCACATTACGTGATCCACTGTCTTGCTCTAAGCTACCGCGTTGAGGTTTTTGAAAGGAACTTAAGTCTTTTGAAGTGGCCTTAGAACCAAGCAGTTTGGTTGGACGTCGTGTGAAGCATTAGGCATTTTGAATTCGTTGTGGGCACTATCCGCCAGAAAACAGGAAAACTAGAAGGTACGTTTTTCTCTTTTGTTTATACCTCATAATAATCTATGTGCCCATTTTCGAACAATCTGCTTCCCACTCGCTTGGTTAACCTACGCGAGTATGATGTCGTGTCAACGTCATATGCTCTATCAACAGCCTGCAACCAGAGAAGAGGTGAAAATGAGTTATTTGAGCTCATTGATCGGCATTCATATCAGCTGAAGCAAGCGCGGGGGGGGGGGGGGTGACACCTGCAAGTGCGGGCCTCCAACCACCCGGGAAAAGCCCAAGTTAGTCACCAGCTGGCGCCACTAAACTGTTCTCGCCACGTATCCCTCTCTTCAGTCATGTCTTATCGGCAGTCGAATGAGAAGCTCTCAAAAAGAACCGGGAAAACTGACTAAGAAAACGAAGGAAATAATTGCGAAACGTAAGGACATGAATGTGCCAAGTTCGAGGAAACAAATTGAGTTAACAGAGTGGTCTAAATAGATTGACTGAATTTAAAACAAAGGATATTCGTCCATATAACACGGCAGTGATTGAGGAAACGCTGCGAATTGGAGGAAGTTTGAAAGCAACTAAGAGGAAGCTTGCCATCGGCAAAGACAGAATGTACGCACTCAGAAACGAACAGGGTAACAGTACGCACAACATGGACGAGATTATAAAGGCAGCAGAACGATTCTACACCAGACTGTATGCCATCGACGTTATATCGGGGAAAGCTGCTGAGAGTACGAGCTTAACTTGGGATGCATCACTAGTTACTAAAGATAATGTAGGAATGGCTCTCAAGGACATCAACAGAGGAAAAGCTGCAGGCGACGATGGCATGCACGCAGATGTATTGAAGGAGGGAGGAGATACAGTATTGAAAAAGCTTGCTGCACTATTTCCAGAACGCTTAAGAACTAAGAACGTGTCCATGGCGTGAAACGCCAACATTATTCGTATTTATAAAAGGGAGGTATCAATGACCTTAAGAATAAAGACCTATCAGCCTACTCTGAGTTGTTTACAAGCTGTTTACGAAGGTTGTAGTTAAACGCATTGGAGACAGCCTGGATTACCGACAATCCAGAGAGCAGGTTGGGTTTCGAAAAGGGTACTCAACAATAGACCAGATCCATGTTGTCAATCACGTGATAGAAAAATCCGCAGAATACACTAAACACATTTACATGGCTCCTGATTAAAAAAATTGATCAAAAAATAGCGCGCCGACTTGGAAACGACAGCAAAAAAGGACGACGGGGTCGAAGGATCCTTCGACCCCGTCGTCCTTCTTTACTGTCGTTGTCCAAGTCGCGATCTATTTTTTTAATCATAATGCACCAACTTGCCCTACAGATTTGCTTAATAAAGTACCATTTACTTGGCATCTACAGTTTCACTAAGTACAAGCCGCAGCCATGCTAAAAGCAATAAAGATCGAGGGAATAGAAGAGACATACGTAAGATTCCCAGACCACATATATAGAGAACGTACGAGCAGGATAACACTTCACAAGCAAAGCGATAAATTACCCATGCAAAGGGGTGTGAGACAGGGAGACACCACCTTGCCAAAACTGTCCACAGCATGCCTGGAGAGGCTATTCAGAAAGCTTGACTGGGAAAACACAGGGTTAAGAAGAAACGCAGAATACTTGATTCATTTCAGGATAGCAGACGACATAGTATGCTGAGTGGGACTGCAGAACACCCCGAGAAAGTTCTTGCCGAACTACAATCACAAAGCATAACCATGGGGCTAAAAATAATATGAATAGATCTAAAGTAGTGAGGAATACGCACACCGAAAGCGCCCTCTTCAGGTTAAAAGCGCTGGTAGAAGTTAAAAAAATAACTACGTTGGACAGATGGTTAGGGTGACCCCAACCACGAGAGACAAATTCGGAGCAGATAGGTATAGGCTGGGGACCACTAGGCGAGTACTCCCAAATAATGAAAAATAAGCTACCTCTATTACTCTGTGAGTAGAATGCAGCGCAATTAACGGGACGAAGCGAAGACGAGACAAACACAAACGCTTACACAAGCGAGTGAATTCCATAGATAAAAAGAGCGAAAAAGAAGGGGGAAAGGGGCCGCATATATAAGTTTTTTAACGCAGCACAGGGGGACAACCGAAGACAAGTGATAATGGAAAATTTCGAGTGTAAGTTCGAAATTCTAGAGATTGTAATCTTTAGAATTGAGAGATATGCCAGCGTTGGGCGCTTCACGTTCGACTTTACTGAGTGCTACTAGAGTCTTTCATACTGTAGTCTCATATACAGGGAAAGCAACTCTACACAGGCGGATAGAACGTCCCGTTGTGCGTGGTGCGTGCGTGCGTGCGTGCGCTTTCCATGAGAATTTTCGTAGGTTGTTTTGGTAAAGTGATGCAATCAGCATTCCCTTTTGCTTGAGGTGGTAGCATGCCCGATGCCGCAGGTGCCGCAGCTTGTGGTCGGCGATATATCCCTGCTGCGTCTCCTTACACGCTTTGATTGGTAGGGTATACGGACCATAAAGACGATGCCCACATTGCGTTATTGAAAGAATTACCCTTTAGTAACTCGCGCAACTCCACTACGACCTTAAACATGTTTGGTTTTCCCAGGAAAAGACGAACATAATAAACTGCGGTTAATTCCTCTGTAATAGGAATCGGTAAAACACGAAAGTGAAATGTGCAGCAAATTCTGCAGCGAAATGAGCATGATTTGCGGGTCGGCGGCTGCATTGTAGCTGTACTTGGCGAGCGACGTCCTGCTGCGGGTCGCTTTCTGCAAAGGTGTGCGGCGTCATTTCCGTGACGGATATGACGTCGGTGAAATCTTGGTGTACCCCGGCATAAAATATTTTCGTGTGAAAATATAAATCGCGAAAACGAACAACCCTAAGTATAACGTACTCCTTAGTACTAAAGGTTGCTTCCTCACAAGAAGACCCTGTGCGCAGAGGTGCACCCTTTACAGGCTGCTTGCTTTGTCGGACTGGCGTCACTTCCGTGACGGATATGACGTCATGTAAATCTTTGTGTATCCCGGAATAAAACACTTTCGTGTTAAAAACGGTCCAACATTGTGGCTACACACCGTCAGCAGTAATGGAATAGGGAAGAAATTAAAACAGAGTTAGAAGTGCGTTAACTCGTTGTTAGCATTCAAATGGTACAATAAAACGGAACAGGAGTCATCAAGAAATACCACAGTCATGTGTCTGACCGGTGGCTTGATGGTGACGACACAGTGGTTGGGCGAAAAAGTGGCTTTTCCGTTTCATTAGTATCTTGCGGAACTGACTGAATTTGATTTTAAAACTGCACAAATTTTAATGAAAAGAAGCGGTATTTTGAACGTAGAAAAATTTTATTTCATTTATATTGTGACTGAAACTACTACTTTTTTAGAAACACTTTGCCATTATTTCAGCTCTTTGAACCGGTTCGCGAACCAGTTCAAGCTTCTGAACCAGTTCCCTGAAATGGTTCGGTGCGTGATTTAGTCGAAGCGGAACTGTACTGGCGACGTGATCATACGCACGTTGCTCACTTTGGAGAGGTGACATCAAGCCAGCCGGACAGTTGACATTAGCGTTGGCACTGGCCCCATGGAGTTTTCCGACTTGATAGGGTAGCATCGACTCCTGGCTACCTGAAGCACCGGCCGCCCGTCGTCGCAGCGCAAAATAGAGCGTGCGGTGAATGCAGGCCAGAGGATGCAGCCAAAGAGAATAAAATGGGATTGCACAGTGGCGAAATGGCGACACTTGTCGAGGACGTAAAGAGCAACCGGCAGCCCATGCCACTGCCCAAGCTAGCAAACGTGACCAGTAGACGGTTAGAAGGCAATGCACGGTTGACACTGTGTGCGAATGTGTGGCGAGAAATGTCGTGTTCCGGGCGGCTAAACCAGAGCAATCTGTGCGCATCAGTCCAAACGTTCGCGTTCGTGCGGGGGAGGAAGGTGATGCTCACGCGTTCTCACATATCTACCCTAAGACCTTCAGTTATTTTTTTCGTTGTAGCCGTATGCTATCCTTTGAATGGTTAATTCAATTACTCGTGATTTGTCCTGCCCGAAATTATCCCTACTGCACCCAAATATTAAAAGGTAGGGAGTGGGTCGCGACCATTTCTTCTCTTCCTCAACATATAGCTTACTTAAAGAAAGCTCGCATAATACTGGCAAGCTTGTTATTTCTTAAGGAACCCTATTTCGATTTACCTGAGGTTGAATGTTGTTTGAATGTTGTGGTTATGGTCATTTTAAGTGGAAAAACCAGAACATGAAAGGACTTCCGCAAGAATCAATAAACGTTGGAGGAGACGACTGGAGGATACACGGCATTTTTCTTGGAAAAGCAGCAGTCCACGCTCCCATGTTGTCGGCGCAAATGAAGTGGAGATCAATTCCGGCATCGGTGTCCTCCCTTTTCTACATGTTCTCTCGCAAAACACATTTCGTGTGGCAGCATATGCAAATACACGAACAACGTCGAGAAAATAAAAGATGCTGCGAAAGAAAAGTAAGATTCTAGGACATCGCGTCGGCGACGGTGCGGAGTACATGCCCCGGATAGCGTTCGTAGTCACGTACCAGCATTTTCCGCAAATGTCGTGCCAGCAATGTTTTGAGCGAGAAGTCCTCTTGGGATTCCCCGTGGAATGCAACTTTCTCTCTATCTCTTTTTTTTCTCTCTTTCACCGGCCCCTAATGCTGTGAACGGGGCTTGAGCATGCGAGTTTCCGCACGGCGCAACCTTCAAGAAGAAATGCGAAGCCAGGGAGCCTCTTCTTCGATCCTTCGCACGTGATGCATTAGTAAACATCGCACGACTGAGGTAGAAGGAGCAGCATCTATGTAGCCCTTTGAAGAAAGCCGAAGCAAAAAAAAAAACATCTGAGGAAAACGTGGCGGTAAAAAAGGAAAATTTGTCCAGGCGTTGGAGCCTTTCTCCTTTCGCGCAGATGGAGAATAGTCCCACTTGGCCCTTGGTTTTTGTAAGACACGGACTCTCACGGTATACAATGCTTTTAAAGAAATGACAGTCATGGCGCAAATGAGCCGTTGAAGCGAAGAACTGTCGTCGTTTTGGTATAGCGTAGAACGAGTCGGTCTCCCTGTAAATGCATTCCTGGTGCTAAACTTCCTGGTGCTGAAAACCGCTGTGTGTGTAAATGTACAACGGGAGTTCACAATTTTGTGCCACTGAGCTTTCGCGGCAGTTGTTTGCTCCTTCGCTGCAGGTACTTCTTGATCGCTGTAGTATTGGAGATAGGAATCGGCTTCGAGAAAATAGAATGAGTTAACAGAAAAAAAAAACAAGAGGATGACAAATTGGACATATTTCAACTGCTGTTCGAAACACGGAAGGTACCTTGAAAAGATGACCCTTCCGAGTGAAATCTTGTTTGATAACTGGTAGCCCACCGGAATTTATTAAAGAAACCAAAAATCGTGCCCCATAGTCATCGGCTGTAGGTGCTGCGGGTATAGGAAGTACATGAGGCTACGCTATATCATTGCTGTGCTATAACCCGATGGAACTTATCGTTCAATTATATTGCGACAAATAAGTGGCTTTACACTCTTTGAAGGTGGATGACCAGTGGATCTGTTTTGGGGCTATAGGCCGTAAACGTTTGCTCAAACCGCGCAGTCACTCCAGGAAGCGTTCAAAAGGAATGGAGCCTAGTCAAAGTCTTGCGTTCTCGTCCTGGCGGCTTTCGGGGTCCCGACAAGCATCGCGCTTACGATCGGCGACGCGGCCGGATCGTCTTCGGTGGTCTCCTTCGTGCTCATACCCATTGCCGCCTTTTTCTTTATGAGAAGTCTTCACTGTGAAACACACAAGGTTGGAAAGCAAGCGTGCAAATACCAAGCGTACTCCGATCTTTTTAATGGCAGCTGCACTTCTAAATACTAATTTACTACTGCGAATGAATTTTTTTAGGGGCAGTATACGCCCTCTTATATGAAATTATGGCGAGCAGGCGGCAGAAGGGAGACGATGCGCAGAAGTGAGGAAGAGTGCCGACATTTTTACTCCTAGGGACGCAAAAAAAACGAGAAATTAAACTGTAACAACTCCGCTGTAAAAATATGAAAATAGATAGACAGGGAGATAAGGAAAAAAAGCTGCCGAAGCTCGTCGTGCCCATTGAGAAGTCAGACGTATTTAATAAAAGTGTCGGTAAGCGAGCACTCTCGCCCTCTTTTTACAGTTCCACCGTTCTCTCGCTTCTCGCTTCCGTTCTTTCAGTCTAGGACCGATGTCGTCAGGAAGCAAGAACCAGGCAGAATGCTTAAGGCTGGCAGCTCAGGCGAGCATACAAAGGAATTTCAAACTTGCGCGTTGAGAGGGGAGTCGCCATAAAAAGAGGTACCGACAAATGGAGACACAAAAGAACATTACCGCGCCTGGAAGCAGTTACACGCCTCATATATGTTGTCTGTGTATTCTCATTCCGAAACTTTAATTTTTGATCTGTTGGTCGCCCAAATCAATTGGGATGGAGACCTGTTGCCACCACCCCATCGAGAATTGGCACTCAAATCGGAAGCCGAGGGTGCAACTGCAAGTTTTCAATCTCTGACGTTCACTCAGTTCTTTTCTTTGTTATGGTGGTTTAGATGCCTACCACCATTCTCTGATTTTCTTTCGACAAATTTTTACAGTTGTTTACACATCACACCGTTAGATGATCCTGCATTATACAGCTTCCACGGCGAAACAAAGATATTGCCAAATGCCATTGGTTTCCAACCCGCTGGGGACTCCGAAATATTAGCTCAACTGGAATGGAATGAAAACTTTCTGTACTGAAAGAACCGAGAAAAGTACTTCCTTGTTTTCAATGTTTATTTTTCGGCCGTAATCCTGCTACGATAAGATACCGTGCTCTCGCCCTGATTAGATGAATTTGCTCCTGTGTCAAACTCTACCTCTGTTGAGCCGGCCAGCAAGCAGTTGTGAAGACAATGGTACTGTTACTGGGTGAGTTATCGAGAACAAGACTTGGTTTAGCTCCATATTTGTTTCACAGTCAGAAACAAATGGTTTATTATGGGATCTAATCATTTTTTTTATACCGTTGAGCTGGTCAGGGCAGCACAGTGGATACTGAGAGACGGGTATAGAAGTAGGGGAACGCCAATCATTCCATGGAGGGACGAAATAAGGAAATTCGGAGGCAAAGGTTGCTCTTACTCTTGAGGATGATGGTGGTGGTGGTGGTGATGATGATGATGATTATGATGGTGGTGATGATAATGGCGGAAAAAGCGTGGAGGGGCGTTCTAGTGAAGGTAGACCTGTGTTTTCCTGGCCATGCCGTTCTCCGCCACCGCCTAGCGTAAGGATGTGAAGTGGCATTGGTCGGCCCGCCCGCCCACAGTTCGTGGATTGATCGAATAAGATGATAAGGGAGCCTGAAACAATTTGTGCAACTTTTAAGTGCGAATGCACTTCTTAAGCGAGCCTGAATCGTCCGCCGCCGTCGTCCGCATAGCAATAGCTGCGGGTGCGCGCGCTCCTCGTCTTCCTCCTCGTCTTCCCTAGCAACGGGGGGAGATGGGCGCGCGCTACTCTCCTTCTCCTCTCTCCGCTCAGTGACTGCGGGTGTTGGGCGCCTCCTCTCCACTTCGGGCGGGAGAGCTCTCGCTCGCGTAGCGGGCGCTCTGCATTCGACGCGTGAGGGCGCTCGTGTAGCCCTCGCCGTAACGGCGGGCGCTACTCTCCTCCTCCTCTCTCCGCGCAGTGACTGCGGGTGTTGGGCGCCTCCTCTCCACACCAAGATCACGATATCCACCGTAATCGCGCAATCAACAACCGTGCATTCGCACTTACACACTCTCCCCCTCGGGGAAGTGCGAGGGAATTTTTTTCAAATCCTAAATGCTTCCACAACGGAGTCCACCAACGCATCCATTATAGTAACACAAGTTACTGCGGTATGCTGATCAAATAGCTTACAAAATTGCTCAATAACGTTTTCTGTCTTTCCCGGTCTTGGCGTTTTTCGACCGCTGGAGTTGAGTCATTGCAGCGGTTCAGCGGCTATTGGCTGGCTTTCCTTGACTTGCAGCAATGAATGCATGCGATAGCCACTCGAAAAAAGCAGCTACAGAAGCAAAGCGGAAACGGAACGCGTATGTGCTGCGACGAGCAAATCATGCAGTTCCGCTCCGTGCGGGCGATAACTATATATCTTCCGCAGTGCTTCTAGACGCGAAGGAAAGAGCGAAAGCGTTTATCGAAAGTGTTGCAGAGTCCATTTAATGATTTCTTCTGTTCGCACTCTTAGGCCAAGCGGAGGAGAGTGCAGGGCAGGAGGCAGTATTTTCACGTCTCCAGGAGGTGCAGTGAGGAGAGTAGATGGCTTGGAGTACGATTTTTATTTTATTTATTTATTTACAAAATACTGCAGGCGCTTTTTCACCATCCTAGCAGGAGAGGGTTACATCATGTTTCGAAAACAAATGTCAAGCCTTTCAGATGCTGTAGCATGCACGCAGTCGGAAGACTGTGAATTCCACTCGTCCACGGTTCGTAATGTCTTATTTTTAGGAACATATGGTCTAACATTTTTTTTTAGTGATTTAACCTTGCTCATTGCTGGGGAGGTGGCAAAACGTACAAATCGTTGTTTAAACCAGATTGGTTATGATATAGTTTATATTAAAAAGTTTAACCTTGCAATTGTTCAACTGGTTTCAAGAGATTGAAGCCCATTGTCCTTATCATTTCAGAGAATGATGAGAGGCGCCTGAAGTTGGAAAAAATAAATCTGGCGCTTAGTCGCTGGATCCTCTCTAGTTTCGCTATATCGATCCCACACTATTGACGCCTATTTCATAACTGGTCGTATTAATGTTTTGTAGGCTGAACATTTTACTTTCCAATCACACGCCCCCAGTTTTCTCTTCAAGAAACACAGCTTTTTGCAGGCTTTGGGGCAAATTTTATCTATGCGAGTGTCCCTACTAAGTTTGGTCATCATCATCATCATCACGAGCCTATCTACGCCCACTGCAGGGCAAAGGCCTCTCCCATTATTCTCCAATTGCCTCGGTCCTGTGCCAACTGTGACCAATTTATCCCCGCAAACTTCTTTATCTCATCTGCCCATCTAACTTTCTGCCGCCCCCTGCAACGCTTGCCTTCTCTAGGGATCCACTCTGTTACCCCTTAATGACCAGCGGTTATCTTGCCTTCGCATTACATGTCCTGCCCACGTCCATTTCTTCTTCTTAATTTCTACTAATATGTCTTTAACACCAGTTTGCTCCCTGACCCACTCCGCTCTCTTCCTGTCCCTTAATGTTACACCTATCATTTTCCGCTCCATTGCCCCGCTGAGTTGTTCTCAATTTAAGTTGAACCCTCTTAGTGAGCCTCCAAGTTTCTGCCCCGTAGGTGAGTACCGGCAAGATGCAGCTGTCATACACTTTCTTCTTCAGCGACAATGGTAGGCTGCTATTCATTATCTGAGAATGTCTGCCATATGCACCCCACCCCATTCTGATCCTTCTAATTATCTCTGCCTCATGGTTTGGATCTGGGGTCACAACTTGGCCTAAGTAGATATATTCGCTTACCACTCCACTGCCTCGCCACCTATGTCAAACCGCTGTGCTGTCCCGAGGTTATTGATCATTACTTTAGTTTTCTGCATATTAATTTTCAGTCCCACGGTTCTACTCTGTTCGCCCAGTGCGGAAAGCATGCTTTGCAATTCGTCCCCCGAGTTACTAGCAAGGCAACGTCATCAGCAAATCTGAGGTAACTGAGGTATTCTCCATTAACCCCTACACCCACCTGTTCCCAATCCAACGTTCTGAATACTTCTTGTAAACATGCTGTGAATAGGATTGGAGAGATTGTGTCTCCTTGTCTGACACCCTTTCTTATAGGTATTTTACTGCTCTCCCTATGGAGGATGATCGTAGCTGTAGACCCATTGTAGAATCCTCTAGTATTGTTACCATAATGCTCATCTACTCCCTGGTTCCGTAATGCCTGAATTGACTGCTAGGGTTTCGACCGAGTCAAATGCTTTCTCATAATCTATGAAGGCTATATATAGGGGTTCAGTATACTCAGCGCACTTCTCTATCACCTGATTGATCGTGTGAATATGGTCCATTGTTGAATAACCTTTACGGAACCCTGCTTGTTCTTAGGTTGACTGAAATCTAAGGTTGCAGAAATTCGGTTAGCGATTACCTTGGTAAATACCTTGTAGACGACTGACAGTAAGCTGATCGGCCGGTAATTTTTCAAGTCCCTTCATGTCGCCTGTTCTTATGAATTAGGATGATGTTCGCGTTCTTCCAAGATTCCGGTACCATTGCGGTCATTAGGCATTGCGTATACAGGTTTGCCAGTTTTTCAAGGACAGTTTCTCCGCCATCCTTCAAGAGGTCTGCTGTTATCTGATCCTCACCAGGTGCTTTGCCCCCTTTCATTTCTTTCAAAGCCTTCCTTACTTCTTCGGTCGTTACTGGTGGGATTGTCTATCTCCTGTGAACTACTGTCTCGTTCGGCATTATCCTGTATGTCTGGCTACTGTACAGATCCCTATAGAACTCCTCGGCCACTGTGACTATTTTATCCCTATTTGTGATGACATTGCCTTGCTTATCCTTAAGTGCATACATCTGATTTTTCCCCACGCCAAGACGTCTCTTCACTGCTTTCAGGCTACCTCCGTTCTTTACAGCGTATTCGATCCTCTCCATATTATACTTCCGTATGTCAGCCTGTCTTACGCTTATTGATTAGCTTGGAGAGCTCCGCTAGTTCTATTCTGTCAGCTGCGGTGGAGATTATCATGGTTTGCCGTTTCCTGATTAGATCTTTCGTCTCCTGTGAAAGTTTACCAATATCCTGTCTAGCTATAGTGCCCCCGACTTCTACTGCACACTCCGTAATAATGCGTGTAAGGTTGTCGCTGGCTTCCTGCGTCGTAAACTCGGCTTCCTCGTTAAGAGCGGAATATCGGTTCTGCAGCGCGATCCTGAATTCTTCTACTTTACGTCTTACTGTTAGCTCATTTATCGGCTTCTTTCGTACTAGCTTGTTGCGGTCCCTCCTCAAATCTAGCCTAATTCGGGATCTTACCCTACGGTGGTCACTACACCTTACCCTTCCGAGCACTTCCACATCCTGCACGACGCCAGGGTTATCGCATAATATGAAGTCTATTTCATTTTTGTGCTTTCCATTCGGACTCCTCCAGGTCCACTTCCGACTCTCCCGTTTACAGAAGAAGGTATTCATTATGCGTAGGTTATTCCGTTCTGCAAACTCAACTAGTAGGTCCCCCCTGCTATTTCTACAGCCCAGACCATAGTTCCCAACTTCCTTGTCTCCAGCCTGATTCTTGCCTACTTTAGCATTGAAGTCCCCCATAACTACGGTATACTGTGTTTTTACTTTAGCCATTGCCGATTCCACATCTTCATAGAAGCGTTCCACTACTTGGTCGTCGTGGCTGGATGTGGGCGCGTAGCCCTGCACCACCTTGAGCTTGTACCTCTTATTTAGCCTAATTACAAGACCTGCTGCCCTTTCGTTAATGCTATAGTATTCGTCTATGTTGCCAGCTATGGTTTTATTGACTAGAAATCCCACTCCCAGTTCTCATC
This sequence comes from Haemaphysalis longicornis, assembly GCA_013339765.2. Taxonomy (NCBI): domain Eukaryota; kingdom Metazoa; phylum Arthropoda; class Arachnida; order Ixodida; family Ixodidae; genus Haemaphysalis; species Haemaphysalis longicornis. The sequence goes on along the minus strand of CM023458.1, from coordinate 27,118,674 downwards.
TGTCCTCTAGACCACGGTAACATAGGACGTGTCCATTTTTCAGCACCGTAAAGGCTTCGCCTGCCCTCCTAACCTCGCTGAGCCCTATTACATCCCATTTAATGCCCTTTAATTCCTCGAACAACACCTCGAGACTTGCTTCGCTAGATAAGGTTCGCGCGTTTAAACGTTGCCACGTTCAGATTCCATTGGCGGCCTGTCCGGATCCAGTGATTCTTAGTACCCTCTGCTGCGTCACAGGTCTGACCGCCGCCGTGGTCAATTGCTTCGCAGCCGCTGGGGACTGAGGGCCGAGGGTTAGTTGGCGTATTCATGGGAGGTTGAGGCCATTACTACACCAGGGGGGCCAATCCTGCTCTGGTGAGGGAGTGCATTACCGGCAATGGTCGCCGGGGTCAGGCCGCACCCCAAGCCCCTTTGTGCAATTCCATCAATACGCGGATTTTTTTTTTTTTTTTAATCCGGTGGGAATTGTCCGGCACCGGGATTCGAACCACGGTCCTTCTGCACGCGAGACGGGTGTTCTACCTCTAAGCCATCGCTGCATCACTAAGTTTGGTGTCCATTGTCAAACCCAAGTATTTCACGTCGTTCACAAATGCCAGGCATTTTCACCTACCTGATATTTCTATTTAAGGGAGTTATTTGGTGTATGTTATTGTAAAAGAACAAGTTTTTGAGTAATTGATTACCAGCTGCCACCTCTCGCACCAGTCAGCAATTTCGTAGAAGTTTTCATTCAGCGACAAGTGATGCAGAGTGCAATCGACAGTGGTATAATAACACCGTCATCAGAAACATTTTCACAGTCAAACCCGCATCTCGGTCATCAGCAATGTCACTAGTATACGCCAGGAACAAGGGTGGCCTTAACGCCGGCCCCTGGGGCACTCCTGAAAGTACGTCAAGGTTTTGGGATTGACAGCTGTTAACTTCTACATACTGTGTTCTGTTTTTCAGATAGGCAGAAATCCAGATCACAAGGTGGGGAGCAATGCCTACTTCTTGTAGTTTGCCCTGATGGTTGGAATTATTTCGGAGCCCGCAAAATATTGCCGTTTTGGTCCACGGAATGGGGATGAGGAGGTGGGCAACTAAAAAGTGGCCAGATATTCATATATTCAAAGAGAAAGGTGGTTAGGTTTTCAATATCTGGTATTTCTTTGCCTCCTACTTTTATTTGAATACCGATTTGAATTAGCACGTAGACCTCTGAACTCTGGTCAAAACAAAAGCGCGGTTGGGAACAAAGCTTTGTTGGGGAGTCGCAAGAATGGTTGGCAGCAAGGTTAGGGATTCGTACCGATGACAAGGCAGGTGTATTTCTTTCAATCAAAAAAATATTTATTCCAGAAACAAACGGGAAAAGCTCCCAGGGCTAAAAGCTGCGTTACGCACCTTGACGGGGCCCCCGAGGCCATTACAAGGCATGTAGGCGACGATAGACAATGATACAGAATGGAACACCGCAATTAATACTGGCACTGCAGTTGAATCAAATGCTTTCATTGTAACAATAAAAAACATGTTGAAAGTAATCACAATTTTACACGAGTAAACATACACACGATCCATTTGCACAAACAGCATAGCACGGGTTTCAACGAATGGAGTACTCCAAGTTCACAAAGCATTCGCTCAGACTCAGAATGTAAAATTATCAGCGCACCCGCATGTGTTTAAAATGAATGGAAGATTATACTGAAGCATTTGTAATTTATCGTGCGATTGAAGGCGAGGTATCATCCAGAAATCCGTGCTTCGTGTGTGTACAGGATGAGTGTGTTGTTTAAAGGATGCCACAGTTGTTGCAAAATCCCGCGATATCTGAGATGAGAAATTGTATAAACGTAGTGAGCGGAAATAGTACATTGTATAAACAGGAATAAAATAAAAGGGCGAAATAATTTATTGTTGCGAAGAAGTACAGAATGTTTGCAATGTAGCGGATAATTGTTTTCTGCACATGATTGGTAATTGTGTCAGATTGCCTGAAAAGTTGTTGACCAAACTGAGCTACAATAATCAAGAACATGATATACGTTAAGGGTCACTTGAATAGTTAGGAATGACTGAAGCCCTGATAAGGCTCCGGTTAAAGAGGAAACTTTTTAGAGATTGAAATGGGAGGCTCCCAGCTGAGATTTGACGGAAATATGATCCCTGTACCCTTCGCTATTATTTGTCCAGCGTACCTCGGTAGATTTTTCTGAACATTCACGTTGCAGCGTTGCAAGCGTTGATTTGATTGATTGTAGGGTTTAACGCGCCGACGCAACGCAGACGATGAGGCGCGCCGTAGTGGAGGGCTCCGGATTAATTTTGACCACCTGGGGATCTTTAACGTGCGCCGAAATCTCGTACACACGGGCGTTTTTGCTTTTCGCCTCCATCAGAAAAGCGGCCGCCGCAGCCGGGAATCGAACCCGCGACCTCGTGCTCAGCAGCGCAACGCCTTAGCCACTGAGCCACCGCGGCGGGTCGTTGCAAGCGTTGTAGATCTCCACCGCCAGAAGGGGGAGGGGGGATGAGGACAAGAGACAAGTCAAAGTCGTGCCGGTTTGGCACAGAGGGTAAGGCATTTCCTTCGTCACCACCAAGAGATTCTGGCTGAACTCGCAGAGTAGACCAGTTTTAAAAAAAGGCTTGCATAGCCGTTTGCAAAAGCATGCCTCACCGACCGGGTCAATATCTCGTGGTGTGCATGCACAGATCCGGCCTTTGACAAAATAACTTGGTCGCGAAATTGGCGGCTTGTCAAAAGGAATTCGTCCACCTGGCCTCTGAAAGTAACAGTGGTCGGCGAGCTCTTGTGCAGCGACTTTCTCTCAGCTATTTGCGTCATACATATGAAGATCGAAAAGGCACGCGAATTCACTTCGTATTTGCTTTATAGTTCTGTGCTGTTTTATTGTCTTGATCGTTGTCAGATCACATCGTCCTTTCGGGATGAACGCGAATGCTCCTCTCCAGTGCCGATGTTTGTGGGATTCACGCGTTGTACGTTGCTTTTTGCAGGCGAGTCGAATTGAGTGCGCCTTGTGATGTGTACCCGGCAGCCTTGATTGGAGCGAGCGTTCAACTGTGACTAATTCGACGCTCGCAATTAACGGACCCTGCGTTCCCCTCACTGCCTCCCCTTTATTGTTTTCTGGTTTTTCCTGGATTTGATTGCGTCCATATTGGCTTAACAAGCACAATCTTCCATGGATCTGTGAAAGATCGGCCCCACTATAGGGGGCTGTTGCTCCTTTGTAAATTCCTCCAAAGGAGTGCAAGTTGGAAAGGAAAAATATTATCACCGATACAATTTAAAATCCCCTAGGTTTCTCCCACACAGCTAAAGTAGGTCGTGAAAGTTTCTCACGGCACTTCAGTTTGCATACGTGATCGGAGGACGAAATTCTGGCGATACTTATCTAAAACTATGAGCACCTCAATCCTGCTTGCTCCAGTTACTTCGCTGTCGTCTCTTGGTCATCTGCCACGAATTACCTTGACCAGATTCTTTTTTGCTGCGCAGGGTTTGCGGCATTTTTTAACACGAAAGTTTTTTATTCAGGGATACACAAAGATTTCACTCACGTCATATCCGTCAAGAAGGGACGCCAGTATAACGAAGCAAGCGGCCTGTAAAGGGTTCACTTCTGCACACAGGGTCCTCTTACGGGAAAGCAGCCTTTAGTACTAAAGAGTACGTTATATTTACGGTTCTTCGTTCGCGGGTTTTATATTTTAACATGAAAGTGCTTTACGCAAGGATACACCAAGATACGGAAACGACGCGAGTACACCTTTGCCGAAGCGACCCCCCAGCATCACGTCGCTCACCAAGCACACCCACAAGACAGCTGCCGACCCGCAAATTATGCTCAACTGCAGATGTCGCTGCACATTTCCCTTTCGTGCCTTACTCATTCCTGTGACAAAGGAATCAACTACAGTTTTCTCCCTTTATATTCTTTGTCTTACAAATCGACTTAGATTAGCAAGAACCCCACGCCACCGCTTCCCCAGTTCCCGATTTCTGGCCAAGCCCTGATGTGGTATGTACCACGGGGAAAGGAACAACGTGAGCAACTTTTGTTGTAACACTGGCACAGTGCTGGGATAGCGCAGCAGCAACCATTCAGCGCGAACTATTGGACCTTGGCCGTCTTGTAGCGGAAGATGCTCGGCACCGCAGCGCAAGCGGTTCCCCCTGACGGGGACTTTTCATTTCTCCCCGGTCTGCCGCCGGCTTGACGAGAGTGCACCTTTATGGAAGACGCGCATTGGCGACGGCGCCAGCGGGTTACTACGGGGGTCATTCCCCCGCCCTCTTCAACAGTCATCTTACGGGGGAGCGCTTAACCGGTTGTCCGGCCGACTCCTGGCATTAGTACTGGAGCCGTTGTCGTCTGCTCCCTTCGGGTGCCTTTTTCCTCTTTCTTTTGAGGGATGCGGGGGTTCCATTTCTTTCCTTCATCGGGGGAAGCACTCGGCGTACGCATCTTTTGGAAATAAACAGTCCTTTCTTGAAACTGAAAACCAGCTCCACGTCCACTTGCTCGCCTCCTGCAGCAACCGGCATTCCTGGCTGCTGCAAAAATTGGAGACCCGAACAACGCTCTAACGAACACGCCACCATCAGCTCCGACGACAACACTGCTTGCCTCCACGCTTGCAGTCTTGCACAGAACTGAAGCTACCAAATTTTTGGCGTAAAAATCCAAGAGTTTGGTTCACCCGAGTAGATGCCGGTTTTCAGCTCCAGCACATCAACTCACAGTCGACGAAGTACCTTCACGTCGTCGCAGCCCTGCCCCCAGAAATCCCCGACGCTATCGACGACATTTTGGTTTCACCTCCCACACCAGCGGAATACGACACCCTCAAAAAGAGGATGCTGGACCCCCTCGAGGCGCCAGAGGAAAGCAGACTTCAGCAGCTGTTATGTCGGGAAGAGCTGGGCGACCAACGACCTTCCCAGCTGCTTCACCGGAAGCGGCAACTACTGTGGTGTGCTGCGCGTCAGGACGGCCAGCTGCTACTTCTTCATGAACTTTTTCTGCAATGGCTGCCCCAGTCGGTGCGCGTGTGTCTCGCGGGTTCAGATAAGACGTCCCTTGATCGACTGCGCAGCTGACCGATCGCAGCACGGAATACTCTACTCCAAACTTTGCGCCCATAGCTTCTGCAAGAACACACGAACAACCACATCGACTGTCGCGCCTTGAGGAGAAAGTGCAACAACTTAACGAGACCATGCAGCAACTTTTGCTGTCAGGCGCTCCCCAACAGGGCCAGCAACGACGCAGCCGATCCCCTTCAAGACAGCCAAGCTCATCCCAGCGAAGCCAGTCACGAGATAGACAGTAGGGAGTTTGCTGGTAACACCGTCATTTCGGCACGGGTGCTTGCCGCTGCTCTCAACCTTTCTCGTTTCCAGGAAACGCTCCGCCAGTCGTTAACGGCGGCTTACGACATCGACCCTCCACCAAGCCGCCTGTTCTTCGTAGTCGACCGCATAAGCAACTGGCGCCTGCTAGTTGACACAGGAGCCGAAATCTCTATTGTCCCGGCAACCCCCCAGGATCGCCGACATAGCAAGAATATATCTTCGCTGCAGGCGGTGAACAACACTGCCATCGCTACGTACTGCTTCCGCTCCCTGACAATACACGTCGGATTCAGGCGCCTGTTTCGCTGGTTCTTCGTGGTAGCGGACGTTAATTTTGCCATACTCGAGCAGACGTTCTCAGCCACTTCAATGTGGATGTGAGCGTACGTGACCGTTGCTTCAAGGATAACAACACATCCCTCAAAGTACGTGGTTTGGAGTCAAACATCTGCTCATCTGGCATCTGCGCCTTCCAGCCAGTATGTGCCTACCACCACCCCCTGGCCGAATTTCCTTCTTTCAACAAGCCCCGCAAAACGGAACAGCTGGTGAAACATAACGTGACTCACCACATCGTCACTACCGGGCCGCCAGTCACCGCCCGGTCACGACGGCTGTACAGTCAAAGGCTTCAAGCTGCACGCAGGGAGTTTGAGCATATGCTGCAGCTGGGAATTGTTCGCCCTTCGTCTAGCAACCATTCATCGCCGCAACACATGGTGCGTAAAGACGACGGTTTCGACTGGCGCCCATGGGGTGATTACAGAGCCTTGAACGCATCGACAACGCCGGACGAGTATCCTCTGCCACACATTCACGATTTTAGTGCGCGGCTGGCAGGTACAAAAATATACAGCAAGATCGACCTCGTAGCGGCATACCACCAAATCCCCGTCGAACCGGAGGACATACCAAAAACAGCCATAACAACTCCGTTCGGTCTTTTTGAGTTTGTCCGCATGCCCTACGGCTTGAAAAATGCCGCACAGACCTTCCAAAGGTTCATGGATGAGGTCACCCGGGGTCTTCCTTTCGTCTTTGTCTACCTGGATGACATTTTGGTGGCCAGCAGAACGACTACGGAGCACGAAGAGCACCTCCGCCAGCTCTTTCAGCGTCTGGATGAGCACGGCCTGGTGTTGAAACCTCAAAAATGCGTGTTTGGGGTAGAGGCGCTCAACTTTCTCGGCCACCACATCACTGCTGAAGGCATTATGCCATTGGAATCGAGGGTGGAATCCGTCAAGAAGTTTCCAGCTCCAATATCTTTCTGCAAGCTGAGAGAGTTCCTCGGGCTCTTAAACTTCCACAGGCGGTTCGTTCCGTCTTGTGCTCGAGTACTCCAGCCATTGAACGACCTGCTGCACCGGGACGCCCAAAAGGCACCAGAATTTTGTTGGTCTGACGAACACCAGAACGCTTTCCAGAAAGCTAAGTTCGAGCTGGCCGTGGCTACCCTCCTCGTTCATCCACTGCCTGAAGCTCCTACACCCCTCATGGTGGACGCCTACTCTACATCGGTCGGAGCAGTGCTGCAGCAACAGAAGGGTGCACAGTGGAAGCCACTGGGCGTCTTTTCAAAACGTCTGAAGCCTGCAGAAGTACGGTACAGCACTTTTGGAAGGGAGGTGCTCGCAATCTATTGTTCCATTAGGCATTTCCGCTAGTTCCTCGACGGTCGTGAGTTCTACATCTTGACAGACCACAAGCCCCTCACCTACGTATTCAACAACAACAGTTCCTCCTACTCAGAACGAGAAATTCGTCAGCTCTCATTCATCTCTGAATTTTCTACAGACATCCTCCACGTTCCCCAGGTCGAAAACGAAGCAGCCGACGCCTTGTCTCGCGTCAACGCTTTCGGCACAAAAGTCCTGGACTTCGATGCGATGGCCGCGGCTCAGAGGGAGGACACTGAGTTGACAAGACTGAAAGGAGGGGGATGTTCACTCGTGCTCTCGGAGGTTGCACTTCCCTACGTCCAGGGCACGATAACCTGCGATACCTCACAGGCAGCCTCACGATCTTTCGTCCCACTGAATTTTCGCCGAGTGGTATTCAACACTTTCCACTTCATCAGCCACCCAGGTGTCCGCGCCACCCAGCGGCAGGTAACAGAACGCTTTGTTTGGCCCGGAGTCAACGCGGACGTGCGACGTTGGGTGCGGACATGTGAAACGTGTCAGTAAGTGAAGGTGTCTCGCCACACTTGGACTACACTAGAGGAATTTCGGACTTCTGAGTCGCAGTTTGACCACGTTCACCTAGACCTGGGGGGACCGCTACCGCCCTGCCAAGGTTTCAGGTACCTGCTCACATGCATCTACAGATACAGCCGATGGCCCGAAGCTATACCACTTGCGAACATTTCAGCTGAGACCGTCGCGCAGGCCTTTATTCAGGCATGGGTGTCCCGCTTTGGCTGCCCCGCCCGCATAACAACTAATCGGGGACGGCAATTCCAGAGCAACCTTTTTCCGCACTTTCAAATCTCCTCGGCACGGGGCTGCAGCATACAACCGCCTGCCACCCCACCAGCAACGTAATGGTTGAGCACTTGGACAGGCAACTCAAAGCTGCACTTACAGTGAAACTCGATCGCCAGCACTGGGTGGAATAGCTCCCGCTCGTTTTCTTGGCCTACGCTCAACGGTGAAAGAAGACCTCTGCTTCAGCGCTGCGGAAATGGTGCACGGCTCAACAGTTCTCCCGGGAGAATTCTTCTCCGACCAGAATTCCGCCCCAGCAGTCTTCGACCACATCGAGAAGCTGCGCGCATGGCTTGATCAACTCAGGCCAACAGCACCTCGCATCGTCCGCAACAGAAAGGTTTTCAGTTTTCCCGTCATGTACTCAGCTACACATGCGTTCGTGTGACACGACGCAACGAAGCCACCCCTCACTCCTCCGTACGATGGCTCTTTCAAAGTTTTGGGACGTAATAACAAGACCATCTAAATAGACGTGTGGGGCAAACGAGAAGTCGTCGCCGTCGACCTCGCCAAGCCTGCTCATATTGAGATTTCTGTTCATGCAGCCTCTCACGTACGTTTTCAGTGGTAACCAGTGGACTCGGACATGTGCACCTTTCGCCATTGAGCCGGTAACTGCTGCCTTTTTTTAAAAGCTCAGCAATCTAGGGGGGGGGAGGCTCTGTACCGGAAGCCGCTCTGCACCGCCGCGCAAGCGGCTTCCGCCTACGGGGACTTTTCCTTTCTCTCGGTCTGCCGCCGGCTTGACGACAGTGCGTCTTTGTGGAAGACGCGTATTGGCGATGCCGCCACCGGCTTACCACGGTGGTCATTCCCCCGCCCTCTTCAACGGTCGCCTTTCGGGGGAGCGCTAAACTTGTTGTCGGTCGACTCCTGGCATTCGTCATGGTGCCATTGTCGTCTGTTCGCTTGGGGGGTCCTTTTCCGCTCTCTTTTGAAGGACGCGGGGGTTCCCCTTCTTTCCCTCGTCGGGGGAGCTCTCGGCATACGCATCTTTTGGAAATAAGCAGTCTTGTCTTGAAACTACAAACCAGGAGTACGTCCGCTTGCTCGCCTCCTTCAGCAGCCGGTATTCCGGGCTGCTACAGTCTCAACAAAAAACCTTACAGTCTCCCGGAAAACCTGCCCCATCCGGCGAGCATACACATCATCAGTGAGCCTTCCGATCGGTGTCTTGCAAGGGCTCTAAATCAAGAAGCATTGAGTACTTCAAAAATGACGTTTTAACTACCGCACACACACACCCTTGGCAGTGGGAGAGCTTCGTACGCAGCGGCCAGCTCGCGGATCAGGCGCGAATCAGGAGCCGCAGCACAGCGTGGACAACCGGACTATGAGGTCCACCCACCCACTACGGTCGCACAAAATGTAATAAAAATGCTTCCGATCCAATCCAATCCAACTACAATGTTTAGAGAAATATACGGATGGTGGCTTTAGTATCATCTCATGTTGTGCGGAGTAGTCATGTGCTGCTTTTTGTGATTATGCCATTCCGCAATAAAAAAATAATACTACAATGTTAGCTCGGGTTTCCAGAGGGTCTCCTTGGAACCCAACTTTCCACAGGAGGAGCCATCGGGGTCCCCCTGTGGAGACCCGGGTTCAAATCTAGTCGGATCGCGCACGTGATTTTTATTTGTTATTCTTTACTGTGGTGGCCATTTTCTTGACCGGATAATAATGAGTTTTTTTAAGAATCGGGCACTTAGATATTTCGCCTTATAAAAAATGGAATGAATTAATCAATATATAAATAAGATGGCTGGTCTACTGCACCCGCAAGTGCTTCAGAGGAGGCGCCTCCAGAGCCAACGTCCAAAAAAACAAGTGCTTATTCTCTCCGCTAAACTTCTTTAAGAGCAGAATCGTCGTGCCTGCTCTGTTTTTCTCCGGCTGCAACCTGTCTGGGAGCAATTAGCACAAGTCTGGGACCCCGAAACCCGGTTTTGCTCTGGAGTGCAATCTACGTTGCTGACGTTCTTCCTTTTATTTCTTGCGGCTTGGAGTTTGGGCAGAAAAAAATGGACTTTTGCAGGAAACAACTTTGTAGCTATTCCGGCTGGACCAAATATATACTTGGCCGGCGAAGCATGCTAAGCATACTAGGCATACTAAGGTGGCGAAGTATACTAAGGTGGCCGGCGAAGCATGCTTTGTGCATGTCACGTCAGACGTTTATTTTACTGGAGAGGAGTACTTGATATGAAATGTGGCGGCGCGATGTTGCTCGTTGCTAATTAGAAATAAGCAATTCTTTAGCCTAAAAGAGAAAGACAACTGGAGGCTCTTAATTTCTTTTTGACTTCCATACACACCAGTTGGGAAACTCCCCGCAGGCCCATGAATCAAAACGCTGCCCGCCGGTGGCCCCCTTCAGTGGGGGAAAGCCATAACCATTTAAAGGCCAACTGCACTCAAATTTCACCTCGGCCAAATTTATTTTTAATGCGTAGTAAGCACCCCCAAATAAGCTGGGACACAAGTGGTAGCCCCGTGAAACGCCTCGTTAATCAGTGAGAAGCGTTTAAAAAAGCTCCGCCGCAGACCACTCTGCACCTGCCGGCGGATCGCGTAAACAGGCATGACGCGCCTCTGACGTTCCAGACGACGGTGGCTTTTTCCTCTGGCCAGCAACGCAGCGGGAGAACCGGTCGAGCTCTGCTGCCCCGTGCGCGCGTAGAGATTGCGCGCAGACATTCTCCCGAACTGGTGACCGTCCGGCCGCTCGCTGGACGGCTGCAACGTCACTGCAATGGCCGCGCTCTCCTCGGTTTCGGTTTCAAAATCGCCGATTTTTGCTGGCCGCTTGCGGCGTCCACGTGCGTATTCAGCTGTTGTATTTTGCATGTGCTTTCTTTTTTAAGCAGACTATACGGAAATAGGGTTTGCAAGAAGTCGAAATTTTGAGTGCAGTTGGCCTTTAAGCACAACCGCATCGCCCTGCCATCTGTCGACGAAAAATTAATATAATACTCAGATGCCTGAGTACTCTGCCATAAGCTATGGTCGAAATGCCATTAAGTAAAACAAAACAGAGACATACTAAATATTTCCCAACTAGGAAAACACTTTTTTGCAGGAATATTTGTAAATAAGGTAAATGTTTCGGAAAGTGCGATTTTTATCCCACTGAAACCGCGTTTTACGCTTGTCCTTTTTTTATTATGCGGTGACGGCCTCGAATCCGGAGCGGAGATTTCCAGTTGCTGTAAATTGACGAACTGAGCCCAGCACGGAGCAGAACTCCCTGTCGGTTTCAATTGGACTCTCAGCGGCGTTAGAATGGATGCTAAGTTGCGTTGGGATCGACATTAATGCTCTCGCATTCATTCCTCATACGTGATTTGATGCCGCGGGGGTATTTTTGTCCCCTTTTACCTCGAAGCTTCGAGGTAAGCACCAGAGTGCAATGAAAGGCGACAATTTGGGTTCATTGACGTCTTCCAGCCGCAGTTGCAACTGCAGCGAGACGACGGCATAGTAATGGCCTCATCAGCCAATCTCGAGGATATACGCGCACCCTCAGCATTCCCAATCCGGAGATCTGTTCACAAATGAAGACATATTCCGCAGTGTTTTCCATCACAGTTAACTTTATGTCTATATATTTTTCTTTCTTCTGGACTCTCTAATTGCGATTTTGCTTAGAACTGCGTGAACTAGTAAATGAAAAACCTTCTCGCTGACGTCAGAACTACTCGCACCAGCCATCCCAAATTATTCCGACTACAGCCGAGATTAAGAACTCCGGGCCTAACGAAGCGGTGCCGCAGACCGAGCTCCAGTGAATACTAGCCGCCGTTCCTAACTACCGAGAAATCGTGGCCGAAAAGTTCCGAGTTCATGATCCGACGCGAAGACGCCCTTCTTTGAATAGAATGGCCCAGATTGAGTTGGCCATTGAACGAATGCCCGGAACGTGTGCATTGTGTCCGAATGATGAAATTCCCGCAGGCACAAAGCTAGGCCCTCAGCTTCAATGTTTAAATTTCCAGCAGCAGTTTCAGACCAACATAGCTCTTCATCTGGCATGCACTCATCTTTGCGCACCTTCGGGGCCCCCCATAGTTTTTGTTGTCAAACAAATAACTGTTTCGCCTGTATTTTTTCCTGTTTTTTGTGTGTCTCTGCGTTCGAGCAGCCTTGGGTGTGCGAGAGATCTTTTCTTATCTTTTCGTACCACATCCACCCCCGTAGAAATAACAAGTTGAGGTGCTGCCCTGGCTGACCTCGCTCACCCATCAAAGCGCTTACTCTGTTTATATATATATATATATATATATATATATATATATTTATATATATATATATATAATATATATATATATATATATATTATATATATATATATAATATATATATATATATTATATATATATATATATAGTAAGGAAAATGAGGGGCTCGGTGAGGAAATACAGATAGATAGATCGGCAGTCTACAACGCCAAAGGAGGCATAGGGGTGTGGTTAGGCTCTTTTTTGTTTACTACGGTTAATCAAGTTAACATTTTTTTTAATATACGGAAGAAAGAAAGAAAAACACGCGCCCAGAGTGGGGACCGAACCCACGCCTTTCGATAAGATCTCGAATGCCTTACCAATGCCTCGAATGCCTCCGAATGCCTTCTGTATTTCCTCAACGAGCGCCTCATTTTCCTTACTATATTATTCAGCGAAAGCCTAGCGAGGGTCTCGGTACTGGCAGCCTTGATGCCTAGATAGCATAAGAGGGCTTCCCGCCAGTTACCCGCTCATGGCGGCTGTAGACGTTCGAGTCACGCCCCGGGGGTTGAAAACATGGTCCCCTTCTCCCCGCAAAGTCAGAGTGGCGCTGGCTAACACCCTCAAGCGTCAGATACACTTCTAGTAAATATAAATAGCCCAGAAAGCGAAGGGGAACACAGTCGCCCAGATAGCCGAATTGGTAAGGCATTCGGGATCTAATCGGAAGGCGTGGGTTCGGTCCCCACTCTGGGCGCGTGTTTTTATTTCTTTCTTTCTTCTCTATATATCTATATATCTATCTATATATAATAATATATATATATACTAGCATGAACCGGTAGGTGTGTGCATGAGTGCTTGGTTGGGCTTCCTTCAACAACGAGGAAAGCGAAATAAGTTTTGTTGGGTCATGAAATCTGTAGTGCATTAAGGTTACCAGGATCCAAATTTGAACAGCTCAGCCAATAACAGAGATAGGTCATAAGAAAGAGTACGTGAGCAATTTATTATACAAGTTACGAAATCGATGATAACGTGATTGCGTATATTGAGACTGATGACAATGCCATTGCAACCCCGCCTTAAGCAGGAGATGCAAGATCCCACCTCCGTAAACAATCTAGCTGGCGTAAAGAAATGTATTACAAAATTTTAAAACATTTCAAGCACATTTTGTTTTGTGCCGTTAGGCTTGTCCCTTCTTCTTCCAAGCCGTGATATTTAGGCTAACTGCCGTTTGTAGCCTAAGTAACATTGCGATATAATCACCATAAAATTTGTCGACCTCATATTAGCAAACTCCGCATTTTCTAGTGTCGCAGTTAAGGCTGAAAGTTGGGCTAGTTGGTGTTGACTTAGAAGCATATTACCAGCGAAAAACAGACAGGGACAAAGAAAGAAGCAGACTGGACACTCGCTAGCGAGTGTCCCGTCTGCTTCTTTGTTTGTCCCTGTCTGTTTTTTCGCTGGTAATATGCATCCAAATTTCTAGTGTCGGCCATGGCAAACATGCAAACCCTGAGTCTCCGCTGTGTTTGGACTGCGCAAAAAAGAGTGCTTGGTGCCCAAAACAAGAACTACTCTGCGCATGCGAGGCAAAATTGCTCATTCACAACACCAGATCGCCAGAGCCAGCCGACGTTAGGTCATTAGTTATCGCTTGTGTGTTCTTTGTGGACGTGTTTTCTGCCTTGATTAAGACAGCCTCCTAATTCTTTTCAGTACTTCTCCCAAACTTGCTTCTGATCCGTTCAAACGGTGTTTTGAGTTTGTAGATTGTCTGCACCGAGCATTGTTTATCCTCTAGAAGACGACTTTTTTGTCACCTGCCGTTATTAGTGGATCAAATGGAATTATCGTCTTTATTTACTGTATACAGAAGACGACGGTAGCTAATGCAGACAACGCCGACAAAGCTTGCTGGAAGAGACGAAATAAGCACGCAGAATAATGTGTGGGCGCCTGTTGCTAAAACTGGAACTAAATTACGCGAAACCAGAATTAGCAATCTTGAAGCATGTCAGCTCTTTTTTTTTCACGTGAGTTCTTGGGGGAGCACGTCATTTATTTCTCGAGGACGAAAACGGAAATGGGAAGAAACAGCAAGCAGTGCCGGAAACTGAAAGAAACAAAAGCTGAACTTCAGCTTGATGGAGTGACGGGAAGCACGGCTAGCTCGGAACACTTCCGGTGCCTTAGAACGTCGCTCGGGAAGGTTTAGCGTGCCCTTAGTTTCTCATTTTTGTCACGTGTACTCCCCGGTAACTCAACGTTAAGCCTAACGCTCTTGAAAAATTGGAAAATCTTGATTGTTTCCGTTAGATCGTGACAGCATTTTATTTGTGTTAGCGATTCTTCTTGAAAAAAAAAAATGCGTGCCCAAATGCCGGCAGATTTTTGGGGGTCAGCTTGTTGGCGCTCATTTTAGTCATTACTTTTTGAAGCCAAGTCTTAATTCAGGCGGATTGTGCACCACTAAAATAATGACAAACATCATAAACTTCCTGAATATTAGGCAAGAGATTGCCTAGTATTTAATAATAACTGCTTTGGTGGCGCTAGACATTAGCCACACGAACTTTGTTGAGGTTTATCTGTGCGATCATCGTGACGGCAATGGTCCACCATAAAAAAATCTTTCACTGCAGCCACCGCTCCCACCCCATGACAACCTCCGTATTTTCTGGTATTGATGATCACGCATAATCATGAGTCCGTAAAAACGCGAGACGTTACCAGTGCCTTGCGTATTTCGCTATGGCTCATGTGAAAGAACAAACGATGTCATTGCTGGTACTTTCGCTCACCGTCAAAACTGTTCACTCTAGCCAGTGTACACATAATTCTTGCGAGCAATAATTATGTAAGCTTCCAGCCTTTTCAAGCTTTCTATTGGGGTTTGGAGCCAGGGATGTCCGTGAAGCTGCTTTTTTTTATTTGCAAGGCCACTTATCGCGAGCGCCGTGCAATGTCGGACAAAACTCATCCAGAAAGCTCCAATGACTTTCTTCGTTTCTTCTGCGGATTGGTTATTCCGGATTAACGACGCTTTTGCTTCCGAGTCATCCCGGCCCCAAAAATATCGCTCTAGCGTCGGGGCTCCCCCATAGCGCGGTAATAATGGCTGCGTACTCAGATACACATGTGCACCACAATAGCGCATAACTTCAAAGGCTTCCCGCAACACTTGGACTGCTGTCAGGACGTGGAAAAGACCGTGGAGTCACCGGCGGCGATACGATGTTGTGGAGATAAGTCTTACTCACCCATTGAAACCAGCTGGCAATGTATTGTGTGGGGCGACATCCTTGAGATAAAAAGGCCTCGCAAAGTTGCTGTCAAGATAGATAGAATGAAGGGCCTCAATAACCCCACGTTTAAACACAGCGAACTTCATTAGCGTAGGAAACAGCTACTCCATCATCCTACTGCATGAAATATGCAGGCCCTCGTGTGTTCTTGAAGGAGTTTCCCTAGGCGCGACTGGAAAGCACGATATTGGCCAATAGAGGCTACGGTTACGGGCATGGGTAATTGAGGAGTAAAAGCGGGTGCTAACGGCGGCTGACTACGGCAGAAGGAAGCTAAAGGCGGCGCCTCAGAGCAATCATCCAACCAGGTGCGCGGCAACGCCGGGTTTGTATGCTGACATTTTTAGGCTTATCATGAATGGCGGCGGCCGTTGTTAATATTTTCATCTCGGCGTGGCGAAGATTATGACCCTGGTGGAGCGTTCACGTTTTAAGCGAAAGCTTTGTTAGTGAGACCGATGGCGTGCTGTCAAAAAACTGGTGCCTTTCCCCAAAGACCAGTTGGCCCAGAAAAGCCTCTGACAAGATCTCTGGACAGAAGGAGTTTGCGCGAAACCGGGCTTTGATTGGGTCAGAACGGTTACTTAAAAATCGCGATAAAGGAACGGTTCTAGATAAGGCAATACACGCATCGATCATGAAGGAGCACAATAGTATACCTCGATCGTTTAAACCACGAATTGGTATACGTTTAGAGTTTTTGTATATGGGTTGATTTAGCGCGCGAGAAATTGTTGCATTAGTTTTTTTGTTAGTTGGGCCTTTGAAGGTTTGACGATGGATTTGGACGCATTTTCAGCTAAGACCTGACGCGCTTTTAGCGATAGTTTTGACGTACTTTTGACGCAGTTTTGCTGTCAGAAAGCTTCCGCGCTTCTTGAAACTTTCTTTACGAAGTGGAAGGCCCTTAATTCAATAGAGGGATGAAGTCAAGAAATTCAGGGGGTAAACTGTGGACTCGAGCAGTGCGCGACAGGAGCGGCTGGAGGTCAGGGGAGAGGCCTTCGTCCTGCAGTAAACCTGAGTAGGCTGCTGCTGCTGCTGCTGACTATGATTATGATTCTGATTATGATAATGATGATCATATTCATGATGATGGTAAAGTTTTTCTCTGATTCGGTGTCCCGAAATCGATATTTCCTATTGCACGAAACGTGAAGACTCTCATCGCCCTCGAGCACCTCTAACATCAACGTCAACTTTAACTCCTCGTCGTCTTTGGAGAAATGTGATGGTCACCGGAGAGTCCCGAAAATGACCTTGAACACGTGTTGCGCCGAAGTTTCAACGACACGTTTTGCCGCTTAGTGGTGAGTATCCAGGTTCCTTGAGGTGATAAAATACCAAAGCGGAGTTGCCTAATGCTATTTAAGTTATTAGGCAACTCAACCCAGCACTTTGAAATTCCAGAGGCAGATTTCAAGCAACTAAACGTTTGGAAGCTGGTTGATAAGGGAGGCATCATTCCTGTATTTGCTGTAAGAGCTCGCCGGATGCAGGCATGCTGCCCCTGTACTAAAGCGTACATTTTAAAACACAATCAGCGTCTGTCGAAAGGACCGCAAAACAATACGCCGATTTGAGCGCTGCTGTGGCCGATATTTATGCTTTCCTAACTTCGGGGTAAAATTGACGGCAAGAAATAGGACGACGTCTTGGTTGAAAAGAAAAGGTCGCCATCCCGCCCTGCGAAAGTGGATTTCCAGTGAAGCTGTTGTAAAAAACTCACAAATGCTTAAAGGGGAGGGTGTGACATGTCTCTCGGCGTCTGAGCGGGCTTGTCGCTTGAGCTCGGCTTTTCTGGCTGCAAATGCCGGGTACTGCTTAGCCTGACCCATGCGCTCGGCACCTTAGGCAAGAACTGCTATATTTAGCGACCCTAGTCCTGTCGAGCCTTTAAACATAATGTGCAATCATTATCTTCAACTGGAACACATCGAGTGGGGGGTTCAATTGTTCACCGGCGCTTGATTATCCATAATGCGGTTTCCACGATTATTTTGTGGTTTTTTTAAACGAATACTAACCTCTGAGCGGTATGCGTCAATAGCCTGACGCATGCTCTCCGCGTCTTAGGCGAGACCTGCTGGGTTCTGCCTGGGTTTTTTGTTTACGACACGACATTTTCTGACCAACTAGAGGCTAACAGTTTCCCTGCAAAAATTTTAAGGTTGGACATTTGTTGGTGCAAGTTCCTACGTTGCCTCAAACTCACCATTTCGCTGGTCTCGACTGTATATAACTCCATCCATCTTGTTCTACGGTTGCTTTGGCGCCTAATTTATCCTTGCCGATAATGAGTGATGCGAATTTTCGGGGTTGTTTAATTTCGCCCTTCCCGCGAAATATTTGCTGCTTTAGTCCCTGTTATGTTTTGCAGGTAGACTGTGCGTTTGTTAGGTAAAAAAGAAGGCATGTTCCGGAGAGGCCGCCGGTAAAAAAATGTTGTGTGTTGATTTTAGTTGCAGGCGTCAAGGGTTGTCAGTTTCTGGCGCTTTGCTCGTGTTCAAGAAGTCCGCCATGATTGATGTGTTTTAAAGTAGTCGCCACTGGCGGCAGAGATCCACTCGCAATTTCACCGCTCGCGTTCTTCGTATACGTGTTTGCTACTCCTACAGCACCAACACTCAATATCCGGTAACTGCGTTTCTTATTTGTTCTTAGCGCGCTCCAAACAAGGCCTTATAGTCACTTATATTTTCGCTGTTGCACATGATGCGTCGCGTCGGTATTATACATGTCCGTGTGGAGGCGGATTGTGTAACTCGATTCTTCCTCCTGCAGGAGAACATCTAGAAACTGTCTCCCTAATCTCCCTCTCCTACTATTAGGAATGCGGAAGAATTTTTTAAACTCAATTCGATTTTCCCGTGTTATCAGTGCTCGCGCGCTATGCGTTGGAACTGTTCGGGCTTTTTCGTTATGTTTCGTTTCTCATTTTTTAGTAGCTACATTCGACATGTTTTTATTTTAATGTCTCTCCTCATAAAAACCGTCTCTAAAGCATTGCTCTTTCATTTGGTGTCATCAAGTCTAACACAGCGTGCATTCTTGTGTAAAATAAGGCTGGTACTCTCAGTTATGTACTGATATTTTTCCTCGGATGTGCCTGAGGTTTCCGTTGCTGTGAATTACGTGGGCATGTATGCGCCATGGCAGCAGTTGTAGTTGTTTGTAACGGTCTTGTCTGTACATAGCTTGCGTTCAAGCATTTTTTCGCCTGTTTTTTGGCCAGGGGGCTGAATTGACAGACAGACAGACAGACAGACAGACCGACAGACAGACAGACAGACAGACAGACCGACAGAGGGAACAAAATTTAGCGTTTAGGTAGCCCCAAGAAAAACTGCTTTTACCCCATTACGTTCTTCGCGCAACAAATATCTGCGATGGGTCCGGGCGAAAACTCGTTAAGGTAATTAGCCTGAAACAGTTCGCACTTGAAAATAAAGCGTAATGATTATAATGAGGCAAGCGCGATAGCGATAGGAAAATATATATTTCCAGCGAGTGCTTGCACGTTCACTAACAGCGAATGCTCACTAATACACTTGGGCAGCGCTAACGACGCGCTTCAATTTTCCTTCGACCGTGATGAGCCGCTCGCTCCTTGCCCTTATGCTGGGCTCTCAGTTCATTCATTCTGAGGGCTAACGACGGGCCGTCGAAGTTATTGCCGCTGAGCACTCCCGCGATAAGAAACTAACCGCGCTGAAGAAAGGGAGGGGGGGGGGGGCAGCAAGAACCTTCCACGTGCTGAAGTTTTCTACACTTGTGCAAGTGCTCATATCTTTGTTGTATGTGTAAATGCTAACGGCGCACAGAAGCTATTTCCAAATACTTCGTTTAATGATTAACACGCGCCAGACTTGGAGGAAGAGAAGAAAGAACAAGACAGTGGGCTTTAGGGTAGTTCCGCATTGTTAGCTTTAGAGGACTCATGGCAGTCGTAGCAAAGACATTCATCATTTACGACATTTGCCTTGTCGCCAAGTGTTCTGTCCGCAGTGTGGAAGATTGGAGGAGTGCTGGTTTTGCTCAGCGGTAATCTATTTAAAAGCGGAGATAACGAGGGGAAAAGTCGCGACCGGTATGGAAAGTAAATGTCGGAAAAAGTGAAAGAGTATCTGCCCAATTCACTTCATATGTCGTCGAACGTTAGATGGCCTTGTGCCGCCTCTGCCACATAAATCACTGTCTTCTCTGCACTACCCACCTCTCATTCTGTTTCCATCTGTTCCGTAATCCCAGTTTCAATATGAAGGAGGTTTGCTAAAGTCAAATCAAATTTCCAGCGTTCCACTGCTCGGGCCATCTACTGGAACCTTTTGTTACTGTTGAAGTTAGAACACTGTAACAAGGTCACACATGGCGGGAGATGTTTTTTGTATTTTGGGTCAAAACATTGCTTTCAATACGTTTTTTTCGCCCTCGCAAACAATGGGTGGACAGTTATTTGGAACTATAAGAACACTGCCTAGTACCAGCATTGCATTGGTGTTTTGCCTCAATGATGCCTAAAGTTTCTTTTTAATGAAACATTGCTGACAAGTATGAATTACATTTTAATATTTAGTGATTTTGAAAGGTTCTGGCTATACAGACGACTCGTGCAAGATTTTTTTTAATCGTTTCGCCGGGCGGATGAATCGAGGTGCGGACAGACAGACTGTCAGACAGAACCAAACGTGCCGACAGACACACCGAAACTTCTGTCTTTAGGTCGCCTTAGTTATCCCCAAAAAATACTATCGTTTCTAAAAATGAATCAAGGCAAAATTAGCAACAAGGAAGAAAAGTCGGGCACAGACACATCGCATAAAACATCACCGAGAAAGTGCAAAAGCGACACGTAAACGAAGTCCAAGGGAAGATTAATCGTCAAAGATGGCAGAAAGCTCACGGCTTCGGACATGGCTACTATTCTCTTCCCAAGCACGCAGTGGAAGCTCTTTTATTCTTTTAACATCCCCCCCCCCCGCCTCGCACCCCCGACAAAATGGAGCATCATTTCCAGGATGCGGGGTCACTTTCAGGAAATCTTCTCGTATCATCTGTTCCCTCTTGCGTGGTAGTGCTTGCTGAAGCGTCTTTCTGGCTTTGGCTTTAGGGGAAATCTCAAAGCTTTCGTACTTCTTTTTTCCCTAGTTGTGTATTGTTTTCACAGTGATAGCTTGTAGAGACCGGACATCCGCGCTACATGTGCTCTATGGACCTCGGTCGCGCAAACTTTGTTTACGCGTCCGCCGTGCCACTCGCCACATTAACCGGGCGTTCATGGTCCCTTCAAGCATCCGACGTCGGCCTTTATGCTTCAGCGGTCATGACTCTATCTGCGGCTTTAACTTCCGCGCGAACCTGGAACCCGACTATAGCGGAAGGACAAGCTTATCTGGCTTCCACCATCTCAGTCACTAATACGCTGTGATTATAGTAGCGCCTAAATTCATTCCACAACAATCTTCAAAAGTGCTTCTTCAGACCTCCCTGTTGTTTTTCATAATTCCGTTAAGCAGCTTTCGAAGCCTGCCAATATGTTATCAGAATAATTGTGACCCCGTTAGAGTATCGTCTATCATCTTTAACGATGCCTGACAAATCACAACACATATAACCACTTCTTCCTCTTTATAGCCTTGAAAAGGTTGTTTTATTTCTCAGGGAACCTTTTTGCCTAAAAGACCTCCATATTACCTCAATGAGCTCTTGCAGCACTCCGCGTCTTAACTTAACTGAACGTATATTTTAATCTACTTTACAACTGCCTTATGATAGTTTATGAGCGTTGCTGTTTCTATTATTGTAATTAAAAAGGACATTAAAACGCATATCCTGGTTTTCATGCCGGCAATAAAGTACGGTTCATACCTTCTAGCACTGACTACAATTACTGAAGGGAAGACGGCCGAAGATACATTCGAAGATGTCTGCCTTATCTTGGAGCCCTATGTTTCTCATGGTTTCTCATTTTTCAGTGGATAACAATGCTTAGGGCAATGTATACAAAGTCAGAAAAGCGGTGAAGAGTTGCGTCATAATTTACGTTCGTTCAGCATTTCTGAAGTTGTAACTTATGTTTATAGTAAGGCACTCACACTTCTTATTTTATATCGTGACGCCTTTACCCAGTAACAACGAAGACATAAAAGTATATAAGGTTGACAAAAAGACTCTCTGGGTAATTGTTTCGTCATCTGCTACAAGAAAACTGTACACTGCAAATCATGCGTCACTTAATATACGCACTCAAGGTGGGCCTTACGTCTAACTAAGCCGAGACCCATCTGCATAAAGCGAAAGCTGAAGTTTTTCCCGTCCAGCATAGTACGACACGCCCTCTTTACGACGACCTTTTTAAGTGAAACGGAGCAGCTCCAAGAAAAACAAAGTAGGAGGGAACAGGAGCTAGATTAACTGTTTAGTGCCTCAGCGTGAATCAGAGTGGGCCAGTACAAAGAGCAACAGCTCTCTCTCTCTCTCTCTCTCTCTCTCTCTCTCTCTCTCTCTCTCTCTCTCTCTCTCTCTCTCTCTCGTGCGGCCGTACCATCCCAACGGGCACTTCCTGAACGTTTCGCTAGCATCGCTAATAGCGGCGGCCTTCCTTGGGAGAAAGGCTGCGAAATGATGTCATTAGCGCGGGATATTCCGCTCTTGCGCCCCTTCTTGCTGGTGGGTTTAACTCGCGGTTACCCTATTTAACCGAGATACTAGCCCGGAGGCTACGGCTCGAGGTAGGACAGGCTACGTAGCGGGACCAGCCGCGTTGCTAGGGGGTTAAGTTGGAGCTCTGGTGAGTTTCATAGCAGAAGCTCAAGGCATGAAACAACGCCTTTGCTTTTTAGCAGCTCGCTCATTGACGATGCATAAAGCCACATTTCTTCCTTCTCTGATTACAGAAAATTACAGCGGGTCCCTTGATACCGTCACAACGCGTGAAATGACCCCTCAATCGTCATTTGTATGCTAGACTTCACAGTGATGTGGGCTTAAGACACATTTCTTCGGTTCCCAAAGGGTTCAGTGTACTTGCGTTCATTGTGTTTATAGCACTTAGGCCTGCGGGTGAATCATGTAACGGTGAAGAAGAACGGGGGGGGGGGGGCAGATGAAAGTTACTGTTGCGAATGTTTGAATTCCTTGAATAGCTGTTGCCCATCCCGGAAAACTAGCAGTTTTGGTGTAGTCTTCAAGGCGATACAGCATATTAGCTCTTCTATCATCAAAACATGACACCAGACCCGAAAGGGTTACAATGACGCTGCAACACTCTTTTAGCAGAGCAAGTAAACCTGCGCGACGTTTAGATTACACTGTCAGGAATTCCTGAGCTAAATATTGCAGGTGCACGTGAAGCGGTGAGCGCGGAAATCGCCGTGATAGACGCGTAAAAAACAACGGCGCTCGCTTCAATTTTTCTCATTATGCACCCCTAGTATGGACTAAACGACGTCATTGCGGCCATGGCTTTCCCTTTGGCTGTCGCTGGTCAACTCCTCGGCTTATTTCTCGCATTTCTTGTGACTATCCGCCGTCGTCGGCACAGTACACCATCCTCTTCTATGTCTGAACCTGTACGCACAGGGTTGGCGTTTTTTTTTTGTGTTTTGAGTGCGCTCTGAGTTTGAGCGACGACTGAATACTCCCCTTTCAAGGAGACCACTCGAAAAAGGCGTTTATTCCTTCAAAAACGCCCTAACGGCCTCAGCTCACGCTTGCAAGCAGTCAGCCGTGCCTGCTTTTTCGTGGTACCAGACCGGAAATAGACCCCTCCACGTTGCGGCGAAAAGGAGATATTTCCATGCCCTGTGGTATATCGAACGCCGCTGAAGAAAACGCCGCGAACCGCCCCCCTCTCCGGGAGAGAGCGTGCAGCGTTCGTCGCGTTGTCCGCGGTCGAGTGGAAATAGATAAATTATGCGCGATTTCTCATCGTGCCTTGTTTTGGTGATACTGAACGGATTTTCATAATAATTGCGGGAGGAGATTGTTGGAACAACAGACTTTACGCCAGAATACATTCCGAGTAGTCGATGGATAGTGCTGCAGGATCCCTTTAAAAAACAGCGAAGTGTTGCGGTTGCATAAAGTCCCACAAGAGATTCAGTGCGGAATCTACCATGGCGTCCCTTCATTCGCAATGGACGAAGAATGGGCAGTACTTGTTTGAAAACTTCATAAACACACTTCCGAATCGCTCCCATTCTGCTCTCTGTGGACATTTATAAGTGTGTTACGACAGGATCATTCATGGAAGTTCAAATCGTACTTTATACGAAGCAGTTTGATTTGACAAGGCGCCCATTGAGGGGCTCGCTCGATGACGGAACCACATCTAAAATAAAGCGCATCGAAATTGTGTTTGCAAGCAGAAAGCCCAAAGGAAAAACTTTTGCACGGCCGAAAATAAGCAAATTGAAAGCTACAAGTACGTGGCTTGATTCATTGATCGATTTTGAAGTCTAACCCGCCGACGCTACACAGGCGAACAGGCGCGCCGTAGTGGAGTGCTCCGGATTAATTTTGACCATCTGATTTGAATGTGCGCCGAAAAGTCGAACACACGGGCGTTTTTGCTTTTCGCCTCCATCAGAAAAGCGACCGCCGCGGCCGGGAATTGAACCCGCATCCGTGGGATCAGCAGAGGTGTATGGCCTCCGTATTTCAGAAGGCGTTAATACCAAGTTCATAACAATGCATATGGCCATACGATAACAAGGCCATAACATAACAATACGCCTTACAGAGGCCATGCAGACAAAATGCCACTTCATTTTTTTTAAAGAACTACGCTTAGTAACTCACTGAGGTTCATTGCAGCAACGATTGCCGTTTTTTAACCTACCCAAATAAACAAGCACAAGAAATAATGATCGGCTTTCAAATTTCGCTTTACAGTTACGTTTTGTGGGCATGAGTGACGTCATATGCATGGGGCATCACTAAAATAATATTTTTCAGTGTTTTACCGGCACGTTAGCATTCAGGATGCAATGAAACGGAACTAGAGGCCCAAGCACAATCGTCAGGTCATATGCCTCAGCGATGGGTTAGTTCTGCGGCCGCCAATCGGACAAATTACATTGTGCGACGTCATAGAGAAAAGTTGCCGAAATCTCGCTAGGGAGTCGCCATTGCTTCCCATCTTTTCTTTGATGTTTCCTTTATTTGTACGAAGTTTGCGATAAAACCGGCGTCATTGTTATCGGGGAAATGCTGTTTTACTAACGAACCGAACTTGTATTTTGTCTTCCTGGCCCCTTTTGCACAACGGAGACATAACGTATTATTTATTTACTTACCGCACACCGCTGAAGGAAACGAGGAATTCGTAGTAGCTTGCATACAAGTACAATAATTATCCGATTTTTGTTTTGACGACAGGCAATGCCTAGTGATCGGGTGTCAGCAGCTCAAACATATATTTTGTATTTTTAAATAACCGTATTGCGTGTCGTCCTGCGGATATACGAAGCTACAGTTTCGGGGTATCGAAATTTTATGCCGCGTTCCCGACGATGCGGTGGTTTTTGACGCTGCAAAAACTCACTCGCTCCAGCAACGGACCTTCCGTAACGGCGAACCCAAATACAAACTACATGCATCTGATCACTGGCGATCACTACCGTGCCAATGCTCGATTAAGAGGCGCTACGATGTGGCCTAGGGTACGGGAACCAAACGCTGAGCCTATACTGACTTGGCACGTGTCTTGCACAGATGCCCGAATCTAAAGCGCGCCTGAGTCAATGCACAATCAAAGAGGTTTGCACCCCTTACACCTGTTCGTAGTCTTTTCTTTGTTCTTTTCTTTGCCCTTTACTTCCTTCCTAGTACAAAATTCTGGCAACTCTTTGTGCATCCTGACGTTTTGGGTTTCTAGGAACGCGTTGGCAGCTTCTTCGCTGAAACCGTTCATTTGTCTTCCGTTCGCACGCAGAATTCGATAACCGACACTTCAAGAGCCGCGAAACGACAGGACGGCGAGAAGTTTTGGCAGCGATTTTGCTTTGATTCTTTCTACAAAGCCATGCACATGCTCACTCGACTCCGGTATCGTTCTAACTGTGGCATTCTTTCTTCGTTTCACGCACCCTAATGAAAGGATAGCCTTCCCCTTTGGGCACACTGTTCTATAATTTTGACGCAACTTCTGACACCGCTTTCGCATTTTCGTGGAAGCACGAGTCTGTTCCCAATGGCCGACGTTACGAAATGGTGACAGAAGGGCCACGTCGTTGTAAAAAAATAACGCACACATATACGAGGAACCTTAACTTCCTTAGTTCCCTACTTTTTCCCCCGACGCTCAGGCACAAGTTGCACGGTTTAACGAGAAAAACGGCTGAGCACAGTGCGCGAAGATAAGCCTATTTTGGATTGGTTAGGTTTTTTTGTGTGTGTGTGTGTGTGTGGTGGAGCGTTTTGCAGAACGCTTTCCATTGCAAGTGCAATCCATTTATATATAGAAAATTTGGAAACCGAAAACCTGGGAGACGAAAAGGCAAACTGGGGACACTTCACGCGTTAGCTTCCAAAGAATCAGAGTTCTACGTGACAGAATCGGACCTGTTCTACTCACGTACCGCCACGTTCACCTGTCATGTGATCTGAAGCCAGCGGCGGCCGCACTGGGCGGACTGTTCGGCCGCTGCAACGTGCAATGTGGATTAGGGGTAACGCACTGGACTTTTGCTCTGGACAAATGGATTAAAGCCTAAAGCTAACTCAAGAGTGTTTTGTCACCGTTTACAGCGGCTGCAATTTTCTGTGCGCGACAACAACAGGCGCTGTTTTTTCCGTAAATGGGGCGCCTAAAGCTGTCGCGTTCGAATGAAAACGTCATACGCGCAATTTATTCCTCCCTGTATGCGCTGACTGAGTGGGTTAGCGCTACGCTGGAGTGAAACCTCAGCACAACTGCATTTAATGCTGCATGCGTAAGCTAGTCTTCTTGAGGGCTGGTGGATTCGTTTGACGTCTGTCGCTTTTTAAAGCGCAAGCGGTGATCGTCGGCGTTTCGAACGAGAGCCGCCGGCCATTTGCCGAGTTCCAACTCGTTCCAAACGACACACTCCAAACTCAATACGTTTCGTTATTTTAGTATAATGCGCTTCCCACAACAAATATGATTCATGGTCCCCGGAAGTATAAATAATAAAAAGAGTATATTTCGAAGTCTAGTTCGCTAGTTCTGAATAAGAAACGAATATTTATTGCCACTGTCTTGTTTCACGTTGTTCTTACACACCACATCGTTTCCGTGTGCAACTCAAATTTATTGCTGGATGGCGTCTCTGGATAAACGAAGTGCGCAAGGACATCTACCGTATTTACTCGCGTAATGATCGCACCCCTGAAGTTTGTCGTCAAAATACGACTTTTTCTTATTTCCCGCGCAATGATCGCACCCTGAACTTGCCGCAGCAATATGTCGTATGTCTGCCAAGTCTAGCTGATGATGGTCGTACTTGCCTACGCTTCCTCCTCTTTCAAAGCGGACATGGCTACGTTATTGCCGCAGACGTTCCGATATTAGCAATATCGGGTATCTTTAGTTCATTATTGGTGCGGAAGAAACTCTTACTATACGCGCATAATGTACTCACAAAGAAAAAGAAAAAACGCGCCCAGCTTGCTGCGTCGGCAGCCGTTTCTGTTTCCATATCCCGCACTGACACCGCAGCAGCCACTCATTGGTCGACCTGTTCTCCCATCGCAGCAAACTCGTGCCGGCGCGTTGCGTAGTTCAGGAAAACACTGCATTTTGCGTCACTTTGCAACGCGGCTGGGGGTGGTCCTGGGAGTGTTTATGTTTTTATTTATTATCTTTGTCGTGTTCATCAGACCTATTGTAAAATTCTGACCTGCAACTTGCTTGCGTTTTCTGCGGTGAAACTTTTTTTGTGAAAAATTTACCTCACGTAATGAATGCACCACCTAAATTCGCATCATAATTTTGGAAAAAAAAGTGCCATCATTACGCGAGTAAATACGGTATAAGCTGCAATATTTTCGAAGAGCGTAAATATTTCCCACACTTGACGCGTTCTTTAAAAAAAGAAAGGTAGCAGCAGGAAGAAGACCGGGGGAAGTATTTCCAATACCGAGGATAAAGTACTTCTTTTATGTCTGCAGCAAAATTTGTTTCCTTTCAAGAAAAGGGGGCAGTAAGTTAGCTATAGCATCCTTGAAAGTGGTACGAAGCTACTTTTAGAACGCTCGCCCCACAAAGCCATTAGCTCGGCAGGCTTCACCACAGCGCTAGCTTGCTTTGCCAAAATGCTTTGGCGAAGATCATGGCTTCGAAAAGTGCGCGCTTGTGCGTGTGGTGACCGATCTCGAAAGAAGAGAAATACCCATTCATGGAACCAGCAGAAATTTTTGTCCATCCCTGCCTCGACGGATTTAAGGCCTTGTTGTTGTGCGGTCTTGGTGTCCACACCCCTGTTGCCAGAAAAGGCGATGCGCATAAAAAAATAAACAAAAATAAAGTGTACGTCTTAGAGTGGAAATATCCGTTGACCTAACAGCTATTCTCAAAAGCTTTCGAGGTCATTGACCTGAAGAGGTGTACACTGATGGCAACCCGAATTTCGTCCTGCAGCACTCAATTTGTTTTCCCTATTTTTATGCATGTCGGTTCTTAATGGCGTTGCAGTTGATGTTTGCTCTCCAGGGTGTGCTGCAAGGGCGGACCTTTTTGCACGCCAATTTCTTTGAAGCCCCCAGCGCTTAACTGCGTACCTGGACGTTTATTTTAGAGTTCGTTGCAGACCACTATTGACTCGGTCCGAAGGAGCCACTCAGCCAGTTTGAAGCTTTTATTTGTCTAAGCGACGCGGGGTGCGAGGAAGCTACCCAGTTCGGAATATACATGCACAGCTTAAAACACATCTTGTTTGGCGAGTTGGTTCATGATTACAAAAGAAAACATAGGTTAAGCGGTGCTAGGACAAGGAGAGTGAATAGCTGCGAGTAGCGCCCATTAAGTCTGTTTGGTTGCCTTGTTGTAACTGCGTTAACCTTGTTTCTATGTACGCAGAGCTGCTCTGTACAATCTACCTCATCGCAGTAGGCGTTGTATGTTACAAAATTTGAAGTACAGTATAGTGTATGCTCTCCCATCCCTGACGAAATGATGGGGGATAGGTGTTGTTGGTCCCGACAGCCATTCGGCCGCCGAATTTTTTCCCGTAGAGAAGTTCGTAGACAAAAATTTCAGCGGCAGAGATTAAGTCAGAATTGCTTCTGAGACAATAATTATGTAATCGCTGTCGGAAATTAATTTTTGCCACTGTATAACACAATATATTTTAATTAAGCATTGTGTCAGGAGGAAGTCAAGGTAATAAAACTTGCTTGCATTGCTTCGCGGTAAGTTTGAATAAAGGTAACACTGCATTAGTTCCCAATAGAGGAATGGGTGAATGAGAACAAACAATAATTATTTGGGTTAACCACGTGATACAGCCAGGCAAGCTGTAAAACTTTTCAATTGTGGTGATAAGAGGCCACGCACATTAACAAAAGTGATTGATTTTGCAACCGTTATTCTAAATTATATATAAACGTTGTCCGGCGGTGTAAAATAAAACAGGAACACAGTCAGTTGAACAAGTGCCACGAAGCGTAATTTAGTCCGATGAATGGAAATTGTACAGATGACCTCACGCGACAATTTAGAGATAAAAGCGACATGATAAAGAGATTTATTTTTTTCTTAAACACCTATCCTTTGACAGCCTCTCTCGTAGTATACATGTACATTCGACTATAGCAATCTAACATTATTTACTCCTGTTTTAGGGTTCACCTTATGTTTCGGCCAGGTTTGCCGTCATACCTGCACCAAGCTTCCTGTAAGTTTACTGCAAATTCTACGAAACGTTAACGAAAGATCCACGGTCCAATCTGTTATTTGATCACCTTGTTGATCGGAAACAAAGCTAAAACACTTTAAACACAACTCTATGTAGTAAATTACATTGTAAACAAAATGTAGACATGAACATGAACAATTACTCTAAGTTTCGGGATTCTTTTATTACATGAGGACGTATGTGTCTCCTCGGTTGCTGCGTAAAAATGGAGCCATTCAGAAGCCACAAAAAATGTATTTAGTCTTTTTCAAGCATTGGCGAAGGTCGCGCTTGAAAATTTGTAAGTGCAGGAACATATGTGAGTTATTTTTCTCGCTAGGTATTGCGACCGGTCTAGTGAATTTGGGGAAAATGAAAGCGCGTCTTCCTCGTTTTTGCTTGAACTAAATGTTTTCAAAGCGTCAGAGGAGATTCATTTTTTTCGATGGCCTTGCAAAATAATGCCAGAATATAATGGATTCAACAAGTGAGAGGAGGCAAAACGTTTATTGAGAAGAAAAAATAATAAACAAACGGCGGGTGGCCTCCTTAGTTCACGAGGCCCCGCGCCGCCGCTGCCAGCTTGGCCCTCTGGATCAGTCTGAGGTGCTCCTGCAGGTGCGAGCTGGTCAACGCGCATTCCCACTTCACGGGGGTAGGGGAAGGGAGAGGAACAGGGTGTTGAGGGCACAGGCAGACGAGGTGGGCAGTGGTGGCTGGAAGTTGACAGTCCGGGCAGTTGTACTCGAAGCGTGAGGGGGAAATGTGGGAGAGGATGGTGGAGTTATAGTATGTGCCAGTTTGTAGTCTGCGCCAGATTCACGGTTCTTCGACGGACAGGATAGGGTGGGGCGGAGGATACCTTCGGCGAGCGTGGCGGTAGTGTGATAAGATGTCGGTGAAGCAGGGTTGAAGAGGATGGATAGTGGCCGTCGTAGAGTACGAGCCGCCTGACCCTGTTGGGAACGGTCGGAAGTGAAGCTCGCAGGCCGCAGCATGTGCTGCTTCATTCCCAGGGAGTGAGGCGTGTCCCGGGGTCCATACGATAGTTATTGTAGGTAGGTCGGGAATGGCTTTCGGGAGCTTGAGCGCCGCCGGGCCTACTTTTCCCAGGAGGTAATGTCGGCAGGCTTGTGAGAATTTCTGATTATGGATAGGTGGGAGGTGGGTGTGTGGGTGGCCCCGCGAGGGCAATGGCGGTGGCTTCAGCAGCGGTTGAAGAGAGATGAAGGAAGGTAGCGGCGTTGAGAACGGTGCCCTGGTTGTCCGTGACTGCTAGGGTCGAGCGGGGGTGTGATGGTGTTTGGGCGATGTCGCTACAGCCAGCACCCGGGGGTGCTAGCTATAGCCAGTACTTCCGTTGAAGGTGTGGCACTCTGGCTTTGCGTCGGCCGGGGTTGTATACAAGATGCATGTGATGGAATTGGTGCCACCTTGATGTAGGTCCGGATGTGGGGAGGGAGGGGGTGAAACTCATTATGAGGGTTCGGCGTGGACCGCCCAGGCCCTGAGGACAGTTCGGCCGGTAGGAGTGAGGGACAGGCCTGCCAATTGCCTTGTCTGTTGTGCTTCGAGGAGTTCAGAGAGGGTGTTATGTAGCCCCAGTTGAAGCGATTTATGTGTGGCGGCGAAAGCTGGAAGGCCTAGAGCTGTCTTGTAAGCCCGGTGAATGAGTACATCCAGCTTGCTCTGTTCTTGAGGTTTGAGACAGACGTAAGGGGTGCCCTATGTGAGGCGGCTGATAAGTAGGGCGCGGACGAGACGGCAAGTGTCCTGTTCCCTCAGGCCATGATGGTGTGTGCAGATTCGCCGGATGAGATGGATAAGTTGCAATATCGTGCCCTGCAGTTGAGGGAGGAGTGCTGCTCCAGACCCATCCGCGTGAAAAGGCACGCCGAGAATTCGCAGGGTTTTCACTCTTTGCACCAGTGCATCTTTGATAGTAACTTGAGGATCCAGTGTGGTGCTCGGGGGTCAACCACACGTTATGGCGCGGAGGACCACGAGAGCGGACTTTTGGGGAGCACAAGTTAGGCCGCGAGGTGCGAGATACTGGAGGGTGAGGTCGATAGCTTGTTGTAAGGCATCTTGTTGGTAGCCTGGCGAGCCTTTGTTTATCCAAAGTGTCATATCGTCCACGTAAAAGGCGTGGCGTAGATCCGGTATGGTGGAACGTTGTTTAGGTAGTTCAAAGAGGGCGAGATTGAATAGCAAGGGAGAAATGACCGACCTTTGGGGAGTCCCTTTGGTTGGTGTGTTGAAAGTAGCGTATTTGTATGGGTCAAGGCAGATAGAACGGAAAGTTGGGCTAGTTGGTATGTGTTCATCGTGGTGGAAACAGAAGCGCTCAAAAAACAGGGACGCTCAAAACAGAAGCGCTCAAAAAAAGCGCAGTGCTGTCTAGGTCTTCCTTCGTCCCTGTTTTTTGAGCGTTTCCGTTTCCACCAAGACCAAGGCAGATAGTTGCAGTTCTGTCAGTAAGAAAGGCGCGCACGCAGTCAAAGGTTCGAGGACCGCATTGCTTGTGAAGGAGCCTATGTTATATGGCGTCGTGCGTCACGTTGTCAAATGCGCCCTAAACGTCTAGGGTGAGGAGGGTGCTGGGGTAAGTCTCGCTAAGGTTGTAGATAATTTGCTCTTTTAGTTGGATGAGCACGTCTTGAGTAGACAGGCGATTTCTGAAGCCAAACATGGTATGGGGAAAGAGATCTTTAGTTTCGAGGTAGGAATTATACACGTTGATGGTACTAATTTCACACATTCCGTTTTGAATCCACTGTGCACCTTTGACAACGGACACGCACCTGTGCCTTATCCTCCCCCCTTCTCTTACCCATCAATCTCTTTCTAGAAGTTCCACCAAGAATGTACGGCACAAATGCGCTTCAGGGAGACAAATAGGCCTTGCAAATTGTCACCAAAGTAGATTAGAATTGGCGTCTTTATGGCGGGCGAACGTTAGCGTCTCTATTGTAGAAACGGTCGTTCCCGCAATGTCTCCCTCATCTTCTTCCCAACCCCCGTAAAAAATGCGCACGCTCCGATGAGCTTTCTTCCCGTCCTTTCAACCCGTCTGCACCATCCGCGTGCGCTTTGGGCTGCACCCTTCCGTACTGCTTCCGGAACAAAAGGAGGCTACTGACTCATGTTGATAATTGTTTCTACTCCGCGCCGCTGCACAGAAAGAATGCCACTGACTGCAGCAGTGCCGCGCAAAAAAAGAATGTTTAGGAACACAATTGAGCGACAAAGTGAGCCTTCTCTAGCCCCCACCGGCAAGCGTGAGTTAGCCGTTGGAATCACTTCCCTTACATTCGGTTGCACGGGCTGGCATTGCTTTAAATCAGACTGAGAATGCGTGACAAATCTCGTGTCTCTCTGAGTACCGCTTGATTTCATAACGCGTGACTTGAAAGAGGCACGCAGAGGAAGCGAAGTGTCGTGGCTCCGGTGGAAGCTCTTCGTTGCCAGGAATGAAATTTGCCCGCACGAGGGAAGGCTTACGGGCGATATTGCTGGAGCAGGAACGAACTCCGGCAAGCGAAGAGCAGCACACGCGCATGCGCGAGGAAACCATTTCGAACAGAACATATTTTCGGAGTACTCGCAAAGAGTGATGACAGATGCAAGTAATCAACAACGGAGAGCGCTCATTGCATACTGATGCACTGTGAAGCAGGTAATGGCGCATGGTAATGGTTAGCGGAAACATCCGGTGGAGCTGCTTATTAAAAAAAAATAATAATTTTCTTCCCTACACATCGCAGCGGCAAAGGTTGAAAATCGGGTTATATATTTTTAGGGTAGCACAAGCGGGCTTGTCAATCTAGTACAGTGATACAAGAATGGTAACAAACAATATTCTATAAAGACGAGCTTTAACAATCCGGATTTGGTTTCTGAATTCTGCATCTGGTGAATAACTTTACACTCAAGGCTTAGGTATCACAATCACTGCTTGACTCAATTCAGAATATTATTCGGGATTGCTGCACTGTACACCCTAACGAAACGCAATTTCTAGTATGGTCTAGGAAACAAATACAGATTACCTAATCTTATCCAAATTCACCCATTCCACGATGAACTTTTGCCATGACGTAGCGGTGCATGCTCTTTGACCAAAAACTACACGCAGTGCACTGTGGCGGGTCAGCCTAGCAGCCTCCGATTTAATCCTTCCCTCTGTATTTCATTCATTGACATCACTTGCGACGGTCCTCAATCCAAAGCGGAGAAACTACTGGATCGATGCTTTGGACCCAATATTCCTTCGTCGTTCCCTCCTGGCCTGTACAGGCGCCACCCAGATGCACGCACCCATCGACGTAGCGACCAATGAAGGCGCCGAGCGTTCCGCGTGCAAAGGGGATTATGGGATTAACGTCAGGAACGACGGAGCTAATGTTTTTCCCTGAGCCTGGGGTCCCTGCTGCTACGCCTCCGATTCCCAACGCCGCCTCTGTTGGTGTTTCTGATCAGCGAGAATACGTCGGATCGGGCGCTGGCGGGTAGACTCAGCACGATTTTGCCTTCCCTATCTTTTAGAGCGCCTGCTTTTCCATTACATTTCGCTAACGCTTGTTCTCATGTTGATGCAGTGTGCAATTTAATTGCGTTCTTTACAAATCACTCGAAGTTTTTTGTGGACGTCTGGCTAGAAAAAATAAATTTGAAAGAGTTTCACCCCGAGAGTGGTCGAGTGACGCGACGCATGTATTTTCTGTATCAGAAAAACGTAACTACCGTTGCACTAACGGTCATTGCATAGCCTGAAATGAAGTGACTGTGTAAATTTTGATTCGTACTTTTTATTCTTGAGAATCTGGGCCCCGACGCTTGGTGTGCCTTTTATTAAAAAATGCCCGCACTGACAACATCCTTTCCAAAAGACTGGTTTTGGGGAATTCTGGAGTTGTGGAAGCAAATCGCAATGTGCAGTGCTTTGGAATAGCAATGGTACAATGAGATTTACTATCACCGTTGCTGTTATCTCTGTTATCACCGTTATCACAGATAATTGTTTGTAACTTTGGCATGAAATTTCAGAATGAAATGAAGGCACAGGGATGCAAATACCGTAATTTCTCAATTGTAAGCACCCCTTTTTTTACGTGGTCGCGATGCCCAAAGTTCGAAAAACATAAATTAGATTCGAAAAACATAAATTTACCCCCCCCCCCCGCTACTTTTTTCGTGACCTCATAACGAAGAAATGGGTGCAAGGAATAATGTTTTATTTGTGAAACTTTCAAAAAGAAAAATAGGTGCAGGTGCCGTCATAATAATTGGAACAAGGACTTGTGAATATCCCACAATATGTGTCTTACAGCTCATATGACAGCGCTTACCGGTTTACAGAAAGCTTTTTCTCTTTAAACTCTTGTAGACGCACACCAATGCAGCCGGGCAGTTTCCCGAAGACAAAATTCCTGTAAATTTCCGAGACCGTGCTCCAATTACATTTTGCGGCACCTGAGCAGTGAATCTAGCGCTTAAGTGAGTACTCAGTGAATACTCAGCTACCCTCACTACGATTTCAGTCGGTTGCGCCGATTGGGCCACCGCTCTTAGTATCCCCCAGCAGATCCTCTTCTGTTCCGTTGAAGTGGTTTGGTGAAAACATCATAAATGACTTGACCACAACGTTGACTCGGGCCCGCTCACACGCGTCTGAAATCCACCTTGCGATGGTTGCTTAGAAAAGGGGTGCTTAATTGCGCATGCAAACTTTTTTTCTATTTTTCCTGCGAAAGTAGGGGAGAGTGCTTAGAATCGAGGGTCTTAGAATCGCAAAAATACGGTAGTTTACTTATTTCATTCCTGATTACTACGCTTCAGAGCAGCTCATTTTTTTTGTTTCCAGGTAACAAGAACCCGCAGCTTTTTGTTCAGTTTCCCTAATTCTTCTGTGAATATGATCAGCTTCCCGCTTTAACGAGTAAGAGAAATGTCGGGCGTCATACAGCGATTTGATCAAATGCGGGAGTGTGGCTAATTATGTGACTTCAGGACGAGATGTTTACGAAACAGGCCGTCGTTAAGGGGGGAGGCTGGTCTTAGACAAAACTTTTTATTTTTCAAGTTATTGAGATAAAAACTTCCAAAGAGACGTATTTCAGCATTCTAATTTCAAATATCAATTTAGATTTCAGATATCACAAGTAGTTCTAATTTCATACAGATTTCAGTGTTAAAAGCCTATCCCCGATTAAAAAAAAATGTCCTTTAATGATTCTTCTACACAGCACTTCATTGCATTGTTTAGCAACCAGGGAGTGCAATAAAAGTATTCCCATGCTTCTAGCCTTCCTACAACCAATTGTATGAGGGTTCAAACAACGAAGTTTGAACCATCATACAAATGGTTGTAGGAAGGCTAGACGCATGGGAATACTTTTATTGCACTCCCTGCTTGCTAAACAATGCAATGAAGTGCAGTGTAGAATAATCATTAAAGGACATTTTTTTTAATCGGTGATAGGCTTTTAACAATGAAATCTGTATGAAATTAGAACTACTTGTGATATCTGAAATCTAAATTGATATTTGAATCAGAATGCTGAAATACATCTGTTTGGAAGTTTTCATCTCAATAGCTTGAAAAATAAAAAGTTTTGTCTAAGACCAGCCTCCCCCATTAATTAAAGTGGGCGATACTGGCTATTCTCTT
The DNA here is from genome assembly GCA_013339765.2 of Haemaphysalis longicornis. Lineage (NCBI taxonomy): Eukaryota > Metazoa > Arthropoda > Arachnida > Ixodida > Ixodidae > Haemaphysalis > Haemaphysalis longicornis. The sequence continues at coordinate 27,082,727 of CM023458.1, read as the reverse complement.
CAACTTCAACGGGTGCGTAGACAAATAGGCCGGAATGTCGAAACGCTAAGGCACGTAGAAACGACCTCTTAGAAATCATAATTAAGGTCTGGGCTATAAATTATGCAAGCATGATTAAAGAAGATATTCTCTTAGCTCAGTGTTGGAGAAAGGGGTTTCAAGATGGATGTCACACAATTTGGGCCACTGAACTCAGTAGTTGCTTCGTTTTGTTTCTTTGTTTTGTTGTTGGTTTGTTTTCTTGCTTTGATTTTGTTTCTACACCGGTCGCATGATCCAAAATCGATTCATTCGATACTGATATAAGCACAAGAGAAACTTCGCTGTATTTCCTGTGCAACATTTTTCAGTGTACTTACATGCATCAACGCACACAAAAATTTCTGTAAAATACAAATTATTCCAGTTTCTCTGTCAAGCGTTTTTAATTCTTGGGCAGCGAGGCCCGGCCTTTCTGAAGAAGAATTCCGGCAGAAGTTTCTTTGCCGATGAAGACACTTTCTTGTGCAACACAAAAGGGTACGTAACGGAAGAAATCTGCTCTGGGAAACTTTTATTTTCGCCTCTTATTTCCAAGGAACCGAAGCATACAAAATTCGAAGCGTGGTTGGGACGATAACATAACAAAAAGAAAATAACAACAGCGTGCGCGAAAGAGTTCTTCGTTTGGGTACATAGTTTATCGAAGCGCACGGGCATTTAACTTTGTGCCCAGTTTTCACACAACATCACCAATAACGCACTTTTGGTTAAGCTAAAGGAAACATACCATCACAAGCTGACGTGTAGTAGCAGTGTTGCCAGTACAAGCTTCCCCAAAAGTAAACAGACCAGTGAAACTCTATAGAGAATCCCGCATGCACTGATAAGAACGTAAGGAAAGAAGCAACAATCATGCCATCGCAAGCATAAACATAGTCTTTGCGCTGTCATCATGGGTGGCATGGGTCATCATGGGTCACGAAAAAGCGTGACAGCTTCTCGAGATAGACCAAACCAACGAGGAACTATACATTTCTCTGGGTCGCAAAGAACTTCTCAAGGCAAAGAACGGAGACACTGTAGTCCACCACACTGGTCCTATGAGCCGTCCCATTCCAAACTCGGCATAGGGTTCAGTCCCTATGCAGTTTCTTTCACAGTATTATACCGTCGTCTTTTGTTAAGCTTTGTTTGAGCAACCTTATACACATTAGGTACTTCTGCTCGTGGTTTCTTCTGTTTTAACTGGGCGGTGGTGTAATTGGATAGGGCGGTGCTAACCTGCATGATATGCCTGCAGTTTCTCCACCAGAGTGGCCCCCAATGCATCGAATGTAGGTCTCTTTCACTGTGGATCCCCGAGTTATGTGTCCGGCAGCAAGTTAAAAGGAGGCACAATACCTCTCGACGAAGTTTCCAATGCCCCACTGAGAAGAGGACGTGGTTCAGAGATTTCCTGGTCTGCTTATGCGAGGGAACAAACAACACAAGCAGTTTTGTATGCTTCCAATTTTAATAGACGACTGAGAAAGCAAAGTCGGGGGGAGTCTTCCTGGCAGCGCCTAGTAGAGCTGTACGTGGCGCAAAAATTCAGGAGTGGCAGGGTTTCCCGCCACTCGGGCAGAAGCAGCGTAGAGGAACCGGTGGCAAAACCATTAGCACAATCGCCCGGGACACAGATCCTGTAATCCCGTTACGGAGGGGAATGCTCGACGCCCTCATAGGTCGCTTGTTCGCGAGCACGCGGAATGCTGAGTGCCTTTGCCAGCCGAAAGGAAACAGCATGCCCTGCTAGGACCGCTTCATTCGGAGGAGGTAGATTGGTCTCTGCTGCACTTTCAATTGCGTGCTGCTAGGAGTGATTGGATGGAATAAGGTAGAGGGTCAAAGATTGAATCGAAGCCCAGTCTGCAGGCTAAGGCTGTCAAGAAGGGTCTACAGTTGTTACTGCTCGCGAAACAGTGCTAACATGGGAGGCGAGAACCGTGCGGAAAAGGTAAATTTGGGTACGTATATGGAGAACAATTATTACCTTCTGCTGTATTGCTTTCCTTTCCGCCGCCTTCAGTAGGTGAAACGCCGCTGCTTGGGACTGAAGGTCGATAGTGTGGTTGGATAATCATTTTGAGGTTTTTTCGCAAATGTACTCAACCAGTGTTTCCAAATCCTTGTCTGGTGAGAAAACGCTGTCCTGTGTCCCAGAGAGCCTCGCCAAGTATGGTTGCACCTACCTAGTACATCTTCCCGTGGTATCCAATGCTCACCTACAAAAGCTTCGCCATTCATGTCTTGCGCGTGAGTGCAAGCTTCAATGATTTTTTTCCTTCTGGAAAATATTTCTGCTATGATTAAAATCAATTTGGATGTCGGGGCTATTTTGGAGCCCAGAAACCTTCGCATAGCATATAAATGTGACACTTTTGACAAAGTCTACTTTGAGTGGTGTACTATATGGCGGCAAATGCGATGAACAATGCTCGTCCTGAGTACTATGGGCCTTACTTAAGACATGTGACTCAATTATAGCGCACTACCAGTCATCTGGCTGTAAACTGAACTATTATCCCCGCACACTTGTTTGGACAGGAGACCAAAGCCGGACGAGCAAAGATTAGTTTACCTCATGGCGATTCAATGCGCTGGATAGCCTGCCGACGTTTCTAATGTCCCAGGAGAGCAACCTGTATACGCTTAGGTTTTCTATGCCGTAGTTCAATCTTCCTTGCGGGTGGAGAGATGGGGAAGACACCACTCACTCATCTAAAAGCGGCAAAACACTGGAGGTAAAAGCCTGGCGATACTTAGTAGCAACTTTGCTGCCACATCTTAGTTGCTTCTGCTTCTTCGCTTTCGTTTCCTTGTTTTTTATCGGGAATTTTTTCGACCGGCGTCTTCTCTAGTACACCGCCTTTGCGTCTCTTTCTTTGCTGTTGTTTCTTTATCGCATGGCGCGAATGACGTGCAAGCAGACTGGCTCACGTCACAGCTTCCCTATACAGTTCTTCGCTGCTGGTTTGCACCTGTTCTACTCACGGGCAATCAGGTTTAGCGGCACGCACTATTTCTCGAACATTTATTCTTCCAATTCATTTTTCTGTGGAGTTTGTGCATCGGGAACATTAAGCTCCTCAAAACTTCCCATTCCTGGCCAATGTTCTAAGTGGGTATGTAGCAGCGAATAAAGGAAGAAAAAGGACGACATAAGCTTCCCATTTTATCCCTGGCCACGTACCGCGGCAGGGCATTAGGCTTCTACCTTCCTCGCAGATTTTGACCGTCGGTCTGTACAAGCCAATTGGGACATGTTTTGTGACAACTAGCTAGTTCACAACTAGTGAAATAGCAGATAAGTACATACCCACTCGCACTATACTGTCTATTGATATCGCGCCATGGTACTCTACCCACTTAGCTAATCTAACCGGAAGAAGCCTTTTTACAACTTAGCCAGGCTGTCTCCCAGCTGTGTTCGGTTGGCTGCCTACAAGGCGGTCCCCAAAGATTACGTCAATTTTCTTAAAATGCCAAAAAAGAAACGTTTTGATCAATACATTGCCATCGATGTTAACGACATACGCTAAAACGTTTTGGCGCAGTATAAACCCACCCATACATGGCGACTCTTTAATGCTTTCTGGTAATATTAATACCTCTATTCTACCTAACCGGTGTGTGGAACTTCTGACCAAAGTCTTTGCATCCAGCTGTTCCGAAACAAATAACGTCCTACTACCGTTACCACGCAAATATAATCACAGCCAGACGCCCCCTCTTACCAGCGATTGCAGTGGTATGGAAATACTTATTAGGTCATTAAAAAAAATCGACTGCACCTGGTTGCCAAGTGATCAGCTCAAAGTTTTTGATCAGTACTAGTTTCTATTCTTGCGCAATACTAACAAACATTTTTCAGCAGTCGCTTGACCATGGGGTCCTACCAGCTCAATTTAAAATCGGGAAAGTTGTTCCCCTCCCCAAATCCTGTAGCAAGCACTCACCCCTTAATTACCGCCCTATTTCATTAACTAGCATCCCACGCAAAATAATTGAACATATACTATTCTCTAATCTAGTTAAAATATTGTAATCCAGCTCTTATTTTTCTCGTTCTCAACATGGCTTTAGAAAAACGTACTCATGTGAAACTCAGCTTGCATAGTTCACTCACTAACTACATACTTTTCTTGACCAGTCCTCTACAGCCGATTGCGTTTTCCTTGACTTTCCCAAACCATTTGATAACGTGTGTCACAAATTATTGTTGGTTAAACTGCATCAGCTTAACCTTCAATCCAAACTGTTTTCTTGGCGTGAGTTATTTCTTACTAACAGTTCTCAGTTTGTGACCGCTAATAATTTTTACTCTGAGCTAACACGTGTCCATTCCGGATTTCCAGGGGCCCAGTGCTGGGCCCTCTTCTTTTCCATGTTTACATTAACGATATGCCTCCATGCGTGTTTTCTAAGGTTCATTTATTTGCCGACGACTGTGTTTGTGTGCCGGCAAAAACTTGTGAAGATGACATAACTGCCTTGCAATCCGATCTTAACGCTATTTTTTACAGGTGCGAAACTTGGCTCACGGAACTGAAAGCTAACAAATGTAAGCATTTACGTGTCACCAGAACAGCTCACCAGTTACCTACTTTATTGTCAACTCCTGTTTAGGTCACGTGTTATCTTACAAATATCTTGTTGTTCCCATTGAAGCCGATCTCACAAGGACTACTTACACCGAGTATATAATTGCGAATGCTAGCCGCACTTTAGGATACCTCCGACGCAACTTTTCAAAAGCCCCTCAATCACTTAAATTACAAATGTGCAAAACATTAATTCGTCCCAAGCTCGAGTATGCGGCATCAGTGTGGGACTCATGTTACGACACTATAACTCATTCACTGGAAATAATACAAAATAACTCTGTTCGATTCATTCCTTCTAACTTTATTTGCACTGCTAGATTAACTTCAAGGAAATGTAGCCTTCAACTGCCTCCATTATCTTGTCGCGGAAAACTTTTCCACCTCTGCGTATTTCATAAAATATTTTATCACCCAACACTATGTCATCAGCTTATTTTGCCTCCTGACTTTATGTCGCCGCGCTTGGACCATGCTAATAAAGTTGGAATATGATTGTGAAGAACAAATGCATCTTTTCAGTCTTTTATACTCAAGACATCAGTCGAATGGAACCACCTTTCTGCTTCAACGGCTGTCATTGTTGGCCATGAGTCATTTAAGAATACAATAGCTAGCATTGTGTAATTATGGGTATTTTTTTGTTTCCTGTCATGTTGTTATCTATTAGCAAATATTGTATAATTAGAAGCAAGCTTGTTATCTTTCTACTTGTCTTACAATGCGCCAGCTATGATTGTATGTTTGCTTGCTATTTTTGTAAACCTTTTTATTTTACTGGTTTTATCGTCACCTTACTGTATGTAACTATTGCCCTCTCCAATGCGTTATGGCCCTGAGGGTGCAGGAAATCAATAAATAAAATAACTACCGCGGAGACCAGAGTTCATGCCCAATCATGTAACACGTGTCTTATGTTTACTCTTTAGAGCGGTGGCCATTTTACTGCCCGAACAACATCAACTAGAATAAAGGTTCGCCGAAGATTGCGGCATTTCATTCCACTCCTCAACTTTCCTCCCACATCATAACACATGCCAACATCCCCAAACAACTGCGTTCACGGGTCTCATTAAACTTGCCGCAGATTTAAAATAATGTCTGGTTGCAGCAAAGATTTACCCGTGCTTTCGTCAATCCGTGTGATCATTTTTATCAAGCTAGCGGAAAAAAGACCACAATAAGCGCCATTTCGTTTCCTTATACCACCTCATTACGGGGCGTAAAAGGTAGAGGTAATGCGCTTCATTTAAAGGCGTTGTTGTTTTATTTTATCAATCCTCCCTTTGGCTTTCGCTTCTGCTTGACTAATTTTGTAGTTCGGCGACGTACTCTGGAAATAATTTCACGCGCGGGTCGCCTCCTTCGTTCAAAAGAAAATAAAAAAATAGATCCGGAAGACAAAGGCAAAGGGTTAAACAAGGGGAAGAAACAACGATAAAATTGGCAGAAGGCAGCGAAAGGCTAAGCAGGCTGCAGTAGAATGCGTGAAGGCCCTACTCTTGAATTCTCTCACTTTCAAAAGTTGGACACGAGGACGAAAGGATAAAAGGGATTAGTGGGCAGGTCTTTGAAGCGTAATAATCACTGCTGTTTCACGGAGTGATGGCTTTGTCAGCCAGCTTACCCCTGGGAGTTTTTTCATGCTACGCGGATCACTATCGCCACTGTTTTTTTTTTTTTGGTGTGCAGCGCCCCATGGGCTTGCTCCTGTCAATGGGCTTAAAAGTTTTCACATGCTTTAAACAAATGCTGCTTTAATTACAGCTGCAAAGTTTAAAGTGCCACTCAGGTGAGAAAATGAGGGATATGTTCGTGTAATACGGAGCCGAGCCCAAAGAGTGTGTCCCTGGCAGCCGAAGCAGTGTGTTCTTCAGTAACAATAAAAAGACAGAAATCTCTTGGAATGGGTGCCGACCCAATTAGATGTCCTGCCCCACTAATTCTTAAAGTTTCCAAACTGAGTAATGAAATTACACTTTGCAAACTAGGAAGTAAGGTTGGCGGAGCCTGTTTCACCGTTTTCCAAAAAAAAGGCTTTTCAAGCGAAGAGACGTAAATATAAAATAAAGGCATCGGCTTTAACTGGCGTTCAACTAGAGGAAAGCTACTTCGCTTCTCGCACCATGAACGCTGTCGTAATGGTTGGAGGTATTTTTTAGGCTGCGCTGCTGGATGGGCCACTGGCCTCAGAGGATGTTCTTTGAAAGGCGTCGCGAGGGCTCGTACGGCTTCACTGATGGCAAATTGGCTGTTTGCTGGTTGAGTGAGTGTATCAGTGGAATTACTGGGTGCGCTGGGAGGTTTTGCAGCTTTCTCGACTTGAGTTGCAGGGGCTGGGCGGTTTCGGCAGCCGTATTACCCCTGTGAGTGGTTTTGGCGGTGAGGGGTGAATTGTTTCCACAGACTCCACAGGCTTCTCAGTGCAATGAAGCTGCATAGATTTGTCAGGTGGGTTGCTGCAGACCAGTCCCCATATTTCATATTCCGATTGTCTTGGCAATGGTATCTGCCTTTCGTTAGTTGCCTGCAATTTAAAAGAAAAAAAGAAAACACCCAGCGCGACATGTCACAACATTCCAATGAACGATGCTAAGGCATCATCATTGTCCTTGAGTGGGTGAGGGCCAGTTGTGTTCTGTGTCACCACTAATCAGGAGGACAGTGTTGATGGCGGTGGTTGCCGCTAGGCTCGCGTACCAGACCACTGTCATGGCTATGATCATAAAGATAATGATAGGGGTTGCATGGTGGCGTCGCTCTTGTGGTTCCACTTCTTGTTTCGTTGTTTTTTATTCAGTTTTTTTCGGAGATGCGGTCCTGCGTTAGCTTCTATCCAAACTCTTGTGCGTGTATCGGGTAGAGTCGGGTAAGGATCGCACGCGCACGTTTCAGAGCGGCATGATTGCTGCAACGATAATGTAAAATGCTCTTTAGCTCTCATTTTATTATAGCTACATTGAAAAAAAAACTGAATTGGCCACTAAGACGAAGCTTTCATTACACCGAGCATCACCCACTTGTCTTAATTAGAAAGTTTACACTGATGTTTTATTGGTTAGAAAATTTCTTCTGCTCCAATGCGTAGCAGACTACGGAGGGAGGAGTATTATAGAAAGAGGTTGTAAGTCTTGATTTATAGAAACTATCCGGAAAAGTAATATGAGAATTATTTTACAGTACATTTTAGGGAGGTACGTGCATATGTCTTTATAAAATCAATATAGTAAATCACCATACATAACTCAAATGGCTGAACCGGCCATTCTTCTTCTCTGGTTTTCCAGGTTCAAGAAGCTTGAAGAAGTTTGAAATTGATTTCTCGATAACAGAAAACTGTGGTTTATACGAAACAAAAGCAATTGTGGCGTGAAAAGTGGGAAAAAGCTGTGCTTTAGCAGCTTGACTAGACTCGCTTCTCATCATTACAAGGCCGAGGTACTACGCTACAGCAAACCCCACATGGTCTTAACGTATGAACGAAAAAATAACACTACAAGGGTAATTATCAAGCGGACTTTAAAAAAAGTTCGCAGTTAGAGGAGTGGGAGAAACTTATCCTGAAATATCTGTGCCTTCAGTTATACCCTAGAAGATATAACAGCCGCTAAAGCCGGACCTTAAAGGATACCTACTGTGATAAACACACCATGAAAATAAATTTTCATGGTCACTGCCATCTGACGCGCACCCGCACTTACAGCTACTCCGGAGTAACGCATCCTTACTCGGAGCAATAGACCGATACGCACTAGAGAGTGGTCTCTACAAAGCAATGAAGGAGCGGTCGTGACCATGTGTATTTTAAGCGGCAAGCACGAAAGAAGTACGCCCACGAAAGGACATATCATTGCATAGTGAACTTTAGTGGCATCCCCCTTCATATCCTTTCTGCTTACCTAAGTCTACCCCCCCCCCTCCCCAAAGGGCTTCATGCCTCTTTTATAATAGAGCATTATCATTCGTTAAGAGTAAGAAGTTTCGGGCCGCATAAATGCTAATCTGTTCGGATCCATGATCTCGAGAGATATTGAAGGTAGTTGTCCAGCCACCTGTTCGTTACAGAAGAAGATGTAGGAGCAACGGGAAAATCGAAATATTTTTGGGAGCCACAAATGAAAGACTTCTAGACGCCCTGTTTTACAGATCTTTATTTCTCTCGTTTTTACATGAGATGACACTGTGACCACGCTCACCCTTTCCAACTTCCCCTTCGCGAGAGTATCTTCGAAATGCGCACCAGCGCTGCGGGTGAAAGCAGTCTTCGACGTCGCAGGCCTGCTGAATGAACGAATCAATAAAGATAACACGGCAGCATCTCACAAATACTTGCATCCAATCAGTGGAACACTACGCACTACGTCGTAATAATCCGACTCATAGTACGCTTTCGGCATTCATGATCTATCTATGTTTCAAAAAAGAAACGTGGTAGCATAAGAATGAAACTTCTGAAACTTCTTTCACAAGAACAATGGCCAAGAGGCAAGTCGCTGGCTAATTTCTTATCCACACATCGTCATTTCCTCACAAGAAATTTGCAATTCCACATGAAAAAATAATATTATCTCTCGAAACATTTTGACGCCGCCGAAAAGTTTCGCAAATGTTGTACTGTAGAAAAACTGAAAATCAACGTCTTCGATGAGTTTTGAGTCTTCGCACTACCTGGCCCATGCATGTCCTAACAAAATTGAAATTAAACTTTTGAATCAATTTCTTGTTGTCAATGCGTGACACGTGGGAACAACAATTAAAGTCACGCAGAAAACTGCTAGTACCACGAACGTTCCTGCTGTTCATACACTTGGTGTCGTTTCAAACCTTCTAATAGCTACCGCTCAATTCGATGCGGCAACTACTCACCGCTGTCGTAGTCACGAGGTAACCTAGTTTAAGCGGGGGATAAAACAGAAACGCACTTACCTGTGTTCTAGCAGACCTGACTTTGTATGCGCAAGCTGCACTGAATCAGCGATCAAACTGTCGCAGTTAAAAAAATGAAGGAAGCTCACACTAGAGCGTAAGACTTGAAGGTAGCGAAGCTGTCCGCAACTTTCCCGACCATCACAGCAGTTTAAGCCCCCGATTGCAGCCGATTTACTTCCTCTTCGGTGCCGCCACGACCTTTACTACATGTTTGTACCTATAACGGCGAAGAAGAAGCAAATTGAAGAAGCAGAACGAACGAATGGAATGCGTGCACTCGAAGGGAAGGTGAAGAGGTTTTAGAATTTAAAGAAAAGTTGACTAGCAGCAGGTGCACATTTCATAGTTCCCATGTACGAACTATTTTCGCAATACATGAAACAGAAGCGGCGCAATGCGAAAAAAAAAAAAAAAACTGGCCTGATGCCCCGCCCCCATCTAGGCACGCGGTGCCGGAAGACCGAAGAGCGCAGGCGAAAACCGACCGGAAAACGTCATACCTAAACTTCCGGCGGTATCGGCCGCGTATACCATGCTCTTTTCGCCGTGTTTCCTGTAGAGGCTCGCCACAGGAAGAACACTTGTTGTTGTTGCTGTTAATAGCACTAATTTGTACAATTTTCATGTCCAAAAAGTGTGCAGGAACGCCAAACGAGGCATACGTTACCATGCCGTATTCCTAAGCAGGATAATACCACGCCGGGATGTTTTATAGCATACGGAAGCGACAACAGAGGTGGCTGTACTCGATGACAGAGAATATACTACACTACGTTAGATACTTTTTAAAATGCTCCAATGCGTCTTGCTTATTTTTTTGTTTCTTTTTTTTATGCGACGGCCATGAATGTTCACATTAGATGCTAGATTTAGGAAGGATGGTGAACACTGCTGTACTTTGTCCCAAAATGTCTTGTTCCGTTCCAGAAACAAAGACAAATTTGTTCAGGAATCACCTGTTTCGTTAAACGCGTCCGTTTTCTTTCCCTGGCTTTTGGGTTTTTGAATACTGGGTTTTTGAAATTGGGTTTTTGAATACTGTTCTAATACCATATATGGTGTTAGAACAGTATTCAAAAACCCCATTTTTGGGGCAACTAAACCATGGGGCCAATCATGATAGAAGTTCTCTCCCGGCTAATAGGTAAACAGTATTCCTACAATGTAAAAGAAACAAGACCACCACATTACTTATTTTGCAAGTATAAATGCCACGATAAGTAGCATTTGTATGGAGTGAAAAAACACCGCTCCGAACCACCACCGTACCATAATTGTGTAGACTGCGGGAGCCTAATTCTTTGCCCAAGATACCGTGTGCGAAAAACAAGCCCTACTAGAGCCGATAATGCTGCGGAGGCGCCAGTATGGTACAGTGTTTTCAGAATAAATGCAAGTCAATCAGTAAGCCGCCACTCATCGAAGTGCTGCTAGCGATCGCGGAAGCGCCTTAGCGCCGCTGCCCAAATGGGGGCGCAGCGTTGGAGCCGTGGGCGTGAGTGTGTGTATGGGGATGAGGTAAAGGGGGGTGGGGGAACGACAACGAACAATGGGAATTCGGAAGCAGAGTCTGCTTAGTTGGTTTGTGCGTGTACCGGCAACATATGTCTCGCATATACGTTTACAGCGCATGAACGATATTTTTTCGCGCAGTGCACGTACGTGCTTCTCGCTGGTAAATTGTTTATAGAACGCCGCTTAGTCTTGGGGATAAATGGTTTCGTATATAGTAACAAAAAGTTCAAGCAGTCCCAAATATTAACGTAAGGAATAGAAACCCCCTATGCTGGTTGCCTAATTCAGAAATATTTTGACGGAACCGCCTAGACGACGCCACAGTCAGTGTTTTGGGGTTCTAGGTCGTGTAAAGCAAGTTTAAGCTCCACGATACTTGAACAAACAGCACATGAAGTTGGAAAATACACTTGCTGCATGTCCGAACAATCAACTGCAAGCTAAATTGCCGAAAAGGCAAGTGCCGCTGCCATGCGACCGTTCCGAATGCTTCCGACAACCCGCGCGGTCGAAAGGTGTCCTCCTCTGACGTCATGACGGGCGCAACCAATCAGTGACGTCAAAGACGAAAAGCGCGCGTCTCTCAAACGGGACCGCGTGTTTTGCAAGATAAATGCCAGGTTGGACTCATGTACGATAAAATCAAATAGGATATTCGGAGTCAGTGCGCAAGAAATATACAAACCTGGCTCTAACTCATTTTTTAAAAGCGTTTAAGCTTCCCTTCAAAGTAGGCACCAGCAGGTGCAATGTATACCCTATCACCTGCTCTGTGTCGAGCACGTGGCGTGATTCCTCTCTCCTCAGTCATAGCAGAGTGAGTAAGCCGCTTGATTCGTAGGTATTATTTGGGATAGTGCCCCACTTCTGTACATGCTTGCCGTTGCATCAATTACGGACACAGGGTCGCAATGGTCGTCAGCACTCATTCAAGTAAAGGGCGCATCCCAGACAAAGAATGGGCGAGACCTCTCTGTGCTTACGTGTACAAGAGTGAGTAATGTCTTTCTTTCTACAAAGCTCCTTTATGAGCTTCAAGTCCTTCACTGTACGCGATCAAAAGTTCAGAGCTCTACATAAAGTTTTTGCTACATTTTTGTGGTGTTCCCAATGGGAACCAATGCGGTGGAACAACTTTTTTTCTTTAAAGGCTGGGGGTGTTGCGCTCATCCATTTGTTTGTGCAGCAACTTGTGTCACCTTTTTCCTTCTACAAATTGGTTGATCGCCAACTTTTACTAGCGGTACTTCAGCAGCGCACAAGCTTTCATTTGTTTCTTTTTTTGCTTATATGTACGGGTGAAGTCAACACCAAGCCTCCATGGGAATTTCTCAAGGAGGTTGTGGGATCTTTTAACTTTCTTAACGCGTGGCTTTCCTTGGTATATTTGTTTTGTATGTAAAAAAAAAACTATGAGGAGCACTGTAATCGAAAGACTCTTCCCGGTGCTTATTTATCGCCAGCCTTACTAAAGCTACCAAAAAAGCAATGTTTTAAAACGCGTAATAAGGATGTGCGTTCCGCCCAATGCAAAAATATTTTTCTTCGAGCATCATTCTTCCACACTTCTGGTTAAGACCAGGCTGAGCGAAAACGGAATGTCTGTTCCTAGGTCGGACAATTTTCACCTATGCAATCGACCAGAGACAGCTGATCCTTGTTTCGTGTGTTGCGCCATGATTCTGTGTTCTTCAGGGACGTTTTGCAGCGGCCTCACAAGAAGGACATCGAAATTAATCCTTACACCATTCGGTTCCTGCCTTTCCATGGTGCTAATTGGGCACCTTATAAACATTTTTGTAGTGCTACGTTTGTACAGCTTGTGTCAGTGACGCATTACTGACCAGCATGCACAACTCCCCGGGCCAACTAAGTCCATTTTTCGGGAGCTGGCTGCGCAGGTGAGGAGTGTTTAGGCGGCCCAGGGTGATCCACCAGTCTGGTTGAACGTTTTGATGCGTGTAAGTGCTTGCCTCACTTTCTAACGACGTAAAACGCAGTTGCACTTCTGTACCTCTCCATCGATGCCTGCTAGCTTTGTACTCTCTCTTAGTCGTTATGTGTGATTGTGAGTGTGCCTAAATTTTCCATGCATCCAAGAAAATTAAACGGTCGCAGCCCAGTGACTAACTCTGTTAACCTACAAGACACATACAATAACCTTGCGGTGGTGGTTATTTCTTTTCTTTATACTGTATACTGTCTACTGAATTTTGCGAAACACTTGAATAAACGAATTACTAAACAGCTTCGCTGTAAAATCACGGCGACGTGCGCACCAATCTATTTCAGAAACATAGTTCGCGAGGACTCTGATACGTGGTTATTGATTGTTCCCATATTATGTCAGGATTGAAGACATCTTGCGCCACTTGAAACCATCACAAGCCAGGCAATGTAAACTTAATTGTAAATTGCTGTGTATAAAGGTTGGGTCTTGGTTGCGTTATGTCAGCCCCTTCACGCCAGAGGAGAGCGACGAGTACGTGGGACCTTGCGGCATCCCCAGTCAGTGTTATGACTTGTCCCTGTCATTTTACTTGGTCGCTAATCAAAAGCGGCCTCCCAGGCTCATCACAAAGAACCGCAGATAAGGAAAATAGGCCAGGTGGGTGAGGGTTGCCCCACAAAAACCGAAGAACAAAAAAGTGCCCAACTAAACAACATGTGTTTATGAGATAGACTGGAATGTATGGTAATTAAAGTCGATTTAAATTGGTGGGTCGACATTTTCTTCCTGGCTGTTCTTCTCTCGTTGTTTTTCTCCCAGTTTCCATCGCTCACTACGCCCTGTTTGGTGCTGCAGCGTCAAATGCTGCCTCATTGAATTACGAAGGGAAGGCGCACCTGGCGTTCAAATTACTCTGTCTTCCTCTTCGCTCTTCCCCTTTTCCCGGCTCTTCAGTATATTTTCCGCCCTCACCACTTCCATCCGCATCCCCACATCCCGTCTGGATGACCCAGCTTACCTATCAGTTAGGCCCGAATAAATCTGAAAAACGGTGTAGGAGCAGAGGACGCCGAAGCAGAAGAACTAAACACAGAAACGGCCCATGGGTAAAGAGAAGAGGGTAAGGAGAGCCGTGCGAGGGAAGTGAAAGTTGGGTGAGTGGAAAGGGAGTCATGGAGGATGAGTCCCAACGGCGCGTTCGAAGGCTGCAGTTTTTGAACAGAGACCGTGAAGCAAATAGTCTCACACCATCAGCGCCTTCGTCACTATGTAGGGATGGTGGAACGGCGAAAACGAGTGCCTGTTTTTATTCAATTTTTTAGCTAATAGAAATCAAGCGGAGAAGGTTAAAACCACGATGCCGCTATTGCTCACGTGACGATTGAAAGCAGCCTTGTAGCATCAGTGGTAAATTTCGAAGTTCAGCTGACAGCCATTAGGAGAGGTGAAGTGTTCAGTGTTCGTTAGGAAACGACTTACTGCAAAATTTTGGAATATACTATAAAAAACTAGAATGTCTCTGTATTAAAAACAATTTGAATACCCGCGTATGCCTGGGGGATGATTAAAGGTTTGATTGATTGAATATAGTTATAGGGCGCCGACGCTACACTGGCGATGAGACGTGCTAATTTCGGCCACGTGGAGATCCTTTTACGAGAGCCGAAATCCCGAACACAGGTGTGTTATCGCTTTTTACCTCCATCATAAATGCGACCGCAACGGCCGGGCATCGAACCATGTTCGTGGGCTCAATACGGGTTTCTACACCTGGCATATAGGGCCTCTTATTAAGTATCCGTGAAATTTAGAAGAAGGGAGCTCCCCCATCTAGGTAAGCACAATGCGTAGACAACATGCTTACCCAGCGAAATTGTCTCATTCGCACGACGGTCTCGATGGTAATTACAATAACAAAATAAAAAAAAGGAATTGCTTTAAAATGAGAGGGGGAGAGAGGAAGGGTGAGAAGGATGAGAAGGCTGACAACCGAGATGGGAGCTTTGCTGGGGATGTGGGAGCCCGTGCCGCGGCTTTAAAGCCGATAATACGTGCTGTCGCGCCTGTCGGAACAAAGGCTTCTGGAGAAGGAAACACGGCAGGCCATGGAACCCAAAGCGAAGATGTGAAACCAAGCGTCCGTGAGCGCGTCGCTGCGCCTTCAGATGCCGGGAATTCGGGCGCGGAATGGCGATGGAGTCGAGGCCTCCACCGACGCGAGGGAGAGAAGGTTTTTCTGGGACGGAGAAGGGGAGCTGGGAAGTTCCGATTTCAAAGGGAGATTTCGCTTCGCTTTCACCCGACGGCTAGGTTTGGGCGCCGATGGTAATCATGCTGTTTTTCGAGCGCTCTGGGCAAAACATTCGTTTGCAGGGATTAATCAGTTTGCCTACATTGTGTACCGAGTTCCGAAGAATTCCAGAGCTGACAAAATGCATTCGCTCAATGTTGCTGGGTTCGAAGTTCAATGAACGATTTTGAAAGCTTGTGAGAATATAAAAGAATGCGTTGGAAAAGTTGCAGGAAAAGTTGCGAGCTATTTTTGCCATTCTGAATGACTAGTAGTCTTGTCAGACGGATTCATTTATTTTATTCTCGTTTTGTTTTTATATTAACCTTATTACGATATGCGTATGGATTCACTAAAATCTATGTATTTATTTCTTATTCGAAATTATTCGGCCTCAGGATGAGGCTACGTTTTTTCTTTTCGTTTCATATTGTTCTGTAACAAACGTCATCCGCGGATGCCCGTGTTCGCTCCTCATCTCTACCATAGTTGAGGTAACGCCACCTGCAAATCGAACAGTCGAGCTCATGCTCCAAACCACAAAGTCCTCGGCAATAATTCAATGCATCAACATCATCATCACCAGCCTATCTACGCCACTGCAGGGCAAAGGCCTCTCCCATTAATCTCCAATTATCCCGGTCCACTGCTAACTGCGACCAATTTTCCCGGAAAACTTCTTGATCTCATCTGCCCATCTTACTTCTTGCCACCCCTGCCACGCTTCACTTTCCCCTAATGACCAACGGTTTTCTTGCCTTCGCATTACGTGCCCTTCCCACGTCTATTTCTTCTTTATTTTACTAATGTGTCCTTAAAACGCAGTTGTTCCCTGACGCACTCCGCTCTTTTCTTGGCCCTTTATGTCACACCTATCATGTTCCGTTCTATTTCTCGCTGAGTTCTCAATTTAAGTTGAACCTTTTTAGTGAGCCTCCACGTTTCTGCCCCGTAGGTGAGTACCGGGAAGATGCAGCTATCATACACTTTCTTCTTCAGGGACAATGGTAGGCTGCCATTCATTATCATAGAGCGCTAAAACAAGTGTGCGGCATTTCATTGACATTCACCGCGTCCTTCGCTCTAGGAGGGGCCATGAAAACAAACTTGTAGTTTGTTTCAATAACAAATACTCCATCTTTCCGATAACAATCATATCAATGTTATCAAAACTTCATACAAATAGTGGAGATGTTAAGAAAAAACAGATGACGTAGTGGCGACTCTCCAGCCACTTTCCGGTCAGTTGACTATGACGTCACAGCATCTTGATGGAGCCATTTGCGGCTCACCAACAAAGCGAACACCAAGAACTTTACCAGACCATTCTATTGGGTCCTTTAGAACAAGGTGTGGGAGGACACCACTGCGTCATCCCGTGAGGACGCCTTTCGGAAGGGTCTCGCTAATGGGCTTCGTGCACCAAGCGGCAAAGGTGGTCGGCTCATCGTATAGAAGTTAGAAGTTAGAAAACCTTTTTGGACGGGGCATGTCTTGTTTTTCGTGCGTCAAAGAAATCTTCTACTGACAACCAGCAGTGAATGAATGGCCGATGCTTTGAGAAGTAGGTTCACACAACAACGAATACCCCACATTGAGCCCCGAAGTGGTATTGTCATAGACAGTGATCCGTGACACAGTATTTATGTCAAAAAGTTGCCCTCGACGTCGTCCGCCAGACCGACATTCCATCTTTGTTGACTGCAAAAAACATCCCGTGGTCTGCTGACCAGTTGAAGCCCGAGTTCCTTCTGCTGGTTAACGAGAACAAACACAAGTTTTTTTGGATAGCCGATTGAAGCTGTGGCCAAGGTCAGAAAGGCCAGAAGACTAAAGCCATTATTTTCGGCCAAGAAACAAGGTCATCACAGTGCGTCAAGCCATAGTACTGAACTCCTTTAATGTAGATATTGTCGAGAGCTGGAAGTGTCTTGGCGTAATTTTTTCTTCTTACATGTCTTGGGACGAACATATAGGCTTTGTAACGACGAAGTTAGCTTCAATAGCTAGTATGGTAGGGCCGATTAAAACATTTGCTGTCAACGCGAACTAAATTGCTTCTTATAACTCGCTGTTTTTCTCTCATCTAAACTATTGTCAGCTGGTAATGGGGCACTTCAGCGCCCTCTAGTTTGCAGCACACTTATATCCGGCAGAAAAAATTTCTTCGTCATGTCTACAACGCATCGTACCGATCCCACACTGCTCAACTATTCCACAATGCCTGAATAATCAGTATTCACAACTTGTATAAATACCGACTGAGCGTGAAGTTCAAAACAGAGATAAGACATAACCTGACTGCTTTACAAGGCCTTGTAAATTTGCAAAAAAGAGTTCCACACTTCCCAACTAGATATACAGAAAACTGGTTAGTACATACTCCTCGTCTAAATACCGGTCAACAGCGTTTATCTTACACTTTACCGTCTCTTTCGAACGCCTACAAAGTAGATGGTTCTGATTTGTTTTGTTCTTACCGGAATCTCCGGACTCATGTGTAGTGCCTATGTTTGATGCCTTCTTTTATGTGTGATTTATTGCCATGACGTGTTTTCTATTGTCACGGGAACTTGTTTTATTGTTCTTGTTTTCTTTTTTTCTCCTCCTCCCAAGGAATGGAGAGGGTTTTTTTTTCAGTGTGTTCAGTTCATTTATATTGAGTGTGCACGTCAGCTGGCCACCCGTCTGAGCCATGACGATCCCGTTGTGGTTTTTCACGCAGATCCTTCTATCAGCGACAGCGATGGCCGGTGCCTTTCAAGACACGCGCAGCAGCATCCCGCCCGCACTCCCCCCTTCCCTGCCAGCGGAGACTGCGCAATGGGTCCCCCTGCCTCACTTGGATGCCTTGCAAACCTTCACCGGAAACCACCGCACTCAACGTCCGTTCCACCCGACTACATAAACAGCCTCCTGCCCCGGGATACCTTCAGTGGGCACGTCAGCTGGTCACCCGTCAGAGCCATGACGATCCCGTTGTGGTTTTTCACGCAGGTTAGTAACACGCACTCTTCGGTAAAAACCTCTAACCGATGTCTTGTCCAGCTGGCGTGCCCTACCAGCGTTTGTACTGCCTACATGTGCGCAAAAAAAGTTTTGCTCTCGTTGCTACTGCTTTGTGGTGATATCGAATCCAATCCTGGATTCAATACTGAAGAGTTGCTGAGGGAAATTTTAGATGGCCAAAAAAATATGCAGAAGCGATTGGAAGCCATTGAGTCCAAACTTGCGAATGTGGAAGCTATAGCAGCAAAACAAGCGGAACTCGGAGTACACGTCGATGACATGTAGCGAACAATACAGAGCCTAGAAAAGAAGCTAACAGATTTAGAAGACAGGAGTAGACGAAACAACCTAGTAATCTTTGGCATTAAAGAATCTGCGGATGAAACACCGGATGCCCTTTTGACTACGCTTAAGGAAGAAGTATTTGTTAAGCATTTTGGTGTCCGAGTATCCTCCGTTGAAAGACTACATACGAGAGGCCGTAAGCAGGGAAAGAAGCCCCGGCCAATTATTCTGAAGTTCATAGACCACCGAGAGAAATATAACGTGCTTAGCAACTGCCACAACCTCAAAGGGCAAACCATTTCTATCTCGGAAGATTTTTCGTCAACGACATGGCAGATAAGGAAGCACCTCTGGGACAGCACGGTTGACGAGAGGAAAGCAGGTATGAAAGTAAGGCTCAGTACGACAAAATTAAGGTTGACCATCAAACATTACGGTGGGACAGTGATGAGATGAAAAGAGTACCTATAAGTCCGCGCCAGGAACGCCCTAGTGATGAGATGAAAAGAGTACCTATAAGTCCGCGCCAGGAAAGTCCTGAAAGGCCACAATGACAGCGTTCCTGTGTTCCAAAAGAAAAACAACAGTTCCGGTGTTTAAACCTAAATGCCCGGAGCATAGTAAACAAAACCGCGGAATTAGAGAGTGTCGTAGCTGCCCACAAACCCCACGTTGTAATTATAACAGAAACCTGGTTGCATAGTGATATCGCCGATTCTGAAATAGCGCCTCGTGGTTATGAAATCTACAGACATGACAGCGACTCTCGTGGCGGTGGTGTTGCAATTCTTTTTCAAGAGACATTGCGTGTTGTTAGGCTGCCTGATATATCAGGAATCGAATGTGCTGTCACGAAATTTTTTTAATGAGTGCAATCTAATATTGGGAGGGTTCTATCGGCCCCCGAATAGCGGCAACATATTCTTTGAAAATCTTAACGAGTTCTTGTGTGCCCATAAGAATGTTCTTGTTCTTGTGTGCCCATAAGAATGCCGTATGTTACTTACGGGCGATTTTAACGTTCCATGTGTTAACTGGGCAAGCGATTTTCCTGGGGCCCTTTCAAGTTCTGGTGAACCTTTCGTTGATATAGTTGTACTTCACAACCTTTCACAACTCGTCAAAGAACCCAGCCGTATTCAAAACAATACACTATCAATTTTGTACCTTTTTCTTGTACACGCCGCCGCTGCCCGCCGAAAGCCACGAATTGAGGTTTTCGAGGGCATATCAGACCACAAAATTGTACACCTTTCGTTGGAAGTGAATTTTTCCCCACAAACAGAAAAACAAGGAAGAATGGTTTCAGTACTCTCGCGTGCCAGTGATGTTGATGTATTGGACGCGCTAGATGGCTGTTTGTCTGAATTTCATGCCATGTGTGAATAAAGAAAATATTCTATTGATGAAATATGGGACTTCTTTAAGCTTTTAGTTCTAAATTGTGTCCGTGACTTTGTACCTGTGAAGCGAAAAGTGCTGCGTAACCGTAATCCTTGGGTGAGAAAAGAAATAGTGCGAATCAAACGAAAGCCAAAAAAGGCAAGAAAACAACACAAGCACGCCCAACCCCTCCCACAAGCGATAGGTTTATCGGTTTTACGTGCATTACTAGCTGATAAATAAAAAAAGCGAAAGAGTACTACCAAAAAAACAACGCTAAAGAATTCCCTTGTGTCTTCTTCGGGAAAGTTCTGGCAGCACTTATCGCCAAAAAAGTAGTAGACCCGAAACTCTGTATTGGTGATAACGTTTTAACTTGAAAGTGCCGAAATCGCAGATGTGCGTATAACAAATACTTCTGCACGGTGTTCACGCAGTGACGACGGTATCAAGCCCGCAGTTTTCTAGCTATGAACACAGTATGGCCAATTGGTGATGTTAGAATTTCAGAGGAAGGTGTCTTAGCGCTTCTGCTTAATCTTGGACGCAAAAAAATCACCCCGGAGCTGACGGAATTCCGAATGCATTTCTTTCGCGGTACGCCGAAGTGGTGTTCAAAATATTTATACCTTATTATTCGAGAAATCCCTGTCATTTGCGGACCTCCCAGCCGATTGGAAATACCCCAAAATAGTCCCCATACAAGAAACAGGAAATCGGTCTGTCCCCAAATTATACGGGCCAATATATTTACTCTGCGCATGCGCCAAAGTCCTTGGAGCACATAATTTTCACACACATTTCCACCTTTATAAGACGAGAACGCAATAATTGATGCAAGACAACACGGCTTTCGGCGAGGCTTTTCGACCGTAACCCAGCTCGTCGAAACAGTTCACGACATGGCAGCAGCTCTAGATAGGCAAAGCCAAATTGACCTCATATTCTTAGATTTCGAAAAAGCATTCGACCGTGTCTCTCACTCCAAACTACTGCTTAAACTAAAACCGTATTTTAAAGAACGACACTTCAGTTAACTGGATTGAAGCTTATTTGTCACTACGAAACAATGGTGCAAATCAATGACACATCATCGTCAGCCTACAATTGTAGGCTCAGGCATTCCGCAAGGATCAGTATTAGGGCCGCTCCTGTTTATCGTCTTCATAAATGATATCGTTAGTGACATACGCGTCAAGATAAAGCTTTTTGCAGATGACTGCATCCTGTATAACGAAATGCGCAATTCAAGTGACCAGGCCGACTTAAACACCTCGCTAGCGGTAGTACAACAATCATGGTGCTCGAAATGGCAGATGACTATAAATTTAAAAAAGTCTTTTACAATGACCGTTACCCCCAAAAAGAATCCCTTAGTTTTCTCTTACAGCATCAACAACCAGCCTCTATCCGTCGTGTCTTCTTAAAATACTTGGGGGTAGTAATTACATCAGATCTTAAGTGGAATGAGCACATAACATACATTTACAATAAAGCAATGAAGAAACTGGGATTTTTAAGGCGGTCTATAGGAAACGCATCCCCTGAACTAAAACTTTTGTCATATAAAACATATATCCGTCCTATTATAAAATACGCTTCGATTCTCTGGGATCCACACACGCAAACCAACATCACTAAAATTGAGAAAGTCCAGAGAAAATCAGCTAGATTTATTTAGAATTGATACAGCTGGCGCACGTCCCCGTCAAGTCTTTTAAAAGCTGCAGAACTAGAGAGCCTTGCAACAAGACGTTATCGAGACCGAATGAAATTTTTCTACCTACTCTACAATGATCAAACAGGAATAGATAAAACTTTATACATTCTACCAGATAGGCACCGTTGCACGCGCTCCTATCACGATAAAAATGTCAAAACTTTTTCATGCAGGACTACCGCGTTTAAAAATTCTTTCTTCCCACGCACGGTTTCTGAATGGAACGCCCTACCCGCCCCCATTGTTGACTGCCAGACTGTTTCATCATTTCTTTCTGCACTTTCAAATAAATCATAGCTTTCATATCCCGTCTTTCCCCGTAAAATCGCGGCACGGAAAAATATCTTGTGCTGATTTTTGTGCAGTTTTTCTCGTTCGTTGTCTGCTTTCTTGTTAATTTTAGTCTGTTTCCGAAGTGGCAAGGAAAAACATTTCTTTGTGCTGAATATTGTGCATTGATTTGCTTATTGTCTTCTAGCTTGTTCATCTGTGCTTGTACCGAATGCCCACTCCTGCCTAAGGCCTTGTACAAGCTGCCAGTACTTGTAAAATAAATAATAAATAAATTGCCACTAATGCTACATACTGATTTGCAAACTGTGATGCTAACGCTGAACCAAAAAAACCTGGGCCTGTGGGCTGGTCAAGCTGCCTGTGAGCAGCTTTTTTCTCGTCGTCCTCCCATCTACCATGCATGATGTCAAATAAATGATTTGATTTGATTTGAAGGTTGTTGGTCATGACATTGCTCAGCTTCTTCCTTACCACTGTGAATTAAACCCTTTTGAACTGCTGTATAGCCAGGTTAAGGGGTAAATTTCTACCAACAACACTTCATTCACTCTCACTTAAGTCCAAGAAGTGCTGAACGAAGCCATCGCCCTCATTACTCGACAAAACTGGGTCCAGGATTGTGCTCATGTGCGCCGTCTTCAGAATGAGGCCTGGGAGCGGGATGGTGCAATCGACACCAGACTCGACAATGTTGTAATTCCTCTAGGTTTCCGACTCCAGCAGCTACAGTGACTGCAGTAACAGCGAAATGCAGCAATGTAGAGGAACTGTGATGAACACGGCATGCGCTGGCTCATGTGGTGCTCGTTGTGTGTGGCGAGAGACGAGGTGCTTTCTTTACCTTTCTGGTGCACATCAGCTTGAATAGAATGCTCTGTTGAGTTAAGTGGTGATTCTTGTGTGCAGCAACTCGGAGGACCCCTTGTTCACCTTTCTGGTGACTATCAGCTTGGAAGTACGCTCTCTTTGTTTACATGGTGCTGCTGGCGTGTGGAAACTGACAGGACACCTTGTTTACTTTTGTAGTGCCCAGCAACGTGGGAGTTACCTGGGTCATGCGGTGCTGGATATATGCAGAACCAGGCAGTCATTAGGTTTGCTTGTTGTCAACATGCGGATTAGTCTTCACATGGTCGGTTGTGGGTTTCAGCTCGAGATGCACTTGTAACTTTGTCATGCATAAAATGGAAGCTGAGGACGGAAGCAGAGAAGAAGCAGTGGGGTGTGGCATGTCACGTATACTGTTTCACCCTGAAGAAATACCAAGGGAAATTTGATTACAACCCAAGAGACGTTAAACACTCTTTCCAATTAGCTGCTACCATCGGATGAAATGACGAGACTGGAATAATATTTGGCATTAACGGCGAGATGCAAATGATGATGTCCTGAAATGCATTGCTGAGTTGTCTATCAATCGAAATTGTTTCAGTCATGTGAAAAAAACACAGCAATTCTTCCTCATTGTAAATAACGTAATCATTCATACGCACCTGCTCATGTTTTGTTTGTCTTTTCGACTACAAAGGGTAGATTGCTAAAGTAAAGGGGAATTTCAAGTTTAAATAATTTCTTTGGAATGCGTACTTACAGGGGTAAATGAGGAGGAGTAATGCGAATCGTCCATGTCTGACGTTCAAATGTCGAAATGCTGCATGTTTCCCTGCTACCAGAATTAGTTTTAGTAAAAATATCAATTAATATCTGCGTGAGGCCCTGGGACAGTGAAGTCGAAAACCCAAAAGGCAAAGGCGTCGCTCTTATGCAATAGAATTTAAGACAACGTTCACTTTCACAGGCGATGACAGTGTCACCTTTTCATGGTTGTGGGGCGAAGTGTGGTACATATGTTGATTTCACATTTATCATGAAGGTATTACTGTACACCATATTCAGTGACTGCATAACTGTTAACGGAGCTGTAAATATTTGGAAAGAACGCGGCTTTGTGGCTTTCATTGCTAAACTGGGCTTGAAAGATGGGGCCATGGTTTTAAAGGTTTACTCCTGCGACTGGGGTTCGTGCGCGTGTGCTTTTGGGCGTGTGGATAGTTGACGTGACTTCCGGATTTCACATAGCTGATTAAGCAGAAAATAAATAACAAAACACCTTCACTCTTGTACTTCAATTCTTCGCGTAGCACACATTTTCTGGCTGTCTAATGCTCAGCGTGTACAAATGTCAAACTGTCTACAACTGATGGTGGTAGCCGTCAGTATGAGGGACGTTTTATGTTGATTCTGAAATTGTTTGCGCGAATCCTGGCCGTAGCCACAAAATTGCACAGTTATGTGAAATTAGGGAGCACATAGGCGATGCTAGGGTGTCCGGTCGCCGCAAAATTAAAAACCTGGATAATTGGACGGCCAGGAATTATTTTTACTGTAAAACCAGCCATGTTCCCAGTACGTAATGAAAGTTATAAGGAAAATGAGGCCGTGCGAGCCAATTGTAATTTCGATGACGGGTTATTAGCTGCATCAGTCAATGCGAATTCTTTGGCGTGGTTTGGCCGCCAATTGAAATTTCGATGACAGGCCTAGTTTCGGGGCTGTGAAGAAGGTTCCTTTCTTGGAAAGTGAGCCAAGCAGTGTGCGAATTATCACACATTAACGAAATAAAATGGGGATGCTGAAACCACCAATCTGAGTGCGGCTTAAAATGTTGGTGTTTGGCAACGTTAGCCAATGCAATGGATATAACAATGTGAGTGACCGCATTACTGGCGAAATGGTTAGTGACCAGGTATTTGTAAACTTTAGAACCAGCGCTAATTGGGGACGTGTTTAGATAGCGTGGCGTTTTCGAGCCATCCAGGAGTTGACACGCTGTTTATTCTGTAAATACGCAGCTTTGCCAGTGCAGTACGACTGCTATCCTCAGGTATGAAACCTGCGCCACGTGGTATAGCGGGGCACGACCGCACGCCTGCATGATATTAGTAAAAAAAATGGGAACGGGCACCGGTGGGGACATAGCACATGATTCCTGGGTTCTGCAGCATGAGCTTCGGATTTACGCTTTCTGAACTGCGGTCTACAGATACTTATTGGGGCCTGCGTAGCTCAACGTAATCCAAAAGGGATTTCACATCTCGCCGTAGTGTGCGCGCTGCTCTAACGGTAAAGCGCGCCTGCGCTGTGTCAGCAGGCTACGCATGTCCGTGCTGCAGCCCGGTTTTGAGCTCAAAAGCAGTTTACTTATCAGTGCGAGCCCCTAAACTACAGTGCTACCAAAATTGACGGCATTTTTCGATGGTTCAGAGTTCGACGGTATCGTCCGTGGTAGAATGTATGAAGTCAGTTTGATTTCTCGAGTGAAAGCGTTGACTTGTGCAAATGACACGTGAAGAAGAAATGCCCATATGCCTGCATGTTTTGGGGATTGTGTACAGCACATAATCCACGGACTCATGCGAAGGAACGAACTGTAGCAAATGTATGCCCGTCACGCGAAGACCGAACCTGAAACCAGTTTATTGGGAACTACTGTGGCGCAGTACGACAATGCTGTGAGCTCCCGACCTCCCCCAGAGCTTTCGCTCCATTGCCACAGAAGGTGTCGCCGAGTTGTCACGCCTCTTGCTGCACCCCTTTCTGGCGACCTCCGCAGCTCGTCGTAGGTGGTGGATCGGTCTGGTGCGCTTTTCAGTTTACTAATTGACTAGTGTTCACCGTATGGGCAAATTTATAAAAAATGGCTGCGGCTTGGCTCAGCTAACCCTGGATATGCAAAGCTAAAGCTCGGCTTAGCTTGGTTAAGTGTTGGTTTCACTTCTTACATCATGTATTTAGGGATAATTATTACACTATTCGTCCTAAGCATGCCTTTGTCCACGGCTGTGATGCCGCTCCCGGTGTTTTCCGAACAGAAGGGTTCGCCGGGCGATCTTCGTGGGGTGGTCAGACGCCGTTTACCGCCGACGGCTCAAAGCCTCCAGCAACCACACAACGCTCGGATAAGACGGCCCGGCCTCACTCTCATTCATGGCCAAGCTCGTATGCATGCGGCTGAGTCACGTGGTCATGCACGAACAGCTGTGGAGAGCGCATGCGCCAAGCCAGAAGCGACGGTGGCAGCGGCGAACGTGGCCCTCTGCGGAGCTCAACCCGGCAAGTCAGGTGACGAGCAGCTGCGGTCAAATAAAGGTCAAATCCACCGTGATGGTAAAACCGCTCCGAAGAGATTTTGCTTTAAAAACAAGGCCTTAGGCCATCCGTAGTTGGTAAGGTCTTACATTGCCCCTAAAAGTTTCTTTCACTAATGCATTTGTGTTTCGAGGCAAAGCAGCCTTAAAAAAATGGTGTAAGGGTTGGTTTTTATAACCTGAGCGTTACCACATTTTCGTTGCGCAGTGCAGCTTAGCAACCTACGAAGAGAGCATGGTTACACCTCAAATAGTATTCCTCTGCACCGCCACCTCCTCTATTCCTAGTCGTGAATACTGCTCGATGAGCGCGGTGTCTCGCTCTCCCCTGCCATTCCGCAATGTCGTCGGCTCCTCGGCGGCCACCTTTGCGCCGGAGTAGATCGTGCGCTGTGATTGGTGTAGCCGTGCTTCATTAAAAACCCTTTGTCTCTACCCCGCAGTGGCGTGCATCCTTAGTTTGCCATTTACAGATATGGAAACTGCCATTATTATTCAATATAGCGATTCCCCAGTTTGGATAAACCCAAGAAAACCAAATTCAACAAGACTTCCAGCTTCGTTGGACTTGCCTTTTCTGAGGATGGAAGGGCTCTAACATTTAGCTGTTGGCTCAAAAAGCTCGAAGTTTTAAAATTTCTCCATTTTTGTGGTGTTTCTTTGGTTCAAAAGCGTCTCTTGAGACTGGAATGGAACTCAGTGATTGAACAAAAACTAGTTCTTTCTATAAACCAGGTTTTATTTTGTCTTCATGGCCTCCTTAATCGCACCCTTCTCCTCTATGTGTCTTGCGAACGCTGATGCACACACTTGCGAAACAGTTCGAGCCCCTGTCATGCAATATGGATGCGGAACTATCCGAGCAATCTGTGTGTTGCGCCTAATACTCTCA
Source organism: Haemaphysalis longicornis (assembly GCA_013339765.2). Taxonomy (NCBI): domain Eukaryota; kingdom Metazoa; phylum Arthropoda; class Arachnida; order Ixodida; family Ixodidae; genus Haemaphysalis; species Haemaphysalis longicornis. The sequence goes on along the minus strand of CM023458.1, from coordinate 27,055,686 downwards.
GCGCGATTTCGAATTGCTCTCCTCCTTTCCATATACAACTCACCAATTATACAGCTTTCAGTAGTAGCAAAGAACAGCGCATTTTGCTGAAGCTGAAACAACTACCTTAATACACTCCAGGCTGTGACAATCAAAGTGCAACCTTTTGGCGATGACAGACTGTAAATTATTATTAAGGACACTTGCTTGCTAATACCTAAAAAGTATTTATGGCGTTCCTGCTGCTGCATCGAAGCGGCGAAGAGCAGTCATATTGACATGGATCCCTGAAAAAAAGTGGGAAAATAGATCAGGAGCCGCTTTTCCGCGTGGTTTAACCCGCGGCTCTGCTTTTGCCAAAGCGTTAGAGAGACAACGTACAGAACGAACAGCACAAAACTGAGAGTGCGTGCTTGGCATCTACGAAGACCATCGTCTTCAACGCTGCGGTCGCTCAGGTCTTAGCACAACAGGTCACGTCTTATGCGGCATTGTTGTCACAGCTCGCCATTGGTCTGGCATCTGCCGCAGCGGTCCAGTGTTTATTTGGCTCCTCAGTTATGTTCCAACCGCCATAGAGCAGCAGCTCTGTGACGCTGAATATTGTCCAGCTAAAGCTACCAAACTGCCCAGAGGCAGTGTACCCGGCTGATCCCTAAAAAGGAAGGGAGAACAAGACATACGCCATTGATGTACACAATATAAAGCAATGCCTTCGAGTGCGGTAGCTATGGAGTGATTTTATTAAGGCGGAATGTTTTGAGCCTACCAAAAGGGGACTCTATTGGTTTGACATTACGCAACCACATGTTTTTAGCGATGCTTGTATCACTAGAGTTCAATGTATTTGTCACATCTGCAAATAAACAAAAATAAAGACGAGGCTTCAAGTGTCTTTGAAGCACCAGGCGCTGGAAACCGAACGTCGCGGTGTGGGAACTATTACAACGCGGCTACCGACAAGGCCACACGCCGTTAAAAACATCATTTCGACTTCGCGCTTATACGTCGCATCACATGGATATGCTTTGGGTTAGATTAGCTATCAACAGGCACCATTCCCGATATCAGTCGCGCCAAAAGAAATGTGTGTGGTTGTATGCATGTCTTTTTACAGAGGTCCGCAGTCAAAACTAAAAAAAGTTGCTCAAACGTTTCCACCCAAAATTCTGTGTCGCATTTATGCCCTGTGATAAAATATTGCTGGTCATGGAACTTCACATGCTAGAAGGGCTCACAATTTTCCATTTCAGAGTTCTTTTGAAAAACGCCGCTTGATTAAGACTGCGCAGCAACAGCTTGCAGCAACGCACCCATTGCATCTTAGTGCCTTATTAACAGTCTCATAGCGCCTGCGAAGAGCCTTTCTTTAAAGAAGTAAAAAAAATGCTACAGCCTTTCTCAAGCGCTAGCGCGCAAGTGAAAAAATTGACCTCTCGCCTCCTTAGTAAGAATGTCTGTATGCGGCTGTGGGAATTGGTTTCACTGTCGACACAGCTAAGCATATTTTTGTGAAGAGCACAAGGTTGATTACAGGTCAGGTCAAGCAGTTCCCCCATCGGCGTTCATAACTCTCCAGAGGGTCATGGTAAAAGAGCCCCGTTTTCATAACAAGCACCTTCATTACCGCCTGGGAGCGACGACCCCGGAATTAATCAGGCCCATCGTGGTGATGTTCGCTGACATAAAAAGCAGGGTTCAGGTCAGGAGCACCGCCCTCCTGGAGGCGATGCTACAGATCGGACGAAAAAGAGCGAAGCACGAGGTGAACGAAGGTCTGTTTATAGGCATAAAGAAGAATGCAAGCGTAGCGGCGCTGTTTGTTTAAGCCTTGTGCAGTGCGGATAACACTGAGTCGGAGGAAGTGTGGTTTTGTGTCCGTATTTTTTAATCATTTTTGTTCATCCCTGAAGCTTCGCCATAGAACAAGAATCTTCGTTAACCGGCGCAAGTATAACATAATGCAGGGTATTCAAGCTTAGCAGGTTTCTATGATCATACGAACTGCCATGTGAGCTATAAAATGACCACTCGTATTTGTTTTTTTTTCAGAGTTACTTCAACTACAAGGACAGTCAGCATTGACAACCCAGTCGACTGCATATCTGAATAATTGTCTAACCATGGTCAACAGACTTGGTAAGGAGGGACATACCAGGGAAAGGGAAAGCGTGAGAACCAGGATCCTGACGTTAGGGATGCAATCGCAGAAAAGTATAGCTCGCTAAATATCAAGTTGATCAACCGGCCCATGTGGAACTTAGTAATCTCTGCACAAAAAACTTACCGCAACGGAAGTCACGCCAGAGGAGGATTGCATATGTTTTGTATTCCAAAACTGTCAGAATACTTGCAAAGTTGGTTAGAACGCCGCTCGCTGCTTTCATAAAGGCATTTATGTGCAAGAGAATACGAACCATGTTGGGCTCGTAGTCCACACGTTTGGAATATTTTTTTATAATGGAATAACTCAACAGACACAGTGAGAAGTTAACCTGACGAGAGCACAGGCTTAAAAAAACCGTTGATTATGCTTACTATTCAACGCAGAAATTTGGGCTAGTTGGTGATACGACGTCGAAATGGTAAAAAGCGCACTGGACGGGGACAGAATAAAAGACAGTGACACGGGACGAGCGAATGTTTGGAACTCAGTTGATGTTTAGTGCTCGTCCCGTGTCACTGTCTTTTCTTTTGTCCTCTTCTGTCCCCGTCTAGTGCGCTTTTTACTATGTCGAAGTCACATGCTTAGATCTCTCGTTTAATATGCCCTCTGTTGTACTGGTATCTTAGTTATGGCAGTTTGTGAGAAAGGATGCTAGTTTTTGTTATGTTCCTGCAGTGCACGCCTTTGGTTTTCTTGGGGTCGCGGGAAAGATTCGCTACCTGCGACGCAGTACGGCTCAGTGCTGCCCGTGGTCTCTATGCCCCGAACTTGCTTCACAGCGGGGCGTTGTGCGTGCTCCATACGAACGCGCAGTGAACAACACCGGCACCTCTCAAACAGCTACAAGCAAGAACACGTGGTCATTAGCCACGAATTCAGCTATATCGCTTTTGCTTGTCGCTGTCATCTTCCATTGATCCTATTCGGTCCTGCAAAAATCTTTCCGTAGCCCTTTCACCCTCCTAGAAAAGAAAAATGTAGTGTGTCTTAGCACGACTTACTGTATACTTCCTTGTAATGTCGACTTAGGTGCTTCTATCCAATGATCCTATATTGTCCCGATAGGACCAAAAAGTGGGCTTTGGCTCGTAGCACTTTGCACCCTCCTTCGACAAAGAAAAAGGTGTGTGTGGCGCGTAGCCTTGCTTGAGCTGTCATGACACCCTTGGAAATACTACGCTTCACCCTCATCCACTATGGTTCGCCTCCAGGCTGTATGAGTATGATCCTCATTATACATTTTTTAGCCGTCGTCATTATTGAACACTAAAAGGTTTGATGGTATAGTACATCATGTGAGGGGTGCAGAAAAGTGGTACATGAGTAGCGGTACAAAACAAACTTATAACTTACTAAAGTGAAGAAAGCATGCAAGGCAAATAAAACACCTTAATACAGCGCTTGTTTGTTGCAACTAATTTTTGGAACTCACCAAGCACAGGTTATCCAGGTCAATGCCGTACAGACCTAACATTCTTGAGAGGTCTCTTCAAAAGACATGGTACAATGGAACCAAAAACCAGCGATTTAAGTATAGGTGCTGCGGAACTGGAGTGAAACGTATCGCGCCAGCGGGCAGACGCAACGCGACAAGCCGAAGCCTGCTCGTTTGCGAACGAGTCTAACACAGAAACACGACAACGAAAGAAGCAAGAACGAAAGAAACATATTCAAGATTCCAGCGAGGACTGCTCAGGTAAAATGAAGGACATAATCGCGTGAAGGCCTTTGGGTGGGTTATTGCCTGCAATCTCATTTGAGGGCACAAATCCGTAGGATATACCTAAAATGAGTTTTATTCCACGAGGCTCGAATGACGTCGAGGCATTCTAAAGGAAGCCAATGCCGCCTGTACGATGTTGCCTGTCAGGTCGTTTGTTTTCCAGTGGGAGCAGAAGTGAAGCCTCAGGCATGCCCACCAGGGGGCAAAATGAAGAAGCATGCACAGGCGCTCCCGCTGCAAGAATCCTGTGAGAAATAACCCAATATTGTTGGCTTCTTTTAACAAGGTTTAGCGCCACACCAGCTCCTTTTTATGTGTCTCCCACACAATATACGCTAAAGCTACACGCTTCAAAACTTTCTACAGCCATCTTTGCCTGAGACTGCTTTTTACAAAACCTACTAGAGTGAAAAAGAGTGGAGCAGTTTTCCTGTAATCCCGGTTTTGATAGTTCGTTCGCTGTTTACAAAGGCTTTAGTCAAAAGCAAGTCATTTTCTTCAGGAAATAGCAGAAACCCTATTGTGGGCTTTCATTCCCCAAATCTAAAGCCCACCTTTTCCTTTCCGAACTTTCACATGTATGCAATAGTAGCACTGATAATTGAAGAAGACGACTGTAAAGCCCTCCCACGAACGCTAAACATTGCCTGACTAATAAAAAGATGATTTAGTTTCAAGCACCGTTCCGCAAGACTTTGTCATAAAACCGCAAAAATTATGTGAGAGTTTCTGGGGGGCGATGGAGGGAACAAAATGTATGACAACGCAGGTACTGTCCCTCGTATGACTCTGCGATTCTTTTCTTGCACGAAGTGGTTCTTATTTTAGCATTTCGCAATATCAGCGATCATGGTGAAACCGATCCTTCTGCCAACGATGTGAAGTCGGTCTTAAAAGGTGGAGCACAATAAAACAACAGTGCCTCTGCCGACGGCTGAGGCAATACTTCTCCTTACGACGTACGAAGCTGAGAAAAAGAACGCGAAAATTTGTACGAGATTTCAATTGAGTAAGTCATCGAACCCGCTCTATAGATAAAAAAAACACGTTCGAATATATGCGCTGTCTCAGCGCCGCTTCTCGGCTTTTAAAGCCTCGGTTATATGATTATGTGCGCGAAATGGAGATAAATAATAGAGAACGTTCCGATGTGTTCCTTGAAACCCCAGACGTCAGGAGGGGAGACGCGTTCAAGTATGTTGCGCAGTCGAGACTTAAGAGGGTGAAAAACAATTCCCACGCATAAAGAAGTTTAAAAAAATTACGACCAGACTATATAAAATCCCAGAAAAAAGCGGCTAGTAATACAACTGTATCAGAAAGGAGTGCGTCTTTCTTCCCTTTTTGTCCAGCATAAAAAAACCTACAAGAGACATTTTTATGGTTGTCAGGGTGATTTACGCAATCACTGCTGTTCATGCGCCACAATATACCTATCAGGTATATTTGTCGGCATGCCACTTTTGCGTGTTAGCGTTATACACCAATGAAACTCTGATCAATCTTGCGTAATTAGCCTCAGCAAGCGATCCAATATTCTACAGAATGCTCCAAAGGAGGTCAACCTAATTAAATATAGTTTTAAAGTTGGTACAGTTTAGCCCCTCCGGCCTTCTATGTGGTTAACCATTTGGCGCTGGGATATTATTCCTAGAACAAAGCATACTTGGTGCTACTTACGCATTTATTGTATACCAATTAATACCCTGCTGAATACTCTGGGACATAGGCAGTGCGCTTGGTGTTAGTATATGACTAAGTTTGTCTACAAAAATTAGGCATGCAAACTTACCGTTAACAGTGCATTATGGTGTTATAAAATTATTCGCAGTTTCAGATTAACGGCCGAGCAAGAATGTGGTTATTCATAATTTTGCTTAGGAGGGGGGAGCGTATATAAGTGAACAATTGGCACACAAGTTTATGTATAAAATGGGCAAGTATGAGCATTTCTGTTTACAGGTAAATAATATTACCTTGGCAATTTCGGAGCCGAAATTTTATTTGGTGGGACATGTTTAGTTTCCGTCGCTAGCAGCGAAAATATCTTCTTTTCTGAAAGCCAAATATGAATGTAAAAGTACGGTATTTATGTGAAAAAAGTAGGTATATACCATATTGATAATACTCCACATGCGGGCAATTACTCCTGACTTTTGTTGCCCTGCAAAGATCTCTATCATTGAATAAGCTCAGACCTAAACGCTTCCCAACGATTATGCATTCCACAAAAATAACTGTTTGCTGCTTAGCCTTCGCTACATTTTTGTAAAGTTATTCAGACTGGAGGTGCCAGTTTTATGAGCTCTTTACAGGATCATTACGCTTGTTTGAAGCTTTTGCGAGGGCGAATTCGGCACACAAGAAAAGAGTATTGAGGGGTCAACTCACTTGTCGTTACCGTGTCAAGAAGCAAAGACTTTTTTTTAAACGCAGAGGAGGAAATAGCAGCCCCGCCATCTACGTGGTAGAAGTGGATCACAAGTGAAGATTTCAATTCGTGCCTTGAGCTGCTACCACGGAAGGCACAAAAGCTTCAACTCAGCCCCTTTGCCGTGCAAAGGGAACCTTGAGCTTCTCTCCTATCCGCAGCCGCACTACCCGGGTAAAGTGTCCCCGTGAATGGGGAGAGGAGCCAGTTAAGGCCACCTGCGAGAAAAGGGGGAATAGGGAAATAATCAACCCTAATGACGGACATTTGCGATCTCGCTCTCCAGGATAGCACAGCCGCCATTAGGAACGCTAGCAGGAAGACTTAAAAGTGCTCGCCGAGATGGCACTACAGCAAGGAAGAGACAGAGGGCTGTGTTTGGACGTGGTGGCTCTTCGTGGCGCCTTCGGTGGCCCCCAACGGTTAAACCTAGCCCCCTCTTCTTCATACTTTGTGTTTCTCTCGCCTTGTTCTATTTCACTTAACATAGTCATAAAGAGCGCGTTTGGTATCCCTACGCTGGCCGAAAAAATTTCCGATTTCCTCTAGAGCAAATGGGTCTTGGGCTAGTTGGACTTAGTGTTCTGGGGGAGTGCCCGTTTTAGGTCACGATGAAACTGTAGAATGCAATTATCTTGTAGCGCACAAAGAGACAACCAACTGGAGGATCTTTGTCTACCTCATATTACTAAATGTCCGCATAATTTTGTGGTAAAGGCATCATGCCTTTATTGTTCCCCTAACCTTCTAAGTGCGAGTTGGTAGCGCTTACGTACGTTAAAAACGCCCTCAGGTTGCGGGGGACTGCTAACAAAACACGTGATAATGAGAAAGAAGCCTTGCACCTTACATTAAAATAAAAAGCTAGACCATGTTTAACAAGCAGTAGATTGCCTGCTAACATTATATTTAAACGGCATCTAATTATGCGGAATAAATGGTAGGAAAATTACACTAGTATTTACGTGCCCATTTCTGCTTTTATATCCTTCAGTATTTATAGCTAGTGCTAATAGGTATTACCAAAAGGTATTACAGGCATGGAATGGATAGATACAATAATAAAAATAGTTTAGTAAAAATTGTCATGTGCAAAGGGGTAAACGAAAAACACACGTTAAAGGAACATGAAAATAATTATTTTGCTTCAAAAGAAGACGCAAATTTTCGAAGCGCACAATGTTAAGGCGTTTATACGGTGCCTTATTCAAAGATAATTAATTATCAAAGCTGGCATTTTCCTCTACAGGTTCACATTGCATTCATGTGGCGCTAAATTTCACAACGGGACACAGTGACCTGTGTGACCACAACGCGAGACCCTCGAGTCCCACATACGGTAGAGTACGCGTGCAGGTGGCTCCGAGGCGGAGGCGTAGAAGTTCCCGCTCCCTTTAAGTTAATGGCCTTTCCGCCTGCGTGTTGATTGCGCTTGGTCTCTAAATTGCAAACAGCCATTTTAAGCGAATAATGTGGGGTGGGGCCCAATGTATTTTATGTTTGCGAACAAAAAGTCACGTGACTTTGACGTGCGAGGGCAATATAGTGCGAGACGTTGTAAAAACAACTAACACAATGAATGTGCTATATGCACATGGTCATCATCATAATCGCGCGTCATTCAAAACGTTAGTTTGGACCTCAAGCCTGTACAAATTACAACATGGATACGTATTTTGAGTAGATTATGAAGTAACGTGCGCCATTTTTCAAAGCAAAAATTGGTTACGACCACAAGCTTATACGTCTAATCAGTTGCATTGAATTTAAAGGAACCTCCATTTTCGAGATCAGTAGAGTCTCCAGTACAGTGTTCCCCCGAGGCTAGTCTATGTGCGCCGCCCGAAGGCTATATCCACGTTCACACCGCCCTCTCTTCATCCGTGCTCCAACCCGCTTGCCTGTGTAGATGCTTCAGTCTCATCGGGAGAGTGGGGCCATCGTCAAGGGAAGTTATTCCCCATTCGATATTTACTTCTTTTCTTTCGTCGTAATGCAGAGGCAGCGTATATTCCGAACTCAAGCTTCGCTGGTAATTCATTTTTGCAGAGTGGAATGGCTCATGAATTTTAAGGGGGAAAGCCTTAAGTTTGTGTTTGAAGCATCTGCGTTTTGGAATTTAAAAAAACTATCTCAGTAAGAAGTTGAAGTTAGGCCAGGCGCCAAGCGTGATCGAGGATTCGCGCGCCAGTAAAACGAACCGTAGAGAAGGAGGAGGGTCGGGCTCAGAAAAGGCGACGCTGTGCGCGCAAGGAACAGCGAAGGCTAGCGAGCTGACCCAGTTACGGAGGGTGATGACTGGGGAGCTGTTCATGTGGTTGATCCGTGCGCACAGGTCAACAGCAGATCCACAGAAGGTCCAATTAGTCTTTCTCATTCAAGTTGCTTTTTGAATATGTATAAGCACCGCACCAAACTTCCTTTTAGATGCGAAGCATGTCATGCTCGGGGGCTGTGTCCCTCCCTTCCTCGTTGTCGTTGTCGTTGTCGTTGTCCGCCGTCCGCACTCTACTGCGCATGCACGTCTCCTTCAGCCCCGCCAGCGTTTGGGCTGACGTCAGCGCAGTCCACTATAAAAAGAAAATAGTTAGGCGGCGACCCGGTTCGATCCCACGATTCTCTGACGCAACGGGAGGTACGTGGCGCTCTTCCCACTGCGCCACAAACCGAGACCGGAGCATGTGCTACGAACGCGCCTTATGTCCTTCACTCATTCAAACGACGTCAAGAAGCTACTGATACAACGAAGGCACGCGAAGCTGAACGTCAACGGAAACGACGAAATGAAAAACGAATGGGAAGTTGCAGTCGACCCCATGGCTGCTTCGCATACTACTCAGGGTTCGCCTATGGGAAGATGGTGTAATTTTTTTTATGATTGTAGCTGACCGAGACCATAAGACATGCGCGTAAAACTTACAAAGATATTTACAATGCTGTTAGGCACGTGGAAGCTTTAAGCGTTTTCCTTTAAAGCCACTAATTTATTCTGAACTTGACGCACCGCCATCATTTCAATAATCCGGAGATTTTTCATCAACTTCTAGACAAACTCTTGGTGCCTGTAAAGGGTGCACCGCTGTAAATAAGCGCCTCATGCGGCGGAGCCGAATTGCAACATGCGTATTGGCGATGTTTTTACATGTTCTACTAGGCTTGACGAAATAACCTTATAATGAAAGTAAAAACGCAGCAGCAATAAATATCCAAAAATGATACGCACTAAAATAAACATATATACGGGCTTCTTTCTTAGGTCGAATTTTGCGGGAGGCAAAAAAAAAAAACACACAATTCATGGACAGTGGCGATGCTCCTCTTGTACAACACAAAAAAAAAAAGAAATTAGGAAAGTGTATGAAATTATGCTAAAATAGTCGGTCAGCCATCCCGGGCTAGGTAAAATATTAGTACCAAAATATTTTAAATTTATAGGAGCGCTTGTTTGCTGTGCAGCTAAATGCTGTGCAACCCTTTAGTCGGAACCCGCGATGTTTCTATCTAATGTTAGGACGATAGCATCTTTTAAAACAACAATAGGAAGATGCCTTACAGCGATGAAATAATCATTACAAAAAGTTAAAAATTGCAGGGCTTCGGATATTCTGTATTGCTGGAAATATACCGAAACCTTGTTTACTGGAATTTGAGAGAGCATGCTACTGGGGGCAATAAAGTTTGTTTCTCTCTCTCGCTCCTGATACCAGATACACGTACTAAAAACGGAAAGCTTGATTCAACCCTAGATACAGTATAAATATAAAAGTAATAATAATCACCGCCAGCAAGATCATTCATTTTATGTTATCAATTTCACAAAAAACCTTCAAAATATTTGCGTCCCCCTTTTTTTCTACTTCAAACCGAATTATTGATTCATGTACCATCGCCTACCTGGTCTGCCTTTCGATGCCTTAGGTAATGCCACTCGGAAAAAATACATGGCCGAGAAAATGGTAGTCCTGGAATGTTTCCGAAGCATCTAATATGTGAGTTCGCCTAATATTACCTTACTATTTGATTACTATGATTTGCTATATGTGTACGCCATGTTTCAAATTTTTAGGTGATTGACAATAGTTTTCCACTTGCCAGAAAAGTGCGTTAGAAAGCGCCAATTTTATGGCAATATCACGCATTCGATTCGCAAAAAAAACGAGAATTTTCGGGTAAAATAAACCAATGCGCCGGTGTGTGTGCACGCTGCTACTGGGTTGTGTAACATTGTTTGAGGTTTTAGAGAGTCACTGAAATATAAGAAAAACCTGGCAGTACGTGTTGTCGGTTACACATACGGGATAATGGCGTCTCCTTGGGTGTGTAACAATGTAGAATACTCAGGTACACATAAAACGATAACGGAAGTTTCCGCTACGCCTCATCACCACCGCCGTCGGTTCCCTACGAGTAGCAAAGAGTGCGTTATTGCGAGCATTTGGAACGCGACACGAGTCGTTTCCGTGTTTTTCTGTAGTCTGTTTAAAAATTACTGCAGCAAAACAAACTAACTACGTGGCAATAAACATACACTGTCACGCCTAAGCGCAACTCCTTTAAAAACGCGCGATCCGGAATATCCGGTCCCGCGTTCGGCGGAGTGGTACCGTACATGAGCTAGTGCCGTTTGGGTCTTTTATCCGAGTATAATAGGAGTATTACAAGCCGCACGAAACTATAAAACGTTTGCAGGTGTAAGCGTCGGGCAATACAACCATGTGAGTATGTGTTATAGCGCTTTCCAGGCTCACCCTTTGGTAGCCATAAAGTTAAGCCTAACCACGGCTGTAGCCATGTCATTCTCATTGTACGTCGAGCTTCAGCACCTTCTGACGGCGTTAGAACTCACTGCGTATCGTTAGGACAAATGTCAGCAGCGTTCGCCAATATTAACCTCCAGCGGGTGTCGGCGGTCTCTGTTGGAATGTCACACTAGTTGTTTTAGCCCTAACACACAAAATCCCGTGCAACTATAGGCTAACAGCTCCGTTGTAAAAGGACTGCACATCAGTATGCCCGTACGAGAGAAAACCATTACTGTTACAGAAACAAGAAAAATCACAGGAAATTTAGGGGAATTTTCACGGAAGACCCAGAGCCTTTCCGACAGGCACAAGCTTTAAATTGCAGACGCATGTCTAAAGGGCATCAATCATGGCCTGCTTCTCTGGGGCCATGAATCCCCTACACTCTAGAGGACTTGACGCCTTCGATAAAAATCAACACCAAGCGCTTCGTGGGCACTTGCGCATCTCATATAGCATGCTTCCTTTTTCGTACAAACTTTTACCGCACACACTCACGCGCACACACAAACATCGGAAAAACGTGCCAAGTGGTTGGTTCCCGGAGCGGGCGAAATTACCCCGAAAGGTCACGACAGCAGTCACTATCGACAAGAATGGATTGGGTGCTGAGGCAGCATAGAACAAAATGGATCGAGTTCTGCATAGTGGTATACACCGCACGTTGATGAAGGTAGGACGCTTTTGAAACTTGCTCTGATTCCCAGCAACTGTCCAACGTCCAACCGATACGCAAATAATAACTTGTCCTGTGAGAAGTAAACTGACTTTTGCTTTACACATGTCCTTCAAACTTAAGGAAGATTAAACTATTAAAACAGTGCTCGTTCAAACTGGCGTTTCCTTATGGTACCCTTCCGGGGAAGGTTGACATGCTAACGGCTGACATGCACTAATGCCTGACATGCACTAAGAGCGCCTTTAATATCATCCACTTTTAAAAGGCTCGCTGGCTGGAATTATAACTTTCGCATCACAACATGCGTATTTGTTCGTTGCTTCTTTGTTGTCTCTAGATTTACTTTGAGTACGTTCCGATACTTACCACCAAATAGATGCCCTTACCTACTGAACCTGGGTGTAATACGTGTTAGCGGCCATTTTTTGCTTTCTCTCCGGAACGTTTTGCACGTGTTCCTACTTTCACTAAACTGCGAAGTTCTCGCGTGGAGAACATTTCGGGTCAGGTGTGTAGCTTCGCAAAGAAAGAGGGGCATTTTACAGGCACCGCTTTTACCTATGCCAAAAAAATGAATGACACAGAAAAAGTAGTTACTGGTTTGAGCACCGTTGCGTATGGCATTGATAAAAGCGGAGGAGAAATGTGCAATGGCGTAATAAATGGTTTACATTTCTAGACTGTCGCCTGGGATCTTTCTGCAGATCCACAGCACCACCATGCTGACCCTGTCTGGTCGCACTACTGGCGGAGAATTTGCTTCTGGACAGTGTCTTATGGTCCCTTTATTGCCATCAGGCCTGCCATTCGCAAACAGTTTTCACTGCGCCCTTCGACTCTCCCTGGACCCTGTCCCCAAGTGACAAAGATTCCTGTTTTTCCAATCTACGCTCAGGGTTAAACGGGACTTCGTGGACCAGGCTCCTCTGTGCTTTCCTTTCCCTTGTAGACTGGCTGATATGGGGCAGCCTGATTTTTACACGATGAGTGTTCTCTATATCCAAGTACTGAAGGCTACGCACTTATTTTAATTCGTGATGATAATACATCGCGAGGGCTATTTTATCTGAAGTTGTTCGCGATACTGCATTCCTTTCCAATCTGAGTGTAATGATTTGCTGGTATATTTTGAGCATGTTCTGTTCTTATCACAACCGACTGCCCTTATATTTCCGCCTTACCGGACTGTGAATAAAGTTGTGGCGGGAAGCCTGTTTAGGGCGTCTTCAACTATTATGGGACACCAACATGTGTCTGAGCACACAACCATTAATGAACAGGCTTAAGGTCGGACCGTAGATACTGGACGATCTCTTTCGAGCACGGCCCGCGGAAGTGAACACGGCGCATTTTCTGACTTATTTAAAGCCTCACGATTAAATTAAAACCGTTTCCCATGCAGCTTCGCACGCATTCTCACTCTCGGACCTCTGGAAGGACTCCAATGCTGAATGGGGCATGCGAGGAAGGAAGCAACTTTACGAAATCCGCGGAGAAAAGAGCCCTACTGGTACGAGGAAGGAAAACAAGGAGCTTTAGAGCACTTCTGACAGGCATGAACTGGGTCTCGAAGTGGTATGGCTAGCTGTTGTTTTTTGCTTCCGTCGCGTTCCAGCAAAAGGAAAAGGGGCCAAGCATTAAACCCCTTCTTCGGTTTCTGCGAACTCCTGATTTTAAGCCCATTATCTCCGCGACCGCTGGGCCGTCTGTTGTCGGGTTTCCGCGAATCTCATGAAGACGCTATTGCGTTGCGTTGTTAATGGCGCTCATGCGCTGTTACGGGTTCTCTTCCTTGCTGTCGCGTTATGCGAACATTAAAAAATGTTTTAATCGCACGCGCAAAAGAAAAAGATCAAGGTTGCAATGTCGGGGATGCTCCAACAGAAGCACGAATCTCTGTAAAGTACGCTTTTCTGCGCGTTGCTGAGCCGACTGCGCAACCGCGGCGGGAGCAGGAGATCACAGTGATACATCGGCTAACGCAAGTACTGCGATCTTGTTTACCTCTGATCATTCGTTCAGAGTACCATTGCGCAAGCATTCAATTATTGATGCCCAAGAATTTCTTTGCGACGAGCTATTCCCGTTGATTGGCGCTGCTGCTCTGCGCAACTCTGCGAATGTAAGACATTCAGCCATTGAGGAATGATTTCTAGGTTAGGTTATTTAGGAAGATCAAGCCATTATTCATCATTTGTCTTGCTGACTATATTTATCCAAATAAACACGGTAGTCAAATGAATTGCTCGAAACGTTTCCAAAGTGGCAATAGAAGTCAGGGCAACTGCCTATGCCGCCTTCGCTTCGCGAAAGTTTGCGACGCTTCTTATTAGCAAGCACAAGACACTTATGCAGGCTGGATTTTTCAACACTGCAAGTGCATCGGAGTTAAACGCTACAAAATATGGGGTAAGGGTATGGTAAAGCGTTCGAAATAACAAGGTACTTATTTCGGAGTGTACCGCTAGAGGGCTTCCGATTGCGCCTTTACAAAGAGTGCTAGTCGGCGTCGGCCACTGCGATGAAATATAGTGGTTGCCACCAAACGATAGTTTGTGCGGCAACGAGTCATTATTTGTTGTGGATGATATTATGATTATCGCGAAGTGAAGCACTACCGCCATAAGGAATAGAACTCGAGACGATGCCTATCATGTTCAGATAACAGGAGATAGTGGTTTTCGGGGTATATTATATTCTACACTTGAATAAAATTCGCTATATCGCTCCTGAAGTACGCCGGGCTTATAATCCTAACCATATGCCTTTAGCCATAAAGGTAAAATAATGTGTGTCTTTGAGAGGACTTCTGAACATTGCGTGTTTCGAATAAATATAAAAACTGAAAAAAAATACGCAATCTCGACTTTGCAACATTTTCGTGAATCACGGACTTTCAGACGATTTTCGGCGGCGTGCAAACGCGTCGTTGGCAAGACACCGGAAGTGTCTCGAGCTAGCTGTACATCCGGTCGCTCAATCTATCTCAAGCTCACCCTTTCTTTTTCTGTCTCTGGTATCGCTTCCTGTTTACTTACCCTGCGTTTTCACAAGGCCCTGGAGAAAAAAAACCAGAAGTTCTTGTCCTGGCATGCTTCAGAATTTAGCTTTCTTCGGCGCCGTCCACGTCACTTTGCTTCGGCTTAACAAGCTATGTTCTTGGTTGACTGTTGTGTGCTGTTGCGCCTCTTCTAATAAGATTTGTCGATGATGCCTGCGTTCGGACCTATCGTCTGCTCCAGAAAGAAACTTAAAGGGAGGAGGTCATGTGACCCACTATGTAACGGCATACGAAAAAACAGAATTTTTTTGCTAGCGTATAAGCGAAGCTGTTGAGAAACGACCCAGAAAACAGAAATTCTACTTGGTTCACGCAGAAAACTAAACATCTGGAGGAAAACGAAAAGGAATTGGAGAAGACGACTCAAGACATACAAGGATAACGTCCACAGATAGCTTCCAAGAAACTAGGTCACACGACCAACGGTGGCCTGCTTGATGTGGACGTCTGCTACAGTGATTAAACGCATTCGGCTCGCATGCGCTGATCAGTTTTTTTGAATAACATGCATTCATAAAGTCCAGGAAAACTTAGCGAACACGTGTGATTTGCCGTTTTGCTATTGGCTGCGCTTCAGAGTAGGGAACTCAAGAATATGACGTACAAAATATAACAGTTACTTCAATAAAAAATCTCTTTCATTGCAAGACCGCAGTTTGTCCAAATGTCTCCGTTTTACAAGACAAATGGCTAGACTAATGACGCGAGAGACCGAATGCCCTTAGACATCATTTTATTTACACTTAACTTGTAAATTTCGCATTGCACGCAAGCCTTTACTTCTTAAAAGAAAGCCTTGGTTTCACAGCTCGTGCTTGAGGTAGACCTAACTGCGGAACTTTCGTGAGAGTATCGAGAAAATGAACATCATGCTACCATTTGTCATTCGCCCTGGTAATCATCACTTTCCAGTACAGACCTATGGAAACATGAATCAGTCCCTTTTAACAGCTGCGCAGTGCAACGGATTGTCCTGGAGCCTAATGTAAGACATGATCGAACAACCTCGCTTTGTAGCTTTGTAACTACTACGGAGGACTAGTCACGTTCGCCGTTTATTCTCTCTGGTTCCTTCCCTTTGTGGCGTATTTTCAGCACCAGCCCTTCACCACTAGCAGCTTAATCCAACAACGGTCGCGGCACTCAATTAGGAGTCAGGTTTTAACTAACTCCGGCTCTTTTGAAGCGAGGCTTTCTTGGCCTCCCTGATGGCGGTCTTGTAACCGAAACGCACTGCAGGAAAGCCAAATTTACACAACTAATGTTTACTTGGATACTAACGTGCTCGGATGGCTGAGCTGCTTCCTAACTACCCGTTCACAATTTGTTACTGTAAATAACTCCGATTCTGTTTTATCTGCCATTCGCGCAGATGTTCCTCAAGGCTCTGTGTTGGGGCCCTTACTTTTTTTGGTCTACAATAATGACTTGCCATCTAACATCCGTTCATCAGTCCGCCTTTTTGCTGATGAATGTGTAATTTATCAGGAAATAATTAATACATCTGATATTAAAACTTTACAGTCCGATATTAACCAACTTATGGAATGGTGTAAGGTGTGGGAAATAAATCTTAACATTAATAAATGCAAATGCATGCGCATTTCTCGAACTAACTCTGCTGCACCTAACTACTTTCTTAACGACGTCCGTCTCGAAACTGTAGAGTCTTGTAAATACCTTGGTGTACACTTAACATCTAACCTGTCGAGGAAAGTTCACATTGATTATGTAGCCAATGATGCTAACCGTAAGTTAGACTACCTCCGGGAAATTTTTATATGGCTCCTAATGGACCTTTTTCCAGTAGCGATCTGCGCATGCGCGGGCTGCCGGTCCGCCATTCTTGGCAGGCGCCTCGGGCAAAATAAACAAAAGGGCGCCCCTCACTGTTCTGCTAGGAAGCGGCTATACGGTCTAGAGCTGCAAGTTTTCTTTTTTTTTTCTCTTTCGACACCTCGTGGTGGGTTCGTACGTGCACACAATAATGGCTTTCTAAGAAAAGGGGCAGAAACGCTTGAGTTTGACCACGCTGCCTGCACATGGCTGCGAGTGAGGGGGTAACGAAAATGAAAAAAAAAAGAACAGAAAAGGGGCGCTTCGATTATTGCAGATCAGACACGAGAACTTGCGCCTGCTACCGTGGCATTTATGTGAAAGGTACGGCTGACGGGTCAGTGCGGGAGGGACCGCAGGACCAGGATATTTTGTGCACGAGTTCTCTGAAAGCCAAACTTTCTTGAGGGCGTGCCTTACTGCCATTTTTAATTCGCCGTTGCGGCCGCTAGAGGGACTGGTACTGGAAAAAGGTCCATTCCCTAAAATTACTTATTTAAAAATGTCTCGTACGTTCAAAATTAGAGTATGTGGCTTCTGTGTGGGACCCTGGTCAAGAATCACTCATTACAGAAATCGAGAAAGTCCAAAATCGTGCGTCGCGATTCATTCTTTCTAATTATCACCGCACATCAAGCGTTACGGCCATGACATTAAGCCTTTCTTTACCACTGCTCGACCATCGGAGGAAATTATTTCGGTTGTACCTTTTTCATAAAATATATCACAAAAATCCCATTCTAAAACAACAGCTACTATCTTCTCCGTCTTACACTTCGGCACGCATTGATCATCTGTACAAAGTTAACGTCCCATCCTGCCATACAAAGCATTTTCATGATTCGTTTATCCCCAGCACTTGCGTTAGTTGGAACCGCCTTCCATCGTTTGTTGCTGCGATAACAGACGAGACTGCGTTCCGATCTGCTGTGCGCAACCGGTTGTGGTGATTTCTTATTTTTACGTTGCTCGTTTCAGCTTGTGTTTGTGATGCCTGCTTTTGTTTTTTGTGTTGCACAAGATGTAACCCGCTCCCCTCTGTACCGCTCTTTGTGCCCTGAGGGTAACCAAATAAAAATAAATAAATAAATGAATAAACGATAATGATGATGACGGCATGGAATCGAACCTGGGTCTCACGCGTTTTGTAGCCGACTTAGCTTTTTTGTAAGAAATTCGTTTGGTGCCGTTTGAGTTGAGACTTTGACTCGCAGGCAGGATACAACTTGATTATTCACGCTTTGACTTTAATTGCAGCGGCATCGACATGGGAACTTCACCATATGATTTCGCAACGCAAGAAAGCTACGTGTTTCAACCATCGTCGCCGTTCAATGAAGCGGACTTGAATTTTTCAGTTCTCCTGAGGTATTCATGAAGAAAAGTTTCACATTACATGCTTCGATAGTGCATGGTTTAAAATGTGCATGTACTACATTGAATCTATTACCGCACACTCATGGTGCTCACGCCGTATCTATGTTTACGTTTTCATTTCAAAGTTTCCACGTGCACTATCTAATATTTGCCGATGACCTCATCCTGCAAATTTCACTGAATTCAAAATGCTAAAACTAGAAAGTGCTAAGAGATTTGAACCTTTTTAAGCAATGTGAATGTGACAGCGGCCATTTGAATTCGAGACATACATTTGAACTCTTGAGACGCCTTCCTTGCGCCCCGCGGTCACGAAGCGCTTCTTCCTCTGGCCACTTGGAAAGATTTTGCTTTCGATCCGCTATTGCCTTACGCTTTCGAATGGCTTCGATTTGTCTTATACGCGTTGCGCCGCGGCTCGTTCTTGCTGCCGAGTACTGGGAAACAAAAAACAGTGTTGGCTTTTGCTGGACTGTGTGTTAGTTCACTCGGCTGCGTTATTCGGCTATCTTACATTATATGCGGTGTGCTCGCGTTGCTGGCCACCTTCCACTACTGCCCGGCTTTAACGCGTGCTCCGGGACTTCTCGGATTGGCGGGAGGCACAAACTAACTCGGGGACAAGAGATGAGAACAAAAACACAGACGACACGCGAATGCTATGTATTACCAACTCGCCCAAGCTTCCCTCTTGCGAACTTTTCGTGCTATGGAGTGCTTCACAGGCACGAGGTATATAGGGGTCGTATAGTGTTACGAGGCCTGACGCTGGCCTCAAAGCAAGCATTTGCGCTTAATGGACCATTCAGGATTTGCGTTATTACTTCTTGAAAGCAAGCATGCAACCACCCAAGCTGTTATTCATGGCGCGTGGCTTACGGATTCTATTCAGTGTACGCCAACCCCCGGGTAGACCCGTCTAACGTCGGCATGTGTGCATATGATCGTCGTTCAGATGGCCGTTTAGGTGTGGTTTAGTTATTATTTGCTGTGAAATTTTCGCCGAATTTCTTGCATGGGTGTCGTGTACGAGCGTCCTGTTCCAATATGTTATTCATAGCAGGATCACAAACATAATGAGACGACATCATAAACTACTCTGCATTGCTTTAGGGTGCCTGCGAAAGGTTTATTGTAAAGACAGATCATTGTAGTCTGTTTAGAGGACTGAATACTTGAACTAGCAACCATTGTTCGAAGTCTTTGTGAAAAGAGAGCTGTTTCCTAATGAAACATACGCACCCATATGTGCGATGACCGTAAGAACAGTATCGCTACGGTCAATACGGGTGACGCGCAGATACGAGTTTTAACCCAATTAACAGCCATATTGAACTAAGATTCCCGCCGCCACCTTAAAATACTTGAAGCTACAAACCGACAAGGCGTCCCGAGATCTGATCATTGGGACCTCGTAGTCGCGTTCTTCGCGTCCCTTTAATCGCCAATTAAATCTGGCTCATTCCGGCAAAGGCGTCATTACATCGGATAGCCATCTGTGAACTCTCTGGGACAGAGTATTGTGGTCATCTAAAGCGGAGGAAAAAATTGTGTGCAGCCAGAGCCGCGTGACCACGTCGTGAGCCGGCCGTTCTTAATCTGAGCAGCAGGTTGAATAATTCAGAGATGGCCGCGCTCTCCGCTAAGGCTACTGCTGTAACGGTGAGCATGTATGCCTTGTAAGCAGTGAGCGCCTCTGTCATTACCCAGGGCACGCGGTTTGGACGGGAAGCTCAATTAAACATGTAGAAATAAATCTGAGCCTTCAGTAATACATTCTGCAACGCGTCTATATCTGAGAGCACTTCTCTAGATGCGCCGCTAGCGCATAAGCTCTTATAGCAGCATTCTTCACTGATTACTGCGCCATTATACTGCTTTAGCTCAAAGTTCACCCGGAAGGAGTCATTTCGCGTACAGTGTCGTCTTTCAGTGTGCTATGGTGGTTTCCTGTGAACGCTTTTACGAGAGATAGTTCTAGGAAGTAGACGCTAAATATATTCGCGTAAGGTTTGGCCACCACGTGGTCGTGGGACGTTCCACTGCACTGTGTCGTTTTCAATTTCCAAGAAAGTGAACCACTGCCGGTTTGTTCCAAAGACCTGGAGTTTTGTGGTAAAAGCCTTTTGGAGACAAACGTATGGGTCTCCGAAAAACACTCATCAGAAAGCAGTGGCTGCACACGGAGTGCAAACTCGCTAGTAAAATAGAACACTCATACTGAAGGCTGTGAAACACATTCCAGTACACTTCAGCGATCATACGCATAATGTTACCTCGAGAGAGCAAATAATATGAAGTTCCACTTGTGACCGGCAGTATACTTGTGTGACTAGTAAAAGTGTTAAGATATTTAGCAAAAAAGGCTGGATAAATATTTTAAGATTACCGAGAAATTACAACAGATAATAAAAAAATGTGGCTACAGCTGACGCGCTCTATTTGCAAGAAACTGCGTGATTTTTCCGAAAATTATGCATACGTCCTCACTTACGTCAGTGTATGCTGTATGCAACAGATAAGATTGTAGCCACTGTTGCGCTGACAACAATACGGGAAGCCGGTATTTTACTCCGTTCTCCCAATTACAAGCTGTGCGACATGTCAGAAGGTGTTGGGCGGCGAGACCGGTCAATTTTACACTACGTGACGCATCAGATTTAAAGAAATCTATTCAGTTGCATTTATTAACGCCGTCTATTTTTTTTTCCGGTTGATACAATTTGTCAAGTTTTCGTTATTATATGGGACGTTATAAGCACAAGGCAATCAAAAAATACGTAGGACTTGCTGGTTCACGGCATTTGGTTACGTTAATTAGAAGCGAGGTGTTTGAAAACTGAGTTTTATTTTGTATTAGACAAGAACAACATCGAACGGCAATTTTTGTCTCAGTATTTTGCAAAAGTAAGACAATTCCCTCATGCAAGAAATACCTGCGGTACGCGCGCTTGGACAAGCGCAACTTTATTTCCAAATGAACGTTGCCATAGGAGCAAGAAGCAAGTTTCCCAACGAAGTCATTTCTCGGCAGAATTCTTTTCGTTCCTGGCCACCTTGGAGCCACAAAAAAGATCAGGAAGAAAGAAGGAACCTCAGTAACACCACATAGAGCCGTATGCTAAGCCAGGCCTCGGAGTCGAAGTCTCGGGCTAATTGCTCCGCGACACTATAGTTGGCACTATACGCGTGCACACATGTGAGCTAAGCAAAGAAGATATTCCGTCTTTTCTTGGATGTTTTCTCTCGAACTGCATCGCTCGAAGCACTTAGAGGCGCTCACGGGTACTTATATGAGTATTTGTTACTCGCTGGCCTAAGTAAGTGCTCTAAGACAATGACAACTTCTGTGAGCAGCCAGAGTAAGCTGAAGGGTGAGGAGTATCTCTATTAACATGTACTCGTGTAAACAAACAGAAACTTCGCTGAACACTTCGAATAGCAATACATTTAGAAATAGATGGAACGGCTGAGGTGCCATGTGACGCCAACAGGGTGTAGGAACGTGCTTTTGTGTATAAAAGTGCGTATATCGGTAACAACGGCAGGTGTAAAAAGATATGTTTATAAGAGTATCTAAGCAATAGTCATTCCCATCTTGGCGTGAGTCACCATGCTCGTGGCTATGGTCTGCTTTTTCTCGACAAAGAGAAAATACAGTTCCGCTGCTGACAGCGGTTTAATGGAACTCCACGGCATTTCACATAACCAGAAAAAGCTATGCGCATTGAATCTAGCCCTTATTTGGTCTATCTAACGTAAACATTTTCCCGTAATATCAGCAACAGAAGTACCTTGCTACTCAACACTTGAAGCTTTATTGACAAATTTTTGTTCGTAATATCCTCCATTGAATGTCCTTCCGCTGATCGTCTCTTGTGTTTGGTGCTGCTTTCTGATGTACTTCAACAACGCATCTAACATTCATATCTTACGCGCCGTTACTCGAACGTGCGAGAAAACGCACGTCCGCGAGCACAGATGTATCGCCTCACTCCCATTTTTACGTTTCTTCACGTTACAAGCAGTTAGTATCGGCTACTTCGCACATCTCTTCCAAGACTTTGACAATGTGGACTCTGTTGCGTCCCACTTTAGAACCTATAGCTAAATACCGCGCGCTGTTGTTTCTTCCTTCAAACACAGTTTATTTTGTTTTCTTCATCTGCCTTCTGCATGATCAGCGGAAACTCACGGACTCTAAAATTATTTTTATTACATTTCTTTCCACTCAAATTCTTATGCTCTTTTAAAGACAGTCGCCTTATTAGAAACAACCTCAGACAGTCTCAGCGAGGTAAGGATTACACTTTGCGAAAGAAGCTTCTGCTCATTCAACCCGCCAACGCGGAATAAAATGGCCGGTAAAGGAAAAACAATAAGTTGAAGTACTCGAAGGGCAAAACGAACCGTTAATTGGGCCGCTTCAATCAGTCGGAGTCGAGCGCTCACTCCAGTCGGAAAACACGGCAGCAGAAAAGCAGGATTCCATTCGGTTAAGGTACTGCGGGAAAAGCAAACGCAACGCTGGAGCTTAACAAAAAACTTCCAAAGAAATTAGTCCCCGGGCTTACCCTGAGAATGCGACGGTGATCAGGGAACTGCCGAGAGAGAAAGACACAATCAGGAATCCCAACCGTGCGCCTGCATTGCTACGTAGGCTGAAGGCAAGAAGCTAGCGAAAATGGAAGCACAAGATCACCGGGACTGGTGGGTTTGGGGGAAGAGCCCATCATAAATGAGAAGGTAGGACAGATTCCTTTTCACGAGCCACCCATTTAACGGTCAAGCTGTTTCGTCATGGCCCGGCATTGTGCAAGGACATCGTTGGGGGAGTAGTGACCGGCTCGGCAAAGGACGCTGTTTGTATAGGGCGATGCGGGTGTCTGCGCTTTAACTGCTTTACTCTGCGGCTTCGACTTGTATCTTTGCATTGCCTCCCCTGCTACTGTCCGGCACGACTCTGTTGTTGAGAACGATCATTCGGAAAACGATGGCGGAAAATTAGGGTGGAGAACAGGGATCATAACTGGCTTGTCACCGGTGATTATCCCAACCGCCGACTTCCTCCTTCTCCCGCTGTGCCTCTCCTGTACAAGCTCAACTGTCCATCTTCTTCAATCCCGGTTTATATCACACTGCGCTGCGTCAATTCTTACTAGCTGGGGGTGCCCCTACTGCAAACCAGCCGACATAACGCGGCTTGCGAATTAGGGCACAATGTTTGTATTTCTGCGAAGTTTTCTTGTTGCGTGTGTACAGAGACCGTTGTATTGGATGTTGAGTCGATGTTGCCATTAGCTTCCTTTGCAGCGTTTGCAGTGTTTCCAGCGGACATTGGTGGCATTGAATCCGCCAGAGAACAGCACTGGCACAACCACTTTTCAACTGGTTCAACTTCTCATGCCTCGTCAATTTGTTTTTACTGAACTTGCCTCATCCCACACTCTGCAAATACTAACATGTAACCAGCTCTCCAGCACATTTCCGGGACCTTGCTCTGTTTGCAGAATATTCAAGTCTTTTTCTAGAGGTTTTATTTGACTTTGTTCCAGGAATAGCCCTGCTGCGCCAAATGTGACTCGTCTGGTCGCCTACCTTTACAGTGTAGAGGGAATTTCCTTTCTTTTTTGCTGCGCGGATTAGCTTTAAGCCATGAGCAAAGCAACACAGCCTGCAGAGAAGAGAACAAGAAGATTGATAATCTTCTACCTATGCTGCCGTCAGAGGAAAAGCTCCGTCTTACCGGAACCGCCTCTTGGGGCCGGCAATGAGCTCGAGCAAATGGCGTGGAGAGAGTCTGGCTGGCTTATTTCCAAGTATGGGTCCCCTGTGACCGGGCCAGTGCAATCCGGCTTAAGCGTGTTGGTTCGGGTGGAGCAAGAAGCTGATTGGCGTATTCCAAGCTAACATAAAAATAATAAAGTAGCATGTGCTCAAAATAGCACAGCTGACCTTCGCAGGCAAAGGTCGCGGATTGGCGCTCCAAAAGCTGAGAAGGTTTTCTTTCCCCCTGCGCCGGTCTAATTGCACATCTGGCGTAACGGTTATACTACGCCTGTAACAGAATATTACGTGACGGCGAGCCGGATATCACTGGCCGAATAACACTTGCATTTGGACACCGTTAGATTCCTACGCACATTGGATCATTTTTATTCATTACTAATAAGTCCCGCGAACCGGCATCGAGTGTTCGATTTTGTATACCCCAGGTGCGGAACAGTTCGAACTTGTTACTTGAGCCCAAAATAGCCACCAGCTCTGAAATAGCAAAAATAGTTTTAAAGATGGCATATGCTGGTACTAGGCAGTGCTCTTTTAATTGAAAGCAAATGTGCACTTTATATTTGCGGCAGAAAATAAAAATACGTGTTGTAATTAATATTTTGGCACAAAAATACGAAAAAGCTGGCCCACAAACCTAGACATCCTGGCAGCAGTCAAAGTGCATTCCAAGTTCAACCGTAACGAAAGGTCCCAGTAAGTGGCGTGCAAACAGTGGAAGGTGGGAAAATTGAATTGATTTGAGAAAACCTCCACCATATTTACTGTGGGAGTAGCGAGACGGGAGGGAAAAAAGACTGAGGGGAGGGGGCGAGAATAGGGCAGTTACGTAGCAGGGGCAGCAGAAAAATATCGTCTTTTGACGATGTTTGAGGAGACGTGAGGTGATACGCGGCCAATTTTAAGATGTATACCGCGTCGAGAACGTGTCTCAGTGGCTGCCTGCCTTAATCCTTTAGGCGTTTATATGTCAGCCCCCTGGCGACAATAAGATGTGCATCGAATAGAACATAAATCATATCAGTGGGTGAATACCGTTGCGAGAATTCATAGCGTTCATAGTTTTCATAGCTTTATTACGTTGAAGATAAAACTCCCTTTCAGTTCTTTACATGGTTAATATCATAACCTATGAAGCTCTTCTACGGTTGCGCATCTATTTATCAGAATTATGCAATACTAATATCCCCGCTACTCAAACCAAACCAAACAAAAAAAAAAACAACGAGAGAAACCACAGGTACGCTCGGGACTAATTTCAAAACTTGTAATCCAGGCGACATTACCCCTCCCGCATTTTTTAAAGCGACACTACCGCAGGATAAAAATACTGATCAATATAAAAAGATGTGAGATTAGGAGCGAAACCCTGCACGTGGGATTAAGAAGGGGAAGGAGCGCATCTCATTTAATCCGTCAGACCAATTTCCGTGTGATGTGCCCTCAGCTTCGGTGTTACTACAGGTTATCCGTTTTTACACAAGAAATAAAAAAAACGAGGTAGGGGAAGACGAGTAATCTTCGAGCGGGGACAAAGTATTGTCTTTATACAAGGCGTCGTGTGCGATGAGACCTAAAGAAAGAAATAGGACGAGGTATTTTATAATTGGTGTTCTGCTTCTGCCCAATCTTTCTGGTATAATTCTATTTCCACGTATTAAAAATATCTTTGTTTTTGTCTCAGGACCCCGCGTGGTCTTTCTAAATCCACAAAGGGTCTTAGACCGTTATCCAGCCACTAATGCTTGGGCAACACCCACACTTCACTAATACCCTTTTGTTATATCGTATCATATCACACAAACTTCCATTTGCCGCGTTTGGAGACGTGCGGAAATGAAGCAAAGAAACCGAAAAAAATTGGCGATATAGAATTCGTATATGACGCGAAGAAGATAGAGAAAAGGAATGCTGAGGAGGTGGGTGGAAAGAAGTAAAGATAAAGCGTTTAGCACTTGGGTTGACCGGATAGCGCAAGGAAGCATCGGACGGAAGAGGATGCGGGAACTGGTCATCGGGGGTCAAGAAAGCGGAAGTAAATCCCAACTTGGACTCTCCGATAACAGAAAGAGATGCTGAGAGCGACGCTCCATAGAGCCACGGAACACGTTCGTTGTGGCGTTTGTACGATACGGATCCATCGGGGAAAATTACGCCCCGAAAAGAGGCGGCTGGAGTAGAGAGGCTACGCCAACAGCGCCAAACACTTGAGCCGAGCGTCGCCCCCAGAAGAGAACAGGTCGCGAACTTGTATCATTCTGCTTTACCGTCATTTTTAAGTTATTTTCTATTAGAAAATTTTGCAGTTCAACACGTGTCTTATTGTGTATTACGAATTTCTTCAAGAAAAACGAGGGCGTCCACACGTATTTCGCTATCGTAACTTTGTGGACTATATTTGCTGGGAGGGGACGAGCATACGTGCCCCTTTTGTTAGCGTGAGAAATGGTTGTGCGGTGGTAGGAATATTCGCTTGACCCAAATCCTCGACCTCTGCTACCCGGGTCCATTATACAGCAGTGTTGTGTACGCAAAAAAAAAAGCCATGGAGATAAAAGTATTCATTCTACTTCTTGGTTGCTGACTTCTCAGAAAATAGCGACTGGTCGTTGACCTCCTTTGAAACAGGGTTCAGGGCATTAGTACACGTCGACATCGATGGCAGTTTTTTGATGGGTGGTCTTTCTAATGTAAGACGTAGTAAAACTCAATGTTTATCGTTTCTTTTTAGTCTCAATTGTTCCCTGCCTGCTGCTTCGCGTAAGACAGAAAAATTGTAAGCTTGAACTTTTACTGAAAAACTATAAATCACCAAGTGGGAATGCGTAGAGTTTGAACACGAGACGCGAAAGTAAAGGAGGATTCATGCAGTGAACGAATGAGAAATGCTGGTATGGGAAAGTAGGGTACATAGTTGCATAACACCACAACACGTGGAAAAAAAATGTGTACCTAATGTGTTCTCAACATTAACTGTGGCATTCACTACGGTGCTGAGGTCCCCTTCTCGTTCTCACACTTCCCGCAGATTCTTCTTAAAGAGTTGCAGTTTCCGCGCTGTCTCGTCCTTGCGTTCCTGCGCCTTGACCTACACATCCCGCACGGCTTTGCACATCTTGCTGACGTTTCGCTGCATCCAGCAAGCCTCCTACACTCGCGGTATCCGCTGAATCATGAATGCAGCATGACTGTGAACATTCCGAGTCATCATCTGCATTGTTGCCATCGGCATCGGTTGCACAATCGTCTGCGTCGATGTCCCTGGCGGCACGTTCTGCACAGCTGGGCCGCCTTGCTATTCGGTAGACACGTGGAGGCTCTTTACTTCTGGCATTGTGACAATGTTGACACCACAGGGGCTATCTCCGTGAAGGGTCACTCGACGGCGGTGCTTGCAGCGGTCACCGGTGACGCCGGTGACGAACGCCCAGTAAAAGTCGGCTTCAATGCCTGGGCCAGAATCGATGTCGAAGGCGGAAACGTGAGCGTAGAAAAGCTGGTCCTTTGTCATTCGTCGAAGTGTGTGCCAGTTTGTTTGACGGGAGGGTAGTTACATACTACTGTCAATTCCAGTGCTTAGATTTTTAACGGTCGGTTTTCGTATTGACTGCACACAGCGACTCGAACTTTTCGGTATCTTTTTAGATGAAACACCGTGTTTCCGAACTCAGAAAGAGGTTAGCAGTTCATGAATCATTGAGGCAGTTCGTTGTCTTTTCGATAGGGCTTCTGTTATAAAACCGCGCTGGCTGCCTCCATAATAAAATATCCTTACAAAAATTTAGTACTTGTGCCGTTGGCCCAACCAGGGCAGTCTGCAGGGAAACTGTGCGTCCTATCTCATCAATCGCTGTACGTAGAAACGGTGGTTGCCACATCTGGTAGCCCACGTTTTGAGTTTGGGTCGCACAGCGATGATATGTGGTGTCCACCGCAACTTACCCAATGTTATCTCCGCGTAGCCCTGCAATCCTTGGCGTGATAAAAAAGGTTTTTGCGCAGAGGAAGCACCAACCCAGATTTTGCAGTTTTACCCTTTTCTCATCAATAATCATACGAGCCGTGCAAGCCTCGGTCGTAAAATCCTTGGTGTCGCAAAGAAGACAGGTACGAAAATTCTGATGCACCGCCGGCATAGACGCCGAACCTTGAAAGGTGTCCTCTTTTCTTTTCGCAGTTTTGACTTATACAGAGGGCGCTTGTCACTTGAAGTCATTATGGCTGCGGATTCGCGGCTCCAGACTATATTTGGGTGGCTGAGCCCTCTTTCAGGCGACATCCGCATTCAGATTCGGCATCCCCTTGGTTCTGCGGAGAAATAAAAATAAAAAAAATATGCAAGACGGGTAGAAGAAAAGGCAAATCGCCATGTAGGTCCACTGCTCCTTGCGTTGATGCTGTCGTTAGCAGATGATGGTTGTACCTGAGTAAAAGATCATTTGGCAAGGCGTGGAGCAATGCTGTCTACAATTGGATACCATGGGCTTCAATATCACCTTGAAGGTTCTTATTAGAGCACAGATGAGATTACAAGTCTTCGTGCCCTTTTTTCTGGCCCTGTAAATAATCACAAGGCTCAATTTTTTCAAAATTACGATTATTTTTGTTGTCATGTATAATAAGTGATCTCTGACCAATCTTTGTTTTAGAAGGTCAATTGCGGTTACGTAGCTTTTATGTGTTGTTGGAAATCTACTGATGACTTTCGGCTTTTCCTTTAAGATAGCTTCGTAGTTACTTTATTTTTATTCACTTCTGCAAGAGAGCCATTCTTCAGAAGTGTACATTCAAACTGGCCCCAAAAGGCAGGCCTCTGTGCAATGTCCCCTTGATATTTGATCAGTTCTAGTTTGTGCAGCCTGAATTGGGCTCGTCTGTGTGCCATCGTACCATTAGCGTGAGGAGCACCTGACGTTTGCGTGGTGGACGTAGCCATCGAGAGAAGGCGGTCAGCACATTGGGTTGATATCGACTCCTGATAGCGGATTGCGGTGTTGATTCCTTCTTCTACATAGCCATCCTCCAAAGCTGTTCAATTTATTAGTGTATTGAAGGTATTAGGCTTTAAAAGGCCAATTTTATTGTTCAGCTCACCGGGAGAAATGGCTGTTATGTCCATGAATGATTTCAGTTCGTTGATCACCCAGGCTGTCACTGCTGGAAGGTGGGCTCGTTTCTGTTTCAGTTCAATCGATGGTGAATGTCCGGCGATGCAGCTGAACGGTTTCGTTGGTCTTGATCTGCTAGTGTTTTGCTGGCCCTTGTTCTCTTCAAGGCTCGCTGTTCGGTGCAGTCTACAATGATAGGATCACACATCCTGATCACGGCACCAATGTGTTGAAAACACAGGAGTGGGGGAGATGGAGAGAAGGGCCTCTTTATTTCATCCTCAGCAAAAGAATCACTTCAAAAAGACAGATGATGATGGCGCGCGACCCACTCCCACGCATCTTTTACGTTTCTGCTAGCTTCATCGTCTACCATTTACCCAGTTGCTCTGATTTTACAACTACTGTTATTACCATTTTTCTCTTTATTCCGACGCTCCCCGCAATTACTTATTCAGTTCCACCTCAAAGGCTATATAAGATTTGATACTCTTGGTCCAGCCACCTGACTACTCATCATAATCTGATTATCCTCGTGGATTTCATACTGATAAAATCATCGGCGTCACAAGAAGAAATAATTTTTGAAGCAGCTGCAAAATAATATGCACAGGCTTCCCTTGCACTGTGGCTTACATTTAATCCTTTCGAAAGAAGGAAATATCCCGCTCACAGACGACGTGCCGTAATCCGCGACGCCGGGATTACGAGTCTGCAGAGCCTATGCCACAAAAAAAGACACGAAAGTAGCAGGCCGGAAGTACCACGCTGTGCTTCTCAATTTGGACTACTCTGCACGCTCTAAAGCCCGGACATTTGGAATGCGAAATCCTAAGATACTTTTCTCTGTAGAAGTTTCAGAGCATAGAAAAAAAGTTCAAAACTCTTGCGCCAGGGCTCTTAACACCACCACTGGAGTTGTGGCGCCAACACAATACATGGATTGAATTCCCAATTTCCATCCTACTTCGTTTTCTATTTTTTCCCTTAAATTGCGAGACTAATTCTTCCGTTTTCCGGTTGTTCTTGTTGGGTTTGTTGTTGTGGCTGTTGTTGCGGCTGCTGTTCTTGCTATTCTTCTTGTTCTTCTCTTAGTTATTGTCGTTGTTGATGTTGCTGTTCGCCCTCACTAGTAGCTTTCCCTGTTTGGATCCGACTATCCCAAGCCCGTCTGTTTTTTTTTCCGTAGAAGGTACCATCCGGTCGCAACGCGTCCCGCTATCAGGACTCATTTTGCTTGGCTGCGAATGTCGTATCAGATCCGAAAGCCCCGTGTATTGTGTACCACGCCTTCGTTCTTGAGCACGTCGGCATCTGTTCCTCCATTTCAGCGAATCCGTTTCTCCTGCTGAAACGTAAAAAATAATAACATTCTTCACGGGAGAATAAAAGAGAAAGGAGATGGGAATGCCTGACACGATAACACTACCATGACCCGACAAGGCAAACAAGAGAAAAAAATCCGCGGTTTTTAAAGAGAGGTAAACACAGAAAAAAAACTCCTTTTCCTAAATCGATTCACGTTCTTTGCGCTTGTGCTGCTCCTCAAGTTAAAAAAAGCCAAGAAGCAGCGCAGGCTGATTACACTCGGTTTTGTTGTCTGCTCAGATGATTCTTCCCGGTAAGCTGTTTAGCCTGATATAAGAGGAGTGAAGCACTTTCGGGACGAAGATGGTCTCATCCGAAGACACCACCAATGGAAAGAAATAACGTTGACGCCATGTCAGCAGACTACACAGAAAACCAAACAGCTTTGCTGTAACTAGTTCTCTGTTTCGAGAAACCTCATCTCGGTGTTTACGGTTAACGCTGCCCAAAAGAGGGAAAAAGAAATCAAATCTGGAATTAAGTTGGTGTCGCGTGGACTAGCGTACCGGAGGCGACGTTTCTATCCCCGTTTTTGGAGTTGGAAAAAAGGGGGAGAGTGGAGAAAGTGGCGAGAGAAAATGACCAGGTTGGAAGCCCCACTCATCATTTGACGCCCAAGATTTTTATATTCCGAAGTTCTTTTCGGTATTCTTTTTTTCTTCCTGGGTTCTCCACAAGGTGTTTCTCATCAGCCGTTTCCCTCCCCTCTTCCCTGAAACACTTCCTCTTTTAGCTTAATTTCCTCTCCAGGTAATTCTTTTTATTCCTTCTTTGAGCTTCTTTGGCTCGGGAAATCCAGCGCAGGGAATGCTGCGGGTGCGTATATAAATTTTCACGTAATTTTTTCTCTTGCTTTTAAATAGTGAAAAGAAGCAAACCAGCACGCAAACATCGTACAACGAATTCCTCGTGTTATGCGATTCAGAGGAGGCCGCACGTTCTCTACACTGCTCTAGCTTGAGTTCTCATTTTTTTTCTTTTTAATGCTTCTTGCCGCATCGCCCATTCTCAAAGGCCCAGCACCATGGGGCGTAAAATCAAAGGACTCGTCCAACGATGTAGCGCGACGCAAACCCGCGTAAAATCTACGTACTGCGACGCACGCTGAATACATTGCAACGCGAGTGTTACGCCAAATTCAGAGCCACAAAGGCATCGACGCAAACTTCGGACGCAATGTGTTCATGTCCACCTCTTGCGGGTGATCTTATCTGGCGGTCAGGGCGCATAGAAGTTAAGACAATAATAGTAAACAAGCTAACTGGACTATTATTTGTGTGACAAAACTAAGCAATTTGTAAAAAAAAAACGAAGAGTAGGCAACTGGAGAAACAGGTGAAGCAACCAGCAGCAGTGAGAGCAAAGGATTTTACGCCAAATAAAGGGGTGGTTTTGTGCCTACAACGGAAGCATATTAATTCTTAGCGTTTTTCAAGGTCGCAAGTATGGTTTTGGCCGTTTCTGAACTAAATATGGGCGAATATAGGATAATTGTCATTATTTGTCATATTTAGGCCAAAATGTGAATTAACTGGTCGCCACAAAGCTGAGTCCGGGGTAGCCTAGCCACACTGCGCGGCGCAGTGGAGTACGCTGGGCTTACGCGCGCGTTGCGGCGCATGTGTGATTACTCGCCTTCTCTGGCGTCGGCGGTCAGCATAACGGCAGCAGCGTATGTCACCGTAGGCTCACGTTTAGCGCGAGTACGTAGATTTTAGGCTTCTTTTGGTTGGGACTTAACGCTAATAATTTATTTTGTTTTGATAACGCAGCGAGATTATATGGCATTTGTAACGTCCTTTTTGGGAGGACTTTAAACTACCAAGTCGTATGGCACAGGGTGAGTAGTTGGCAGGCGATAGCCCCTAGGCGAACAGAGAAGCTAGCGATGGTGTCGTCAGCAGCTACGAGCACGTCACAGATCACGTCATTTTTTTGTTGACACGACAGACTGCTTCGCTAAGTAGGCCACTCCCAGCGGTCACCACAGTAGTAGCATTGGTGATGTGGTGTGCCTTTCGGTGGGGATATTTGCCACAGATAACGCGAGTTATTGTTGGCAGCAGATATCATGAAACCAGGGAATAAAGTAAGAGGTTTCCTCTTGGGAAAAATGAATGAATGAATGAATGAATGAATGAATGAATGAATGAATGAATGAATGAATGAATCATACACTGATGGCACTCTCACCTGTTGGGGCAATAGGGGAAGAAGTTAAACGTTGATAAAGTTCATGTCCTATTCACAAGGTGAGCCTCCTTCACAAAGGACCACCGCCCAAGCAACATTTCGCTGGCATCAATGATTGAGTATAGGCAATCCTACCCATATGTGACGCCAGGGGCTTGTGTCTTGTTCAGACACCTTCGAGGACCCTACATGACCACAGTAAGTGGCGTATTGTCGGTCGATCTTGGTGGCACAGTGAGAACAGAAACCGGTCTGGTGAATCCTGAGTGTTCTTGCGTTGTACGTAGTATTCCCAGCGAGCTAAGATGTCTTCTGTGAAGGCGTAACCGGTGCTTGCTTCGGTAAGAATTACTTGTACAGCTCGGGGGCTGTTGCGGTGTTCCTGGTGCAGTAGCTCAGGAATTGTTGATTCCAGTTCCTTTCTGCTTTCTTGTTGAATTGTCTTCCTGCAGTCTTCAGGTGAAAGGTTATGTGGAAAAGAAGGCGCTAAAGATTCCGAGGTGTGGCGGAGTAATGTCTCCCTCAAGAGTCTATTTGGCCTCTTCAGTCCTGGGGTTACCGCTGTGGCATGTATGCTCACATCACTGCAAATGTCATAAAAAAAGACAGCCGTCTGCATCCCTTTCCTGGTGAACCACATTCTTCTCTTTTCCGCGTACCTCTCACACGCTTCCCCTCGGTGGAGGTTTACCGCGTTCTACAACTGCTGCCCTAACTACTGGAACCTTTCGTTAGCGTCGGGTTTCTTGGAATCCCGCCAGGAGGGCCGGTGTCACGCGCAAGCTCTTTTTGTATTTTTGGACCAAAATATTTTTAAGGCGTATTTTTTTTTGCTATGGCAAGAATCAAGCGCTGATGTATTTTTAAAAAAAGGAGAATGTAAATATTACTTATGTATTGCTGCTTTGCTCTACATCTGCCTAATTTGTTACTTTTGTACAACAATCTTGAAATTATGAACGCAACATTGCCAACCAATTTAGTAATTTGGAAATGTCTTGCCTATAGTAAACGCCTGGTATTTCTTTTTACTTTTGGCCGGCCGGCTGAATCGCAAGACAGACAGACAGACAGACAGACAGACAGACAGACAGACAGACAGACAGACAGACAGAACGACAGACAGACAGACAGACAGACAGACAGACAGACAGACAGACAGACAGACAGACAGACAGAATTTCTTCGCTTAATTAGCACTAGAGAGGGTATCTTCATTAAAACTCCGCTCTACTCTTAGTGAAGACCTACCGAACTTGCACTTAGGAAACCATTCACTGCGGTAGTCTCGGTACCTCTGGAGCCCTCTGGAGGGTTTATCCTCCTTCCTCAATGTACAGGCAAACAAAGCTCAGCGGCTAACTGCACCCATTGTTGGCAGCGTAACAATTTGGCGGCTTTCTTTTACTCGTCTTTATTAATAGAACTAACAGGATACTACTATAAATTTTTCAATGTCATTCATCCAGTCACAAGTGGCGCACAAGCTGAAAGGCCGTCGCACAAGCTGGGACTTTCTTTCTTATCGTTCCTATCGCTCGGAGCATCTCCGCTGGGTACCACGTGATTGCACGAAGCTGAAACGGCTGCTTTGCCAGCGCCTGGTTCTCAGTGGCGCATTTGATAGCGTGCCGACAGGGCAGCATGTGCGTGCCATTTAGTGCAAGGGAATGGTTGGAATAAATTGTTAAGTAGACATAGCAGGACGACAAGCTGCGAGATCTCAAGCAAAGGCAAACGTTCATGAAACACAGTGTATAGTATTTGCTTTCGCCGTGATAGCTAGACTTGGAAGTGTTACTCGTGAGCTAATTATTTCCCTTTCTTTTACTTCTGGAAGTATTACCGTGCTATACTGATGCACTGCTCCACAGGGGCGCCACGTATTTGCTCCTGCTCATTTCGAAGTCACTGGTTCGAGTACGAACTATACATCAGAATTGAAACAGCGCTGTTTAGTGGTTTAAGGCACCGGGAAGCATATTTCACTGGAGGTTTCTTTCAAAACATCAAGTCTTTCCCGTTCCCTTCCGTCAACGACACAAGCATTGTTGTACCCGTGGCGAGTATTCTTGAGCAGAGCTGAAATAAACTCGACACACAAAAAGCAAATAGCAAAAGCTAAAGGATAACCTCTAACATGAAAGCGAAATCTTGCCAAGAGGGCGAGCTGACAGCGGTTGTGACAGATGGGACAACACTCGCTAGCGGCTCCGCAAAACTCATTCCGTGCACAGAAAAGGGACCTCGCCAGCTCTGGGGAGCGTGAAGAAAACGTCTCGACATCTTCTCCTGTCACGCTTGGTCGTCTTCTACAAAAGCACGCTTCCCGCTCTCCTCTCTGCTCCTCTCTCCACTTTTCTCGATGTTTCGCTTTTGTGTGAAAAGGCTTCGATTTCGCGCTTGGCAACCTGGGAGCAGAAAAGGCCAAGTGGGTCTGTCGCGTACTGTTTGACAATAGCCTAAGTAGCGCTGTGTGAAGTACATTGGCGGTACCCACGCAAGCGTAACAAGTCCTAGAAACCTGGCATTATACGCCTGCTGTCCTATCTTTGAGCTGGGCCACCTCTGCTGGCTTCTTTCTTCTGCCTAGAGTGATGACTATACTCTGTCCCGACGTCTTCTCCTGCGCTTATGGTTTAAACGTACTTTTGTGGCGGAAACCTGGCGGAAGCGAGCTAGCTTCTTTGACTACATGAGTACCGGGAAGCATATCTGTGAACAAAATTCAGGACCATTGCACTCTCTTGGGCAGATCACCAGTGGAGCTGTTTGTCGGTGTATTGGGTGGCCACAAACTCCCGCTCAAACCACCCGTCACGTTCGCGAACCCTTCAGTGGGATTGTAGCCACGTGGATGTCTTGCGTTTTCCTCTTCGCGGTATTCGGGGTCCCGACGGGCATCCCGCTGACGGCTGGCGCTGCGGCCCGATCGTTGTCAGTAGTCTCCTTCCGAAGCGATCGAGCTCATTGCTGGCTAATTTTAAATCCGGGACACTTTACGGGCCCGGTTTGTCGTCGTAACTCTTACGGGGTCACGTTATCTAGCCCCTGCAGTAACACGTTGCGGCTAAACTGGAGTCGCCCACCCAAACAGAGGCTTCGTTCCAAAAGATCACTGCTTCTACTAGTCGACAGACAGACAGACAGACAGACAGACAGACAGACAG
This sequence comes from Haemaphysalis longicornis, assembly GCA_013339765.2. Classification (NCBI taxonomy): domain Eukaryota; kingdom Metazoa; phylum Arthropoda; class Arachnida; order Ixodida; family Ixodidae; genus Haemaphysalis; species Haemaphysalis longicornis. The sequence continues at coordinate 27,020,005 of CM023458.1, read as the reverse complement.
ACAGACAGACAGACAGACAGACAGACAGACAGACAGACAGACAGACAGACAGACAGACAGACAGACAGAGAACTTATTGAGGTCGAAAAAATCCGTGGCAGTCTTAGTGACTGCGTCCTGCGGACGCGGGCCGCACTTGCGCAGGGGGCGGAAGTCCTTGTTCCTCTGCTCTTTCGCAAGCAATCTGGACAGCCCGGAGTTGAGTCACGTACTCTTCACTTTGTAGAGCTTCTTCCCACTATTCTTCTGTTGTAAAGTCACCGCGCGGTAACGCAGGGCATTGCCAGAGCATGTGGTTTAAGGAGCATGTGGTGCTACTACATTTTGTGCAGTGCGGTTGGATGTCGTGTGCGAAGTGGCTAAATACGCTTCTCAAGGGGAATGTACCCGTTTGGAGCATTCTAAAGGCAGTGGATTGTGATCGCTGAAGCTTGGGGTGGGGGGCTGCGTATTTCTTTCTCTCTAGCTTGTAGTGTGCCGTGATCTCGTTGAAAGTTTGTAGAGGATCTCTATACTCTTCCCAATCACTGGTCGTCGAGCGTCCTACGCTGCCGCGGCGGGTGATTTCACGCGCGCAGTCGTGGGCCATCTCGTTGGCGTTGGGGATGTTCTCGTCTATTTCGTGTCCCATGTGGGCACGGAACCACGTAATGTAGTGGTAGTCGTCCTCGCTTTGTTGTTAATGATTCGCGCTGCTTCCTTGGCTATCGTTCTTTGAGGAAGGCACGGACGGCTGCCCTTGAGTTGAAGTAGATGTTCGGTCTCGAAGGGTCGGCCATAGCCAGGGCAATCGCCACTTGCTCTGCGATAGCGGGTTTGTCGAGATAGAGCTGGGTTCCTCGTGTTACGAAGCCGATGGCAATGTCATTGTGCTACCAAGCCGCCCGTTACACATATCCAAATATTGGGGGTGACCTTAGCGAGGGCCGTTGCCAAGAAGGATGCCGTTGCTAGGGCGTAAATAAGTAGTCAATGTCATAAAATACGAACAAAATCATAAATTAACGTGTTAATTATCCCGGAATAAGGAAAACCCAGCCCAGTGTGTCTTTATAGGCCTTTTAGGAACTGCGGTGCCCTGTAGTGACTGCTAGCGGTATCAACGCCGGCCTGATACTGAAAGTAGTCGAGAGAGGACGCCGCAGCCCCTGCTGTGAGTAACTGCTGAGAATTTGACAGTTTTTGCGTTGAGTGGAACTGCTTTAATTTTTGGTTTGTTGTAGGCTACATTTAAAACAAATATGACAGAAAGCCAGCTTACAAAGACCAACGTTAGTCCAATCTCCTGAATGTCTGCATTGCTTCTAAACACAAATAGCTTGCTGGGAAGAGATCTTTGGTGGCAATACGGGCCATCCTAAATGAAAATAGAAAGAGCCGGAGGGGAACAGGTGGCCGTGGTGGCGGGGTGTGCCGAGGTGAGAAAGAGGGGTGTAGTTTTTTCTGTCTGCGCAGGAAAAAGGCGGGGGAGTTCACCCACAACAGTTTAGTGGAAAAAAAAGAAACACCTGTGCCTAACCAAAAATTGTAAAAGGCGTTGAATGTGTTCTTCGAAGACATAACGAAGTTACACCGTCTATTACGGTTATCTCTAGTAGGTCGGAATTTCATTTCAGTTACAGTTGATCTCATTTTTATCATCACAAAACGAGTCCAGTGCAACAGAATTACATTACCTGCGGACCGTCCTAACGATGTTACTTCCGTCCCTTCTCTTTCTGAGTTGAGGTGATGGGCAGTATTTGCAGCGAGGCCGCATATCTGTAAAAATGCGCTTTGTAATTCTTGTTTTTTCTTCCAGCGCTCTGCGCATTTTTATAAAAAAATCGTTGTTTTGCATGTATGAAGATTCGGTATGCAAATTGTGAGTTTCCCGTTCCGCTATCTTTTTGTTATGGTATGAAAAAAGCTTTCTGAGATAGCTCTTGAGCGACCTGCTTACGCTACATGGGCTAAAAAGGGAGACTGAAAGTTGTAATTTTTTGTTTGAAAGGGGCCAAGCAGATATTCGCGGCTTTGGTCAAGTCGAAAGAGCTAGACTTTGGTATTTCACTCAGCATCATTCGTGCCACAAAGGACGTTTTTTTAAAGCACCACAAGCAATATAGAAAAACTCGCAACTAAACACGCCCCCCTAAAGTCAGAGCCAAAAATAAAGGCTGGAAAAAGAGAAAAAAAGATCAGTTCATAAAAATCACGGTCGAAGTTTCACTGTCGTTTTGCAGCACAAAAGGATTGCGTTGCTTTGCACTGCTGAAACACCAGAGAATGTAAACGCCCTCAAACACGTTACAGTCGGTTACCGCTCATGCTGGACGTGGCAGCGTGCGCCGTTGTTTAGGGGCTTTGCGCCGCTATAACATCGGAATAGCGATGGTAAGAGGAATGCGACAGAAAAGGAATTTGTGAGTGTTAGCGCCGCAGATCACGAGCGGAAGGCCAAACCTCGGAGCATCTTCTCGGAAGACGGATAGATGCGGCTCGTGAAGTTTCGCGTCGACATTTCCGGCTCGTCACCAAAAAAGATGAAAGTCCCCACCCGCATCGCCACCCGCCTTCGTTGCATCTTTCCAAAAACATCGGGCTTCATTATTCTGGCCTTCGATTCACTCAGCGCGAACGTGGGTGCCTGCAGCGCCCTTTGTGCCTCGTCGTTGTCTCCAGAACCGTGGCCATCATGTAATGACGCGCGCTTGCGTCCATTTTCTTTTCATCATCGCTGAGTCTGATGCCGATGAACGCGTGATGGTGGAACCCGGTAGGGGTGAATGGAGCACTTTGCTGTTAATTTGGTGTCTTACACCGGCCGTTTTATTCAGCGGTGAACCTCCGTAATTATCGTACGGGAGCAAGTCCATGCGTCCAGCCTCGGCGTCGTTACACTAGCACCGCTGACACGTTTGTGGCTGGCTCACAGCGCTTGACACAACGGCTTTGCCGCTTTTAATGGCACACAAGTGTATGAGCGGTTGCTCCAAGCATGCTGCAAAACACAGCCCCGCCAACACTCAGGTACATAGGTTGCAATGGCCCCATTCACAATGCATGTTATGAATTATGACCACCTCACTTGGAATAAGCGCTATCAAATAGTTTTTTAATTAAAATCGCTTTTTTTGGTTACCAATAAACACACGCCCCTTAGCGTTTATTTCTCCTAGAGCGGATTCGTGCCCACGCACGCACACACGCACGCACGCACGCACCGCGCGCGTGCACGCACACACACACACACACACCACACGCACACACACGCACGCACGCACGCACGCGCGCGCGCACGCACACCCACCACACACACGCACACGACACCACACAACACACACACGCACCCCACGCGCACACCACACCACCGCACACGCACACCAGCACGCACGCACCCGCACCACACCACACACCACACGCACACGCACACGCACACGCACACACGCGCACGCACAGCACACAGCACACGCACACACACCACACCACACACCGCACACACACACAGCACACACACGCACACGCACACGCACACACACGCACACGCACACACGCACACGCACAACACACACGCACACACCCACCACACGCACACGCACACGCACACGCACACACACACGCACACGCACACCACACACCACGCACACCACACGCACACACACGCACACGCACACGCACACGCACGCACACGCACGCACACACACCACGCACACACGCACACGCCACGCACCACACACGCACACACGCACACGCACGCACACGCACACGCACAGCACACACACACGCACACACACACGCACACGACACACACACGCACACACCGCACGACCACAACACACGCACCACACACCACACACACCACAACATGCAAACTGGACACAGTATAGAAGCGACCTACAGCAGCGCACCTTTTTTCTGTCACCCCCCCCCCCTCTCGCTCGTTTTTCAATGCTCCTACTGAATAAACTCGAAACCTCGCAGTATTTTTGTGCGCAGTGTGAACACAACCAACTTGGGTCCATCTGGCTTTGGTACAAAAAACTTTCGGCTTTCACTCGAAACTTTGTCACTACCAGATGTCACGCAGCTGGATAGAGAGAAATGCCTAGAAGCTTCTTCCAGAACATCTGGAAAAATCATGTTTAGGGGCGAAGCGGAGACGGTCGTGCGCAAAATCATGTCGACCTCCTTGAGCCCCAAGCGTCGCCAAAGGGAACATTTTGCCTCAGAATGAACAAGGCTGTTAGCCGACGTAATGAAAACGATTTCCAGGAAAACGTACATGGGCTGATATATAGTGCTGTGACACTTTCGAAACTTCACTCCCTGAAGTTCAATCACAGCATCGAAAACACGTGATCTCTGTTATTGATGAGGCAATGTCCAGAAAAGTTGCTCTAGAAATTTCAACTTCATTCAGTTTATTTCTACTTTTACAGGCAGCGCGCAGCGTAAAGAAAAGCTCGTCATAGCTTGCCTACCCTCATCGGCTCCACTAGCTTTGACTGGTATTGACAAGAAGAGCCTGACTAGCCTCGTCAGAGTTTCACTAACCTAGAAAAGTAGCTCATCACCGCTTGGTGCACTTATACTGCTGTAGACAGAACGTAGCACCATTAGCGTAGCGGTCTTTGTAATTTCAAATGTATTTGGCTTGCCCATTGCAAGTGCATGGGTAGTCACCCCGGGTAAACGCTAAATTAAGATAGGTAGTCTAGGACCATCAAACGTGCGTTAAAATGGAAGTAAAAAATTTGCCACCTTACAATGTCGTTTAATATGTGTGGTTATTTGTCGCAGAGCCTTTGTTATAAGAAATATTCTGTTCTTTTCTCCCATCTTGTTTTGTTTCTTTAACAGCACTCTCGAGCTCAGCACAGCAGCAGTGCAGAAAGGGTATCCGCCGATTAGTAACAATTAAGTGAGAATTCTTCGCTCATTTATCTCGATACATCACGAAAATGTTTGTCCCGCGCGGCACCTCGTCATGCGTGCTCTGTGAATTTCCCGAGTGCTCACCAGCAAAAATTCGCCAGTGCCGAGGCAGCGCTTTTCCGCGTGTGCAATTCCTCTTCCAGCTTCCTATAAATGATGGTGTGCTTCAAGGCATTCCTCTTCAGTCTTCTCCTTTCTCGTTACGCACTGACTCTGTTGTGTTTCTTGCTATAAAAGCTACTCCCGTGTAGGAAAAATTCAAGCTCCACTGCAGCTGCCACAAATATTGCAGCTGCAACCAAAAGGGATGGAAACGTACTGCATTGTGGGGGAAATACCATTCTCGTTTGTAAATCAAGAATACCAGCGACTAGACGGTGGAATGTACGCAGAGAGGAGAGAGTTCGCTGTGGACGACCTAGCATTTCCGTAGAGAAACAACTGAACTCAATATAGTTCCTGATAGCAGCATAACTGTTGTCGAATAGAATGTATTACAAACATCCTAGGTTCATTGGTACGCCGTGATGTGACACTGTAAACTTTCAAGGCTTGTTGCCCGCTGTGAATTTTCAGAGCGGAGCTTGTATGCGTTTGCTCCCAAGCTGCTGCCTTCCCACTTCCAAGGACAATCGAAAATGTCATACGGCATCCGGCACTCTATACAAACCTCTCAAATGCAGTTTGCGGCATTGAATTAGGCTTTGAGGGAAAGCGGCATCCAGGATCCGAGAGGATATGGAACAGAGGGATCTTAATGTGTGGGAACAGGGACATCCAGACCACAAATACTGTCTTTAGAGCATTTATCTTCTCTTACGAGATATATGAGGGTGTATGTATAGCTGTTGAGGTCCGTCGATTACAAGAACATGAAAGTGCTCTCTGTACGGCAGGCTCACCATCTCGGGCCACATTTTCACTTCCTCCTGAAACCAGCCCACCCCCTTCGAAGGGAACGAAACTCGCAGGACTGTGTCTCTGCCGGTGCTTATACTCTGTACTATTTACTGAATGGTTAGTCGACTAGGTCTCTCGATAAATACGTTTTAAATTACTGGTACTGATTGGGTGAGTGGAAGAGCGCGACGAATTGCTGGAGACAGCCGTTTTGTTTGATTTATGAGTTTGATTGAGTTGATTGAGTGAGGAGTGAGTGAGTGAGGAGTGAGTGAGTGAGTGAGTGAGTGAGTGAGTGAGTGAGTGAGTGAGTGAGTGAGTGAGTGAGTGAGTGAGTGAGTGAGTGGATGAGATGTGGGTGTTTTAATTAGCCACTGCCGATCACCTGCATAGTATAGATCTTCCATAATTTTTGACATGAATATTAAATTATCTCCAGTTGCTATTTTCAACCTAATTGATGGATTGGTTTAACGCGCCGACGCAATGCAGGCGATGAGGCGCGCCGTGAGTGGAAGGACTCCGGATTAATGTTGACCACCTGGGGATCTTTAACTTCGCGAAATTCTCGTCACACGATGGAGTTTTTGCTTTTCGCCTGCATCAGGATGTTTAACTAAACCACCGCGCTGGCTCTGGGGCTAAGGCGTGGTGCTGCTGACCCCGAGGACACAGGTTCGATCCGGCCGCGGTGGCTGCTTTTTAGACGGACGAGAAAAGCAACAACACCCGCGTGTCTACATTTCTGACACGTTAAATATTCCCAGGTGGGTGAAACTAATCCGAAATACAGGTGTAGCTCCAGCGCGTTGAACCATTAAAATCTGAAAACTTCTGAGACTTGAAAAATTTATGTTTTAATGAGCAGCTCTTTGGTACCTTCGTCACTGCAGTACACAATCCAGGTTGCCGCCAACACAAGGCATAGCCGCTCAACATTCTACGACGCCAGGCCCTTTACATCGGCGCCAAGCAGCAACACACGTTTTCCATCGCAAATAAATGTCCTGCCAATCTGATGGGGATCCTTCGGTGCCATCATTCAGTTCACGTTCCCGGCATCCGCAGATATACAACTCGCACAACCCTGCTACGTCCAAAAGGGATGTCGGTAAGAAAACTGGATGTCAAGCGGAACTTGTGTTTAACGCGGCGTCGCCTGCCCCATTTCCGCCATCACCATTATGCCGAACCCCACCAGACCGCCTCGTCGACGGCCGGTGCTCTCCCACCCTGATTCCAAAGCGACACTCGTGTGCCTACCGCTACCGGAACAAAATAAAAACCTAAATCTAGTCGCCCGTGACATAAGCGGGTTCAATACAGGCAGATGTGAACCAGCGTTCCTGCTGATCGCTTCCGAGCACTTAAGTCAACTGTCGCTCTCCATGGTTTTGAATTGTTTCGCCGAGATATAATGTGCCCGGAAGTGAAAGGGAGCTGAATGAAGGCTGCCGGGCCGGAGCGCGATGTCCCAACTTTTCCCCGCCTCTTAAACACTTCCTGTGAAACTGCTCCCTTTCAAACTATTTATTTTGCACAAGGTTGTCCTGGTGGGGTCACTCTTTGTAGCCGCTTATCAGTAGCGGACAGGATGTTTGCACGCAAGTACTGCCAGTTTACGTCTTCTTAAAATACGGACAATTTTCGTATTGCTAGCCATATTTCTTTCCCCTGCCCCAGCCATGCGGGAAGAAACATCCATGTGTTAACCCAGCGATAGGATGAAACAGTGAGACGTCGCCCTTTTCTCTCCTCCCTGAGCTCCCTATCGGTCCCTTTGGCTCTCTTCCCCATCACGCAAGCTTCGAAACATTCGAAACCGTAAACGATGCGCCCACGCCGCTGCCTGCGAGTATACACGTCAGGCCGTCTGGAATCTAATTGAAGTAATCTATTGCCACACTATCAAACTTTCACTTATTTCTCAGAGAATAGGACGCAAGCGACCAAGTGAAAAAAATGTAACGTTGTCTTAAGCTTGCAGAGTTGCGGCCAGGGAACGCTGGTGACGGAAGCAGCAAAGTTTGTCAAACACATTATACGCTTAAAGGAAACACGACGACAGAATACAATTTTGTTTTATTTGAAGAAACTATGATTCAGTACCTCACTCAGCTTCATTCCAGCCACGAAATACGTTTTTAACCGGAGAAAAGCCAGGTGTAAGACCAGCTTTCAAATATCCAGCTACACTAACGAGTGATGGTCAGAAGTTACTACATAAGGGCGAGGAGTAAAACATAATTTGCACTGTAAAAACTGCATTCAAGTGAATGTCATCAACGGAAGTGGGGCAAGAATACCATCTTCCAGTAATGTGTCTTACCGGTGTTTTATTTCAGCAGCCGCCATTTTCACGAACGAGTTTCTGTTTCCTGCAAGTTTCCTGCAAACGTTTTCCTGAAAGTGACTAGGGCGTGGCCACTGAATGGCATGTTTTCTTCAACATCTCTATTATTTTTTCCGAGTTTGTTGTACAATTGGTATTATTGTTATTAGACCAAGCCAGTTTTTCTAATGAATGAAACTTGTATTTCGTATTCATAGTCCCTGAAAAGGGAAGCACAGACTCCCCAGCTTTCCCTTTCGCCAATGGGAGAAGAAAGAGAGCCGGCCGCATCGCGACGAATCACGGCGAATTTAAGGAAGGCTTGGAAGCGAAATGGAATCGGGAGGGAGGGGGGGAGGGTGGTTCCCACGGATGACATTAAAGGCGACGCCAGCGCTGCTCCATCATCGCCTTAGGACCACTGGCTGCCGATGGATGACGATCTCGCTCGATAGACTAAATTCAGCGTAAGGTCGACAACAGGTTTACTACGTGGATCCGCAAGACGCCATACACTCCGCTTCACTTTACGTTTCTATGATTAAATACATATAACGTATGCCGCGAAAGATGGCACAGAGACACAGTTCAAGAGAGTGTTATTTGCCTTACAACTGCGTATTTTTTTGCAGGAACGAGATGGGAGGGCTTGCTTTTTATTCATCCTGGGAGCTAAAATTTCGCTTGTAAAATTTAAAAAGGGTGCAAAAAAGTGACACTGATTGGTGGGGTTATTAAAATGTGTAACAAATGGCCGTAGGTCCACGGAGCAGCTACTGTTGATGCGGCCGGCTATTCGCACAGCGAAACCAGAAAACAACAGCAACGGGGAAGCCTCATGGGAGGGCGTGGAAAACAACTGTGGTTTTGCACAGAGACACCTTCGTGGGTGCGTGGAGAGTTAGCAAGTTCAAGACAAAAGGCAGACCTTCTGTTTGAGTGCTGCGAAAAAGGTGGAATTCCGCACTGCTTTGTTGTTACATGCTTTGCACATTGATACGTCAGAGCCACCAGATTAAAGCAGGCAATGCCTTGGGATAATGCCTAGCGAATAAAATTCAGTCATTCGGCTTGCTTTCATCTAAGAGCATATATGGCCCACCCGCCTGTAACATCTCCACACGGTATTACGGCGAGAAAACGCATCAGGTGGGCTCTGTATAAAAGCTCAGTAAAAAGAAACGAAATGCATTTTCGGACTCGGCATCAGGGGTGATAGGAGAAGCTGCCGTTCGTTTCTAGGGATAGAATAGCGTGTTGTTGGACTTTTTGGTACGGCATTTCAACAGTAGAAAAACCGCGCGTAAAAGTCATGGCAGTAAGGAAGGGACGACGAGCGCCCGTCCCTGTTTCTCTCCTCAATTGTCTTGTCTTTTGCGCGCAGTTTTTCGTACATTTGAAATGGAGTTCCAGGTTAGCTGAGTATACTTAGTAGGACACCGTACGGAGCAATAAACGCGCCCACTTACACTCGCTGCTGATCGTGGTTTACGCTGAACAATTCTACCGGTAATGTAATAAAGAGTAGACGCATCCTTACAAATAGAGGCATTGACGAAACAGCCGCAATATCGGATTTTATCTTTTTGGTAAGGAAAAAATTTACAAAACACTGTTTGTTATTCAATTGTTCAAAACGCAAGTTATTTTAACAGCAGGAATTAGAGGCAACAGGATGTGGAAAAAGACTCTCATATTCAAGTTAGCTTCGGAGGATCAGCACATTTACACGTGGTCTCCCGTAGCTAGCAACTACTAATTTTATATTTCTTATGTTTATGCCCTTCATGAATGGCCATGCACTGGAGCGCAAATGACCTAAGTTTAAAGAAGTGTTGATGAGTGCGTGCACGAGTCAACTCAGGTAATCTTTCACGTGAGGGATTCTGAAGCGCATGCGGAATGTAGAGTCCAGGAATCAATTTGGTTCCACACGACGTAACCTTCATGGTTCCATAAGATGTAACGTCTTATTGTAACGCCCCTATTGCCCAGCATAGTTTCCAGGAAACCTCGTTCATTTTTTGCTAAAAAACATTGGTTCTAACAAACATCGCGAATCTCTCGCTTCTCTCATTTCATGGCGTAGAATTTTGTTCCCTCATGTATAATTTAGTGTAAATGTTCTGGAATCTTTGTGGCCCAACAAGTTTGCTCCTCCACAATCCGCGAAAACAAAGTTCCAAACAAAGCACCGAGACCGATTAAAAGAGGTTATTCGCATGCATCCAAGTGGGAAGTCAATGGTAGCTGGGCAAGTCATCTCGGCTTTCTTCGATAACGCTTTAACGCGTTTTCTTCATTAGCTATTGTGAACACCAATTGAAAGTCTATTCTCAATAAAACAAGGCTGGCACTCTTGATTATACGTTTATTCCTTAAATATGGAAGAGCTTTTCTTTGGGCCGGATAATGTGGATATTTTTTATACGTGCCAGGGGTTTCGGTAGTTTGGAATGCTCTTGGCTGTTGAAGAATTCTTTTAGCAGGTTTTTAGACAGACAGACAGACAGACAGACAGACAGACAGACAGACAGACAGACAGACAGACAGACGAAGACAGACAGAAATATTTTCCTTTAGGTAGCATACAAAAGGACTATATTAAAAAAACATTGCATTCATGTGACAAAAACGGGCCAAAAATAGTCGAGTCGAAACGGGGGGAAAATAGTTGTAGGAAGAGCTGCGTGTGGACACCGGCGCGATTGAACCGGTTTTGTTTCTTTACCGGTTCAGTGGTTTTGCTCGCCTAGTTCCGGTGCAGTCAATTCTACTTGCCCGTGCGTCCTCATTTACTCGGCGAAAAAATCTCTCGACGTCAGTTACGGCTAGTCGAAATAAACTGCCTAAGTCTCCTTCCAATCCTCTACAGGCTCACTTCATTTCCGGAGGCACGAATAATCCTTCAATGGCACTTTCCTACAGCTGGGTAAGCCTATGCTTCGCCGCCCATTAGCATGTATACGAGCAGTCTCTTCAAACATATTTCAAAATCTTCTAGCTGCTTAGCTTTTCCTCAAGTTCCGCGATCAGGCGGACTAGAATCACAGGTGCTGCCAATTCCTTCCAGACTCTCCGAATGCAGTTGGAGGCCAGATTGTAGAAAATATCCTTACCATTCTTTACTTGGTTTGAACATGGGCGCTGACATTTAAAATGCGTTTATAGGCGCGCCATTTGGTCGCATGCTAAATTGCCTAGTAGTGTGGGGGTAAGGGGGAGGGGCGTAAGCTGGAGGGCGAGTTTTGATAGAGCTAGTTGCGATTTAAACGGTGAGCGTCGGACAAGAGGAACAGCCATTTGAAGAGAAGCTGACATTCAAGTGACAAAACGCAGTCGTGGTTATTTATGACTCGTCTTTCACCCCTCGTTCCAGTTTTCTGCCGACCATCTAGTGAACGGCATGTTGATACATTCGCCATCCGCTCCATCCCATGCTACTGAAATACTACTTTCCACAGTGTTTAGCACAAAACTAAAAACTAGATTCCTCTGTCTCTGAGAAAACATCGAAGAGCTTTGACCCGAGAGACATAAAACGGTTGTAAATGATGCGAGGGGATATTTGTAGCTATAAATCACCCTATCCCCTCTCAATTTCCCCGAGCATTGAGACTGTTCTTGTTCTGCTCCATTAACTGCGTTTACAGTAGCTGCAACATTTGCTTTTTCCCCCTTTGTTACGTACAAATCTTTCTGTTCACAGCTATTCCCGCCGTTTCCTGGTCGCCGGCATGCACTCTTGGTCTCTCGACCTTACTGCTTCTAAAAAAAACTGTATTGACTAAGGGGCAGCTACTAGAAATAGCTGATTCGCCATTTCTGAAAAGGAGATTTTACTTCAAGATCTCAAGGATTTTATTAAACATTTAGCGGTACATCCACATCACACGTAGTCATTAGTACAGAAGGAGTCCCAAAGTTAATACGGTCGGGAGGACCTCCTGTTAATAAATGCAAAAATATTGTTAACAATATGTAGGCAGTCAAGGTACGGGTCAGTTTAGCACGGTAATTGAATATGCAAACACTATAACAAGAAATTATGCAATATGAGCTCGGGAAAAACAAGTTTTAGTACTATAAACAGGGGAAAGCACAAAAATTAATATTCAGAAAAATTGTTAGCAAGGATGGTCTTAAGCTACTGTACAATGAGGAAGCAATATACTGTAGAAGTACTAAATTATCACAGTTATGTACGGGTCAGTGTAACACGCCAATAAAATATGCAAGCACTAGAACAGGAAATTATACAATATTAGCTATCGAAAAACGGGTTTAACTACTATACGACGCTGTATTATTCGGAAAGACTGTTAAGCAAAAAAGATCTTAAACTACTGTAGAATGAACGCTTAGAATAAGATAATTTATTTGTTATTGGAAATGAATTTCGTAGTTGAATGCCTGCGAAAATAGCTGTTTACCATAATTAGTGTAGACCTCAGGCAGCAGTAAGTTAAGGCCTTGTGCAAATAAAGTGGGGTGGGTGTTTGTTAGGTGGGAATCTAAAAAGCTCCTAATCATTATGTCGTGTGTGCGAGCCTGAAACATGATAGCGCCTAGTTTTACTTGAAAGCAAGTTTTAGTGGTAGAATCTTCAGACTGGTTTAGATGGGAATCTGCGATGCGTTTTAAGGGGTGAATGCAATTAGGTGAACTGCTTGGTTTTGTGAATGATAAAGACGTGACAAATGACCCAGCTTAAGAAATTCTTTGATTAGTTGCCAGTTCGTATGGGTGCTGTTTCCGTTTTGAGGAATTTAATTTTGATAGTAGTTCCTTTAAGCTTGTTCCGACGTTGCATCGAGGGTTCGCGAATACTTTTTAAGACGAATTTTAAAATAAATATTGAAGGGCCGCGCTTTTTTTTCCTTTTTTCTTTATTTGTTTTTTCAATAGTGTACAAGTCTAACAGGAGACCAGGGCTAAAGGTGAAAACCGCCTGACGGTTTCCTGGCACCCTTGCCACGTTACTACACCAATTCACCTAATACATTAAACAGTTCTATCACAGTAACCAGCAGCATAATTCAGAAAGGAAAACATTGAAACTGTGCGCTCATACGTTTGAACAAAGTAACAGAATATTTCTTCAAATCAAGAAAAAAAACCTAGACATGAACATTTATCAGTGTATACATTCTATTACTTTCTTGTTAAGGTTGTCTCTTATACGAATGCTGTGTAGGAGACTATTAGTTAGTCATGGTTTCCTGGGGGCAGAGTATCGCTTACGGGTGGGAGTCAGTGACGTGCATAGAACAATTGATTCTACTATTTTATACGAGAATAGATTGAATGCTGTTTCTGGGCAATGTTCCTCCAACACGTCCCTCCAGTAAATAAGCGATATGATTTCCTTAAATTTATTGGAGCCTTGTTAAGGTCTGAGGTTTAGATTGGGTACTACTTTCGAGCAGTGAAAAAATAAGATAAAGGTCTGTTATATTAAAGACGACAATTCCAGGAACTTGAGGCGAAACTAAGTAAATACGATGTGGTCAAAAGGCGTGTGCGGACCATGTGGCACGCACCGATAAGCTGATTATAATAAAGATTCTAAACCATTACCAACAAAGCAGTTAGAGTACTCTGAGCATGCACCATCTGTTACGTCAGTGATATTACTGTGTATATCACCTATATTAATGATGTTTCTGTTTTCTAGATTTAATGTGTTTAGGATTTGTTCGAGTTGTTTGCAGAAGTCAGTGCAACAAATGGATGGTGAGCGGTAGATGGACGCTATGAAAGTATTTCTTGCAAATAGAAAGGCAACGCAGTCGAATTCAATATAGACTGATTCAATTTTCGCTGTGCTAAAACTTATGTCATTGCGACGTTGGTAGACAATGCGTTTGAAATGAATATAGCTGAACCACCATGACGGTCATTCGGGCGGCGGTTAAATTCAGCACGGTGATTCGGCAAAGACAACAGCCTGTCATCACTGGACGGTAACCAGGTTTTCGACATGCAAATAACGTAAAAGTTCGTGTAGGAGAGTGTTAAGAAGTTGACAAGATGATCGTAATACTTAGGTAGGGTACGGATGTTAAAGTGAATAACGGATATGTGGGATGGGGCTGAGTTTTACAGTAGGGTATTTAGCTGGTGTATGGTGTAGTACATGATCGCATTAGCGACTTGATGCGAGATTGTGTACGTGTAAAGACGGCAAGATCACGGACCCCCGAGATTCAATAGACGTGGCTATCCTTCGTCTTGCGTTCTTTGATTTTGCAGTTTTCGACTCAGAGAAACTGTCCCTCTTCTTTTTGAGACCCAATGCTTGCGCGAACAGTCGCTTGTTCTCGGGAGTCAGGTGACCGTTGATGAGGACTGGCTTGACACTGTTATTTTCTGACGTGAATCCAATAGAACCAGCGGTGAGTCGTGCCTTCCTTGCCTTAGCTATAAACTCCGCTTTCTTTGTCCGCAAGCGGAACCGAGCGAGAATGTGGAGACCGTCTATTGCGGGTATGCGGTGAACAACCTCAATACCGGACGCTGCAACATGATAGTCAATTTTTTTTTCCAATTTTCTCAGAATTTCTGCGCAATCTACACCCTGCGTCGAGGGCACGCCTTTGATATCCACCTTGTTGATGCGGAAGTACTGTTCCCGCTCTGCGACGCGCCGCGCTAGCTAATGGTTTTCGCGAGCAAGTTCCTTGTTTCCTTTTATTACCACCGCTTGCTGTGCTTTCATTGTTTCTACGATGGTGTTGAACATGCTGAGGCGAGATTTCATGCTTTCAACTTCTTTATGTAACTCAGCAACATCCTTTGCTAACTCTGCATTCGTAACCATTGTGACAACACAACGCTTTAGCACAGGGCAGCAGCGAAAGCGGCAGTAATGAAAAGCAACTAATTCAAATCTAAGTACACAAAACAGACCTGCGTATGGTAGAATGTCTTGATTAGGTGCTGTCACACAGCCGCAACCACAGCTGACAAGTGGCGATCCGTCCGATGCGTCGTCCTTTTGCCGCCGAAAGGCACTATGGGGACTGGTGGCGCTGGCGGTTGTCACGTGTCCAGGCATTGAAGATCTTCCGTTCCGTCAGACGTTGTTCGCCGCACGTGTGAAAACAGCGATAGCTGGGTCGCTGTCGATGTGCGTGGAAACAGAAACGTGCAGGGCATGCCTACGGTAGAATGTCTTGATTAGGTGCTCTCACACCGCCGCAACCACAGCTACCAAAGACAAAGGTGTCAGATATCAGAAATACTTTGCGGGTCTTCCATTAAAGTGAATGTTGATGATTTTGTTCTGTTTTGAAAGACGGGAACTCAACGTCTTGGCAGGACTGGAGAAGGCAGATAAAAGAGCTGGGATCATCGTTTTTAGTTTTTTAGTGAAGCGGTGGTTGCCTGACTGATGGTGACCGTACGCCGTGTAGAAAAGCCAACTTTGCCCAATGAAAGGGTACACGGTGCATACGGGTTTACACAAAGCTGTGGCTAGCGTTCCGTTCAGACGGAGCGATATACAAGTACTAAAGTTGCGTCCAGACGGAACGTTGCGCTGCGGGTTATCCTTCCGCCCAAACGGAATAAAACTGAGAGCTTAGCGTTCTGTCCAGACGGAGCCGGCGTGAAATTTGTACAGTTTCGTGCAGACGAAAGGAAAACTGGCCGATTAGACGCCATGCTCACTCTTCAGAATTGGTGTAGAGGTTGTGCCTCGGATAATGGCACTATTGTACCACGTTCGATTCCCCCCGGGCTCGTTGGGTTTTCTTCTCTTCTTTTTTTTGCGTGGTTGTGCCAGCGTTTTGTAACAGCTAATTTCGTGCCCACTTTACGATTGACGCGCTGAGAGCAGTCGGTCTCGACTTTGCACTCAACCGGCCGCTCCGCTACCGCTCACTAGAGCCAAGGCCGACGTATCCATCGCCAGAGTTCCGATCATCTGTAGTTCGTAATGGTGATTACTAATTAACGGTTATTCTGGCTAGTCAATGAGAGGAAGCAGTTCGTTCGGCTCGGTAAATATCAAGAAAGGCTGCTCTTGCTACTTGTTGTGAAGCGGGCGTGGTCGAGCTTGGCGGTTCGTTTGACGGCCGATCATCTCATTGGGAGTGATTAATAATCAAATGTGACTCTGGCTAGTTAATGAGCGGGAGCTGTTTGACCGGTCCATGCGCTCCGTGCGGTTCGTCCTTTGAGGCCGAACCGCATGGAGCATTTTTTCACGCGATTCGCGCGCGTCGGCATTGCGCGTGCGTTTTTTCGCCGCCCGCGTCGACGATTCCGCGCCCGCGGCAGCATCTGCCATGGCTAGATTTTGATGCACGTCGCGCACGGCAGTGGGAGGAGCCTGGCGACTTGCGCCAATGAGGAGGCGCGCAGCTCATGGCGGCGGTTTCGAAGCGCTCGAAACAGCCGGCTGGCTCCACCGGTGATGTTTAGGCTTACCACCCCAGCAGATGTTCAATGGGCGCTTTCACTAGCGGCGCGGATGATGTTTTATAGTGCCGTTTTCACCCACATTATAAGCTCCTTTACCACACAAGCAACTTTGTGCGTGCGTTGAGCGACATTTTAGAGAGCGCTTCGAAGCGGTCGGTCGAACTCCTGACACCACTCTGCTGCCGAAGCCGCCGCCATGTTGTCGCCGCCCGCCGCGGCGCGCGCAGCGTGCGGGTGGTTACGAGGCAGCGTCAGCGCGCCTGTGGCGTTCGCGGCGCGTTTGCGCGAGCAGAAAACGCTCCATGCGGTTCTGTCAAACGGAACTCCAAGCCGCTACCTGGACCACGCCCGCTTCACAACAAGCAGCGAGAGCAGTCTTTCTTGATATTTACCGAGCCGAACGAACTGCTTCCGTTCATTGACTAGCCAGAATAACCGTTAATTAGTAATCGCCATTACGAACTACAGATGATCTCTACTCTGGCGATAGATACGTCGGCCTTGGCTCTAGTGAGCGGTAGTGGAGCGGCCGGCTGAGTGCAAAATCAAGGCCGACTTCTCTCACCGCGTCAATTGTAAAGTCGGCGCGAAGTTACCTGTTAAAGAAAAAAAACGCATGTCCGGGGGGAATCGAACGTGGTACAATAGTGCCACCGTCCGAGCCGCAACCTCTACACAAAACCTGAAGACTGCCCATAGCGTCAAATCAGCCCGGTTTTGCTTTCGTGTGGACGGAACTGTACAAATTTCACGCCGGCTCCGTCTGAACGGAACGCTATGCTCTTAGTTGTATTCCGTCTGGACGGAAGAATAACCCGTAGCGCTCCATTCCGTCTGGGCGGAACTTTAGCACTTGTATATCGTTCCGTCTGGACGGAACGCTATGCTCTCAGTTGTTTTCCGTCTGGACGGAAGAATAACCCGTAGCGCTCCACTCCGTCTGGACGGAACTTTAGCACTTGTATATCGTTCCGTCTGGACGGAACGCTATGCTCTCAGTTGTATTCCGTCTGGACGGAAGAATAACCCGTAGCGCTCCATTCCGTCTGGACGGAACTTTAGCACTTGTATATCGTTCCGCCTGGACGGAACGCTAGCCACAGCCTTTACACAAAGGCACACCAACTGCCCAAAAAACGATACCCGGGGTGAGAATTGAACATGGGTCCCTCGCGTTATAAAGCCGATGCCGATCCGACTGCGGCATTCGAACACGGTCGACGCATTTTGATTTTTGGACCTTGACTTTCAATCCAGTTGCTTGAGATAAAGGTTCGCGTTTTACTAAACATTCCCTTACAAAAAGGCTGTGATTTTTTCAGTATTTGTGTCATTGGAGAGTCCATCCTACCATTAAAGTTGATGATGGTTGGATGGTAATGGCGGCCGGCGGAAGTGATGCCTATTCCTCGGGAGTCTTGACAATCATAGGAAGATTTTTGCTTCTCTCAAGCTTGAGTCCTGAAACATTAACAGCAGGTGGCATACTGAAAGGCTGGCGGGTGAGTTGCAGGAGGAACTGTTCGCTGCAAGGGTCTCGGTGAGGTTCTGTGGTTTCCCTCTGGTGTGGCGAATGGCAAATGTGGTATGGCCTCCACTTGGCAAGCACGTCTTCCTGGAGGGCAACTCCGGCTAAGGGGTGCTATTCCTAAAGCCCGGAGATTTAGCAGAACTCCGAAAACACGATTTCTAGGGACGACCACATAACTTGATGATAATATTTCGAGGCGGAGTTCAAGCGCTTTAAAAATGCGATTTATGCTGTTTGCTCATTATTGAGGTGACGTAACCGGTCCAGGGCAGCGCGCTCCAAGGAGGTGCGACTAGGGCGTGAAGCATTGTTCAGTGCTTCCTCTCGCTCCACTGCTGCACTGGTGGCTACGTGGACGAGCAAATCCAGATACTTTACTTTATCGCGATTTAATTTTATTAACGTATTTTACTACAAGTTTCATTTATTTTTTATTTCAGCTGTTCATATGAGCCTTTTGTTTGAAATTTGTCGTCCTAAGAAAAAGCTTCTAAGAACTTCGGCTGTCGGTGGCGGACAGTGGAATCACGTGAATTAGGAGGACTGGAAAACACACGTGATGGAAACGCGCCACATTCAAAATATTTGCTGCTCCGTGTTGGGTTGTCGAAACCCTTCAGCCAGTTTTCGCTGCCTATTTTGGCGATGTTTGCGTAACCGCTGTTGCGCTTCAGGCAAAAGATTGTCGATACTTATTAAGAAATTTACTAATACATTAGTAATTACGTACTGATAAATTGTACTTGCTTCTTTTTTCTTCCTTTCATTTAGTTGTCTTTTGGCATGAATACTTCAACCGACTTCTTTTCTGCTATAGGGTGTTAGCGTCAGTTTCTTCTCGTTCATTTTGTAGGAAGTACTCCAGCAACAAGACTGAGACACACCAGACCCTCCCTAGAATTAGGGTGCCGCACGGCTGGTGTGCACCTGTCGTTCTCACGTGCCATCACATTGTACGTGTCACGCGGCCCATACATTCTGCAACTTTTACTTTCAAAATTCAAAATTTTGTCAATTTTGGCGACCGGGCCTAGTAGCTCCTAAAAGCTCCCAATTGCGGGTAAATCGCCCAAGTAGGCATGTGCTAAGAAGGAAGGAATCGCATCCCCCGCAACTTCTCAAAATTTTTTTGCTTTATTTCGGTTTGCTCCCCTGCCTCTTGTCCGACAAAGCTGTCTACAGTCGGTCTTTTTTTTAAATCCAAACCCCTCACACGCCTCTCTTCCTTTGCTTTCTTTCTGCTCTCGCTCACCCGCTTCTGGCGTCACGCTGTAAGTTTCGTTCTAAACACTCCTCTTCACAAGGTTTGCATGCTCTGCGTCCTGCCAAACGAGCTACGCTGGGCAAAACACGATAACATACGCAAAGATCCTCTCCCATAAAGGATACGCGCCGTTCATTGTATACTATCCTTCCAGTACTGTTTTCGCAAGAATGGTGCGACACGCAATGCTACAAGTGAAACTGTCGTCCGCGCAGACGAGAAATGAAACGCACGGTAATGCAACGCCTCGTTCGAAACAGCTTTGCGAGCAGGCGATAACAGAAGCGCACGCTCCGGCTGCAGACGGATAAACGCATGGTAGAACCTTCGTAAGCCATGTCCGGAGGACCACCTAAAAGAGGCGGAAAACATGTCTGGAGTAATCTTATTGAGCACATAGCGGCAGACTGTCGACTGGTGGCGGTCGCTGGAGCGATGACTAACAACTCTTCCGTGGAAGGCGCCCCTTCGCGTAAAATCCCATTGCACATAACACTTGGTCCTCACCGGTCATGGAGCGAAATTCCTCTGTAAGTCATCGCAAATGGGTCGGTTGCCAGGTGACTGCACAGACAATGCACAATACGTTTCTAGAGACGAAAACTAGCTCAAAATTCATCCTCCGCCTCCACTAAGGAAAAGATTGGTCGGGATAGATATATGCCTGGTACGGTGCGACCGCAAACACTACACCACGCTGCAGCAGCTGCCATAAGAAGATTCACGAGTTCAACTTGACCCTGCAACGTCAATCCCGAGTTTTTTCCGAGTTTTCGTGTCAATCAAACACACCCACCCCATTCGTGGGCGCGGTGTAGCCACCGAAGCCCTATTTGCCCATGGTGAAGACGTAGCCGGTGGGGTGTCGTCCATGAAACGAAGTGACATGCATTTGATGCTTCAGCAACATAGCTCAGCAGCAAAGAATGAACTAAGTCCTCAGGACACCGACAGTCAAATGCTGCCGCAGCCGCGGGGTTGTTCAGTCCGAACGACGAGTGCACTTTATGGCGAACGATAGGAGTGGCCAAGAAGATAATATTTCCCATGGCAGCTGCGTTCATACACAGTAAAACAATCGATGACAGATGACACTTCAACCTCTAAAACGCACTCGTCAATGTTCAAACACTCTCGTGACGCGCTGAATTCGGGCGATTTCAGATACTACGCCCGCCTTCCGCACGTATACAAAGTCTGCCACATTTGACAGAGTCGGGAAAAGGACGCGTTCCTTTCGCTACAGTGAACTCCTTCGCTTACTTTGTTTGGGCTTTCGCTGAACTGCACTGGAGCCACCCTCAAATTGCGTATCAAACACAATTCATTGCAAGAACAGAACTCCGAGAAAATCTGAGCCGTTCCGTGCCGCTTTTTGGGGGCGGAGCTTTGAGAGAAGGCTGGGGCCTAACCAAAGCTCTATAGGAAACATCGGGGTTATCTACATTACGCGGCGGAATGCTCATTGGGACTAGATTCTCAATGGAAGGCTTAGCGCAAAAAAGACGAGGCCGGTGGCATAAAAGACAGGCGCTACTAAAGACTGCGTTTATTTCGAAAATTACCAGCATATATACGACAGGCTTGCACCGAAGAAAAATGAAAGGAAGAGAAAAAAGAGACACCTTAAAGTTCAAGCTGCTGGCTTTCCGAGCTCAATCCTTACCGCCGTGGCAGAGGGTTTGCTAAAGAAAATGAAAAGTGCTCCTCAAAGGGCTCCTGCTGAGCGCTTCCCAAATGAGCCACGGCCTGCGGTTATACCGTACTCGCCCCGAGTTGCGCACAACCTTAAAAAGGTCGCTTCCAGGTACAATGTACCGGTTGTGTTTTCAGAGACCTTGAAACTTGCCACGCTGTGCTCAAGAATAGCGCGACAAATGAAACGCAATAAATGTGAAAAGAAGCATGTCGAGCCTTCCATCAATTGTGCGATACGGTTGTGTAGCAGATATTTTTGAGTTGTAGTAAAGGGTATATCGGCCTCAACCGGCTGATCCATCAATGACCGCCAAAGAGAACATGCCATGTCGATGAAAAATTGAGCTGGTTCACACTCGCCTCAACATTGTAAGGATTGTGGTTGGGATTGTAAACCCGACCTTGACGAAACTAAAAATAATCGAAAGAAGCAGAGATGGGACTGCAAGTAATGTTGCCGAGGCATTTTTCATTAATAGAAAGGGGCACATATGCGTGAGTGTACCATCACTTTCTATCTATGAAAAGGAAAGTGCATTTCTACAAATGTTTTCCTGATGGTCCCGCTAGGCCAGATGCATACAGTGTATGTTTTTTTCTTGCTTTCTTATTTCTTCAGTGCATGCCTGTCGCATAAAGGCTTGTACTTCTCGAAATAAACTTAGTTGTTAAGAGCGCCTGTCTCGTCTGCCACCGTCCTCGTCTCTTTTGCGCTAAGCCTCGCATTCAGTACGCACCGACTAGCCCAACAGTTCATTCTATTTACGAGATTCTAGACCGTGCTGCGCGCAAATGTTTGCACACCCCGTGCTTTTCCAACGAGAGCGGCCTCAACTTGGCGCGCTGATAATGCCAAGAGTGACCTCCGCGATTGCGCCTGTTCCCCTCGAGCTTATCCGATGCTCTACTATTACTGCCTTGTTAACACGAGCAGCTTGAAACTCGGAAGCGAGCTATCTCGCCCTTCTGGAATGGCGCCCCTGATCTACCGTTCAAGCCAATGAAAATACACCATTCATGGATTTTGTACAGTGTGAAATGTCGTGCGAGCTACTCACATATTTTTCTGCGTGGTCGAGGTGAAAGTTGTAATGTTTGTATTTTTTTTGTTATTATTGCCATTCACTTGTTTATACGTCTACATTTACGACTTTGCACTACATTGAGTTTTGTTGCTTCAAATATTGTGCATTTATATGTAACTTAGTTTAAACCAATGTTTGCTAATCGTAATACTATGCAGTTATGTGTACTTCTCTTCTCTCTTCCGTAGGTTTGCTCATGTTTATTTCTTAATCACTGCTACGACAAACTCACTTTGTGCGTTTTTATAGAGGGTCCCGTTACAGTCTGCGGACTCTGGGACCCTCTTCTGTATATTAATATGCTTGTATACCTGTACTCAAAAATAAATTTGATTTTGACTTTGACTATGAGCGTGGGTAAAATAAGTGATCTGATTGTAGGGTTTGGGTAAAATAAGTAGACATGGCTATGAAGTTTACCGTGTACGCCGTCTTGCCTTTGTACGAAACATGTCTTATAGGACGACTTTTCCGCATTCATTTTCGTAGCATCACTAAATCGCATGACATTTGGTGCGGGTGATATTTTAATGGCTAAATTTCTCAGTGCTTTGCGATACGTTCTTTACTCCTTCACTGAGCAACACCGGGGGACTTTCTAGTTGTAATAGATCATTGGTGATTAAGCTCCGGTTCGTGGTCTCAGCTTGGGAATTCGCTTAGGATGGCTGCACAGGAAAATGCGCGCGACGAAAAGGAATGTGTTTCTGTTTTGTGTTGCAGCAATACGGAAGCAAGGAAGAGTGAATTCTGGAAATATACCTCCTGGACGATAAGTAATATAGTATATTCATTTTTATCCGTATGTCTGCGTTGGTGCAAAAATAACAACTTTCCTTGTATAGCTGCAGATATATTCAAGACAAAGAAAATGGGGAAGAAATACCAGCTGGGCCGGTGAAATTTACATTTAGTTCTTTTGATCAGAAGAACACCAGTTATGCCAGTTTCGTGACGTTCGCGAGAAAATGGGTTGTAATCCGAAAAAAACTCCTTTCTATTGAAGAATAGAAATCTGATGCTGCGCCCACCAATCTGATGAAATCTGATGCTGGGACCTTTCAGGGGATATCTTTTTACGTGATCATGTAAACGGGAACAAAGAATGGGATATTAGATTTTGGAGGACCTCAGTCACCGATTACACAATGTTTTTTTATAATTTTGCTCCCCTAAGCCAAATATGAAGAGAAAGCCGTTGTGCTAACTTTCCATTCAACTACAGGCTTTAAGCGTCGAATGCAAAATGACCTCACCGGAAAAGTTCGCTGAACTTAAAAGGGTACCTAACCGTACCTTTTAACCAAAAAATATATTACGCTAAGCCGTGTCGCCCAACACTAACCGTGCATCAGTGGTAGTAGTTTGAAAAGAATTTGCTATGTATACGTGACCTTAAACGTTAAAGTCGTGAAATACATACAGATGGCGCTAGCGATTTTTGCCATTATATTGCATTATAAAAAGCGAGGTTTAACAAAACATCGTAACCCCCACGTTAGTTGCCGGAAAACTCTACGCGTTTGTATGTAGTTTACGTTGGGGACACATTAGAATACACATTTATGAAAGGTACCCGGGGGTGCACTTAGAGACACATCGAGTTCTTCAAGTGCAAAGCAACGATCAAGATTCACTGCGCTTAAAAATGCCTCAGCAAGGTTGCCATCTGGGGGTTTCAAGCAGATAGTGGATTTGGGCTTGGCGCACTGATTTGCATTCCCTTCGGGAATTCCCACCATGTGAAGGTACTTTCAGTGAATCTAATCCGCCGAGAAGAAAGTCGCTACGCTACCTTCAAAATGCTGACGTCATACGTGGGGTGCGGGTTCCTAAGATTTGTATTCAGTAACACGGCTTGGCATCTTATTACTGCTAGGCTCTTCCAGACGAAACACGCATTAGCAAAGTGTTTTGTAGGTTTGATTTTTTTTATAGAAGTAAAGACAATGCGGTGCTGCTGTTGGTGAGGACGAAAAACAGAAGTAAAAGTTAGCCTCAAAAATTTAATTCCCGTATGCCTTCAAGACACATTTCTCATTTCATTTTCAATAAATCCATCACAAATACGAAGAAAAGAAGAAGAGATGTGGATGTCAGTGATATGTCGAATTTATTAAGTAGCAATGACTAGTGGAGTTTGGAACTCCAGCCTGCTTTTTGTTACTTTTCAATGATGAAGCGCTGCCTGTTTCATCGAGAGTTGCCGGAAGGCTACCATGCTGGAGCTTCTTATGGGCACAGTTTAGCAGCATTGAACGTATCAGGCGGCGGCTGCGTGAGGCAAGTTTTTCTAAGGCAGGCTCCTCTCATTTCGCGCTCTCGCAACGAGAAAATGTCGGCTCCTTCGGGCAAGTATTATGAGAAGTTGCCCCCCAAAACATCATCAAAAGTTTTTTATCGAACGTGCAGCTGGCGTGGCGTTCAGCATGACAATATTTTAGGAGGACAAAGCTATATTAAGCGCTGACCCCCACCAGACGCAGGCCTATTGTGTTATTGATGAATGTGGCGTCGGAATAGCGAAACTAAGCAGTCTGGCCTTCCATAAATTCAGGGTAGATGACAGCGAATGCTCAGTGCCGTGTTCCATGCTTCACATTTGAAGGGACGCTGAAGCGAGCTTACACATTGTCTAAATACGTTACCAGTTTGAAGCCCAGAAGGAGTAGGTCATGTCCTCTATTCTCCTGGTGTATTTGGGTGCTTTTTAAATAAAAAATGACGTTAAAAATGTCGTTTTCTTGCACCTTTCTCCCAGCCTATTTGCTGACATCGTTATGGGCACGGACTGGCAATACTGCAGTTCTATATACATCGGATGGTTCTAATGCATAAAATATCGAACGAGTGAGCTAAGAAACAAAAAGCTCGTACTGAGAACCTTTGATTTTTGCGGAAACATGTCGGCACAGTGACTTACCGTGACGTTGATATGTTTTCTTGCAGACGTCTACGGTGTCGTTACTGGATTGTGGGAAAGCGAAGCTTAGGAATATAGGGTGACCGAGAAATCGCACGGAAGACCGTGCATTTTTATGTCAGCGAGCATAAAATTTCCCCAAGGTCACAAAAACCAAAACGCCAAGTGAGCTCGATTTCTGCACGTGCGTCGGTCCTTCGTCATTTTCCTCGTTGGGACTCCCATCCGAACCACGTGAATGTTTGGCGTGAGGTTCAAGACACGAGTCAGTTCTTCTCCATCTTAATGTGCTACAACATTCCCGCCCTAATAATGATACACAATATTTATGTTCCCAACAAAGTTTTCACTATGTTTCTAGCCGACTGCTAAGGGCCTTGGGCTTCATTCGAGCTATTTTCCGACGCGTCCACCAGAACCTTTGTCTACATTGTCACTTCGGTTTTCGCGACGTGTGTTTCTTCGCCCACACGTCTACCGTCCGAGGACTTGCTTAAAGTTGCCTTTCCAATCGTATGCTTTTGTGCTCTACTTGGAGTACGTCTGAGCCACCTTGCCTCTTCTTGCTAGCTTTACCTTTGCTAGCTTTATCTAATGCTAGCTTTACCTAAACAAAAAAAGCCGGTCACTGGACAAAAACTACCTGCGTTATTTTGCATGAGCCTCCCTGCAATATTGGTGTTTCCACACAATCATACGAGATTTAAGTGATAACTGTCTTGTTTGACGCATTAGTATCTCTGAAAACAGTGAACAGTGTTCAAACTTTTATTCTACGCAACGATGGAAAACAGGCATTGGAGTTTGCTCTTCTTTACATAATTAGGGCACTTCGTAGCAGAATTCTGGCTGAATAACGACGTTGCTTTATTCGTAAAATTTGAGGCATCGAGTTAATGGCCTTAATCAATAAACCTTTTAAAAATAACATATGGGGAGCGCATTTCAAGATAATACCTGTTTTGCGTATTACTTCTCCCCTGGTATAAGCAATCATGCAGCCCATATCTCAAAAACCTTCTCCACTAAATTGATACCTCGACTTTTTTAAGAGGCACCTCGCATCCCTTTATTCTTTCGAGAAGTAAATGTTAAAAAGCCAAACTGCGCACGCAGGCTGTGCTGCGAAATATCAATGAAGTATTGTTTCGCTTTGTTTGCAGCAGAGTAATTTAAAGACGCTAAGTTATGAGCTTTGCAATTAAAGGCGTGCCGACGAAGTTGTACGCGGCCAAAAATGCTCGAGCCTGCTTGCATGTTTTCTTTTTTCCACGAGCAATGCAAAAGCGTTGAAATAAAACCTCGACCTTCTAGCACTGCGTAAGTTTTAACATCACTCAAGCAGGTTCGCTGCTAAGAATATTCAAGGTTGAATAAACCTGAATAAGCTACCGGTGGGGTAACGATCTGGGATGTTACTGCCCAGGTGGTGCAACAAGAGAACGCGCAACAATCAACCTACCTTACAAAGCAAGATTAACTTATTCAATGGATGTGGCCCATTCGTATTTCCCTGCATTGTTTCCGAAAATGGCCTGAAAAACTTGTGGCTTGTAATTTTTATCAAGCGTTCACTCTTCAAGTGTTCCGTACAACAGTGGACACCGACGGACAAAATCCCGTCTCACCATAAAAAATTGACCACATCTTTCCACGGGGGGATACCATGGAGTGATGAGACACATTTTGGCGGTGCTTGTTACGGTTGCGCCGACCATCGCGGTAGCAGACCTGTTAGTCTCCATTCAAATCATCGGTGGTCATCGGATGTCATCGGAGCGGCGGTGGTGGAGCGACTGAGCGGAGCGGCGCAGTTATCGCGTTTATATGTACCGCGCTTAACGTGAGGGGAATGAGAGAGAGTAGCGCATGGCATGTGTTAACGGGAGCGCTAACGCGCGCTGCAGCACAGCTGGCATGGTGAGGGGAGCGAGCGCTAACGCAAGACGGCGCTGCGGTGAGAGCGGCGTTACTGCGCAGCTGGCGTGGCGAGGAGAATGGGGGAGGGATGCGGACTACGGATGGACAGGACAACCACGGGTAAAATCCGTCGCATCTAAAATGCCAAATCCATACATTGGCTATAGGCCAATAAACCCTATAAGACGGCAAAATACAACTAAACTCAGCTTTTATTAACAAACTGGAGGAGAAAAGTAAGAGTTTTTTTTGGAACGTAACACCGTTTTTGTAATCAGCTTCTGTCGCAACGAAATGAAATTAAGGAACGGCCTGTTGTGGTATTCTAATACCGCTATCTATTAGCCCTAATATAACCGATATCCTTAACCTGACATATCAGCGTCAAGAATAACGTGTGTGGCTAGAGAAGGTAAGCCATTTTAAGTATTCCAATTCTAGATCACACAAAGCTAGTTTCCCAAATTCGAATATTTTCATATTAAACTAACCTTGCTTTCGAATAGCGCAGCCGCAGCTAAGCAATATATTCAGTGTTCTAATAGCAGTCCTTCCGAACAAAAAAATATTTCACCGTTTCACCACATCAGGAAATTAGAAATTAGTTCAAAACAGGGGTTGCGGTACCTTGCAGATTTTCGCTTATTACTCTTTTAGCAAGGTTTTCAGACTGTTAAATGTGGTTATGCTATCACTATTAAGAAAGACACACACCTATCCGCAAACATCATTCCTGCCTAGGATACACAGCTTTATTACACGAATTTCCGGTTGCCGAGGCCAGTACCATACATAAGCAACGATGCAACGCCTAATGTAAACAAACAATTCGATAAATGAAATCTATCGGCCAGGGAACAACTGAAACGTCGCTAAATTTTATATTTGACCTAATTAAACCAGAATTACACAAGGTGTTATGCCACCCAATCAACTGATGTTCCTCCGTTAATGTGTGGGCCCTATACCAATACCCCTACACACATACTACATATACATCAGTGCGCCGAGGCAGCGAGCGAGTCGTCGCAGTGTCAGTTCCAGCAAACATTTCTGCCTTGGAGAGAGACATGGTCTTCTCTGCCTTGCTGCGTCGGCATTCTTATACTCAGCAGGGCGAGGCCCACTTCCGCACAGTTATATCACAGAACCGCACAAATCCGTAATATCAGCTAGTAGCAGGTAGGTTAAGAACTACTCAAAAAAATGGAGGCAGCAGTGAGAGCACCCGTCGTCGCATAAACAAAAATTAGACACCTTCACCCAGGCAAGAGGGAAGTCCAGCAAAGTTTCGCGGTGTCGGGGGATTTCCGATATTAGGGGTTTACCTATATTGGGGATTTCCTATATTGAATTATAAATATTATGAGAGCTTTTGTCAGAGCCCTCCAAAGTGCAAAAAACGAAGGCTGTAAAAAGCAAACCTACTTCGACGTTTTTATATCTGGTCGTTCAATGGGATAATAAACTGCGTAATGGGAATATTCGTGCTATCCAGTTAATTAAACTGGAAATTTGCGGCATGGGAGGAAAATTTTCTGATCTTTGGTAGCCCTCTAATTTCTCGCAATCGTCTTCACCTCAGACGTTGTTATTTGAGGCATAAAAAATTTACATGTGTTGCGAAAATGCTACAACCTCCATACATACAATGTCTAAAAATAAAATGAGGTTTTGCTTGTCGTTCGAGTGTTGTATTTGTGTAAAGAAAGATAGCCTGCTATAGTAACGTTCTTCACTATTCGCTAGTATTACCAATTGCTTAGAATGGTTATGAGTCGGAAACAGTGTGTGTGTCTGCCGCACAGACATTTTGTCGTCAAGCATGAGCTTCCATGTAAGGCACAGACTAAAACACAAATAAACTGATATACCTTCAGTAAATGAATCACTCCTTAATTACAATATCCAATGGTAAATCAAAGCTTTAGTCAAACAATACATTTGACCAATATTAACTACAATCCGCCATTGAAACTTGAAAGCGCTCTATGTCGTCCTCCCCATTTCTTTATTTTTTACTTTATTAGTTATGCTTCTCATCGTTACGATGGCCTCTTCGCGACACGTGTTTATGGAGACGGTCGTCGATATTGTGCTTCGGCAGATATAGAAAAGATATCTGCACACACCGTTCTGTAGCTCGCAGGCAAATATTTTTTGGCGCCGGGTACATCCGAGGTCCCAGAGCCCCAGTGCAATAGGAAGGGCTAGGCCACGCGTAGAATAGATTTCCAGAAAACCTGAAATTGCAAACGAGGCAATCCGCTGTCCCCCAAACAATCTGATTGTGCACGAGGACAACAAATAAACGAGTTCTGTGGATAACGCCGGTCTACCTGAAAGTTCCCGTAGGAATCGAAACACGGGCATTGCTGCTGGCGCCTGGTTGCCACATTTCTCCTGTACTGGAACCCTTAGTTGTCTTCCGGGGACTGCCGTTGCTTTCTTTACTTTATCCATTAACTTACGAAAACTAGGGAATGAAGAACCCGGAGCATATTCGGGCCAAGGTGCATGCATAAACTAACGCTCCCGAGAATTCCTGGCAGTGAGCGAAACAGGAGACAATCCAAAACCTCACTTACAGCCAGCCGTTTGAAGGCGGTCGCTTGGTGGGGAAATTCCCGCCTGCTGTTGCTGCCTTGCCCGCATAAATCTCCATCTAGGTTAACGCTTGATTCAACTACAGGACCGTGTTAGATGTGTAAACGCAGTACGGAAAACAGCAACTCGGCACCACGGGTCAATTTATCGCGTGAATATTTTTGCATAGGCCAGTGAAAGTAGTTTGTTCTATGTGAGCTCCACGCATTCTGGCATGTCTTTCGGCTAGGTTTTTATTTATGTGTCTACGCAGATACTAGCAGATCCTGTGTAGCACAGAACGAAGCTGCAGTTCCTATTCTGCCTCCGTCCGCACCGTATGTCATTAACTTGAGTAATAGGGCCACTGACAGTTACTTAACATCGGGACCTCCAGCTGTAATGCCATTTCATTTCAATAAACTTTTATGAAGCTTCAAATGAGCCGAGAAAAGAGACGGAACTACCCCAAAATCGAATCTTATTCATTTTTGCTGTATGTTGAACGCGGTCGTGCGCTGATAGGTCGTCTAGCGTTCACATTTACGGTCGATGTACGATGTGGTTTGCTTTTCTGTGAAGTATCGCTACAAGCAGTACATATTTTGTTAGGGTACTGGTACCAGGTTTCCAGTACTTTGGGTTATGTTACCAGCGTTTCTTCATAATCACCCACTATAATCATTGCTAGCCCCGATGGGCTAGGCGTCATCATCAGCTGTAAATAATCATCATCACCGCTTGTGTGGTTCTTTCGCCCGAGTGCCGGAATAAACTGCCATGCCAACCGTCGTCTCTCAAGTGGTAAGGTGCGGCGTAGAAACGTTGAATGGCTGTCGAACGAGGCACGGTGCTGGTGTAAAAGTTCCAGTACTGAGGATTTCTGTGATGGGGTAAGGTCCGGGCTGATGGTGACCGCAAGAGCCGACTTGGGGGAAATCGCCGCGGAAGCCACACATGTAGGGGAAGGAGTACCAGAAGGAAGGATGCACACCTCGTTGGCAGAAACACAACCAATCGTACAGACTTGCGGAAGTAGAAACGCTACAGGTATCAAGGCGCGCCCTCGGGAACGTCGCACCAGGCAATCGGCTACAACAAGACCTCGGGAAAGGAAACGATGGCCGCACGGGATGGCCAGCACATCGCCATCAACGATTGCGCCAGAGGAAGCTGAAATGATGTGCTCTTGACGGGCGGGCACGACGAAGTCGGTACTTAGCACCAGACGAGGCGTATTTGTTTCCGGGACAGCTGAATGATGAACGTCTGTGGCGCTGTGGCTGACTGCTCCCACATAGCCAAGAACTGGTTTAGGGGGGGGGGGGGGGGGATCGCCGCCACGGGCTGAGGCGGCCTCCCAGCTACTTCAGAATAGGACGGCGTAAATTGAGTAGCGCTAAGATCGGCGGGCATCCTTCCGTAAGGAGACGTGGTGAGCTATTCTTTTTTATCAAAATTAGACGACACCAAATGAATCTCTAACAAGGAAGCGGAGGGCCCCCCGTCGTCGACAGGGTCGGAATGGCGGAATCGGATAGACGTCGGCTTCATAACACAAGAAGACCCAGGTTCGATTCCGACTACGAGAAGCGTTTCTTTTTTGTGTCATCGTCACCATCATATTTTACCCTCCGAATGAGTAAATTTGCCTTCCCCGCAGTGCAGTTTGGTTACGACACCGCCATCAGTGAGGCCAAAATAGCTGCGTTAAAAAACGTTCATATAAAATACGCGTTCAATACGGGTGAAGGCATTCGAATTTTAGCACGGGATGACATTTAAGACAGTTGTAAAGAGGGAGCTTTCGCTTCCAAAGTTTTCTTGGCGAACGCCTTAGGAAAAAATGCTTTAGCATTTGTTTTTCGGTGACAAGTAATAAAAGCAAGGAAAATTGTTCCAGGAAAAGATTTATTCTTCATGCTTCTCAAAGCTCTTGAGGAACGATGCTGTCTAAGTAAAAGCGAAAAAAACTACCTCGAAACGGAGCCTCTGCCTAACGGCCTTCCTGTTCTCGTCCAATGCAGAATTCATCGAACTCACCATTGTTATGCGAATTTTTATAAGAGCCGGTACGAACAAAAAAAAACGTAACTTTTACACTAAAATCTTTAACATCTCTTTGTACTTTTTTCGCCTATACCAACAAAAGACCACCTGCTGAGTTTGAACGTAGATATTGGAACCCAACTTTACTCTGACGCATAAGTTGAAACGATTTCGCCCACGTCCGCTCCGATTTGAAAATAACGACAGTTTGACTGCACGCACCCTGTTGAACGACAGAAAAAGTCATACCAATCCAAGTGAAGTTTGTTTTCAGCGCTTGCACCTGTTGAACGGTAGTGGGTGAAAACACATTTTACGATATCCAAAAATTGGAAGGCGAAAGATAGCTGTAGCTGCTTTTGTTAGCACTAAATTATTGAGTGGGCTCTTGGGACTGTTTTGGGGAACCGCGGACGAGACAAGGGGAGAAGAGTGATGTGATGTGATGTGAAGTGATTTGATAAAAGATTCGACACAAAGAATGTGAAGGCCGAAACTGGTCATCCACATCTGGGGATCTTTCAAAGTCGAGAGCGACCACCATTGTGTTTGAGTGTACGCACACTGCTGAAGTTTGACATGACAAACATTTTGCACTACAGCGTTCTTTGCATTGTAATGCACGGAGCAACCCGCGTAACCAATTCACCAAATTCTTCACGCACCAGCTATGAACTTGCAAAGACCGCACACGTACAATGCTTCACACGTCGATACGCGACAAGGGAACAAGCCATAGTGATATTTTATGATTGTCATATGCGTCAGTACACGTAGTGTCGGTGCCAAGAAAGAAATCCGCAACAGTTTTTATTTGTATCGGCAGCCTTCCTGCCTTCTATGAACCCTCACCTTTGTTGTATATGCAGTTCTTTCTAAATATTCAACCAAGGTGCCTCCCCACCCCTCAAAAGAAAACAAATTACGGGGATGCTCATACTTCTCTTAGATTGTGAAAGCGAGTGCTAGTTGGAACTCATGTTGCTCTGCTGCTGAACTTTCTCTTGAACGCTGCGGCTGCGTTAGGAACAACTTTGCCAGCCCCTGCAAAGCACCCTCTAATGCTTGGTCTGCTCGCTAACAGTCGCCAAAAATATCCGGTTCGGTCCCCTCTGTACTTTTTCTTCTCAAGGCATCCCTTATCGCACGTGCAGCAACGGCCTACTCTCTTCTGGCGCTGTTTTAAGGACGACATTCGGTCTTGCGCAACTGAAACCAGAAACGTTTTCTGTCTGTCTGTCTGTCTGTCTGTCTGTCTGTCTGTCTGTCTGTCCTGGATTCAGCCGTCGGTCAAAAAGGGAAACGAATACGTTAACAACGGGTTTATACATGCAAAATTATCTCAAGCACTAAACCTGTAAACAAACTTCGTTCTTGTCAACATTGTTCAGGAAAAAGAAATCATTGGCATATTTGAGCCAAGACATCAATACATAAGTGGTATTTGCATAGTTCTTTTAATTAAATGCACATGGCTGCTGGATTTTTGCGATAGCAAATAAAAAATACGCGTTGAAAACAATATTTCGACCCAAAATTACAAAGAGAGCACGCGAAGAGTGAACTTAGAATGCACGCGGCGGCATTCTATGTTCAAGAGTAAGCGAAGGCTGTAATTGATAGCGCACGAGGAGTGCAACGCACAAAATTTTAATTGACTTCCGCAAATCTCCTCCGTGCATATCGTGGAAAGGAGCAAAACGGGAGTGAAAGAGCGTTACAGATTGGCGGGAAAGGGAAGACAGGCATTTACGTGGCAGGGGCTGCAGGATGCTATCGTCTTTAGATTGCATTTTCAACAAAGTGAGCATATCCGCGGCCAATTTTCTCTTTCACGGAACGCGCTCCATCGCCCTTTCTCAGAAGCCTCCTCTCACTCTCTAGCGGCCTTTGCTGTTTCCCTCTTGCTGCGCACGGTTCCATGCCGCAGCCCAATGCTTTTACACTTCTCAATTTTTTGTACCTCACAACGCGCATGCTTGAAACGTGCAAAAGATGACTTCGCGTGCAGTGGTGTGGGGTGTTTGACCTGTCAGTAGCTGCCCCCAAGCAGAGATCCGAGCTCACAGACATATACGAATTGGCAACATACTGTGATTTTTTTTTTCTCTAAAAACACACTGCACGTATGTTGATGTGCAAAGAACTTGACAGTTACTTATTTTATTTATTTATTTATTTATTTATTTATTTTGTATATTTCAAATATCATATAGGTCCAGGGAACAGCGGAAGAAATCACTTATGAAGAAATCGCAGAAAACAGGGAAATTTCATCTTGAGGTTCCCAGCTCTATTGCTGACAGCGAATGACTGGCATCGCCGTCGCCAGGAAGTTAGCCCAATGCGCACTTCTTAAACCAAAACGTTTCCAGAGGCATCGTTTATAATGTTATTCTTCCTTTTTAAAGAGGGGAAATGAGGGCTTATGGCTCCCTTAAGTACACTCTATCTGTTCTCTGCTCGTGATGTACAGCAGTGAGACCAGGAGAACGCAATATTAGGAACAATTTTTGAACTGAGTCAATCAGTAACGCCTCCAAAATTAAAAAAAAAGGAATATGTCGGCGACTTTCCGAATGAAGGCAGGACGTCGCTGCAGAGCGGCTGCGTCAGATGTGCGGCTACAATTTTCCAGCCAAGAACATTTCTTTACTTTTGTGAATTCTCCGCGCCCAAAACAGAATGATTGTAAGAGCGGCTTGAGAGCCTTTTCCAGGACCCGAAATGTGCAAGCGCGGTTCCTTATCCCCGCATGACCCAGTTTCAGTGTATCTCAAATGCTGGGCATACAACTTTTGTTGAACCGGTTACAAAAATCCCCACTCCCTACGAGCCGTGCGGGACTGGGGTTGTTGTCGCGCAGAGAACATGTAGGCCACCTTCTAAGCCCTAAACGCGCAGCAGAAATTGGGTGCATGACTCGAGACTCTCGTAAGGATCTCCCCAGTAGACATCTGAGCACTCATAGTTGTCAGCCGTATGTACTTGTTCTTGAACGTTTTGCATTACGCCAGTTTTGCTCGCAAAAATAAAGCCTGCCTTAAGACTTTATTCTCGTAAACATGCCATCTCAGCGATATTTCTGGCCTAGAGAAGTGCGAGATGGGTATGAACATTAAAAATTCACAAGAGCAGAGCCACCAAGCGTCGCCTTGTGGATGCCGTCTTGCCGTTCGCGTTTATTACTGGAGTCGTTTCTCAGTGGCTTGCTACGCCTTCACCAAGCCTTGCACCCTTTCATACGTGCAGGAATACCTGAAGGCCCCTTATGTTGCGGGGGATTCGCAGTCGTTGATCTTTGGGTATCTTGTTTTTGGGATACCAGTGTCTGGAGCTTCATTTCGAGGGAAAGCTTGCTATCTTTATTTAGTTCTTTAGGCACCATTTTGTAATCCTTCTTAGATAAAATTTTGTGTGGAACCAACGAAGCGTGCATTACTTAAGAACAGAAAATGATATATGCTGAAGGTTGTGAGTTCGCTATTAAAGCGAAAGCTCTTTTAGTGGGACCGATGCCGTTCTGTCAGAACACTAATGCATTTACCAATAGACCGGTTGGTCGACCGAAAAACTCTGATAACGTCTCTGGGCTACACGGCGCGTACGTAAAACCGGCTACAAGGTATTAAAACGGTTACTTGAAAATAACGAAAAGGTTGTACGTAAGACAATACACGCATCGATAATGGAGAAGGAGTACATTAGTATACCTTTATCTGAAAAACCACGTATACGTATACATTCAGAATGTTCGTAGACACGTTTACTCAGTGCGCGAAAAATGGTCTCACGGGTTTGTTCTTCGTTCACAATTTGGGATTTTGAAGGTTTGACTACCGATTTCCCGTACTTTCAGCAAGTATTTGACTCACTTTTAGCCAAGGCTTTGACGCACCTTTCAAACATTTTTGATGTGGGAAAGCTTTCGCACTTCTGTCAACTTTCGTTAGGAAGGGATCATTAAGTTTTTTTTATAAAGGACCCACAACAGCTTAGTCAAGGGGGGACTCGAATGCCTCAAGTGGTGGTCGTTAAACAGAAGAGGCGGCATCTGAGTAAGAGAAGGTGAGATTCACGGATAACCTTCTTTACTCGGTTGTCATGATAACGTATATAACTGCGCAGCAGAGGACTACAGACTGCTGTAAAACTGTGCGAGAGTGCATTATTACTGTGAAACTGATAAGGCATCGCTCGGGCCGACGCAATAGGGTACAGTTGACGCCGTTTCCCTGCTCGCCACCTTACGTCTTTACTAACCCTCCAAGAAGGTCGGCATGCGTCGGTCAACGAGACGAGCATCGGTCAGGACCCGACGGCATGCCACCATGCTCGCTATGTCCAGCAGTGGCCTATTTCATCGTGTTTGCTTTTGCAGCACTGTCTATCTCACGTGCTTCACATTCTCCATCCTTGAGTATGTTAGTCTTATGGGACCATAGTAAAGGAAAGCGCTACAAGAGCCACGCACCATGCTCGTGTACGGGCACGTTGATTGGAAACGAGTCGGCATTTTTGTTATGATATTGGGACTGTCGATTCCACCGAAAAGGAAGGACGCCAACGTGATACTCTGGCGTTTGCGTTAAGTTGAAGTCGCTAGGCGCGGGAAACTTTTACGCCAACGCGTCACAACCAATATAGAACCGAAGCAGTTCAATAAACGGGCTCACAAGAGCTTCCTTGCTTCCCCATGCTCGGAGGGTGATCGTGTGCAGTTCATGAACGAGTTCACAAAAACATAAATTGGGAAGGGTCGACCCGCAATTAGAACAAATATCGCCAATATATCAAGTGGTAGCTTAACATTGCGTGACCGGCACGTAATTTGATAACAGATAGCCGATAGCAATAGGATGTTAGAGGCAATAGGAAGGTACGTGCGTGTGCTCATACGTAGGCCATTAGAGTGCAATTCCACAATGCGTTGATGTAGTGGTGGCAGCATAGAAAACTCTGTTATGCGAAATAAAACACGCACAATACAAGCTTCGAATAAAGCAAGTTTTAGATAGCGTTTACAGTTGCCTAGAAGGGAAAAGCTATCTCCAGATTATTTATTAATAGCAAGACAAGGTGTCTCGCAAGGCTCCAAGTTAGGCCCGTTACTTTTTATAGTTTATGTAAATGACATCATAAATATAGATGGTCCGCTAGAACTTGTAATGTATGCGGATAACACTAACGTATTCCTCACACCTGATAATATAATAAACTTCACTGAATGGTAAATGTTTACGTGGAACAATTATCAAATTGGTTATTAGATAATAAATTACAACTTAACGCTACAAAGACAACTACATGATAATTAGGCCGTACAATAAAAATGCTGAGAAAGAAATACCGATTATATTCAATGGAACCAAGTTAAACCGAATGACAGAACAGAAGTTCTTAGGTGTTTGGTTTCAAGAACAACTTTCGTGAAATACGCATATTGCTCACCTGTCCATCGAACTCTGTAAAAGTATAGGTCTCATATATAGAATCGGCCATTTGATACCACTATGGTTGAAACAAAACTTATACAATGCTTTCATTTTTTCGAAACTATGCTACGGGGTTTTGGTGTGGGGGACCACAACCAAAACTAATTATAACAGGCTCATTGTATTTCAAAAAATAATTTCGCGCATATATTTAGATTATCATGGCTGTTACGCTGATTTGAGGACAAGTCTTTTATTTACTGAATATTCAATGCTTCGAGCTGACGAAATCTATTACATGAAGGTTCTGCACACCATTTATAAGCAAAAGACCCACAATCAAGTTAACAAATAATCTTCTGTCTACCATCTGAGGCATACAATACGGCACACTACAAATGTAAGAACGAACTATGGTGAGCAATCTTTCCTGTACCTGTCAACTGAAATATTAAATAGATTGGTAGAAAAACTTAACTTCGACGCCAGTAAACTTACGTTTAAAAAACAGGTCAAAGAAGTGTTACTTAAGCAAAACGCTTGCAATGCTGATATATAATAAAGGTTTGAGGTATATGTCTATATGTTCCCCTAAAGGTAAAAATTAAAAACAATTACAAACAAAAATATACTAATACGTAGTTGCGACATAGTAGTGTAACTGATGAAAGTTAATCCGTACGAATTACTGTGTTTATGTGTACACTGTGATCCTTTTGTGAATTTGAGACCCATGCTTTGTATAATACATAAGAAGTGTAGTAATGACTTTGCTTTGTGCTATTTCTCTATTACGATTGTGCTATTATGCTCAAATTTGTGAACAGACGTGTTAATATGTACGCTGTAAACCGGCTGGCTGAGGCCTCTGTTAGGCCACGTTCTCCTTTAGTCTCAGCCTCGCCTTGGTTTTGCCAAGAAATAAAAATCAAATACTCAAGATTTCGATGCCTCAATGAGAGCTGGGGTAATCCGCGTACATACGCACTGCAGGAGAGCTAACGTTGCACAAAGGTTTTCACAAAACGATGATGATGATTATCGAAGGCCCAATAGGCGCTTTAAAAGAAACAAACCGCTCCTCGTTCTGGGAATCGAACCTGTGCCTCTCACGTTTCGAGGCCGCGACGTCTATGCAATTGCATCCTACCGACATCCCCGAACCACTTATATATTTAGACTTCCCTTTTGACTCAGGTTGCATAGGGAGACGCTTCGCGTTTTAATCATCTTTCTGTTAATATAAGGCTTCAATTTTTTAAGATTCCGTCAGCAACAATCTACGCAGTCAGTCAACTCTGGCTGTACGAGCTAATGCAACCACGAATTTTGCAACCATTTTGGATGATTGGTCTTGAACGTAATTTCTTTATTGTTGCCACATGGACTAAGTAAGAGGGATGATGCCATTCTAGGCATGTTCATTCTCAACGTTGCATTCAGAATAGCTACTGCTTTAAATCTCGTCGGTTGTACACTTTAGGGGTACAAAGGCGCAAGGGCCTATCAGATACGTAAGTAGCCGTAATACTATATTTTGAGGTTTTACCTTTTAGTGGACATACCAAATAGACCCACAAGAATTTCTACAGAGCTCCAGAAACTTTTTATGGGTTAATATCTATTTGGTACGTTTTATATAGAATGCATAATCGGTGTATATAGTGTGCGTCATGCAGCGGTGACAGATAGAGCATAAAGTTGGCGCCTTTCTTAACTACTACAAAAAACATAGGCTGGCTCAACGAGGCATGGAACGAAGGTTGATAGGGGTAACGCTCGCAGACAGGAATCAAGCCTCCTGGATCAGGGAACAAATGCGGTTAGAAGATATCATAGTTGAAATTTTGAAAAAGAATAGTCTCGGGCAGGCCATCCAGTGAGACGAAATGAAAACCGGTTGACCACAAGGATAACAGAATGGCTACCGGGAGACGGGTCTAGAAGAAGGGGGACGTCCTTAACCAGATGAAGGAACGAAATAAGAAAGTTCAGAATCAAAGAATGGACTCGGGCGACGTAGGACATGAGTGGATGGAGTTTAATGCGAAAGCCCTCGTCCTGCAGTGGACCTAAGTAGGCTGCTAATGATACTGTGTTTTGCCAGCCCTGTAGTGTACATGAGGACGTTAAAGTGGTTCGATGTATCGGCCCTAGCCTCTGCTGTTCCCAGTCTTTTCGTTGAGGCGACTACTCTTCAGCGTTACAGGTTTCGAAGAAACCTGAAGCCTGAAACATTTTGGTGCCATGCTAGTCTGCGGCCACCGGCTCACGGGCTATTGAATCCCTGCTTTCGTTGCACTTGCGGCAGTAGCCTGCAGAAGATTCTACCGCTCTTCTGCGCACATGTACTCCTACTTTTGTGCTGCTAGCGAAGATTGGGGAGTTTGTGTCGGTGGTCTATTGTGAAATTTAGCGTTTCAGCGTTTTCCCACACTGTCATTTGGAGTTCTGAGAAATGCGTATGGCTGCCTTGCAGACCTCTCGTTCTTAACAAACAATTTTCATTCATTGCCTCTCCCATGGCAGCATACTCATGCAATTTTCCGATGCTCCACTCCGGTATATGTAATTTTTTTAACCACAACATGCCGCATTGTACTACAAAGTATGGCAGTGTGAGCAAACCCTACTCCTCACCCCTTATTTTCAACCATCCAACGAGCAGTGGGTGCACCGGCTGGGTAATATCCACCTCTCAGTCCCGTCACCCTTGTCAGAGGGTCTGGACAGCAAGCCTGGACAAGGGGTTTGCGGGCTACAGGAGGCCCCCCTCCGGGAGGGCCAACAATAATCAGCACCTGAAGCCTGATGAACTAAATGTTTTAAAACGAAGCTTTGTACGCCTCATTGATGCCGACGTTGCCCCAAAAGACCCTGCAGGAAAGCCAACTTTCGTTATTGAAGGGATTTAAGAAACCCAAGCAAACACTGCATTGCAAATGTGTTCTACTGGCGCGCAATTGTTCAATTCAGACCGTCGGGCGAACTTTATCCTGCGCTTCATTGTCACGCGCAAGGGGATTTGAATGAAGCCTTCATCAGAAATGTAGCCACTTGAACTCATATTCGTTCGGGCGAAACGCCAGTACACAACCGCGCGGGCTGTTGTTGCACATAATTTCAGTTTGTCTACACGTCGAAGCCATGATGATTCGGAGGATAGCAACTTCACTGCGCTTGGCCTTTTCCGTGTAACCTGCTCGCAAAAAAAAAAAAACGCAAGTACATCCGGCTTCCTGCGCTTCCCAACAACTTTCCATTGCTTGTAGGATATTCTTGGAAATACTTCTATGTGCGTCTCAGGACATTTTACTAGTTCTTGTCGCAGCCTGCATTTAATTCTTCGGGTAATGACATTTCGAGTCAGCTCAGACACTGAAGTTTATCGATACACACAAAGGGTTTAAGGAAAAGATTAAAGCCTCTTTATTAAGAGAAAGATGGCAATGCGCGAATGTTTCTCCCGCACAACCTGAGTAAAGCGACGTCCAAAATCCACTTTCCCAATCTGAAAACTTCGAGCTGCCAAAGTCTAAATCCAAGTACCCTTCAACTCAGCTCACGTCCATGCCAACGTACAACCCACACCACCAACGTCCGAATCAAAACTGCAGCCCTGCTGAGGAAATGTTTTTCTCATCATCATCGCTAACCGTGTGTACTGCCAAACTATATTTTGCGCATTACGAGATGTCCGTTAGGTAGGGAAAATATCCCATTGACATTTTTTGTGGTTATGTTTGATGTACCCTTTGTGAAACCCATTGTGTAATGTTGGCTTTCCTGCAGAGTAGTTTTCACTCAGACGTTAACGCCTGAAGAAGGCATAGAAAGCTCGGTTTAGTAAGCGCCTTCGGATGTTGGCACTTTTATTCGTTTAGAAGCTATAGCCTCGTTTGAAAGCATGCCTAGCTATGATGAGAAACGATCATAAAGAGAAACATCGTTGGTTTCGAACAGTACACTGTTTCTGTTGGGTCGTCGTGCCAGTCCTTGACCCGTTGTGCAAGTTGTACGCGGTTATGAAAAAGAAGTAAAAGAAACTGGCCCATAAGAAGTGCATTAGACTACATGCGATTGGGTGGGAGTACTCTACTTTTGAACCCGCCACGGTGGCTCAGCGGCTAAGGCCTTATGCCGCTGAGCACGAGGACGCGGGTTCGATTCCCGGCCGCGGCAATCTGTTTTTCTGACTGCAGGTCAAAATCAAAACAACGCCCGTGAGTACGAGATTTCGGGCCACGTTAAAGATCCCCAGGTGGTAAAAATTAATCCGGAGTCCCTCCACTACAGCGCAACCTCATCCCCTGCGTTCCGGGGGCGCGTTAAACCCTTCAATCAATCAATCAATCAATCAATCAATCAATCAATCATCAATCAATCATCAATCAATCAATCAATCAAATCAATAATCAATCAATCAATCAATCAATCAATCAATCATCAATTACACATTTTTAATAAGTACGTATTCACGAAATTTATTTTAAATGCTTTTTCATTTGGTTATAGCTAACATTGCAATCGCAAAATTGTAGGTCGACTACAGAGGGCCCCATCATTCAGCTGTTTGCGGTGTCGTACACCCTGCGTAAACCACACCTTAAGTTTTTGGGCGCTATCTTCTTGTTAGAAATATCAGCATGCCTCCTGGGGACACTCGCAACATGGCCTACGCATTTGAAAAACCGTTATGAGTACTGTTTTTCTCATTCTTCAATTGCAGCCACAGCACAGCAGATGGTGATAAAAGTTTGTGGAAAAGGCAGAAATACCACGGGCACAGCCGATGATGTGGGTTTAGATTCTGCCTTGAAATGCGAAGCCGCATGGAAAGCCAGCGTTCGTCTTCCTTAAGTAGACGGTCGCCTGCGGGAAGCTTTTCGAAGTAAGAATTCAAATTATTTCCAGCGCACACTTAGATTAACAATGATGTGAAGCGGCGTCCTTTTAGTGTCTCAGTGATCTGGAAGGCGCTTTTGGCAAACGTATACAGAGCTTGCAGAGATCTAGAGCTATATTTTTTGTAACATCAGAGTAAAACATGAAAATCAATGACAAATGGCGTAAAAACAACAACTTCATAAATTGCTTCAAACGTCTGGACACAAGCATTGTGAACTATATTAACCACAATGCAATCTTTACAAAAGTGTCTACATAGCCAATGAACAGCGACCAGTTGTAACGAAAGGCTTGTTCCAAAACAGGTAACGGGAGTGAGGGCGCCGAACGTAAAACGTAGTGAAAGCTATCTTGGAATTTATAGCATACTGTTCTATATTTCTCTAACCTCTGATATACAATGTAAATAAGCTACACTTTCGAATGCCATGCAATGTTCTATTTCAGTGTACTCAATGAATGATCATAGGTCTGTGAAAATTCCTACGGCGTTTTTCCGGGGTGTCAAATTTTACAATCGAGGGGCAACAATCAACAGCTATTTTCAAAGCAGCTTACCGGGGATAAATGGCATTTTTACAGGTGCTTATAAGAAATATTTTACTTATATAAAGATTTTTTCGATGGAAAAACAGCTTTTTTCAATTTAGCAATTTATCCCAAAAGGAATATTAACTACCAAAAAATAAAGATATTCGGGAAAGACGGCCCTTCTCTGTAGTGCCATTTGGAGAAGTAACCGCCCGTAACTGACAAAGCCTCAAATTTAATTAGATGAAGGAGTTGAAACTTTATTACGAGGAGGCTGGCTCAGAGGCATAGATGGACGGTTGGGAGGGAAGAGGGGGCTCACATTAAGTCCGGCTTATAATGCCAGCCTCGCGGGCGACATTCCACAGGGTATGCAGGACGCGGACGATACTGGCGCGCTTTGGTGGCGCTATCCAGTACTCATACAGGGGCACTGGACTTCTATGAGGCTCGCGAACATCTTCAAGATCCGGGCACTCCCATACGAGGTGCTGCACAGTAGGGAGCAGTCCTCAAGGTCCGCCCGACTGTGACGTAGGGTGACGTCGGCAGGTGCCGTCAAAATGGCGGAATGTCACCTCAGCTGATACAGATTGCTGATAAACATATAACTTCCCGCATGCGTTCTACACGCCCATAAAATACGGCTGTCGGACGAAGTGTCTAGAAGGTTCTGCCTTTATTCTCGAGGACCATCGACGAACGTTTATTTCGGTTTAGCTAAGCTGTGACGGTAACCAATGTGCATTTCATGGCGAGCTTGGACTCCCAGTTAGTGTGAAGACCGCAAATACTTGCGCAACTGTAAAAACGTACGCAACGCCATTGCATGTGCTGTCGCATTAGATCTCCTCGTGTTAGCAGACGAATTGCCAGTCATTTTCTTGTCACCCCTTCCTTTATGCGATAAGTGCACAGGCCGGTTGCGCACAGTGTATTGAATAGAAGCTCCCCTAAAAGCTTTTCATTCTTCAATGGCAAAAAGAGATTTCAGACACCTA
Organism: Haemaphysalis longicornis; assembly: GCA_013339765.2. NCBI lineage: Eukaryota > Metazoa > Arthropoda > Arachnida > Ixodida > Ixodidae > Haemaphysalis > Haemaphysalis longicornis. The sequence goes on along the minus strand of CM023458.1, from coordinate 26,976,495 downwards.
ACGAATGGGCGCAGTCGGCGATTGAAAAACGTTTGAAGTGGCTGGCGCATTATTCATGCTCATTTCAAACAAAGCCAAATGGCTTTCACGAGGTATAGAAAAACGGCACCCGAGCGCCTTCTGGCTCGTAAGTTTTTTTTTTTTTTTTTTCGCGTTTCACTGTCCCAGTTTAAGAACTTTGTATTTTGAAAAAAAGTCGAGAAAGCGGAATCGGTTTCCCTTTTCGCTAGAAATGGCCCGCAACTCGGTCTGGCGTGAAGCGCGGGATGACCTCGATAAATCACGTTCCCAGGTTTGTTTTTCAGTGATAGCATTGTGCATACGTCGTTTCTAAACTTCCCTCGTTCTTCCCACGTTGAAAAACGGCATTTTACGATTAGTTTTAGCCCTCACTACCTGACAAAATGTTTTGTTTATGTAAAGACGTTTCTCCCCGAAATGCATCCATATGGCAATCACGCGGGTAGCTAGGAATTTTCCTGGACTTCTTATTGCACCGGAAAATGATCGAACGTTGAATGATACGCAAAACTCACTACCACCTTTAAAACTAAGGGTGATTGACGTGGTGCGCACATAAAAAAATAGCAACCCTTATTGCTTGAACATCAGGCTTCCAGAATTATAAGAGATTCCCTATTTTGTGGTATGCGGCTAAATTAGTTTACACTGCTTGGTAGGGAGTCAGTCAATTTCACGTTTGATCGGTAGTTCCGTACGAACAGAGAACTTAAATGTAACAATTAAATCAGGGTTGAAACCATGCTGGTTACTTAGCGGGATGCGAGAAACATTTTGCAGGCAATCACTACGCAGGTTGACTCGACATGCAGCATCCTGTCAGGAGACTGTCGCTGCAACCTACAAGAAGGTCTATGCGGCGTAGTTCTCGCTGTTTTGCCGTAAGCTGCGTCGCCGGGAAATCCAGTGCAGACGTCTCGCCAGCTGCCGTGATCGACGGTGGCATCAGTGGCCGCATGTCCACATGTTTCATTTACTTTTCTTAAAAATTACTTGTCCCTTTCCTGAAAAAAAAAAATAACACACGCGAAGCATCACAGCACACACGCAACGCACTACTACAACTGAGGCCTTCATCGCTTGTTGGCGATCACTTGTGCCTGACGAACTTCGGGGTCCGCACGATGCTGACGACCACGCTTACGAGCACGCTCACAGCACACTAACCCTTATACTCACAAGTAGGCTCACGATTACGTTGACGAGCACGTGCCAGCATAACCGCCTGCACTTCGGTCGCACGAATCCACCGTGGCCCACCCATAGACATGAGAACGTGTATTCTCGTCATGATCATCATCGAGAGCTTACTAAACGGCGTTTAGCATACAGGTCTTTGCTCGAACGAATCAGCGGTGGCCTAACCAACCCCTGCGAACGTGAATTACGGTCATCACAATCGTCAGAGTTCCTTAAGGTGGGCTTTACTGTATGGCATTTAGCATACACGCATCGCTCGTGCAAGTGCTTATTGGAAGCTTCGCCTGAAAAAAACGTCCGTCCTGTGCACTTAAGCGGTTCTTGCACGTTAAACTCCCCGAACCTACTTAAGAGCGTCGTACGAGCCAGTTATCTTGAGTCAGTGTCTTTCTTTTTAGTGTTCTTGGCACCGCTCACTGCAGGGTGAAATAAGTCTTTTTCAATACGTTTTGCTTTTCTGTCACTCTTATCTCGCCGAGAGAGAGAGAGAGGAGAGAGAGAGAGAGAGAGAGAGAGAGAGAAGAGAGAGAGAGAGAGAGAGAAGCCGTCTTGGCCCATGTCACCAGCCGAGTCTGGCCCTCCGGTTGACAGCTGGTCAACAGCGTCCCCAACAGCTCAGGAAAGGAACGGGTGGAGAGAGGTGGTAGGGCTGGGTTGTGAGATCATTCCAGAATTATAGTCTGGAGGCTATCTAGCTGTGGACACAATGTGCATAGAGTGGTTTACTGTGTGGGAAGCATAAATTCATTCGAATCGGGTGTACGTGCGTTCCTGCTTGTAATTTTCGGAGTGTTAATTCCTGAGTTTTGCTGAGGGATGGGTGAAGGCGCGGGAATTTTGGTCTGGTGGTCCGGTAAAATTGAGTAATGTCCTAATAGGTGACAAGTGGCGTCAGGAGCTGTCATGACCTCGGGGGCTCAGTGGGCCAGTTCGCGAGCCTGTTGTTGGGCGAAGTTGTTTCCTGTTACCGGGACATGGGCAGGTGCCCAACGATCGCAGCTCGGTGAGATGGACGGTAGTGTTGAAGTACCCGTAGAGTCTTTTGTGCCACCCTCCCTGAAAGAAAACTGCAGCAGCCTGCATAAGAGTCAGTGATGATGACTTTTCTGTAGCATTCGATGAAGGCTAAGGCAACGGCGAGTTCTTCAGCGTCTCTAGGGGAGGTCGTCCGGGTAGACGCGCGTGCATTTAAATGGTTTTTGGATGTTGTCACTGCAACCATGGTTTTGTTGTCAGCGTAGCTCGCCGCATCGGTGTAGGACAAGTTAGAGCGACTGCCATATAAGCCTTGTTGGCCTTGGCTGCGGGCTGTCCAGTGCTCGGGTCGGAGGTCGGGGTTCATATTCTTCGGTAGGGGTCGTACAGAAATACGATTACGCCACTCGTCTGACAAAGGGGCCAGGTGGGTTTGTTCTGCACAGGCTCAGTTGATGCGTTGAAGAACAAGGCGGCCTGCTTGACTGTGAGTCAGACGGAGCCGCTGGCTTGCTAGATGACCTCCAATGAGCTCCTCGATGGTGTTGTGAAAACCCATTTGAAGAAGCTTTGTTGTCGAGGTACTTATGGGGAGCCAGGGGGCTTGTTTAAATGCTTTCCGAATGATCATGTTAAGTGTTTCAACGTCAGATTTGGTTATGGCCATGTGTGGGGTGACATACATGAGGCGAGATATGACAAAAGCTTGAATAGGTCTCATTGAGTCCTTTTTATTCATTCCTCGATGGCGGTTAGTGATCCGCCTATTCATATGCCCCACTGAATCAGGCATATTCCGACTATGTTTTTTCTCCCCGATTTTGATTTTCTTTTGTGAAAACCAGTTCTACGTGCATTTAAAATAAACTTCTGCCACAAAGTTCGTTCGTGTATTTATGGATTACGCCTAGCCTCAAGGATTTCCGAGAGTTTCTTTAGCTAAACACACTTGACGTGTTGAAGCCGTGCCACTTGGGCTAGTAGCTACGAAAGGTCTTGGCTGCATATATTTCCCGTTCGAGCTGTTTGTGAAAGCAGAAGTGTTTTTGCTTCAGGCGCTGGCATCAAAACAAAGGAGCGCCGCCGCAAAGGCGACTGGTAAAAATTGACGCAAAAACTTGGCGCGCTTCCCAAGATCTACTGCCATTCCAAATAGTGTCAGTCCTATTAAAGGGACCCTGCAACACTGTCTCAACTTTTTTACTGTGAAGCTGTTAGCTTCTCGTTGATCGGGAAATTTCGTGTTCACAGCCAAAAAACACCACGCAGCACCCAGCAGTTCTCCCACAAGACGCCGAGCGAGTGCGTCCAGGCTAATCGGGCGGGCAGCATAGAGCTCAGTATCTGTGTAAAGTAAAAAGCACAAAACAAAATTGAAACCGCATGATGGCGGATGAGGAACCGGGTAGCAATTTGGAACCCCCCGCCACCCCCAACACACACAAATGTGTTCTGGGCAACATTAAGTTTGCAGTTGCTCTCGAAAGGGCAGGGGAGTTGACATCTTTCGAGGGCTGGGGCATGTGCCAGGCTAGGTAGAAACCAGCAGTCCTCGTCCAAGGGGCCCAGCGCATGCGTCAGGATCCAGAATTTGCCGCAAGAGAAGGCAAGTGCAAGCGACAAGCCCGCGGATTTCATAACCTCCCCCATCACCCTGTGCAGCGGTTTACAACAGCTGTGCAGGACATCTACTTTCGCAAGGCTGGATTGCATCCGTTTTTTTTTTCTACAAAATTTAAACGCTTCCGGAACGGAGTCAACCAACACAATCGGTACTTCGATGGCAGCTTCACAAAGTCCCTGAGCCCAAAATTACCGCTATATGCCCATAACAAAACTTACGAACCTACTCCAAAGATTTTTCTATCTTTCTCTAGTCCTGGCAATATTTTAGCGCTCTAATCAAGTCATTAAAGCCATGTAGCGGATATTAGGCGTCTTCCACTCTGTTGCAAGCAATAAGCGCATTCGATGCCACTTTATAAAAAGGCCACAAAGCAAAGCAGAAACAGAAGGCGGGTATTTCTGCTGAGTCGACACGTGGACAAAAGCCATGAAGTAAGGAATGGCATCGTCCGGTATATTCCAGCCACACAATCTACATCTTTAATTATTCATCTAAGATAAGCAGCGCTATTCACCTTTTCCCACGAAACTAACAAGCGACACAATCAGTCGTGCCTAGAAAACTGGTTAACTTCATCATGTACGGAAGAATAAGTGCAGGGGAGTGGTGTTTTTCTGACAAGCCCTGGAATAACACACCGCGTACCTGCAAGCGCAGCGTCAAACGTAAACGTAGCAGGGTGATTTTGGGGAAACGTTGCGAGCATCTGTGGAATATGGAATCAACCTCAGAGGAGATAAAAGTAAAGCAAACATGTGGTGTTTCTACTTTGACCCAAACATCATATAGATTTAGCAGCAACACACATACGCGAAATGCTTGGCTTTTCGCTGACACTTCGGTCGACACTCCATTAATTGCAAAGCTCATTACGTCGCCCTGATGGATTCTTTTGCTGAAACCGAAATATTAACGCAACGATTTATTTAATGGAATATTTCTCCCGCTACAGTTCAGTTAAGCCTCAACTTTGAACATCAGATATTTCAGTGATGGGGGTGTAATTAAAAGCAGATGCGTCAAACTTTGCGAGTGGAACTTGTTTATACCGGGGCGCTGCAGTTTTTCGGACAAGTACAGATCTGAAGCAATACGCAGAAAGAGTAGGGATCTCGAAATTCCCGCTTTGCGTTCTTAATTAGGAGTGTCACTCATTACGGTAACCGCCTTAAGGCAGTACGACGGGCGACTCAAGCGAAGTAATTAGGCTGCCAGAACTGGAAGTAAAGAAAAGTTATAGGAAGCCGTACAAGAGAAACGTTTACCATGTGTGTTTGTTTAATGCCGAGTAAGTGTGCATTTCGAACACTGCTCCCACCTACTGAGGCTACTAGTCGATAAAACCAGGGAGTCACCTTACAACTAGCCTACCATTGAATGCAACTATCATCGTTTTCGTAGTGATGCACATAATTGAGGGGGCCGTTGACTTGCTTTGAGTGTAAAGATGTTATAGAATATGCCAAGATATTTTTTTTGTCTAAAATTGGAAGAGAATTTCAAATTTTAGGGAAATAAATGTGACTGAGAGATTCTGCTTGATCAGGTCCTCCGGCAATCGACCGTGCTCTAGAAGGGTAAGCGTGTGTCGGACGTCCACAACTCCAGTTTCCTGCAAGGCATGAACCACACCCTGGCGTTAGGGGACGGGGTCACGTAACCCACTGTGTGCGTAATCCGGCAGAGAATAGCTATGTACTGGGACGCACAGAAAAATTACTTCCAAATAACAAAAGGTAAGCTACCTCTATCACTAAAAGAATGGTATATCAACAAACCGTATGGCCCGGGATGACATATGTAGCGGAAACTTGACGTGCTACTAAACAACTCGAAAGCAAAGCTACGTCGGCTCAACGGGTCATGCAACGAATAATAATAGGAGTAACGCTTAGGGACAGGAAACGAGCTCCTTGGCTAAGGGAAGAAACTTGAGTAGAAGCTGTTGTTGTTCAAATTAATAAAAACAAAATTAGCGCAGCCTGCACTAGTTGTGCGAGGTTGGAGAAACAGCAGAGCTAACGGCCCCACTCCCTTCGGCGGAGACCCGGCTTGTGCGCCTCACATGTATTTCCCAACTTGCCGCTGAAAGTCTCCATGACTGGCACGCCCGGATCGTTTTGTCCGCAGGCTTTCACATCTCTCCCAAAGTGGACCGCGTTGGCACGCGCTAGATCCCGCGGCAAACGGCTTCGGAAACTCGGCATCTGTAGCCCGAACTCGACGCCTGTGTTTTATGCGAGTGCCCACGCGATTCGCCTGAAAGAAAGGAGCTGTCGTCAGCACATGAGGAACGTGGACTCTCCACGGCCATTTTCGGAGGAGAAGATTCTGCATCACTGGCCTTCTCTGTAACCCGCTGAGAAGGCTGTTAAGGAACTCCTACGCTTTCTACGGGCGACCAACTTAAACTCCAGACTATAGACTGAAATCCTTCAGTGGCAATCACTGAACTTGAACGCTTAGTGCTTCTGCGCTGGCCATACCTGTCTGCTCCAACTTTTCGTCAATCTTTGCTTTCTCACTTTTGCCTATTTTCCCTTTCCCACGTGCAGGATAGCAAACTAGGCTCTAGGCAGCTTAATTTTCCTGCCTTCCTTCTAGATCCTTCCTCCTCCCCGGTGCTTGTGCTCCCCACTTTACGCGCTGACGCACGTGACCTGGCGATGAGAACAGCACGCGAGAGATGACGGGACGAACGCTGGTCAGTGTTGTCGAAGGTCGAGTTGGCCGATGGCGGGCGCTCCTCCCGAGACGCACCCTCACGTGCACTCGGTATTTTTTTCTTGGTACTTTTAGCGAGGTCCCCACGTGGTGCAGGCCCACGCGCAAGCCTTGCCAACGCCGGGCGCTCGTCATGAGGCGCACGCTACCTGGTGCTCGTTATTTCTGCTCGGTATTTTCTTCCGGTTACACACGACGGTGGAAGAAAAAGCTTAAATAGCTCTGCTGCCAAAATGTGCTTGAACTGGTAGTGTAATGAGGCGAAGTGCAACCGGTGGACCAGCAGGCCAACGGAATTGCTGTCCTGAGACGGTTGTACGACGAAGGGGTTGCAGAAGGGCGTAAAAGAAGAGGAAGGCCATTATTTCGATGGAGGGGCGAAACGGGAAAATTCGGGGGCAAATAATGGACTTCAGCAGCGGAGGGTACCGGCAGTTGGAGGTCAATCGGAGGCGCCTTTTCCTGCAGTTGACCCAGATAGGCTGCTGATGGTTATAACATAACAGATGATTCAGTAAGGTACGAAGGGACGTACAAATATTAACCTGTTGATTATATCTGTTGTGGAAGTTTACGGGGCGGGTTGGTAAGAATGGCAAAACTTTCAATAAAGCGAACGTTTAACTCATCTTCGTTTTACCAGAGGGGACAGCTAACAGCACTAGCTTATAGCCCAATACAGTGAAAGCTCTTTAATTCGGACTTTTCTTGATTCAAATTTATGGGTAATTCGAACTGTACGACTCGATCTGACAGAGCTCCATAAAGTCAAAGCCTGTTCATTCGAATGCAGTTAGGTTTCGCCAGGGACAATGCGAACTCCACGCCGGTGGCTATTGGTACTTGGTACATAGCCACAGCAACACACCCGCTGTCTGCACACGCAGCTGCGTCGCCACCGAAAAGGGAGAGATGGTAAAGTCTAGTAAAAGCACCGTATTGGACGTTTCGGAAACGTAGCCTTTGCAGTCTATGTTATTGTGGGCGGGAGGGCTGTGATTTGGGGTGTACGGAATGCATATGACACCACTTCTCATGCAGGATTCGCCGAAACTGTGGCTGCCACTCACGACGAGTAAGGGGACGACGAAGCACGAGTCCGACCGTCCGCTCGAAAGTCATGACCGGATCGAATGCCATCCGTCTCTCGTTCAGTTCTCTAGAAGGCTAACAAGAGGTATTCCGTTACTCTAGCCGGTTAGAGCAAAAAGTTCTGGCTGTCGATTTCAAGGACGAACGCCAGGCAGAAATTTCGGACTTCTTCAAGCGTCAAATTCTTGACGTTCCCTTCTGGTTACTAATCGCAGCTTACTGTTGTTACTCCTCACTTCGAATGATTGTAGATTTTAACGCGCCGACGCAACGCAGGCGATGAGGCGCGCCGTAGTGGAGGGCTCCGGATTAACTTTGACCACCCGGGGATCTTTAACGTGCGCCTAAATCTCGTACACACGGGGGTTTTTGCTTTACGCCTCTATTAGAAAAGCGGCCGCCGTGGTCGAGAATCGAACCCGCGACCTCGTGCTCAGCAGCGCAACGCCTTAGCCACTGAGCCACGGCGGCGAGTTATTCTTCACTTTCATTACTTCTAACTTGCATTAATTCGAACTGAGATGGCTTCTCATCGCTGTTTGAATTAACCAGCTTTTACTGAATACCAAAATACTCCCACGCAAGCGCGTTTTCTGTTCGACTGCCTTTCTGACGTAGATTAATAAGAATTTTAATGGTTGGGAGAACAAAATAAAGAACTTCAAGCTCCCTTCTTTTACCGACGAAGATGGTTTAAATGCCCAGATTTCTAGGCGTGGACTTTGATCGTTGGCTGTTATGACTTTGATCGTTGCGGTTCAACAACCCTTCACTTCACCAGATATAACATCATCGTATGCCTTCGGTTAATTACAAAGATGGTTCAGGCATCTTTTACTTCACCGGCGATCATCATCAACGTCAGAGAAAGTACGTTTTGGAGTGGACGGTCGCCATCAGTGCGGCAAAGAATGCTTCCCTTTAAAATACGGTGCATTTGGTGGCGCGAAGGTTCATGTAGTGGTGGTGGCACTCGCTTCCCTTATTGTCACCAGTCAGGGGGCTTATTATATAACTTGCCGGGCATGCGTGGTGGAAAAGCTAGCTAAAGATGCATGGCTCTCGGGAACAGAAAGAAAATCTGCGACATTGTACCGGTCCTTTCTGCTCGCTTTTTAGCATCGCCGGGGTGATTTACCTCAATGAGTTATATTGAGCCGGATACCTTTACATGGCAATGTAGTAATTACGCCGGAAAAGCGAATACGTACAAACCTAAAGTCACCAGATATTGTCAGTTAGGCATTTGCCACCTGAGCTGATTTTAATTTTTAAGGCAAACCTGCTGACGCATGAGTGTAAGGTATTTCAGGTCCTGTGGGCAAACTGCCAAAAGATATTTAGAGTTTATTAAAAATTGTTTGGGTTTCTTATTGTGCTTTGATGGTCACAAATACAAAAGCTTATGGTGTGTACGAATATCTCGAACTCCATTTTATTTGATACAAAAAAAATATGCAAATCTGACTTTAATTAGGAAGTATTGAAATGGTAAATGGCAGGGTTCGTGGAGTTGTAAGGAGTTTTCTGCTTGAACATGTCTACCCCAATCCCTCAGTTTACTTCAAATGGCCTTTCACCTGTCCTTACAATATATGGAATGCCGGTGCTAAACCTACACTCGCCAAAATGGTAAAGACAGTACGTTTCGGGGCCCGTACGGGTCCCTTGTTCACATATGAAATGAAAATATTTATACATGCGTGGAGCGGTGCAAAGCGCATGCGTATGTTGTAGGCATGCGCCCGCGTCTCCGATTAAGAGCGTGCGGGGTTTATTGGATGTGGAAAGATTTTCAGACTAGGCGCGTTGATAATATTTTCTCGGTGGTAATGATTCTGGCCGAATCCCAAGCGATAACATGACCGGTTACGTTTTGGTGTTCTGCCAAGGCGTTTAGCTGGGTGCGGGCGTTAGCAACGTCGTTTTTGTGCTCCTTTAGTCGCCTCTTGAAGTTTCCAGTTTAACCAATGTAGGCTGCGTCGCAAGTATGGCAAGGGATCTTATAGACCACCCCGGGGTATATTTCGTGTTCTAGCGCACCTTTGGCATGTACAGTCGTCAAAACTGTTAACAACAACAAAGGACGAGGTTCCAGCGTATGCACAGAGCGGCAGCTTACGATAGCGCTCGGGCTGCTAAGCCAGGCTGTGCGCATGCGCTCAAGCACCCGAGTGCAGTAGGGCAGCATCACGAGTGCCGATAACCAGGCGCCAAAGATGCGGCTGTAGCTATCGTGAGCTGCCACTCTATGCGTAGGCAGGCACCTGGTGTTTTGTTGTTGTTGACAGTTTTGACGACTGTACAAGTTTCTTTCCGAGCTTACTTGTAGGCACGTGGCTAACCTGGACGTCATAGTCATCGAAGATTTGTGAATGCATTTCGCTTACACCGACAGCATAAGAAATGGCGGCGCGCTTTCGCTCCTTCCTCGGTGAAGTGGGCGGGTTTGCCGATCTGCATTTCTGAGCGCTTAGGGTTTGGCTGGGGTATCCATTGCTTGCGAGGTCCAAAGAAGATAAGAGAGGACCTCGCAAGCAATGGATACCCCAGCCAAATCCTAAGCGCTCAGCAACCACCCGTCTTGTCGAAGGTACTTTCATTTCGCTTGCGGTTGAGCATTTATTCTCATTTAATGAATTCTCGTTGTTCCTGTTGGCTATTGGCTTTTTGTTCTCAAAACCATCTGTGAAACAAAACCACTGAACCTGTTGTATGGATACCAACACCACCAGTAATGTTCCGTTTGTTTCAGGTTTTAGCTTTTTGAAACTTACTGAACACGCTTTCTCTCACTGTGTGGTTACTGTTTAGTTCCTTCCTTAAATCTTCTATAGCTCCAAGGGTAAATTCTTCAAAACACATCAGCATAGCGCGATAAGGATATCTTACGACTTGAGAAACTGAAAAAGCGTTGTACTCTTTCATCGTTGTTTACGACAGCTCCCTGCGACTACCTTCTTCGTCGCTCCTCTCTGAGCACAAAAATATTAAGGAACTTTATACTTGAGCTCCAGCAATGCATAAAAACCCACATTTCAAAAACACTAGTATGGTGCGAACCGCCAGATCTACCAAAGAGGATCAGAAAAAATCTAGGTAAACTTTGCGGAGCGTTCGCGGAGGCCCAATTTATTTTAATTTTACTCGTTTCGTCCTGCAAGCTCTCTCTAGCTAAGATTTGCAGGGAAATATCACTTTAGCTAACTCGATGTGATGTTGAGTACCGCATAGCCCTTTTTACGTTCAAGGACACTAAGCTTGCGAGGACCGGTTGGAACAACATTTTTTGTTCCACTTACACTTTTTGCCTTGTTCTTACTTTTTTACACTCGCTCCTTCGGCGACAACAGGATTACCATACTCTCACGGGGACTCTAAACCCTGAAAAGTTTAAAGCGCGCATCACTACTACTTCCGGTGGATGGTGGACACATCCTAATTCGCCTTGAGTGCTGCCCGAGCGGGAAACTTCTTTAGGAGCTAAGCTCAGGGTGTGTCCATTGCCTAGATTGGAAGGGTGGCAGCCGAAACCCCAGATGCATATCCAGGGGCCTTTTAGGTCTCTTTTCTCTTTTGGTATGGGTGTAATGGTTCTGGTGTGGCGAAAAATATATATATCTTGAGGGCATTTTAGAGCACCAGCTGCATGCAATATAAGCAGATCTGCTTGCTCTACCTCACTCGTATAAGGGTGCTTGTCCATTTTGCAGCTTTCTTCATGATAAAAATGCCTAGCATTACTCATGGTTATATTGTGTTGGGTAACACGCACCTCCTGTGTAGCTCAGGCCCGCTAACTTTAATCTTCTTTTCAAATGACAAGATGGCGAGACAGAATAACGATTTATTGCATCGTTACCCTGTCAAGGAACAGGAGCAGAGGGCGGGGGGATTGAAGCAACCGATTTTTTCTGATTACTCAGGGTTCAGCGTAAGGGATGTTTTGGCGCTCTTCTATTTGGTAAGTTCCTTGAAACCTGGATACGCTTACCCTGAGTAACGACTCAGCCTTACTGGTTGTCTTCTAGGTCCTTGTTACGCTGAGTCGTTTGGTGCAATTTCTACAACTTTAAACCCCTGTGCCTACACAGGGATACAACAAATTTTTAATAGCCAGAAATTATAATCAAGCTGTCTTGTCAGGTTTTAATTACCCAATAATCAAATGCACTGCACAGAAACGGCATTTTGTAGAGGTGCCACCGCCCTTCAGTAATATATTTCTACCCATCCACCCTTCCATCCATCCATCCATCCATCCATCCATCCATCCATCCATCCATCCATCCATCCATCCATCCATCCATCCATCCATCCATCCATCCATCCATCCATCCATCCATCCATCCATCCATCCATCCATCCATCCATCCATCCATCCATCCATCCATCCATCCATCCATCCATCAATCAATCCATGATCAATCTATCTATCTATCTAATCGTGTTGGAAACATCGCTTACGTGGGGTCACTTTTTAACAGCAGGGCTCTGTAAGCTTTTAGCTCCGCCGTCGAGCTTTACCAGAAAAAAATACCAAGAAAAAATACCGAGCGCATGTAAGCGTGCGCCTCGTGAGAAGCGCCCGGCGTCGGCCATGCTCGCGTGTGGACTTCCGTCAAGTGAGGAGCTCGTAAAAAGCACCAAAAAGGTACCTAGCGCACGTAAGTGTGCGCCTCGTGAGGAGCCCCCGGCGTTGGCTAGTTCGACCTTCGAGAGCACTCTGTCAAGCGTTCGTGGCGTGATCTCTCTTGTGCTGTTCTCCTCGCTAGTTCACATGCGTTCGAACCTGAAGTGGGGAACGCCGACGCCGAGTTCGCGAAGCCGGTTGTTGCGAGTTATAGCGCATGCTAAAGCGTTCCACTTTGGGACAGATGAGCAAGCCTGCGGAGAAAGCGATCCATGACTTCCAATCATGGAAAGCTTTTAGCGGAAAGTTCGGAAATCCGTGTGAAGTGCAACAGCCGGGTGTCCGAAGAAGAGAGTGGGGCCGCCTGCTCTGCTGTTTTTCCAGCCTTGCACCACTAGTGCAACCTGCGCCAATTTTTCTAACACCTTGAATTGATTTTTTTACACCTGATACAATATACAGTGTGCATTAAAAAGCGTACTTTTTAACAGCGGAGCTGTTGCACAAGCCATAAGTTCGGTGTTGCGGGAAGAAATACCAAGAAAATGCGGAGCGCTCGTGAGCGCATGCCTCACGGGGACTTCCGAGTGGTCTCGCCACGACCACTTGCTTTAGCAAAAAAAAAAAAAAAACTGCCAAAAAACCACGAGGAGCAAGAAAATGCCGAGCGCTCGTGAGCGCGTGCCTCGCAGCGGCCCCTGAGCTCCCGTCACGCGCAGTGGCTTCAGTCAAAAGAAAGAAAGCGCCAGCGCTCTCGTTAAGCACCTGTAATGCTTGTAATATTTGTCAAGCGCTTCAAAACATGCTTGTTATACTTGGCATGAGACACACGACGATATCGATGCATATGACGATGAATCGCCATATGCTACTACTAGCACAGTGCAAAGAAACGACGGGAGATGTAAATATACAATTTAAAACTTGTACAAGTGCGGAGTGATGTGTCCTTCAGTGCAGACGTATAAAGAAATCCTGCAGCTTCGCTATGGTTCAAGCCTTCGCGACTTCGTGGAAGCTTCTCCAGTAGAGCTGGTGGAAATCACAATTCTGAGGATGACTTTGCATCCACCACTCGCCGCGGAGAAGACGACGACCTCTTCGATACATATGACGACGATTACTAGAACCGGCAACCATGAAATAAATGATGATACTGAAACTCAACTGTGTCCGGCAAGGATCACCTAACCAGCTTCAGTACTCTAGACTTGCGCGTGATTGCAAGGTTCCCTGATTTTTTTAGGAGTGAAGGCCCTCAGGGGGCTCGGGCTGCTGGCGTCTCCTGTCGTCGTAGTAATCGTCGTCTCATCTAGTCACGGTACTGAAACACCGGGACACTCGTTTACGCCTAACGCTAGAACGTAACGCGTACCAAAAAACACCGGCGCACTCGTTTACGCCTCGCGCTGGAACGCTTCGTAACGCGTCCTAAAAAAACACCGGAACACTGGTTTGCGCTTCGCGTTACAACGCTTTGTGTTTCAAAGACACGAGTTTTTTTTCAGCAGAGATGTATACCTCTATTCCTCAACGGTTTCTTCTGCGTTGGCAAAAACGCCAGGGCTCCAAGAATACATTTATACACTGCATGCTTCGCCCCTCCCCAGGTTTCACGTTAGTGCAGATGGCCCGGGATTTTTTTTTTTTTCATTGAAAGGAAGGTTGTCGTTGAACTTCACTGGAGCCTTTAAAGTAAACGACAGAACCCTGGTTAGACAAAGCGAAAGCTTGGCGTAGCCTGGATAAGTCATGGTTTCACTTGGTTAACCTTTGATTTAGCTGTAATTATTACACTATTCGTCCAAAGCCTGCCTTTGTGTACGGTTGTAGTCCTACATCTGGTGTATTACGACTTCTCGCCGTGCGATGTCGGCGTGGTGCTCAGATGCCCTTTGCCAACGTCAGCTCAAAGCCTCCAGCTCCTGAGCAACGCTCAGATAAGAAGGCTCGGCCTCGCTCTCATTCATGACCAAGCTCGAATATACACGGCGAGTCACGTGGTTAGGTGCGAACCAGCTGCGGAGAGCGCATGCGTCAAACCGGCAGTGGCCAACGCGGCCGTCGGCGGAGCTCGGTCCGGCGAATCACATGATGCGTTGCTAAGGGTGCGGCGCAGAAGTGGCAAATGAAGGTCAAATTTATCGTGACGGCGAAACCGCTCGATGAGATTAGTAAAGAGCTTTGCTTTGAAAATTGGTGCTCTTCTACTCTGTGAAGAAGGATGACCAGCGAAGCTGTGGTGTTTATTGTTAGGTTAGACTTCGCGGCTAATTGTCATATAATTTGTTTCCGGACAGTTCCGACAAATCAGCAGTTACAGCCGTTTTCTGTAATCATACTCCCTCCGTAGATAGCATGCTTCACTGTGCTACGGGCAATGCGGGAAAGGCAGCTTACAAAAGCCAAGCTTACACCAATTTCTTTAAAGTTGGCTTCACCTTCAAACACGAATGCTTTAGGAGGGAAGACATTTTCTAGTGCAATATAGAGCTCCTTCTATTAAAATATGAAGGCACTAGGGCCATTTTTCTTTTTATGTATTTTTTCAAAACTGGGCACGCGTTTTTGCGCGGCGGAGAATACTGATCCAAAAAGATAGAGTGATACGACACGAGGAGAGACTGTAGTCAGGACTGGCGCTATAACAGCTTCGCGGTTGAAATCAAAAGTATATTACACGATCTGATAATCAACACAGAGTGGTAGGTCATACCGTAACTTATTCGGACACGTTGTATCGTCTCGAGTACTCTTCTGTTGCCACGAAATCACGGCTGCTCCAGATTCTACGTGGAAACTCTATTTACGCATCCAGTTACATGCTTGCTTTAGGTTACTTTTGTATGAACTGTTTGGCTGCCTTTCCAAAACATTGCGCCACGTGCGTTCAAATGAAAGTTTAGACGGATGGGGAGATTGCCGCATTTCTAGTAAATGGAGGCTTGCGGCACTACGTACGCCAAAGAGGCCTATTTTTTGCGTCATTACAAACTGCGTGGCTACAAACAATAAAAATAGGCAGGCTAAACACCGGTGCCGGAATCGCCGTTCAAAATAAATGAAATTTGTTAGCGTGCATCTCTGCCCAAAACGACCTCTGCAGACGAATTTCAGAGAAGTGCAGACAAATGGAAAACGGCAGAAATAAAACAACGCCTTAGACAACGCTTACGATGAGAAAGCAAGGCATCCCCAAAAACGTAGAGAGAGATATTGGCCGGATATATTCCTTTGCTGCCATTTTATTCGAAAGAACGGTGTTTGCTGAGCATTAATTGCATGACAGATATGAAAAAAACGAAGTTTTTTTGTAATGTACCTAGGTATAAAGACAGAGGGAGTAGAAGGGATGCAACAAGAAAGCAATAAATCTGGTGGCTGAGGCCACATCCGCCATTAGTCCGAGCCTCCCCTTGGTTTTTGCCAAAAAATAAAAAAATGACTTCAAATCAAACTTGGATGTCAGTGCCATCAAAGCAAGAAAAATCTGATATTCAGACGCTTCCATTGGATATACGGGCGACGCAGTTGGAAATCAAAGGCATTGTTGGGGTGGAGGAGTAGTGACAGTTGCCCTACTTTTCGAAGACGGTAAATTCTTCGGTGAATTTACGCTAGAATTTTTAATTAGGCAAACAAAAGAAACTTAGTGGCTAGGGTTCTAAGTGGGAAGAATGAATGAATAAGATCTTTATTGAACAATAGTTGCTGTCGTTAGGGCAGCCGCCCGGTGGAAGGGATCCACAGTCCTGGATCCCCTGGCCGTGTCTGGCTGCGCGGGCACTGTTCACCAGGTCAAGTGGATCGCAGAGTCCTGGCTGGTCAACCGCGCCGTGCACTGTTGAATGGAGGGATTGGAGATTGGTTGTAGACCTGGTGTTTTCTGGCACTCCCACACCTGATATTTAGGGTACCGAGTGCAGGACAGTAGTTACGGGTGACTTGATATTCGGTCGGATTTAGTAGATGAAGGAGGGTGCGGTGAGGATAGGTGTTGGTTTGGAGTCTTGGGAAGGTGTTCATCTCTTCACCTCAGTCTTCGTCTCTTGTGAGTTGCGGGTGTGGATGGAGGAACGTTCGCCGTTGGTGCCGATAGTGGGCCAAGATATCCGTGTAGAGCAGGAGAGGTCGTTGTTGAGACGCTAGGGGTGACGATGCTCCCGCGAGGGAAACGGACTGGTGTATGAGAGAAATATTTTTACTTCAGTGCTTATTAGGGAAGACAAATCCATTAGAGGGCGATAATTTTTCTACTCACTCTCCCAAACGTTTTTGAGGGGTCAGTAGCAAGGGACGTGATACCTGGCGTCTGCTGCGTTACATGAGGTGTCAGGGTGCATGTCCGGCAACATAGGCTGCTAGATTACAAAAATAAAGCTTAATACAGTTACACGGATGTAGGCGGGAACGTTGGTACATAACTGAGTTACAAACAGCGCAGGAAGGGGACGATAGGAGGATCCTCAAATCGCCCTGTTCCGGCGCTGTTTGTAAGTCAACTCACTTAATGCAGTTGTTATGCGTACGATTCGATCTTCGAGACCGTACATGAAACAAGTAACAGGCAAGCCTTCCTCAATCTCCCTCCAGCCCAACACATACTCGTTGGTTTTTTACAAACACTTCTTAGTGCATTGAAATAACTTGTAGAAGTAGGGGTAGAAAGCAATCGGAAAATATTATAAAAACCATAGTAAATCTGGGAAACCTTAACGTAGGAAGGCGAGAGGGGCTGTGTTTTATGGCTGACATGCACACATTTATATGGAGCATATATATATTTTTTGGTGACTTCACAATAAACGTTAGCTGCTATCATCCGCAATCACGACTGTTCTGAGCACAAGACCGTTTTAACCTAAGCATTGCCGTTGAATAACAAACGTGATTCCCCGATCTTCCACATTTCCCGCCTTTCTTTGTGCTTGTTACTTCCAAACTAAGCCTTAAAGTAGGGGCGTACTGTTAGCGACCTTGAAAAAACGCAGGATTTGTTAATTATGATTCACAAAAATATCGCTTACCTTTCGCCACAGCCTGCTCGCGGTGCCCCCCTGTGGCAGTGGCAGTGCTCCAAGTTCAAAAGTAACAAAGGGTTCCAGTAGATGTCACCCGAGAAGCGGCACACGGCGAAATTGGTTGACATGAATAAAACTCCACTGTGCTTATCTTGGGAGGAGCGAAACGGTAAAGGAAAAGCGTGATAGGTGGGCGGGGCAGAGAGAAGACAGGCATTTACGTGGTCGGTGCGGCAAAAAAACTCCTCTTTCGACGACACCTGCCGCTACGTGAGGAGATACACAGCCAATTTTTTCTTTAGAAACGTTTTGCAGCACAACTGATAAACGCTTTTACTTATTCACTTCTGCCTGAAAGAACTTCGAAAGCTATTATCACCAGCACAGAGCAGGGTTGCGCGATTTTCTCGTCCTTAGCTGATACTCGTTCACTTTCTGCTTTCCAAGCGCCCTCTCTGCAGCAAAGTCCCAATAGCCTTTGCCCGCTAAATGAGGAGGAACATGCCATGGATGCAATGTCACCAAATAAATATCGGCTCCGGGGTCGCATCGCCATCGCAGTTACTGGGTGTTGTATAAACCCAGTTCCAGAAATATTTGCGCGACAGGCATCGTACTACAAGCGCAAGCTAATCTGACGTGTTGGAAGACCCCGGGAAACAAACTCTTATCACTATTTCATCGTTTCGTTTCTACTACACCACAGTGCTGTAACGAACACGCTGTACATAGGCTTGCAGGTTTTTTTTTTTACTTACCGAACTGTAGCTGTATGCTTTAGGGGTTCATACCAACGCTGAACTTTTGAAAGCAACAGAAAAAGGTAGATCACATTTGCTTCGATAAAAACATAACAGCGAAACTTCGTGAGCAAATGGGCCGGGTTGGCGCAATCTTGCCCTCACTAAAGTCCAACCATATCTTGCCCCTCCACACC
Source organism: Haemaphysalis longicornis (assembly GCA_013339765.2). Taxonomy (NCBI): domain Eukaryota; kingdom Metazoa; phylum Arthropoda; class Arachnida; order Ixodida; family Ixodidae; genus Haemaphysalis; species Haemaphysalis longicornis. The sequence goes on along the minus strand of CM023458.1, from coordinate 26,958,265 downwards.
GTTGTGTAAAAATCGTGGGTGGTACCATTAGACAAACAACAAGAAAGGCGCGGAATAACAAGAGTAAGCAACGTAAAAAGTTTACGAAACATTTTTAGACACTTCTGTTTTCAGAAAAAAAGTGGCAAATTTTTTTTCCCTTCAATGTTATCTCGTCGACATGGCGTCTGTGAAACTCAAAGGGGAGACGTCTTTATTTGCGCGACGTTCATTGAGAACCGCTGACAAAGGCTGTCAGTCAAGTCAAGTTCTGTAGAAAGCAGTGAGGAAATCACCCCCGTAAGCGCCGAAATAAGTAGACGAATATTTTTGTCCTCACATCATCCTAGAAGGTTCCATCATAGGGGAGATTTTTCGCGGCATTGTTGTGGTCGCACCAGTAGTCTGACGCTGGCGCCAGATTTGCGTCAATCATGGAATAGTTGCGAGATCTAATGTTCTTGCTCTGGTAGCACGGCGTTATCACTCTCCTCTGTGCCGTATTGGCGATGTTCTTTTCGCAAAAGATGCCTCGGAGTGTTGATCAAAGCAATCGAAGCCTACTTCTAGGCAGTGGCGTAAATATATCAGAATTGAGACATAGTTCGCCTAGTTTGAAATTGGAAATTATGAAGGAGGGGTTTCCACAGCAGGAGTTTCTCGAAACTAGTAGGTGTTTGTTTCCTCAAACCTCGGCTGAGGTTGAGGTTAGTGTGAGCTTACCCGCGGCAGAAGCATGAGAAGTAGAGAAAAAAAAACTATGAGACATTCCGCTCTATGCAAAGTTCTGGAATTCACAAAATCTTTTGACAACATGAATCATAACAGCTTAATTACAAACTTCTAAAGCTAGTGAGTACTTACCCTTACAGTAGCGTTCTATAAAACTACCTTTTAGGTAGGGAGTACGTTGTGTTAGCGGATAGGGTATTTTCTAACGCAAAAATTACTAATCAAGGTGTGCCCCACGGGTCGATACTTAGTTCGTTGCTGTTCCTAATATATAATAATGATTGTCCGAATTGCTTGAATTCTTGCATTTGCGTCTTATAAGCTGACAATACCCCAATCCAAGTTAAACAGCGCACTCCTGAATATCGTAAACTGGTGCCGTAAGACTTCTTGTACATTAACCCTCAAGAAACTAAATACGTGATATTTAAATCTAGCCAGTGACAAATACCCTCAGTTCTATCTTGACATTCGGTCCAAAATCTCTAGCTGTTTGAAAACTCTGTTTCCTTTTTGGTGTTATACTGGACACTGACCTAACATTCAGCAATAGTCCTACCACTAAAAAACTACGTACGGTTTTCGGGCCCCAGTTAAACACGTCTGTAACTTTCACTTTTGTCATCACTTTATTTTTCTTCCATTCGCAGCCATTCAAATTACAGGATCGCTGCCTGGGAAAAACACATATCATTGTAATCTTTCATCAACGAAACCTATTGAAAACTAACCCATTCGATTTATCACCAGGAGCCATCCTCAGTATACACCCCAGATTTATTGCGCCATTATGAGGTGTTACCGGTTAGGAAGTTGTTTTCAATATAATTTAAGCCTTAATATTTTGAGGTCCACGTGTTTCGAAGTGCCTGTTAATTTTCTCAACCCCACTTTCTTATTAAACCACCACAGCAAGAGGTCTGCATAAAATACAAACTTTTTACTACCACGTGTTTCCCATATTTACTACTAATGCTAAATGGATATGACGATCTTGTTATTTCCTTGATGAACTATTTACTGCTTTGATTGCTTACTTGGCATTATTTCATGCGTTTTTTTGGACCGCCTTATATTGTTGTACTGTTATTATTGCTGCAAAGTTTATTCTAATAATTACCTTTGTTATTAACTTACCGAGGGTTCCGGTACAGTTACGGACTTTGGGGACCTTGTCTGTAGTGTTCTTATGTATTTTTGTAACGCACTTCAGTAAACTTCTTGATCTTCTTTGATCTTTGAACTCCGAACGTTGATGGCCAAGGAAACTCTGCAGCACACGAAATGAAAGTGACACAGGGTTTGGTCCAAAGATATGATCAAATTTTATTTCTCTTCAGCTTTTACGGTGGTCATCCCAAGAGGTACATACATGCAAGCACTTAACTTGACTACACTGATCCTTATAATGGTGCCTATTGATAATTACTGTGCCAGAAATATATATCCAATTTATGGCATGTATAAGCTTGAGGTATAAGATATGTCTTCACCTTGAAACGGGTGCCTATTGTATAACTAATCTACTCATTATGCATATCCAAGTGATGAGACATATAAGCCGCACTGCTAAATCATGTTTTGAAAAGCAGTGCGACTTTGGTGGTGACCAAAAGAGAAATGTGCGAAGGAGACCATTTCCGTCGGTGGAGGTGATGTGTTGCCTGATTGCCTAAAAGGTTAGAAAGCTTTCACGGCAGCTTTAGTCACCGTGGGTAGGTGTACTACAAGGGTCTGCTGGGGTAGTGAGTTGTTGAGCCATGAGGTTTGCCGCCCCATCAGCAGCTGTGCCGGTGAAGGCCGGTTCCCACACAACAGCCGTGGCGTGGGTGGATTATATTTTGAAGGGAAAGTTTTGAGCGGTAGAGATATACAGAGAGATTGAGAGATAGAGAAAACTGCAATAATTGAAGTAAACATGAACGGTGTCGGGGTCATCAACCGGTCGTACCTCTTTTTTCGCTAGCAATAGCTCGTACCGGGCAAGAACTGGTCAGCTCACTCTTGCACTGCTCCCATTAGGGGATGGGAATGGGGGGAAGATGTGGGTTTTGTTGGCATTCCCAGATGATGTAGAAAAGTGCGGCGGGGCTTGGTAGTGAACACAAAGGGGGTCATATTTATGGGATAGATGGACTCGTGAGGAGCGCCCGCTACCGTCAAGGCGTTCACGTGGGCTTGCTCCTTATGAGGAGCTCTCGAGTTTTTCGTTGTCTACAGCACAACGGACTGTCGGCGGGCCGGTTGCATAAGTTCATATGGAGGGGTTTCTGCATAAAACACCAGATTCTTCACACCCTCTGGTAGAAGTGCAGAGGCTGTGGGTTGTGTTCAAAGTTGCACAGAGAGTCGTTACAAAGAACTAACAACGCAGCCTTTACAGCAAAAATTTAGTGAGGTGACACTGAGACAGCATACCAGTACATTTAAAAATTTCTGCAGGAAACGAAGCTAATTTAGTCGAAGGGAATCCAATTGCAGGCTTAATTTTACTTACGACATTTTTAGAGCCTGGCAATGCAATCCACTTTTTGCATTATTCACGCGTATCTCGAACAAACTGCTCTTGGCCAATCAGGCTATCAACTTCGTCAAAAAATGAAAGAAACACCCTGTGCGGCGACCCATACTTTCTGCGGCATTTCTCGCCGTAAAATTACGCCAAGAGACTAATAAATAACAGGAACAACAGAACAGATGCCAACTCCTCAGTGACAAAGGAAGTGGACGCGCAATTTTCTCGGCAGTTTTGCTCCGACAGAAGACAGAAATACCATAAAATGCTGCTCCGACTGCCTCCATGAGTTGTGGTGACCCATGCTTTTAAGGGGACCTGCTCAGATACAGCGCGCTGAGTATGCTCACTGGGTACTTCCGGTCAGAGAGGACGTCAGTTCCGGTACAGAACGCACGTTGCCTTGGGGCAGTCGGCCATTCTGCCAAATAGACAAAGCGAGGAGTACTCTTGTTTTAATTTGCTGCTTTCCATAAGCGTCCTCTTTCATAAACGTCGTTTCTGTCACTCTCCTATATTGATTGCATCTTACGTAAGAAATTGCTGTATACCCTTGGTGTTCATTTATTCGTAGTGGTTCATTTTATTGTATTGTTTTCATTATCATTAGAATAGCAATGCGAGCTCGTTTTTATTAACATCATCTGGTTAATGGGAAGCCCAGCCAATTTCCACATTCAGTGAAGTCAAGATATTATTACGGTGCGAAATTTATCACGGGGCACTTGTATTGATCAATTATTTATGGATGAATAACTCGTTTCTTTGAAACTGTATAGATAGGCGTCGTTCACAATGCACCCAAACAATTCCGAATAAACAGAAAGTAACACAATAGCTCACTGATTACGAGTGGTTCTTACACAAGTGATGTAAAATGGGGTATGTTACTTCCCACATGCAGAACAGCAGAGTTATAGTGCTCTTACACTACTAAAAAACCCAGGACATGTAACCACTTATATTTTGCGAGGCGTTATAGAAGTAGACGTCCACTGAGCACTCCTTGGACTCTTGAGCTTCGAATAATGTTTTCGAGTTATTCTGCGGGCTATGTGTTGGAGGGTTCCGCATAAATTGGCGCGGGTTATTTGGTACGCCTTCTGTGTAAGCCTGTTGACAGTAAAATGGAAATACACGGCCGTATTTCCAGGATTGAAGGTCGACTGGAATGTAGTTCGACCCCCCCCCTCCTCACCCCCTGTCGCACGTAAAAAAAACATACATAACAGACCAGCGCATTCCACCACCAAAATATGTTTGTCAGCTGACTTGAACCTCGTCCTCCTAGCGTTTTCGTCTTCACTAGTGCCGTTTCGGCCGTCACAGCTGCTGCGGCCGCACAGCAGCACGTCGTCGCCCAGTGTTTGTTCGTACTTTGCAAAAGACCGCATCACAGACATTCGCGCGCTAATGGCCGACCATGGGGAAAGCACCCACCTGTGCATACTAGTCAAGGAGGCCGTCTTCACAGTGAGCCCGGCTGGTGTGAATTCTCGACTGTCTGCCGACAGCTATTCCTTGTATTCACTGCGAAAAATGTGCTTGAACGACCTATTTATGCCCACGTCAAGCGGCTGAGTTGTTCCTGTCAGACCCACAGGAATCCCCAGCATCCCACCACGACGCTGCTCGGGATAGCGCCCCTGACAGGCCAACGCAAGATGCCACGTGTATTACCGTGAGTCTGGTAAGAGCAGAAAACAAACGTATTGCGCACGAGCGTTCGGAATTACTGTTATGCGCAACACAATAGGTCGGGTAGGAGAGCAAACACACACGTGCAACCACAGCGTTGCGTCCCCGCTTTCTGGTTTGGCTTGCATTGCCGGCGGTACAAGTTTCAGTTTCAATTGTACGTCGAACCCAATGTCAAATGTTTAAATTTGAAAAAAACAAATGGATCGACCTACAATCATGTAAATACGGTACTGCCAACAGGCGATATTGTTTAGAATTCTAGGGCCACCCAGAGCGGCGTGTCCCGCTGGTTGCCGTTGGCGGCTGGATAACAGCCACCTCGGCGGGCTTGTTGACGCACCCGTTGCGCCAGAACCCCGCCGCACTCTCCACTTATCACGTGGTTATGCGCATGCCCAAGCGTTGCCTGGCAGAACGATTTGAAAGACGGTATTCCTTCCTCGGCTACTTCAACGCGAGAATTTTGGTTTTTCTGTATGTCTGTCTTTCTGTTAGTTGGTCGCTCGATTCAACCATCCGGCAAAAGCTAAACGAATTCTTGAACTAGACGGTTATATAGGCACAGCATTTATAAACTACTGAATCTGGTGGCAGTGTTTCTATTTGTCAAAATTGTCGAGTAAAAAGTTCACTTTGGGAATATTTCAAGCAAGTCATCAATACATAAGTGATATTTGCATTGCTCTTTAATGAAGAATACGAGTCAGCTTTTTGCGGTAGCGAATACTAAAATAAGCCGTGAAAAAGCAAAAACAGCTCGCGCGGCCTGTTTGTGGCAACATTCCAAGAATACAACAAAAGCAACAAAAGGTTCCTGTAGATGACGCGAGAAGTGGAATACGGCAAAGAAGAATTGGCGCAAACGGGTATCCATCGGCTAGCCTTGAGGAGCTCTATGAAGCTTAACCTTGCTTTTAGGGAACGCCATACAACTTTCCTGTTAGGCCGGGTTCAGACTGTTGCCGCAACTGTCGTAATAACTTTAAAGAATGACGTCATTTCACGTATCAGCCAACCGAACTGCGTGACACGCCGTTTTTTTTCGCCCATAGATCACACTATGGCTTTTGCGTCGGTAGTCTGAGTATAGCCTTAAAATCAGCGTTCGCAACGTTAAGTCATTAGGGCTGCACTGATATTTTTATGGGCATCACTGTCGGTGGAACGCGTCCTACTGACGGTGGTTTAGAAGCCTTTTTCTGGCCTCCGGTACCGCTGACGCTGGTTTATCGCGCAATGGGTCAGTTAATGATTTCACGGTAAAGGACGGGAACCACGGAGTGAACGTCTTCGTTCCTGGATTGAAGGGCTGTGCTAAAATAGGTCACCTGCATAAAGACCTGTTTTGGATTAGAAACCAGGTAATTACCGCAGCTATTTGTGCAAACGTTCCAAAACAGGCGAAATGGTGTGCACCTTCCCCAGCCAATAAAAAGCATTCAAACAGTAGAAGTTAGCTTTTGCTTAGCCCAATAAGGCGTATTTTGCAGTCAGTCTTGCTTGTTTTTCAGAAATTTTCTTGTAATTTTGTCTTTGAAAAAGTTTTCTTGTTTTTCTTGTAATTTTGCTTGCCCTCTCCATCGCCCTAATTCAAGCCCATCTTTTTTACCATTTGTTTGTGCATAAGACTTCTTTATTCCCTTAGTCGTCATGCTGACGAGTCGACATATCATGAATGAGAAATCTCGCCGGCTTGCTTGGCATAGCCTAAGAATGTAAGAAGTTTATAGACGTCGCTATGCGCCAAATAGGGCTTGTCACGCATCATATTTTTAAAATTGCTTTCTTCATTTTTTATCTTTCTCTAGTACGATAAAAACATTTAAATAAGAATTCAAAGTGAACCGAATTGCCACAAAACGCTGCACCGTTGTTCATCTTTTTGGCCCTGATATTATAATGACCCGTCCCTTTTCAATTAGGCAATGACAAGTCGTTCACTCTTCGCGTTTTTGGTGCTCAACTTGTATAGATTATGAGGGACGCCTGCACCCACGCGTACACACGAGAGGAAATCTTATTTGATTTCCGTATCAATTTTTTCGAAAGAGAAATATTTCTGAATTTTGAAAACTGCTTACCAGCACCTTCAGCACCCGCCAATAATTGGGGTTTTTTCAAATTTTTATTTGAATTTATCGTTATTCCATCAGACCTGAGTTATAGGTAATGCGAACGAGCTGAGACGGGCTCTTCTGTACACGTTCAGGGCGTCCAATCAAGGCTTTCTTAGGATCATTTCCTACGCTGATGAATTGTTTCCTAATTTTTTTTTCAGGATCGCAACACAGTTCACCATGATCTAGCACAGCACAGGTTGAACTGAAAGCTTTATTTGTGTGTTATGTTTTCTTAGGCGGTAAAGCCTTTCAAAGTTCCTCCAACTTATCTTAAAGATACACCAGAACTTTTTGGCTGATTGTGCAGCTTCCACAAGGAAGGTTTCTTGGAATTCGTCAGTTTGCCGGCAATTTTAAAGCAGGTCCGACTACGAGCGCCGTTTTCAAACTTTAAGGAGTTACAAAGCTAAATTAGGCCGCGCTGGCGAAACCTATAAGTGAAGCACGAAAGGGACCTGCCTAATGAGGCCAGCACGATTGCTGCGATAGAGAGTCTCCACTCTAAGGGCGCTTACCTTTCTGACCAGTGCCTCATTAGGAGGGCTCGTTCAGGCCTACAGTAACTGGGCGGCCTTAACGAGCACAGTACGGGCTAATGGCGAAGTACCTTATGTGATCTACAATGTAGAACATGGCCTTTATTAAGCGGTGGGAGTACTATACAAAAATATTTTTCAAATAAATGCTCTGTCCTTGAAGTGAGTTTGAAACTTCAGACATTGCTTTATCCTTGGACACATAAAAGGTTGTTATTTCTCCATGCCTCTATTGATAAAGTTTGCGACGGACTGCACATTTTTATTTTTTGTAAATAATATTTGTCGAACCATCTCAAAGGAAATCCATCCGTATTCAATGAACCAAGCAGTCTTCATTTTCTGGCAGTATCAGATAAAAAGTACACGAAATGAGGACTTATATTCTCGTAAAGCCCTCAAAGTCGCGGATGTGAACATGAGATTTTATTAACTAAGAGTTCCAGGAAAAAAAGTACATGCAAAATCAACATGAAGTCTTCATTGGACCACTAGGGCTATAATGCTCTATTACACACCGCCGCTGAGGACTACAATGACTGAGTGAAGTAGCACGCGCATTGCGGCCTACAAGTCAGTCTCTGGGTACATTGTTATAGGCTTCCAATGAGAGGCGCGGTTCGCTGAACATAATTAAATCATAAGTATGTTCCCGTAACAGTGGCCAACCAAACGCTAAATTCTGAAGCGTGCGCGTGTGCACGCGATTTCTCGACTGGAGTTAGAGAAAGCCCAGCTTACAAAATCTATTGGAACTTGTCGAAGTAACACAAAGGTCGAATACATTGATGCGATAGTATCACATCGCATTACCTAGCATAACTGGTTAATGCTATCCGCCGGTTGTCTCGACCCAGCCCTGCCTGAGACTTCATTTGTGGGATGAGCCTGTCTGGCGCATTGATCCCCTCTACATCAAAGCGATGCGCTACTGTCGCATCCAGGTAAACGCAGCCACAGGCAGAGAAATTTGCAAAATAAAAATGGCTGCGGTTTAGGCTCGCGAACCGTGGATATGCAATGCGAAAGCTTGGCCTATCCTCGTGAAATCTAGGTTTCACTTGCTTAATCTTTGATTCACCCGTAATTATCAGAGTATTCATCGAAATCTGGCCTTTATCTTGGGTTGTGGTCCCCCTTCCGGCGTGTTCCGAGCCGAACGGGCCGCCGGGTGATATGTACGGGGTGGTCAGACGCCGCTCGCTGACTGCTCCTCAACGCCTCCAGCTCCCGTGCAACGCTCAAATAAAACGGCACGCCCTTGCTCTCATTCATGGCCAAGCTCGCATGCACGGGGCGAGTCACGTATTCATTCGCGAAGCAGCTGCGGAGAACGCATGCTCCACACCGACAGTGGCGACGGACGTGGCGAGCGCAGACTGTAGGCGGAGTGGGCGGAGCCCGGAAACTAGTTTCACATGATGCGTTGCTAAGGACACTGCGCGGCTGCGGTCAAATGAAAGTGAAGTTTACCGCGACAGCGAAAGCGCTTGACGAGATTAGTAAAGCTTGCTTTAAACTGCATCAGTCCCGTTCCCATAGTAGGAACACGCCCATTATGGAAGTTTCTGATACCTTGCTAGTGCTGGTGTATACGAGAGGTTTGTAAAGATAATCTAATTTAACACTACGACATTGTTCAACGCCGTTTATGCAAAGATTCCGAGATCTAAAGCAAGCCTCCACTAGCGGGATTGGCCGATAAGGAATAAAAGCCATGCGCTTTATGTTAACTGCGGTCATCTGCCTATGGGCATTTAATACATATAATGATATATACAGGCCCACATATTTATACTACTTCAAATAAGTCTAGACGATGCATATTGCACTGTTGCGATTATGCTTTTTGAATAATGCTTCTGATAAGTCTAGATCAGGCTTTGTTAACTGTGAAACCTTAAAACCAGAGAAAACAGGGTCATTATTTTCATCCACTCCTTTCTAAATTCTTCAAATGCAAAAAAAGAAAGAGTTTTAATTATTGTGCGACTTCGCTGTTTAACGTGTCTAAATCCTCAATTTTTAAAGCTTGTTTGCAAGACGAATGTTTACCCCGTGTATTGCGTTGCCACTAATGGCGAGAAAGAGAGAGAGAAAACTTTATGTAGTACTAAAGGCGGTTCAGACACCCCGACTACACGGCCGTCTTCATTCAATGCTAAACTCTGCTCTAGTGAGTTTTTGATGTACCGCAGCAGAGCTACCAGTTCCTCAAAAGTGGAGGCGAGAGTCAACCAGGTTGGGTAAATAGGACATGACAGCTGCGTTGGTGCGCTTAAGCCAGGAACGCTTGGAGTATTGTACGGACATGTTGCTGATTGGGATATCCACAGCAGGGTTTGCATGCTGCTGGTTCCTCTGCCCTTCATTAGAGAAAGATATCGTCTAGCTCGGGTGCATGTAGTGTTAGTCTTCTCAGTAATACTGCTTGCTACCTGTCTACTTTAGGGTGAGGCGGATGAAATTCCCTTCCTTTAGTTTACGGTTTCCAAGTAAATTGTTCGGGATGCCATGAAAATTGGACCTCTCCAGGGAGATGTTCGGTATCCGGATTGTTAACTCGCGGGTGAGCGTGCCTGCCCGAACGTTGCCAAACATCCTCTTGTATGCAGGTGTACAAATAATATCGTAGTGATGATGACAGTTACTATTAAATAAATCTGCTGTATCTTTATTCATGTCGTTCATTACTAATTTAACCTGCATGCTTCTTGAGAATCTATGAAAATGATCACCTGGAGTTTTTTACCATGGGGACTATGCGGTGTGAAGGTGTCGGGGTATCTTAATGACTGTGGCAATGGCGCGGAGTTCAATGCCTGCTTTGTTGATGTTGGCGCTACTTTTGAGAATACTAGCTACTGCCGAATGAAAGTCTCTGTTCAGCACTACGATGCTTTGCTTGCCTTTGCTGAAACTAATATCTACATAGTATATTCCTTGGCTTGTTGGATATATTTTCACAAGTTTCTATAAAAAATTTAACTCTCTGCGTCTCCTATCCTAATTCCTTTCGAGGTCCATTATCCTGGGTGAAAGGGACAACTTTCAGCAGGTTTGAGCTTGGCTGTCGAGAAATGGGCCCTGGATTTCTTGTGCTTCGGTTGATGTATGGGATCGAAATTGATGCTGCTGAGGATGTTCCTTCCTTGCTCTGTTGACCTAAGTCTTTGAACTTGGTTTGCTAAGAAGTGAAACTATCTCATCAATTGTATGGTGAGTACCTCATCTGAAGAGGGCCTTTTTGCTAGTCGAGATTGGTACTCCTAGGACTACCTTGATAGCCTTTCTGATGAGCGGCTCTAGCTTACGTTTTTCTGCTTGTGATGGATTTAAGTATGGAAGGTGATATATAAACCTCGAAATTATCAAGGCATCCCATAGCCTCAGAGCCTCCTTCTCCTTCAATCCCGTATTATGGCTGGTGATTCTTTTCATCATGTGAATTATCTGATTGCGTTGCTTTAAGAGTTGCTGAGTTATTGTATAAGACTTGCCATCTTTCTGGGTGCGAAGCCCCGAAAACCTTAATTTCCGCTCTTTGTGGGATGCGAGTTTCTCCTAAGGTTGCAGTAACTTTGGTTGGGGGTTTCCTCTGGTGTGTTTAGTTATGAGCAGAACTTCTGATATGGCAGGGGAGCAATGCAAGCCTTTTTTTGGCTCCTCTTTGATTGTATTAGTGCTACTTGTGGACTTCTTTCAATGTGCCCCAAAGAACCCTTAGTTTTCCATACAGTCATGTCATCCGCGTATAAGGTGTACTTTATGTCTGAAATTTTATTCAGTTTCCTGGCCGACTCCACACATTACTAGATTAAAAAGCATGGGTAACAGTACCACTACCGGTAGGGTACGTCTGCTTGGGTGCTTTTTAATTTGTGATGCGTGCGATCCAAGGATAATGCGTAGATTGCGGTCTTTCAAAAAAACGCGTAGTTGCAGATACGGTCACCGCAGACAGTTTTTTCTAGCTCCTCAAGGATACCGTCATGTGTAACATTACCGAATGCTTTGGCTAAATCGACTCCTAAGATAGCTTTATTTTGTGCGGCGCTTGGATTGTTGATCATGTCTTTTTCGATCTGAAGGAGGGCGTCTTAGTTTAAACTATGTTTTCTGGAGCGAATCATTTGGAACGGAAACCGCTTTTTCTCATTTAGATACCGTAGGAACCGTTTTAAAATGATGCGGTATAATAACTTGCCTTGACATGATGTTAGAGATATGTGTCTCAGATTTCCATCTCTATTGGTTTTCCAGGTTTAGGAATGAAGGTAACAATAGCGTCCTCCCACTACTGCGGCAATGTGTTCCACTTTCCGAAGCCGTATTCATTACCTGCAGAATATATTCATAAACTGATCCGTTTAGATTGCGAAGAATTCCGCATCGAATTTGATCTGGTCCGGAGGTGAGAGCCTGTAGCTTCAGCAATTTCTTCAGTGAGGTCTGACCTGGTGATTCGCTGGTTAAGACAGCACGTGTTATTTGTGTGGCCGTTGTAGTCTTTGTAGGCCGGATACTCTCTTTTGGGGAGATAGACATTTGCTAGTTCGTCTAATAGGTCGTCTACCTTGTTATAGTTAGCTACCGAAATGTCTCAGACGATTGTTTAGTTCCGGTTTAGAGTTCCCCGGTTGTATCAAATACGGAAATAAATATCAGGCTTTTTTCAGGTGAAGATTTTCCATGCAGTTGGTTGAATATACTGTACCACTTCTTTTTTGTGAGTGGAGGGGCGCATGTGAGGATTGCTAGATTTATGTTTTCTATTACTTTTTTTCAGCTTTCGGTTGAGTTTGTTTCGTTTCCCATCTCTTCGTTAATCCTCGTCCAGCTTCGAATAGGCGCAAAAACTTGCTCAAGTCGCTCAGGCTACTAAAGGGGTAAAGAAAACTTGATAGGTCACGTTCCAGCGTGTGTTTTTTTGTTAGTGAGGCGATAGAAATGAAGTTTTTTACCGTATGCGTTTTTCGCGGTGCCGGGGTACTGGGGGCCAGCCTTTCTTCTATCGAGTAGTAGCCGGCATCGCAAAACTTCGGCTGCGGCACAATTCTTTATATATGTGCAGTACCACCGAAGCAAGCGTCGAAGCTTAGAGTACGACAGCCGTCAAAAGTAAGTCGTGTTGTGCTGGCCCCGTGTTTTTCAGCTCGTTGCTTTCTCCGTCTGCTAAACGGGATAAAAGAAACGTTATCTCACAAACATCCAGCTATATAAAATAAAGGGAAATATTTGTCTGAACATTCTGGTGCAGCTTGAGTTCTTTCAACTTTAAAGGGCCAGTGTGAACCACCTACAAGACAGAATCGCGTAGTCTGCCTTCTTGACATCTTATTACTCATTATCACTGATGGTCTTCCTAGTTAAGCGTCAGAACGTTGGTTATCTTTTTATTTATTTTTATTTACAAAATACTGCAGGCCAGAAAGAGGCCCAAGCATGAGTGGAAGGAAAAAACATATCATATCAGGCAAATGTAATTATACAACCTCTATCTTAGAAACACCAACAAAAGAATGGCAACGAGAAAAAATGTCCACATGTGAAAAAGCTGATCAATTGATGCATGCAGATTTGGCGAAGTGAAACACAGTGGCAGGAAGACTGTTCCAATAGGATATTGTTCGCGGGAAAAATGAAACATTTAATGAGGTTTGTGGCGGGTGAACAATGGGGTAAATTTAAAGGGGTGGTACTGCCTGGTGGGCCGGGAAGAAAAACAGGCCAGATGTATTGATGGGTCAATCCGAATTTTGCGGTTCAAAGATCGGCAACAAATTTTAATCGGTTGACTCTTCTTCGGGATTCCAGTGTTGGAATTCCGTTGTTCTGCATGAGAGTAGTAGGGGACTCGTGTCTTTGATAACGGTATAAATAAACCGAAACAGCTACTCCGCTTGAATTTGTTCGAGCTTGCCAATATCCTGTTTTTGTATGCGGTTCCCAGACCACTGAAGCGTACTCAAAGGCACGATCGGATTAGTAGCAACAGTGTAATGTTGGGCGGGGAGTGTTTAAGTTTATGTTTTAAGAGTCCGAGTTTTTTTTCTCGCCGAAGCGCAAATGTTGTCAACATGAGCCGACCAGGACAGGTTTCCAGTAATCGTCACACCAAGGTATTTAAAGCTATTTGTTAAACTCACAGGGGTGTTGTTAATTCTGTAGTGGTATTCAAGGGGGTTCTTTTGTTAGTTATACGCATGAACACTGTTTTATCGGGGTTTAGTGTCATGCCCCACAGGTTGAAGGGCCCCATCGAGACTTTCTTTTGAAAATCGAACTTTTTAATATTTTGAAAGCAGTCATCTGCAAAGAGACGAATATTTGCGTCCTGGTTTATGCAAGTTGTTATATCGTTAATATAAATGAGAAAAAGCAGCGGCCCGAGCGCGCTTCCTTGGGGGACGCCGGAAATAACGGGGAGGATATTAGAGTGAAAGCCATTTAAATCAACAAATTGTTCGCGGAGTTCAAGGTATGATATGATCCATTTCACAAGCGAGCAAGGAAAACCGAGTTTGTTTAGTTTAAATATTATCCCAGAGTGAGATTTTATCGAAAGCTTTACTTAAGTCAAGAAATATTAGTCTAGGTAGGGTCAAATAATTTCGTCCGGCATAATCACCCGCAAACTCGTTCACAGAAGCTAAAAAGATTACTGTGCATCTGATTAGGGGTACCATAGCTGAGGTTTTTGTAAAGTAAGAATTATACATGTTGCCATAATCTCATGAGAGAATAAACAAAAGTAAAGCAGCAAATCAGCAATACCCCAAAAATTGTCGGAATCAGCACTACCCCAAATCTTTACGGAATCGCGTAGTCTGCCTGCTTTACACCTGATTACCCCATTATCACTGATGTTCTTCCTAGCTAAGCGTCAGAACCTTTGTAATCTGAGTCTAAGAAGGGTAAAACAATTGCGGCTGGCATAATCACCCACTATCTTGTTCACATAAGCTAAAAAGATTACTGCGGATGAGATTAGAGGGTACTATAGCTAAGGTTTTTGTAAAGTACGACTTATAAACGTTGCCATACTCTCATGAGAGAATAAGCAAAAGGAAAGCAGCAGATAAGCAATACCGAAACGTTTTTATCAGGCTTGTTTTTTAATCGTCGGTAGAAGTATAACACATCTTCCTTAATGCGGTCGAAAACAGTTTTCATCATCTATTTGAAAGTTTCCTCTGCAGAACTTCGCGCGGTAACGTTACTAAGTGGGGATAGACCTCTCTTCGTGAACATTACTAGGTGCTCAGTTTGCTTTACGAATTATTTCGCCGCATGAGTAGGGAGCGAAACTGAAAGAGAAATTAACCTTCTGCGCAATAATCGTTTAGCCAAGTCAAGCCCCGGTCGGATCCGGCCTGGACGCGCTTCAGTAGGCACATGGCAGTACTGGGCTACTCTTCCGGAACGGCGATACATTATTTCTGGCCGAAGTCACAAGGACCGTGGCAAGAGTCCTTCGTTCCGTCCGAGTGGTTCCAAAGCAAGCCGCTTTTTATCACATTTCTCTTCTTTTGCGTTTTTCGCTGCTACCACCCCAATCGTTGTTCTTGGTGTTTTTACCCTTTCGTGGTGTTTTTTTTTACTTTCTCGTGTTTTACCGTTCTTGGGGCATCATCCGGCAGTTCTTGCCTACGTGGCGTAGGTCCGGTATTGCGAAGGTCTTAAGTTCCGAAGCCATTTTGTTTTTTTGTTTTTTAGCATCGGAAAAAATCTATTTGAACAAAATACGATGAACTATTTCATCTATGCCTTCCGTGGCACTTTGATTTCAAAATTTATACACAGATATTAAAGCCAAACGTTTCATGTTCTCTCTTGGCATCTTCGTAATGGATGAGCAATTCAGGCATAAGGGAAACTGCTACTGCCCAACAAACCACAATTCATAGAACCTTAATGGCCTACACCTCCCTAAGGAGACTCAAAATAATCTCAAAGTTTGCTAGTGAGAGCTTTCTAAGTTAACACTCCTTTAATCTAGCACTAATTTCGTCATAAATCTTAATGAGCAGGCATCAAGCGCTGTTCCCGGGCGCTGCATGAAAAAATAGTTTGGGCGAAAGGTTACGATCGACGCTTTAAAGTGCGTCAAAGCAATCCTCCACCTCGAAACCTTTCAAAGGACCGACGGCAATCACAGAACACCCTTTGCGAGCCCCCAATTTCTGATCGCTTCCCTTCTCCTTTAAATCGGCTCAGTTTCAAATTCAAAGCAGGTTTAAGGCCCGATACGCGAGCGGGAGACTTTTGATTTGATGGTGGTGAAGAATTGTTTGTTACGGAAATCTAGGATTACGAAATGTGGCATCGCGAACTCAATTAAACGAAATCCGCATGAGCTCAAATATAAGAAAGGTTTCTGCCACAGAACTCTCCGGCATGCTGTGATAAATTCTCCTATCAAAATGTAGGTTCCGTTTTTGTTATTGTGACTTGCAGTGTGTGTGTAATTAGACGTCCATAGCTTTTAATACACTGTACAAAATATTCTCTGAAGCCTGCCCTTGTTCTTAATTGCAATGATATGGACAGAGATTACAAATTCGGCCGAAATGTTATGTTGGCGAATTGGCCGAGTCTGTATCATCAAACATTCAATCATGTTAGCGCGCTTTATTTTGAGGGTACTGGGGAATTTACCAAAACAGTCCGGTTTCAACCAGCATAAGGCAGCTGCATGTTTTAAGCGAAAGCATAGGCGCTTGTTTGGCAGCTTAGCATCACCTGCATGGAAGCAACGCTCTCCCTCGTCCCGCAAGAGACGCGTTATGTTCTAGGGCTAGGCGCTGGGAAACGAGTGCGCGATCGTTTTAGTACTGTGCTTACATGAGACGACGACGACGACGACATAAGACGCCGACAGCCCGAGCCCCTAAAAGAGAGGCAGGCTACTTGTACGACAAAATTAGCAAACGGTACCTGGAAGCCGTGAGGCTGAATATAGATAAATTACGGAGACTGGTGTCGGTCTCATTTGTTTTCTTTGTGGTAGCAAGCAGTAGCAGCATGGACAGTAGGTATTAAGCGATTCCATATAGAAATATTCAATCAAGCATCTGATTGAAGCTTCACTTCATTAACTACTCTTCTCCAAACTGCGTGAGCATGAACACAACGATAGAAAAATGATCCGAGCCAGCAAAGGTATTCTCAATCAATATATTGTCAATGATGCTAGAGTAATGAGCGGTCGGGTCTACTGTACTACCGCAGAGGTTACGTGAGCTGTGCATACTGAATTATTCGTGCAAAAAATATAGAATGTGTCACAGAAGCCCCGAAAACTTAAAGATGTCGCAGTAATGTCAGGGTGAATCTAAAAGGTTTGCTCTGTATTTCGTAGAGTACACGGATGCTTTGAAAACCAGCGGCCATACTGATAGGGTCTCAATGCGGGAGACCAGAACAATACACGTCAAAAGACTATTCTCGGCACGCGACGCTACGTCTGGGGGCACGAAATAGGGCCGTGGAATAGCTAAAACACACGGATTGGTGCACACAAGCTAAACGGAGCACACGAATGTAATGCCGCAGCTGACATCTGTAGGGTTACCATAACAAAAGTACAGTGATCACGTGGTGCACATGACAGGAACATGCAATACTAGCCCTTACAGAGAACCTTCGTTGCGGCCTGGACAAGCGTTTTGTGCGGAAAAGCCTTCTACACCCTAGGTTTTTGCACAAACGATGGACGCATTTTCTTTCGTGTGTGTTTCTTTGGTCAAATAAAAAGGAATTGCCAGCCTGCGCGCTGTGTGTACAGTTACGACTTTTGTCCCCGTTTTCTGTGCAGTTTTTCCTTGTCGTAATGTACCAAGTGGCGTAAGTTTATATTCTCCTTAAAAAAAGCCTTGTGTTTCTGGAGTTGCCATGTGAGCGAATCGAATGTGTATTGAAGATTGTTGCTCATGTTTATTCATGCTTTGCGGTCAATCAGTTGCTAGCGGTGGAACACTGGTGTTCTCAGATGAGCGTTGCGATAACACTGACAATTTCGGTACAGATTCGTGGTACAAAGATTGTGTTTTGCGCCGTGTCGTCATGCCAGCTGGCAGAGACCTGTGTTGCCGTGTTACAAACGGGAAATTGTTTTGTTTGCAACGATCTTCCATTTCGTCCTATAGTTTGTAGAAAAATTGAACAATAGCATTAAAATCAGTCTTAGTGAACCTAGGACGAGTATATTCTCACTTTTATTTAAGATGAGTGTTTCAGATGGACGAATTACGTAACGTATTTACAGTGCTTGGGGTATCTTTCTTACCACCTATGGTTTAATATACGTGGAATTATAAGTTGCGTCGAATTCCAACAATGACGCAGAGATAATTCGAAGCATAACAATGGGGCGGAGTGCATCCCGGAGGCATTCTCAGATAATTATGACAGCCTACCATTGTCCCTAAAGAATAAAATGTATGACAGCTGCATCTTGCTGGTACTCACCTACGGGGCAGAAACTTGGAGGCTCACTAAGAGGGTTTAACCTAAATTGAGGAGGACTCAACGAGCAACGGAACGGAAGATGACCGGTGTAACATTAAGGGACAAGCAGAGAGCGGAGTAGGTCAGGGAACAAACGCGTGTTAGGGACATAGTAGAAATGAAGAAGAAATGGGCGCAAGCGGGCAGGGCATGCAATGCGAAGGCAAGATAACTGTTAGTCGTTAAGGTAACAGATTGGATCCCTCAGAAGGCTATCGTGGCAGGGGGCGGAAGAAAGTTAGGTGGGCAGATGAGATGAAGAAGCTTGCGGGGATAAATTGGTCGCAGTACAGGACCGGTATAATTGGAAATCTATGAGAGAGGCCTTTGCCCTGCAGTGGGCGAAGACAGGATGATGATGATGATGATGATGATGATGATGGTGGGTGGTGGTGGTGGTGGTGGTGGTGGTGATGTTGATTTTGGGTTTAATATTATAAAAAAAATATGTGCCTCACTGGAAAAAAGGTAGCAACTCCTGACAAAAATTTGCCGCCCTTCTTATTTACAAATTTGCGAAAACCATCTTTGGAAAAGGTTGACCAGATAGGCATGAGAAGCGAGTGAGATGGCCTTCTTTTAACCGACAGAGTACCGCGGGCTGATGGCCATTCGGTTATCCCAAAATGACCAGGTTCCTCCATCCGGGCTTCTCCACGCAGTTTCTACCAACCGGGTCAGGCCTTATCGGCTTTATTCTGTTGATAGAGAAAACAGGCCACTGTGATAAGCTAGTGTACTCTGACAAGTATTAGGCCGATGAAAGGATGGCCAGTAATCAGGCAAGGCGCTCGTCAGCGAATATCGGGAAGCATTTACGAGATTATCCCTCACTTTTTTTGCACGCGCAGGTCATAACCCCATCGATTCGAACAGACGGGTTCCACGTTTTATCAGAATACTCTTATCAGGGATGCAAAACGGGAGAAGAGACTTGATGCAGACCACGACGACAACGACAACGGTAGTTTCCCAGCACATAAGGGCAGAAACATACCGGAACTTTTCCCATCCTAAATTTTTTGTCGGTTGTGAAGGAAAGGACTTTACTGAATGCGAGGTATGTGAGGGGTACAGAGTTGAAACCAAGACCTGTGCTGAAGAAAAGTATCTAAAATGAGGCAAGAACGTGATGAAAAGGCGGGTAGGAGAAGCCATTAGAAGTGAAAGGAATAGAAGATTTGGGGCCCGGTGCTGGTGATGGACGGTGAAGTATGTCCATGGAATCGAAGATCCCTGCGCGAGGGGTCCGAAGAGTAGTGGCGGCTGTGCCTGCCTTTTAAAGGGTAGCGCAATCCATCCGAATCGAATAAGCTCGCCTCATCTGCTCGGAAATTCGGCGAAGCCTATTACATAGCCTTAATGAGAAGCTAAGTTTACTAGTTATGCCCGCCGTACTAGTAAGATGTGTTGTGGACTAGTTGTATTATGTGCAAGGAAAGAAATGTTCGTAATTCGAGCCCGCCAACAATAGCGTAGGACAGTTATCTAATAAGTAAAATTAATTTGCCTTCAAAAAACACTTAGGTTTGCATATTTTATCTGGTATGTGGAAAAACGTTACAAGCTTTAAAATAAATGAAGAATCTGTAAAATATTCCGCAGTTATGTTTCAATAATTCTTGTTGTTTGTAGAAGATTGGGGGGGGGGGGGGGGACCTGCTAGGTAGGAGGTACCAATAGGACAATACCTCATTCCAACTTTTTTCAGTACAGATGTACTCGGCAGAAACGACCGACCTCTACTGGCCTCCGTCTACACTGCTGAAACAGAAAATGGCTAAACAGAAAAAGAGACAGTAACCATAATTACACCCAGCTATGTTTAACTTCGTATGTTTATCGCTGACATGTGCTGACATGCCCTGAATTCGCTGACACGCCCTGGCAGCCTGCAATCTAACAGCCTGCAAAGCTCGCAAGTTCCCCTTATTTATTTATTCAGTCCGTCCATTATGTCAAACCGACTCGCATTCTATAGATCTACATAACTTCATTTCTGCAGTGTAAACCTTCATCCGCTCCATACCTGCCCGCTTAATTACTTATCCCCGTAATACCCGTTTTTTTCTGCATTCGGCACACAAGTTGCTAAAAAGCTGCTAGGCTCTTCCTCATTTTTTTTTCAGACAGAGACGGGGCAACGAACCTCCGTTCTAACGAAAATGGCGGAAGACACTGTAGATGTGTTAGGCGAACATATTGACACAAGCTGCGCGCAGCCCTCACGAGAGCACCCCGTGCACCGCCAATACTGCTCGCTGCTGAACAAGCTCGATACGCAAGATACGAGGCAGAGATGTAAGGTAGCAGGGGAACAGAAGGTGGCGTCAAAAGAAACGCCGCCATATCACATCATCTACGCCCATGTACGCCCCTTCCACCAACCTTCTTTTTCCCCGTTCTTGTGTATCTATTTCAGTATTCTGTTTGGAGATTTTTTCTGCAACGTCGAGTACGGTGCATTTTAAGATATAAATGACACGGGCACCACCCGGATGCATTTGCGAACGTTCCACGGGCGCCTACTAGCTCAATCCCCCCACGAAAATTCGTCTGTTTTTCAGTGACTTCACGCAGCGTTTCTCTACTTTTTTGGTTTCTTGGTTGTCTTTCAGCCTGCCTACGCGCGCACGTTTCAAGTTTGTAGAATTTAGAGTTAAAAAAAATAGGAGACCAAAGTTCAGACGCGCGTCGTTCTTGGAGTTCACTGATTTGTAGAGACGCGATGCTTCCTTGTGCGGCAATGTTTTTCCATAAAGTTTCCGCAGAACTTCCTCGTAAACGCCAAGACATATCGTGCAGAAAAGTCAGAGAGAACTTGCACGCGCCAACCTCACCCGGGAGTAGATTTTCAATCTGATTAGAGCGGTGCAATTTCAATCCTGGCTGACTGCTTCGTCTAGAGGAATTTTATTTTGGTCTTTTGTTCTCTCGCGCCTGTAACAGCGCACTTCCGCATTAGGATTCATGTTGTCAGAACGCCAACTTTATCAAGTTGTTTGGCTGAGGAGTTTGTTGCCTGTGATTACATATCTGCTGATACACTCTAAACTAACCAGCTGGTGCAGTTGCTCCAGCTGTTTCCCAATATAGCAACAAAAAATATATTCCCCTAAACCTAAGAGGTCCCGCTGTTGCACAAGCGCTTGTTTTTCTTGTTTTAGGTTTGGCTTTATTATTCTTCGTTTTTCGCTTTATATTCCTGCATTCAGCTTGCTGCTACGCTAGGAAATTTTCCAAAGTTTTGCGAGTGCACTCACAATCAAGCACGCACACATATCCGCCAAGCCAAGGATGTATTGAGTGAATAATTATTGATTTAATGGTTGCCACTCGGGCATACAAGGCAATATTAAATCCGACGCAGCCGCCAGCGCAGGCCACTTGCTGAGCAACATGACCCAGCATTTTTTTTCTCCCGAGGGGACAGCAACGCCCTTATCCTCGCAAGTGGATGGACTGCACAAATGTCGGAGTTGCAGTACCGTCACCGCAGGTATCCCCCAATGCAGGGAGATCCGCAATTTAACTTCGCTTTCCACGCGGCCACAACAAGCGGTGTGAAGGAGTGTTGCACAGACTGCGCCTGAATGTAGCCTTTACTCGGACTTTTAAGATCAAGATAGGTTGGGACGATTCCCGCCTGTGCCGGACTTGCGCTTTGCGTGAGTCTGTAAATCACCTATTGTGCGTCTGCCCTCGATTCGCTGCTGCGCGAAAAACTCCAGCGAGCTCTCTGTTCGTGTACGTCATGAAGGCAGTCTCGAAATTCGTCATTTTCTTGGGCCCTGGGCCAATATTGCTGGCTGTACCTTGGGTACAAAAGTTCTGCTCCGGTTCCTACGACACTCAGAACTGGAGAAATCTCCTTAGATCATAGGCACAGCAATTGTGTCCTCACGATATGCACTCTGTCGCGCTTGTGGCGTTCATGTATTTACTTTTTCTGGGTTGGTGTTGTTATTCTTTTTTTTTTGCGTCGTGTACTTTTTCTTTTGATTCAGTGTTTACAGAGTTCAGTGTTCAGTGCCTATTTCAGAAAGTGTATCATAATAACCATGTACTCAAATCACGCTGGATACAACCCGCACGTTTCATATCTGAACGTCTTGACCATCGTCTGTCACCTACTCTCATTTTTTTTTTCCGACAACGTGCCGTGAGTGGAACAGCCTGCCTGCTTCATTAGCTTGCATTACTAACCCTGACCATTTCCGGGAAGCATTGTCAAATTCAAATTTTCTGTCGGTTTTTTTGTTCCTTTTTTTTCTAATGATTTCCAGTAAGGAGTGCTTTTTCGTTTTTCGTTGTTTATTTTTTCTTTTTGAGTGCATTTTATGCTTGTGTCGATCGCCGTTACTGTGCTTCTTTTACGGCGATTGATGTGCGCTTACCCTTTGGTTTTCTTTTGCTCCGAGTGTGATTGCGTTTATAGCTGCGCTTATTGCATTTGCTTTACCAGTTTTTTTAACATTATTGTATATTTTTGTCTGCACAATCGTTAAACACTTGTCGCATGCTTTTGACATCTTTTTTTTCTTTTATGTGAGCCCCTCTCCTCTCCAATGGTTGTATGCCCTGAGGGTAAAATAAATAAATAATAAATAAATAAACTTTAACAATTTCTTTTCAATTGTATTTTTGTACGTTTCTTGTTTGTCTTCTTCCTTCTGTACCCCTAATGTCTAAAATTCACCACTCATCATCGTAGTCACCCCCCATCTGGCGTAGCAAGACTTGTCCCTACCAGGGCTGAACTCACCGGTTCACAATAAATAGCATTACCCCCTCTCATCTCTCTCTCTCTGTGTGTGTGTGTCGTGTGTGCGTGCGCGGTTGTGCGTGTGTGCGTGTGTCGTTGCTGTCCGGTTCGTTGTGCGTCTCCTCTCTCTCTCTCTCTCTCTCTCTCTTCTCTCTCTCTCTCTCTCTCTCTTGTCTCTCTCAATTCTGGTCGGCTTCTTAGTTCACATGGCGTGTCCATCAGCTGCTCGCGCCACCCTGCGAGTCAGCAACATCTGGATATAGAGGGTGCACAGATAATATTTTGCGGAAATTGTGGGGTAGTGCGGGAGCTATACTTCCAGCCGCTCATGTTCGGACATAGACCAAGACAGCGTCCGTGGTGTCTATTTTAACAGCGGAGCGGTTTCAGGGCGTACCCTGATGACAGTCTCTGCTGGTATCAGTGTCAGAATATTTGGAGCAGGTTTCTCGACAGAGCAAAAAAGCAGTTCCCAGTATAAAAATATTATAAAAAAAGTCCTAGACTGTCATATGGTGACACAAGACGGATTATATTGTCTCTCCCCCCCCCCAAAAATGAATGCTTTGTGTTTATAGGTGAAGCCGACTTAAGGTTTTGCACATGCCCCAGGTTATTGCGCATGGTGCAAGGTGAGACGCAAATACGACGAAGGCCCTGAGGCTACACACTATGAGACCTTTTGCAGTATTATGCTTCTTATGCCAGGAATATGTCTCACCTCAGACACGAAATGACGGCAGTGTTTCTATGTAAATATTCGTACAGTAAATTAATTCATCTGCGCGGTCATACACCATGGCGAGGAACGCCCTGTGGGCGGTACTTGTCGCGGCAGCTCGGACGGCATCCATGTTGGCACCTGCGCCAAAAATAAGCAGAAGTGTATCCACTCTGGCAAGTCTTGTCCTGGAAAACAATTACAAGAAAAGAACAGTCATAGGCGCAAATTGTGGATTGTGGACCTTGTGCACTTGTGAACGGCATTGTGAAATGGTTCACTGTGGTATTTGAAAGTTGAGAACACCAACTTTGAACATGACACTTCATTTTACCTATGGATATACTGGTTATCCCCTTCAGAGGTTACAGCAATTCGGGACTCTTGAGGAAAGAGGGACATGGTTTATATATTTATAGAAAATAAGACAATGTTACATACATACGCATTACTTCCGAGCTTTGTCGTTGCGTGCGCCGGCGGTGAGACCCCCTACAAAAAATAAGGGCAGAAACTTGCGGATTTTCAACCTTTACTAGCAAATCTTGCACTTGAAAGCAGTCTTTCAAATTCCATTATTCCGAAAGGGTAATGGCGTAGTTCCTTTTCGATAGAGTTGGAAAATTGGCCACGTACCTGCTCGCCTAGGTGCAAAAGCTGTCGAAGGACGATAGTTTTTTGCCAACCCCGACAAGTAACTGCAGTTTCCTCTCTCTCCCGCCCACGACTAGCGCAGTTCCCTCCTTTTCTCGGTCCTCCCCTGATAACCACTATGAAGGCGAAGCTAAATTCAATTAAATGTTCCCGTGTTTACACCCCTGCCTGCGCCATCTTTTGGGACTTTTTGCTACTGTTGCGAGCCACGGAGGCCCCAGCGACAAGGTTCCAGCTCGAGCCGTTTCTTTAGTTTTGATTGAAGTGTTGTTTTTAAGGCTTTGTTGTTTTATATCCCCCAAAAATTGCATCCACGACAATTTTTAGTCAAAAAACACGGTTAGTATCAATTAGTTATTAATGTCTTGCCTAAAATATTGGTATTTCTTTTTCTTTTTCTGGAATACTAAGACAATATAAAGTGTGCAACAGCTTTGTTAGTTTCGGAATTGCTTTGCTGTATAATTGTTCCCCCCATGGGTTCTTTCAACTTTTGACAGATGGGTGAATTGAGGGACAGACAGACAGACAGACAGACAGACAGACAGACAGACAGACAGACAGACAGGACAAGACAGACAGAGACAGACAGACAGACAAGACAGACAACAGACAGACAGACAGACGACCACAGACATCAGAGACAAAATATTTCCTTTATGTAGCCCAAGAGAGACTATAGTCCTTAAAAAACACGGGACGTAGGTCTCCCGGCATAGCAAAGAACTGGAGTCAAGAACAACAATAGCAAACCCGACAGCTATACACGCTCGGGTAAAGATCAGCCGTATTGTTCGATCCATTTCCGAGATTGCAAAGCCGTCGGTGCGGAAGGGCAGAACTACCCAAGAAAACGCTGACGCTGAGATGTGTGTGTGGCTAATCCTGAAGGATAATATAGTTATTGGAAGGGGGGAGGGGGTCGAGGGTGCCAGGGTGATTAAGCGTGATAGATTGCCTAGTGAGTGAGGAGTCCGAATGTGCCGGCTCACTCCCTCCCCCTCTATTCCCTCCCGGATTTTCCGTCCCCCACACTCTGAGTATTTTTTTAAATATTTATTCTTTCGATATGGTTGGCCGATTCGGCCATTGTCGGAGGGCCAAGAAGGATGGCGTCAATCATTTAGCCACATCTCCCCCACACACACTACTGCTAAGCTAGCCTACAAATCATTTTGTTTTTGTTCGGCTGCTGTTGTCCATCCGTTGCGATGTTGTTCCCTTACGGTAGAGCATGCAGCCTCAAATTTGGGCCCACTCCCTCATATGCAAATGTTAGTGCCTGCTTTGGTTGGCCGCCGATGTTTTGGCCGTCCAAATTCCATAATTCCACCAACGCCTTCGTAACTTGAGAAGAACGGATGCGCATCATCATCTCCTACCGGTTGTATTCTACCGTGATTGGTTAATTTCGCATTAACTAACGAGAGCTGCTTCGATCTGCGCTTAAAAAACACAATTGCCTGCTATTCGACCCACCGTAATGAAGCTTAGCGGACACTTCGTTTTTATCTACAACGCGTCGACTGAAGCAAACATTCTGGAAACGGCCTTTCCGCCCGCCTAACCTAGCCACATTAACAGCGCCACTCGTCCGTACGCTAGCGGTGAAGAATGTGCTTCACAGTGTACGCATAGGCTGTGACCCGGCTTGATGTATTTCAAGAGTGTCCATTCCGGACGTTCTAGTCTCTTCACCAATCTTGTCTTGTGTTTTTCTGTGAGCACTTAAAAATTAAGAGGAACTTGTGGCAGCACATATATCACCCCTCTGGTGGTTGAGAGTTAAAACTCAGTCGTTAAGGCGCAAAACCTACAGAAACTAGGCTGGTGCCGTTAAATGAACCATGAAGACAATACATAGCTTTGGTTCATTCGAAAGAATGGGGGGCACATAATCGCTAAACTTTTGTTCGACGTGAATGTTCGCTCCCTATGCGGAGGAATTAGTGTTCAACGAGGTAGATTTTAAATTAACCGCTTACTGTGCAAATAAATTATATTTCCAAAAGACAAACGACGTATATGTAAAAATCAAAACCCATTTCTTAACAGCAAGATCATTAAAACGCGACGCTTTCTCCAATTTAACCTGAAACAAAAGGAAAGTTCAAAATCCACACTGCTTAACCGTGTAGGAATGGAGCTATGAGAAAGCTATCAGCTTTGTAAGGCGGGGACCGAGATTCGAATCCGACCACGGGAACCGTATTTTCTTTCTTTTGAGGCGCTTGTGTGCCTTTGTGGAAACCCACCCCCATCACGTGCCCTACCATCGTGTAGAGTTGGCATTCTTGCAGTGCGTTTTCGCATATGGCTACATTCAGTAAGGCAAATAAACGTTCACTCTAATTAAGAAGCAAACAACCGGCAGTCGCTGCAGTGACGCGACCCCGCCCTGAAGAAACCGAAAGTTGGGAAAGGCGGATAAATCCTAGTAAAGCATAGCGCGGTATTTTGTCGTACTGTAACCCTGTGCAGGATAATGGCGTCACCAGTTTACCACGTTGCTACTTCCAGCTGTGCTAGTGGCTAGAATCGGAAGACCTGAGCTCATCTCAGAGTTACTCTCTCAGCTCACCTGAACCCTCAGTGCTTGGCTATAAAACGGCGAGCGCAATTTTTCAGGAATTTTTTGGTATTCAAAAGCTAGTCACGCTGTGACAAGAGACAGCGAAAAGAAAGCGCAGCGTTACTGCACTCGTAAAGCCGCCAGTGACCTTCATCCTAGGTGCCTCGGATTTATGTTGAGGTCTCATGTTATTTTATTGTGGCTTTTTGTTAATCGCCCTGTCGCCACAATATAACGCTAATTTTTGTTCAAATATAATTGAGATCTAGCTGCAATTCTATAAAGCTACTCCAACAATCGATTGATTTATTTGGAATCAGCCGTTCGCTCAAGAAAGGATTATTGTGTCGCAATTAAAACAGCAGAAAGTAGCTCGTGCGTCGCTAAAATTCATTGTGTTTTCTTCAATACTTCACGTACTTGAGAGTAGTTCCCTTTAAAATGTGCAAGCTCCCGATTGAGACGGCACAATCTTCCGTTTAGAACGCGGTTGAACGTTCTCTTCAGCTTTGTTTTAATGGAAAAGAAGAGAAATATAAAAGGACCAACGTGGGAGATATAAAACAATGGAGAAGACACCGGCAGGATAGAAGGACATTTGTATGGGAGAGTATCAGTCCAAGCACCCGTGTTATCGGCGCAAGGAGGTGGAGATCGAAGCCGACATCGGTGTCCTCGCTTTTCTATTTTTCCTCTCGCAAAACGCATTTTGCCAGGTGCCCCTTTCAAATGCACAATAAAAAGTAAAAAAAAAAGAAGAAAGGAAGAGAGGAAAAGGAAAAGTCAGTAAGATTGTCCAAGATCGAGTCGGCGATGTCATGGAGTGCATGTCCCGAGTGGAGTCGGGAGTCACGTACCAGCGTTCTCCACCAATGTCGTGCCGACGATGTTTTGAGCGGGACGTCCTCTTGGAGTTCCCGGTAGAAAGCGATGTCCTCTCTTAGGGACGTGAGTTTCCGCACCACGTACCGAAACCATCGAGTGCAAGTTGCAAGTGCGATGCGAAGAAGCCTCTAATGCGATCCGTCGTACGTGATGCATAAGTAAAACAGCGCTCGACTGAGGTCGAAGGAAAAGCATGCGTTTTGTCCTAACACGAAACGAGTAGACCAAAAAGCGGAAGTGTGAGCCAAACGTGGCGATAAACAATAAAGGAAAGGGTGTCGAGGCTGAGCAGCTGTTCTCTTTTTGCGCAGACGGCGTCTCTTCCTTCTTGGCCCCATGCAGTTTTCTGCGGAGCGGACTTGGGCGGAGGAATAGAAGAAGCGTGTCAGAGAGATAAGCTGCGGAAAGATGTCTGTTCGGACCACGGTTACTCCCCCAAATAAAACGCAAAAGCGAAGAACGCCTCTCATCGTCATGCTAGCGCGTTGAATTTAAGGTGGGTCTGACTGTAAATGGGCAGTAAGCGGATTGCTAATAGAGTTGTCTGCAAAAGCGGGCTTTCGCGGAAGCGGGATTGTCCGCATCTGAGCTTTCAAATCGTTCGTTTGACTTCCGCTGGATGTTCTTAACCGTCTCTGCAGCGTCGTCGTGTAAGACGATTGGAGGCGCTTTGAAGCGAAAGAAAGTGATATAGAACAAAGCAATGAATGACATTTAAAAAAAAAAACTTATTTTCAGACGAAGACGTGGGGAAAATGCTGGAAAGATAAGGTCGTCTTTCCAGATTGTTTCAAGTTTGATTAGGGACAGCCTTCCTCCAAAAAAATCTAAATTTATTGCTGGGTAGTAGGCAGGTATTCATGAAACGCAGTCTATTTCCAGGCCTGATACACTCCGCTGCAGGCGGCAGGTACGGTGGGAACCGGAAGTACGTTATCCAGGCTGAATTATCTCATAACATAACTAACGGTGTTTTAGCAAGCGAATATTGTACCTTGAAAACGTTGGCTATTATAAATCGGGTACCACATTTCCTACATTGCGCGCACAATTTTTATCGGCGCGTAATAATATAATAAATGTTTGTGTACATGATATATTTACTGCCACACCTAAGCACGCAGTGCTTGTGAGTTGAGGGGCAGACAGATTTTGTCGTTCTGCGATCAGCAGCAACGACTCAAATATTAGTGTCTTCGATTTCACGCAATAGTCTTTTATGTCTGTTGTTTCATATGCGGGATTTAAATTTTTCTAATCATCCTAGAGGCCAGCCTTCACTCAATTCGATTTTATTACGGTAATGCTGAAAGTTATTGGACCCACCGTAGTAAATGCCTGCGGAGTATGTCTACATCACTTCGTTTTTTAACACAAGCCAAAGTGCAGTACATTCAAGTGTTTTCCATCTTACTTACTTCATTTAGGTAATTGAAGCCGCGTTATCGTTTTCTACTCACTCACTTACTCACTCGCTCACTCACTCACTCACTCACTCACTCACTCACTCACTCACTCACTCACTCACTCACTCACTCACTCACTCACTCACTCACTCACTCACTCACTCACTCCCACTCACTCACTCACTCACTCACTCCCTGTTAAATTGGTCGTGTCGGGCAGAACGAGTAAAACGTGAACAATGGCGCTTCTTTTCGGTTCGGAGTGCACAGCGGTACCACTAGAGAAAGCTGAATCGCGAGTGTCAACCTTTTGAAGCGAACTTCACAGACTTATTTTCGCCGTCCGTTGCCTCAGGCGAAAGCGACACATAAAAAGGATGGGCAGTGTTTCATGAAGCAGGAGGTAGGAAAACATGTTGTGCAGTAAACAGAGAAGCAGGGCGCCACGCACCAGCCGGAGACCTTGTGCCGGTAAAAGAAAACGGCAGTGTGGGAGGAGGGTGGAAGGAGGGGTGTGGAAAAGGGCGACACAGCACCCGCCGGGAAAAGGAGACAGCAGCGCTAAAGGAGTGCACTGCAACACGGGCTACCATGAGAGATGAAGGAGCCGACGGGAAGAAGAGGAGGCTCGTGGTAGCGGCGAGCGAGCAAAACGAGCTTCGGAAGGGGCTGTTCAGGCCATGTTCAGGGGGCTGTCAAGTTGAGACGAGCTTGGCCTTCAACCGGAAGTCTCGCATCAGATGAACAGAAAGTGCAACTACGCTTTCGCTTTCACATTCGTAAAAGAACACGTACGCTCCCTAACTTTCCAATGTTAATCATGTGCTCAGATATTAGGCATTACCTTCGTGTTGCTCATGGCGGGAGGTGTCGACGGCTCACGTAAGAAACTCTTTCACCTCTGAAATCGGCTGATCGCCATTTAATCAAGGTCGGCTGCAAGTGCTTATCTGTACGGTCGCAGCGTCGTACATAAGCTAGGCTTCATCGCCGATTTATAGGTGCCTGTTGCTTGTATGCAAAAAAAAAAAAAACTACGGCGAATGGCTATACTTCTCTAAAAATGCTACGGCGAAAGCCTAGTTAGACCTGCTGATGGTGCGTTGTTGCAAATGCTGCTACTTTGGCGAAAAGCAAGAATATTATTGGCAATAAAAACACCAATTCAGGATGATCCTCTGCGAAAGAAAAGAAAAAGAACACGGGACTGAGACCATCCTGTGCTGCGTGGAGCCTACAACGCATTAAGTTAAATTAGAGGCTTCTCGGACGTTTTCGCTTTTTGTGCCATCCGACTTTTTTCAGCACGCGTGACTCCTCCTCCCGAAGAATATGCAAAGCGATAGCTCGGTTTAGCCTGGGGAAGTCAACTTCCGAGCCGCATGGCTCGCTCTCGCTCAGTAACCGACGCCAGCTTCACGCGCTTTGCATTCCGGACCCTCTGCAGTGAAGCAGATGGCTAGGTGACATACGCGGGTGGTCAGGCGCCGCTTGCCGACGATGGCTGAAAGCCTTCCGTTCCTCTGCAACGCCCAGATAACACTGCCAGGGCTCGCTCTCATCCATTGCCAAGATCGCACTCACTCTGCCAGAGCGGCTCTCCTGTTAGCCAGGACTGAGCTTCGGAATGTGCATGCGCCAAGCCGGCGGTGGCGGCCAGCGACGTCGCGACGGCGGAGCTCCGCGCGCTGGGTCACGTTATGTGTTGCCAGGGGTACGGCACAGGTGCGGTCAAATGAGTACTGTTTTTATCGCAGAGCGAGGGTTACCGGACCGGAGAGACGAGTATGTAGGAAAGCAAAGGAAAAAGAGTGCCAGGGTGTGGAACCAAAGGAAACAAGGAAGTAGTTAACAGGGCCATGCAGGCAAAATACAAGTTTGTTTCATTCGAACTATCGGGTGTTTTATAGCACCCCCAGCGCTTGTCCGGCAGCAAACGGTGCTTTATATTCACTGAGAAATTAAACATTTTAAGCAAAAATTTTCACTCTCCCCCTAAATCGTGTGTTTCATGACTTGAGTGACGTCGTGTTCAGTGAAGAGACCTAAAACAGAAGCCATAGCGTATACTAACGTTGCTGCGAGCACGAAAGATTTATTTTGTGCCTTTACATTGCTGTCCACCTTCATAGGTGGCGCAGCAATGCCGTTTATAGTAGAGTTCCTCTATATAGCTCACGCAGGGAGCTAAGAGTTGCGACACCGTCCGCCATCTCGTTATCCGGATTGCTGCGGAAAGCCGCCCTTCGCGCGTGTAGGAGCCGCGCCGCCGAGCTTCCGACGGCGGCCAACGCGCGGTAGGGGCGCTTCGGTCGGCGGCGCCTTACGGCGGCCCCTTCTAGTACACTGTAGCTACGCTGGATTCCTGCGATGTCGCTCACGCTGCTGCTGCTTCTGTTCCTGGGCGGGGCGCGGTGCCGCCGGTGGCATGCGGCTAAAAGGAGGAAATTATTCCACGTTTTGATTGGCTCCTGAAACCACTGTCAGTTGGGGACAAAAGTTAGGGACATTTAGGGAATTTGTTGTTGCAGTGAGCAGGCTTGATGTGGCTTCGCGCGTCGCCTCCTAGGGAATTCCCTGTAAGTAGCTGAGAGGAAGTGATGGCCAGTGTCTAGCAGCAGACGACGCAAGAAACGGCTGGAACTGACGCTTCCTTTTGTAATTACTTCAATTTTTACGGGTGTCTTGCTGAACGATTTTTTTAATGCGGAGCGTGCCTGCCTGACCGTGTCCATGGTGTCGCCCCGAGTTTGTCCTGCGCTGGTTCCTTTATTCTTAAAAAAACTTCAAAATTTCTTTCTCCTCTGTGTGGCCCTAATATATTACTGCTGGCCCGCGCCAACCAATAATCAGATTTGGAGGACGTCTTCTTCATTATTTCTCCGACACTTAATTACCTCTGCGTTTAAGTTTCTGCTTCTTTCAAGAACGATGAGAAAATCATCCGTTCACGGCTGCGAGATTTACTACAACCGCGCGTGCACCCGGGAGAACAGTTATCGCAATAGCAGTTTTACTTGTGCAGTGTGCCACATTTAAACTAAAAAGAAACGTAGGATAAGATACTGCCTTCTCTAGTCAGTTTCCAGATGTGGTCATTCCAAAATGCATATTTATTGGCAATAGATGGTAGCGTAGCTTATTTAGTGGATCTAAGTCTAAACAAATTTGTGTTATTGCAGGATGCTTGATTGTTTGACACTAGCCCTTTGTAGTAACCGATGTAAAGCAAGCATTAGATTGCTTCCAACTTACAGGCTTCAAGAGCAGATGTGAAGGCCAGTATTAAAATATGCAAAATCTTGAGAACCTGCTGTTGTAAGAGAACCTGCAGTGTAGCATCTCAATCTTAATGTCTTCTTGTGAAGACCTTTAACATGTTCCTCGGACAAATGTCTTTTCAGCTTGAGAGGTAGTAGTAGTAGTATGTATTGTTGAATAAGGCGGACTTAGCCTTGCATAGCTGCCGGCAATTGCTCCGCCTAATCGTCCCCAATACCATATCAAATCTCTCAAAGTCATAACACCTCACTTAGTCCTAAAATAACAGACACACAATGTCACCACACCTCACTTAGTCCTGTGGACTGCAAGAATCCGAGTAGGAGATGAGACACATCTCTTCGCACAATCCAGTGGTCCCTAGAAAAAATAATGTCCTCCGATGTAGCATGGGCACTCCTACTACTTGAATTGGTTGTGAATGTTGGCTACCTGGCAGTTCGTTTAAACTGCAGCATAAATACCAATAAGTGACCAGGGGACGATGACGTGCAAGTGCTTGGGTATTGTCC
Organism: Haemaphysalis longicornis; assembly: GCA_013339765.2. Taxonomy (NCBI): domain Eukaryota; kingdom Metazoa; phylum Arthropoda; class Arachnida; order Ixodida; family Ixodidae; genus Haemaphysalis; species Haemaphysalis longicornis. The sequence continues at coordinate 26,925,373 of CM023458.1, read as the reverse complement.
TCCATGTTATTTCCACGTTCCTGAACAATGTAAAAGGAATATACCAAATGAAGGAGACAGTTTTTAGTTTTATTTATTCCCAGTTTCACGGCCATAGAAGACGACATATCAGAGGTGCTCAGCACAAACATTGTAGGTGCATCCAGATGCTTGTTGAGACCTCTGTCACTGAAAAGTAAAAAAGAAATAGCATTTTGAAAACTGGTCAAGCACTACATATATTTCCTTAGGAGCCTCCCATTCACAATTCAAATGAACAAACAGCTTAAACACAGTACACTATTATTGTGTTGCTTGCGTGTATGTTTTTTAGTATGCGTGTGGACACTGACGTTTCTGCTGTATCTTTTTTCCTTTTTTTTTTTTCTTGTACGCACGTGGCAGAATTCTCTTATGTTATTATTCTTCGTTTAATCTGCTCAGGTACCACACCCCTCATTAATGTCAGTGGGGCCATAAGGGTATCTTGAATAAATAAACATAGAACACCAAATACATGGTGCTACATCTACAAATTAACGTTCCTGTAGCAGTTCAAAATTTATAAAATAAATAATAAAATGGCACATTTCCACACATTTCCTAATACAAATAAAAACACGGCCAACTCCAGCTTTCTTCAAAATTTTGTACTATACCAGTCTCTTTGAACCAGGCAAAAAAACTGTAAGCATCTTGAAAACAATTTTATTTGCACGTAAATTGCAGACAGCTTAAAGAGCCATGAAGAGAAAACACAAGTTTGGTTCATTCAAAAGATTGTCTCGTTAGAATCATACTGACACCACTTTTAACGTAAACTTCGCTCAAATAAGCTACATAATTACGAAAAAACGGGAATGGTCATGCGACCCACCAGCTCATTCCCGCAACAGAACCTATGATGTCACATGAGCTAAGCTCTGCGATTGGCGGAGGCTGGCAGAAGCAGACACAAATTAGGTAGAGCTGTAATTACAAACTAGACGAACGAGCGATTTGCGCTTAAATTTAGGGCACATTCTTTACAAAGCAATAAGAATGATGGGACAAACAGTGGAAATTATGAAAGCACATGTAAACATAGAAGTACTGATGCATTCTGCTGTTCGTACTGCGCACAGCATGCTTGGTTTAGCAGCACAGCACTACGGGGCTTGGGGCTGTCTCAGACGACACTGGCCGATTGACGCAAGCAACGGTGTTTTACGTGACCCCATTTGTCGAGCGAGCACTGTTTCAGGGAACGAATATTTTCTCCCAGAACAAAAACAAGCCAGGTTTAAATGCGGGCAAACACAAACCAAACGCTTGCCACGGTATGGTGGCGCCATCTAGGTTACGGAACGTAAAAAAACGCGGGAACAAACCAACACCGCTGTACAGGGTGGAGACAACCTTTGAACGGTCCCGTGCCGCCGCAATTGGGCCAACGGGCTCAACGCGTTATTCTTTTCGTTTCCCACGAGACCTAGCAACGCGAAACAGACAATATGATTCAAACTTCTTCAGTAAACCGCGTTGCGGCGATAATTTTAGCGCGGTTTTGACACAATGACTTGCTTCGGCGGCGAGCGAGCAACCGAAAATGGCGGCGCCAGCGTATACGTGTCTCTACCCTGTACGGCGGATGCGTGAATCAAGGTACTCTAGGCTGCAGAGCGGTCGGTTCCTGTGATGTCACTTGGGACCACGAAAACGCACGATTGAGCGGGAAAATCAAAATTTTAACCTAAATTGTTTAATTTCTCAGTGAATAAAGCACCGTTTGTATCCGGACAAGCGCTGGGGGCACTATAAAACACGAAATCTTTCGAAAAAAACCCAAACTTGCATTTTCTCTTCATGGCTCCTTTAACTTAGGTGTCGCAGAAGCTGTTGTACAACAATGACTTACTTGCTCGTCTCTGTTTTTCTGATTTTGCCCTTCTACGAACAAGTCACATCCTACAGTCGCAATGAGGTTGGTCGACCTGTTAACAGTTACAAAATAGAAAGCTATTGTATTGTGCTTATTTCTAACATTATTTTAAAGTTCTTACTCTCACTCCTGTGACACCTAAGGCTGATTCAGCTGGAGAGCACCCCTATGTTGGCAGCAAATTCTATAGTGGTATGAAGTGGCAAAGATTTGGCAAAACAAAGCTTTTTTTGTGATGTAAGGATGATGCTCTACCAGGTGAGCGCAAGGGTGGAGATTGCTTCACCTTTGCACGATAATGCATTAATCACGACTAAGTTCAGTTAGGTGTCCTCGACATTTCAGAGAAGTGCCGAGCAAAAACTGTTTTGAAGAACAACTCAGAAATACTAATGGCCAGAAATGGGCGGCTGGGCGGCCAGAATGTTACGGTCTCTCTTAACTCCAAACTAAAAACAAGTCAGCTTAAAACAAGTAAAAAATACCTTAAAGGAGTAGCACCACTATTAAACGTTCATAGCATGATTAGGCTCTACTTAAAGGAGTACTTGAAATATCAAAGCTGAGATAACTATGCAAAAAGTTTCCTTTGTAGCTGCAGATTTTAGTAGCAACCATTCAGTATAACATATTTTAAATCAATTTTAATATTTGCATGCACAAGAAAGCTCCGAATGAATACCCTTTCGACACTGGCATAAGCAAGATACGTGGAGTGCCTCGCCATGCAGTTCGCCCCAAACTGCCGACATTAGGGCTCCAGTGACTTAGCCAACACACTGGCTGCTGATGGTGCACGCTGCACTGCCTTCTGAATCATGTCACAGTCTTGGGACTGATATCGTGTGGCCCAGACGCGTGCGGCCATGGCCAGCTTGGGCCACTCTAGGGCACGCATCTAGTCTGACCATGATGCAATGAGAACAGCGACATCAAGAGTGCCATTCTCTCATGGCGGCCGCCTTGGTGTTCGTTCTGTCCAAGCCAAAACTGACACGAATAAACAAGGCTCAAAATAATTATATATACTGAGGTTGACTATCTAATGTTCCAATCTATGATTCCTGGGCTGGTAGGCACCCATAGAAATGGGAAAAATGTAACACGAAAATTTCATACCAGTACTTTTTTAGAATATTTACATAGACAAATGAACTGCAAGCTAATGACCCTTTCTGCCAGTTGTTGCCCCCATCTGTCCACCATTCCTCAGCTGAGCATGAAAGACTGGTACAATAAAGTGTCAAGTTTAGATTTGACAAGTTTGCAAGCTCAGTGATTCACATTGAACTTTTTGTGAACTTTCTTTACAAGGATTTAACCTATAACCACTCCTCCCTGGCTTGGCTCATGTACAATGCTTAAGCTTCACGCACATACTGTACTTGGTACAGTTTCATTTACTAAAGTGAAGCCTCCAGCCTCTCGCTGATGTGTCTGTAGTCCACCCAAAATGCACTGCAGAAAGCCAACTTTTTCTAATGATGACGATCGTGGGTGAAGTGAACGCTTCCCGTGATCTGAATTGAACCTGGGTCCCTCATGTTATGAAGCTGACATCTATCCCATTGCGTCATTCCAGCACAGTCGAAGCAATCTGGATTTGCATAGAAGTGGAAAATTACACAGGAAATGTACACCTCCATCTAACGACAATGGTTGTACACTACAGAAGGTCATGGATTGCCTGCATCAGTAAAGCTCTAGAGAGCACAACTGCAGCGCATCAGACCGTCCCAATAAGAAACAGGTGTTCAGTACTGGGCTGGTTAATTTGGTGTTGGACTTGGTTTCGGAAAGCTTCACATCCCCCATTTTTGTCGTTTCAACAGATGGGCAGTTGATTTTTTGTTAAGTCTTCCCGTCAGTAACTAGGACACAGCTACATATTTGGTTGTCATACTACCAGGGTGGTCTGCGAGCAGACACAGTCTGTCTGCGGCTAATTTCGAGTGTACCACAAAACGACCCACTTGTGGAGGCATTCACCTGCTTTCCATGGGTACCCAGAAAGGATGTAGACCAAGCCTTGCTCTCCAGGCCCTGCACCAACATCGTAGGGGCCAAGGGCCAAGCACTTCTTTTTTTCCACTGGAAGCCCTCCTATGCAGATGCTGCAGGAACAGGATTAAATGCTGTGTCAGCACAACTGAAAGTTGGGTAGGCTAATAATACATCTTTGAAAAACAAAATGCGTAAAAGATGGCGACGTGGAATAAGACCACACAGGACAACCGACTACAAGAAAAAGAACACACATACAGCACATTGTTTTGTGTTTTCTGCAAAAGCAGAAGTGGGCAATCTCTGCCACATTGTTAATTACAAGGATTATTGAAGTATAGGGAGGAACGAGTGCAGTGTTAACCTTGCGCAGCCTTTAGTTCATTGTATGATTGGCATGGTTTACAGAATTCCGTTGTCATGTAAGTCCGTGTATGTGGGCCAGACAGGACGCCGTCTAAGCGTCCATCTCGGAGAGCACTTGTTTACGGTAACGAAATCAACGGGTGCAAATCTTCCTGCACATGATAAAAAGTGTGGGTGCCACCCTTTGTTTGACGAGGCTGTGGTGTGTCCCTCCTGCCTGTACGCGTTATTTGTGTGCTTTCAAATTTTCAGTGGCTTTATGCCCTGCCACATCCTATTTGTCCCATATGCAGCTTCTTCCATTCACCTTCAATGTACACTTTACTGACAGTTGCTCCTGGTGCCTCCTCATAAAGGGCCCAAAATGCCGCTTAACCTTCACAGCCACTCGGACGATCCGATTCTGCCGCCGTCATTTGGTCTATCCTTTCTCTCTTCCTCTTCCGTCTTTTTTGGCTTGCGGTTTCACGCTTTTTTTTTCCATTTTGCCGCGATATCCCTACGTTCTCTGTACATTAGCGGCGTTTCCCATTCATCTCCCGCAACGCAACTTAACTGCCCGAAGAGCTAGAACTCTGATGCGTGCACACGACATACTCGCGAGATTAACGCTATCAAACACACGCATACTTACGATCGAGGCACTGCACCTCACACATCCAGGACTGCGCTTCGGGGAGTACACGCCACCGGTTCGATCAAACTTGAGCAATGTTATGGGCTCCTACACAAAAGGAACAACGAAACGCTTGAAACTGCGGCCGGAGTGTTTGGGGACACAGCATCATAGTTTGAATTTAGCGTGTGCTGCATACTTGGGCGAGAAACAGGGAGTGGGAAAAGAAACCACACGTACGTTGGATACACGGAGCAGGTGTTGGTTTGCGCGCCAACGTCTGGTTTGTCGTTTTCCACTGTGTCTGTTCCTCGCCCAAGTATGCAGCGCACGCTAAATTTGATTCAAGATTATACAAAAATCGTTAACATCACAATACAGCTAGGAGGCCGAGCTAGGCGGCCACGTAAGCAAGAATTCACGCAGCTTTAGGGTACACAGTACAGTGGTATAAACACAAAAACTACAACAAACATAAAATAGCGATGTTACTGACCTTGCTGGGAAAATGAGCGCATCGATGCCCTCTTTTCCGCTCTTCCGTGTCTGTGACTGCAAACGCCGGAGACCGGCATGGCTGATCTACGCTGAGTCAGTACGGGGTGGCTCAGGCTGCAAGTCTCTCTTGAAATGTCGTAGTAGGTATGTCGGATACGGAGATCGCACCAATACTAGCATTCACGGTATATTCACGCATCTGCAGCTTCACAAACACAAACAGACGCTGGGTACTCAAATCGTTCACTCGGGGGACCCAGGGAAATGCTGCGCCTACTTCGGCGTTGTCCCTAGGCGCTCAAAAACAAGCCCAGTGACGTCACGTTTTGATCACGTGACCCAAGGATTTCTTTCCTCCTTTTAGCCGCTCCGCCGCCGGTGCCGCCCGCGTCGGCGGCTGCGGTGCAGCCGTAGAGAGGGCTTCTCTGCGCGGCGTGGATAACCGGAGTGACGTCATCACGGCGGCGCGTGGAAAAGGGTCGCGAAACTCTTTGCTCCCTGCGGGAGCTATATAGAGGAACTCTAGTTTAAAGGCCACTCAGTTCTTTCTCTGTTTTGGACCATATTTGTACCCGTGTAACTTTTGTTATGGGTGCTAGTAATTGTTCGTGAAACTTTGGGTATCCTCAACTAACATAGTAACGTAAGGGGCGACGTCGCTTTATGCAAGTTGGCCAATGTCGTGTTAGACAGGCTCAACGCGCCCGACGGCTGTGCAGCGTATGCCGGCATTGTGCACGCCGTCACTATTGCCTCAATGTTTATGTGTTCGTCTTCATCTACAACTTTCATTGTTTACCCCACCATTCTTACTACTATAAAAAGAATATGTATTAAATTTAAGCGCAAATAGCATGATCTGCAATCTGAAAATCCCTGCCTAACTTGCTTTTGCGTTTGCCGGCCTCAGCCTATGGCCCAGCCAGGCATAATACGGGATAGGTTCTGGTGCGCGGAATGAGCTAATCGTTCACATGACCACTCTTCTTTTCCTAATTATGCAGCTCATTTGAGTGAAGTTTGCGTTAAAATTGATGTCAGTGTTATTCTAACAAGGGAATCTTTTGAATGAACCAAAATTGCATTTTGTCTGTATAGCCCTTCTTTAAGGCAGAGGGGAGGGGTTAATAAAAACTACTGAAATGTCGTCTCAAAATAGTAATTGTGAGCGAGCAAATAGGGCGAGGGGCTTCTGCGCCTTTTTAAAAGCGAAACATGTGGCCTTTCACTGATACCGTCTGTATTCAACCTGATGTGCACTGCAGGAAAGCGACCTGATGATGATGATGATGATTTCTATTGGTTTCCCCTTTGTATCGGGGTGATGACATGTCATCTTACCAAAAAAGACTAATATACCTATGTTTTACACTTTTGGTTCAATACTAGCGCTGCTTAGGGCAGGCACAAAAAGCTTATTAGGCACAAAATACTTTTTTTTTTTTTTGCTGTTACAAGTGGTAACTGTCCTAGGCAATATTCCCCTTTCTGCTTTTCGTCCACCAGCATTCTAATCTTCTTTTCGTCCCCTCGACAGCCTTGAAGTTAACTTCCTCTGTGATACCTTTAAATCCTAGGGCTTCTGACAGCCCAATATTCCCTTCATGTAGATTTGGATGGATACCCTCACATTCTAGCACGATGTGCCGCATAGTTTCTGTTTCTTTTCCGCAGACCACGCATACCCCATCATTTTGTGAATACTTCCCCACAAAACTCTTAGTTCGCAGGCAACCTGCTCTTGCCTCAAAAAGCAAAGCACTGCCCTGGGAATTATCGTAGAAATTTTCCTTTCTGATGTTCATCTTCTCAGCCCTGTACATCTCTAACGACGTTTTGGCTTCCATTTTTTTCCTCCATTTATTCGTTTCAATCTGCCTTGCCTCTTTTTTGGTTACCTTGGCTGTTTTGGATTCCCCACTGTTCTTTCCGTATTTCATCGTTAGCCTTCTAGTCTTTCTTAACCACTGCGTGTCCACGCTTTTCAAGTATAGGTACATAAAAACCCTAGCTGCCCACCTTCGTTGATCCATTGCCCTCAACCTCATCTCAAAGCATATTTTACTCTGAGCTTCTCTAACTTCAAACGACGCCCTGCCCATATCTCCCTGAACTGCTTCGTTAGTTGTTTTTCCATGCGCGCCTAAGGCCAGCCGTCCTACCGTTCTCTGGTTTACTTCAAGGCGTGATAGAACGTCTGATTTTAAGCAGAGTACAGCATTCGCAAACGTGAGACCCGGAACCATTACTCCTTTCCACATTCCTCTTACTACTTCATATTTGTTATACCCCCACAGAGCTCTATGCTTCATTATAGCTGCGTTTCGCTTTCCCTTAACCTTAAGTTGCTCCTCGTGAGTACTTAAGTAGCTACCCCTTCGTTTATCCACACTCCCAAATATTTATATTCCTTCACTCTAGGTAATTCGCCTTGCTGGATAGACACTACGTCGGTGGTAGCGTCATTGAAAACCATTATTCCTGATTTTTCTGCACCGAAATTTAACCCGAGGTGAGTGGCTTCCTGGCCGCAAATATTTATTAGCCGCTGCATATCGGTTTGGTTATCAGCTAAAAGAACAATGTCGTCTGCGTATAACATTCCCGGAATATGCTGTTGTACCACTTCGCCTTGCAGCATATGGGTTAGGCTAAACCCTACTTGACTTTCTTCCAGTTTCTTTTCTAACCCTGCCATGTAAAGCATGAACAGTATTGGGCTCAAAGGGCATCCCTGTTTCAGTCCCCGATGGATGTTGACCTGCCGGGCGCATTTCTGTCCTTCCCAAGTAAGGTGCACTCTATTGTCTTTATAGATTGCTATAAGGAACTGTACTAACTCGTCATCTAATCCCTGGAGTTTCAACATTCTCCACAGCCGTTCTCTGTTTACGTTGTCATATGCCCCTTTAATGTCCAAGAACGTAATCCATAGTGGTCTATTCTGTGCTTTCGCAATTTCAATGCATTGCGTTATCACGAACAGATTGTCATCCAGTCGCCTGTCTTGTCTAAATTCATTCTGCAGTTCCCCAAGTATTTCATTTTCTTCCATCCATGCTTGAATTTCTGATTTTATCGCCTGCATTACGAATCTATACACCACTGACGTTACTGTGAGTGGTCTGTATGACTCAATACTGGCTTTGTCTCCTCGGCCTTTATATATTAAATTCATGCTACTTTCTAACCAGTCCTCTGGTACTTGTTTGGTTTCTATTACCTTATCTATTGCCCTCATAAACGATTCCTTACTTTTAGGTCCAAGTAGGTTTATCAGTTGCATTGGTATTCCGTCCGGGCCCACTGCTGTCTGAGGGGAAACCTTTTGCTCTGCTTTTTTCCAATCAAGGTTGCTCAAACTTATTTCCCTTTCCGCAGTCTTTTGTGGCGCTGATGTTATCGGTGCAGGTTTCCCTACCACTATTATCCTAAACTTCTCACTAATCACTCGATGAATATGCGCCAACGCGTGCTCTCCTTCTAAATGTTCCCCCTCCTCATCAATCAGGAATTTTTGATGGTTATCGTTTTTTGAGCTTAGTGATTTTACATGGTTCCAAAACTTCTTGGATGCGCTTTTGTCCTTCTTCCGTATTTCTGCCATCCATTGTTCGCTTTTCTGCTTGATCTTCGCTTGCACCATTTTCTGCACTTCTAGTTTTTTCCCACGGTAGACATCCCACTTTTCCTTCACTACCTCCGGTTCCATACTAGTTCTTTTTGCTTCTCTATGTTCTCTCGACGCCTTTCTTCGCTGGTCGATAGCCTCTTTTATTTCCTTATTCCACCAGCTTCTCGGCTTTCTCTTCCCTTTCCATCGGTTTCGTTCCTTTTCTTCATTATCTTACCCTTTATGAACGCAATCATTTCATCGTAATCCCAATTTTTGCCTGGGTATTTATTGATTTCATCTTCCAATCTATCAGCGATGATCTTTAACTGCTCATTATTCAAATTATTTCCTCCTATTGTACCTATTTCTGCATTTGTCCGGGTTGCGCCTCCAAAGTGCAAGCTAAACCGCTTGTGGTCGCTTCCTAAGCTGTCTGTTCCATTTTCATCTATCCTCATTTCCCGCAGCCTTCCGTATACTGTCTCGGATACTAAACCGTAGTCTATGCTGGACTGCCTCTTACCGCTTTCCCACGTTATTTGTCCGTCACACTTGCTTTCCGTGTTTACTATTACAAGCCGGTTTTCCTGACATAGATCTATCACTAGAGAACCGTTGTGGTCTGTGTATCCATCCAAACCTTCTATATGGGCATTCATATCTCCAACTATGATTATTTCGCCCGAATCTTTGAACTCGTTTATATCTCTTCTCAAACAGTTTACCATTTCCTCATTTTCTTCCTTAGCACTACTTCCGGTCCACAGATACACCACTCCTAACCATGTATTTTTCCCCTCTATGGTGCCTCTAACCCATAGATGCTCTTTACAACTTTCATGCACTCTCTGCCAGTCGGTCCCTTGTTTAATGAGCATGCCAACACCTCCCCCTTTCTTCATTCCTGTGGTCCTGTTGCAACCTTCCCAGACATAATTGTCTATGATAGGTGGGGCTTCTAGGTCCCGGAGGTGAGTCTCGGCTAAAGCGTACACGTCTATTCCTTCCCGTTCAAGTTGCTTTTGAATTTCCACATACTTATCTGGCTTTCTGCCTCCCTGCATATTTATGTAGCTGATTAAATATTTATTGCATTTGTTTTTCCCTCTCCGCTTACGGGGTCTGTTTTTGTCGTTTACAGAGTTGTTTGCTCCATTGTTTCCACTTAAATGGCTTCTGTCAACGCTCTCAGTTACGTCCGTAGGTTCTCCGTTTAGCTCTAGGCCTGGCTGCCTCCCCGCGTTGAGTGTGCATGTGTCTCTTGCTTCCCCTTTGTCTCCTAGTTTGCCTTCCTTAGCTGCGCGGGGCCCCCTAAAAAAGCTACCGCTCTCCGACCTAAGCGCCACCCACCTTGTTTCCTAGCCTGGGGCTGAAGTGAATCCCGTCCCACTGAAAAGCTTGCCTATGTCCGATGCTGCCCACTACCCTGTTCACGTCTATAACTTCAAGCCCAAGTTCCCTGCCGCACCTCACGATCTCGCTGTTAGCAGCGAGTACTACCCGTTCGGTGTGCACGCCCTGCTTCATCACCTCCGGCACGGTGCAGACAGCAATGCTCACATTTGGGGCCGTCGCCCGCAGGTCCTTTACCCCATAGAGTTTCTTACAGTATACACTAGAGAGGAATCTGGCGCTAGCGTCTATGCGGCTCACATCAAGGTCGTCTGTGTCGTCATGGGCCACCATTATACATCGCGCTCGCCTTAGTTTCATCATTGGCTTGGATAGAAACGTTTTAGTGACCGCAAATTTAAACAAAGTGCCACAAAAACGAGAAGAATAGTGTTCAATTATGTAAGTGGAAAATAAAAACAGGCTGTTTTAAAACTAAGAAAAAAAGAAGTAAAGCGTATTTTTGCCGGAACGGTTGTGCCTGCTATTCCGCAGGCCAATTAGTTACGAACAATGTTATTATTTGGGGGTAACTCATTAGAGACTGTGATTTTATTAATTTTATCATTATTTCAAAAAAGAAGTTGTTTGAAGAGTTTCGAAAGTTTTTTGAGCGTGCCTATGAAAACGTTGCCTCCGTGCTGGACCGGTGCACTGCGACCGCCAGCTAGTTTAACAAGAAAAATGAAAACGTAGCGTTAAACAGTCGTGGACGATGACAAGATAGGACGCATACAACGCCCGTATCTGCCGTATCTTGTCTTCGTCGAAGTACGTTTTGTTTTCTTCTTTTCGTCGGCTACAAATTTCGCGGCGGCATATTACCCGCTCAGTCATACGTCCTTCGACTGCGGCATGAGCAGCGTCAGGTGCGATCACGCATTGCCTGCTGTTTCACTGAACACGGCTACCACAGAAACGGGAGGATTTCGGCTTCCTTGTGGCTCGTAAACGTGTGAATGCATAGTGAAGAAAGCAAATCCCAAAAACCGCTTAAGAATCCAGTTGTCATGCCAAGCCCAAGCCAAAAAGGATGTGTTCCCATGAACCCCCATGATGACATGGCTTACGAGGTGCAGTTTCCTCTCTAGTATACTTACTTAAGAAACTCTATGCTTTACCCCCTTCGCTATCTCCTGGCCAAGTTTACCCTCCTCTCCCTTTAGAACATCGTTAAGCCCCGCGGCAATCACCACAAGGTTTCTAGCTTTACTAGACAAGGCCAGCTGCCCCTTCGCTGCAGTCATCACCGTCTGCATCGTTTGACCTGGGAAACACCCCACCTTCACACGCTTATCCCCCTTTACCCTTTCCACTATGGCAGCGCCGCTCCTCTTCATGTTAGAGTCACCCGCAATGATTACCACGCTATCATCTGCCACGTGCCGCTCTTTACTGGTACCCGGGTTATCGACTGGTTTTGCTGTCCTATCTTGCAGCACGTGGGAGTAGCTGTTGCCTTTCGTTGCTTCCACCCCCGGTGTCACCTCGGCGCATGCCTCCGCTTCGCTGCATGGGCCGAGGTGGTCGTCATTTGTTGGCGAAATGACGCTCCTTTCTAGCTTCCTCTCAGCTGCTTCTAACTTTCCCTCAACGGCCCTCCGTTTATCGCGTTCGTTACTTAGCGCTGCCTCTAGTTCTGCAACCCGCTTAGCTAACCCCGAGTTATCCGCTTCTAAATCCTTTCTTGTACGATGATGATGATCATGGGTGAAGTGAAGAAAAACTGAAACGCTTCCCCTGTTCGGAAAAGAAGTTAAGTCCCTCACATTATAATGCCGACGTCTCACTTTACGCAACACACAAGAAACATTACACAATTGTACAACTCCCCTGTGGATTGGCTCGTTTCCTGTTGTACTTCATACGGGACAGCAGCCCGTTTTTTCATCGTTCTGGCTTTGACAGGGGGATAGCTCATTTTTCGATCAGCCCTTTCTCTTCTATACCTAGTCCCTTCTCCCCCACCACCCCCAAAAAAGACCACTCAAAGCATGACCACCACGATTCGAGGTCAGGCGGCACCCAGCAATCCCACCTTTCTTTTTTCCGGTTTGCCTGAGGAGCATTGACGGCCGCCATCAGGACGGCTTCTGTTGGTGCACGATACTGTCGACACTGCAACCCTGTTGTTGTCCTCCGAGCGACATCGGCGTCTTTCCGTAGCCGCGATGGTGCTGTTGTCTGCAGAGGATAGCCTCAAGGCTCTGGTTTCGCTCTTAGCAGACAATAAAAAGACGCTCCGCAAAGAATCACCTAGCTAACTAGACACCAAATAAAGTTTGCAAAGTTCTTGTCTTGTGCTTTCTTTTTCTTTTTAAACATATCCGGAAACTGGATTCCAGACGAAACTAAACCGATTTAGCAAAAGGTCCTCTTCTCTTCTACAAATAACTTTTTACGCGTCTTCAAATGCCCTTCTTTTTATTGTCTTGTTGGGTCTCGCTGCCTTATCGTGTCAGACATTTTCTTAGTTCCTTCCCATTCATCCCCTTGCGGAACAGGCTCGATTTTTATACTTGCGAAGACAGTTTAAATGCCAAGAAATGGGGCGCGATACAAAGATTGCCCAGATGTCGAAGTGCCGAAGAGGTAAGGCGCAGTGTACATTACACACGTCTTTGAACCTGATACGACCATCGTCGCCCAGGGGGATGGGTCTAGATAGCAGGACAAAATTAAAACGGCTTGCCGGGACATGCGGGAGAAAATGCCATTGATATACCCCTGTGAGGGGACAGTCTGCTGAGGGAAAGCGAAAAGCGCGAAACAGCAACAGAAAAGCTACAAACAACAACTCCAACATAGAAGGAAAACAAAAATAGAATACACAACGAATTGGGATGAAAATAGGCCATTGTGTTCGTGTTTCTTGTAAAAGCCAGGGTTCCGTGTGTCTTGCTAACACACAGCGACGGGGGATTTTAAAGCGCGGTTTCTATTCCCAGGGAGGTATGGTCTTAAAACCATTGTGATGAATCTGTCGCCCACTGGTTGGGATGTTAACGTGACTCAGGTCCCTCCGAATAATGATGCGATATATAGCTTTCGACTATTGGGCTTATGATTATATTTCTTGTGGTATAAGCTGCACAGTCTCGTAAATTTTCGCCCTTCCGATGTGAGTTGGACATTTGTATGGTTCAAAGGAGTTTACTCCGGAACAAATTTTTTGGGGAGCTCGGGTGGAGTACTTTGCACCTACATATACTCCAATACCCCCCCCCCTTTTCACACAAATGGCATTATAGTTTCTAGATTTCTGAAAAAAGCACCGCTCTATAAAAAAAGTAATCTCGGTTTCACCCAGTGTAATCTGCAGAAACAGTGGAGCTATGGTAGTTCGTGTGTCCGATCGAACGTCACCGGGCGCTCGTCCAAGAACAGCAGTGTCGTCACCGCACAAATTGTACGGGTCGGGCAAAGGAAACGGCCGGTCAACGTCGGCGTAAACCTCCCGTCCATTTTCCTCAGCTATCGGGAGGAGGAGGGACCCCGCCCCTGCGGGACCACTGCTCCCTCTATCGGTCGGTCTGGGAACCGCCAGGGAGGCGCTTCCAAAAAAACCGATAGAGGCGGCTCGTGGTTCTCAGAACATGTTCCTATCTGTACGTGACGCACAAGCTTCAGAAAACGGACGAAAGGGTTCGACCTACAACACCTCCGCGTTTAATACGACATACAGTCACGTGGCTCAAAGGCGAATATGAAACCCTATACAGTCGTGCCAACTTATAACGAACTCAACGCCACGCTGAATCTTTTTGTTACATCCGAAGTTTGTTATAGGTGGAATAAGCGTTTTCTGCTAGTGAAAATGCAGCAGCCATACGGCGGGAGCACTAGCGCGGTAGCGGACATCACCTAAGGGCGCGCGGCGATAACAGGGCGCTTGCTGACCGTGTAGTGGTTTCCTGCTCAAACTCCCGATCCAAACAGATGTTAGACAAGCGGAAAAATAGCTTCTAATATACGCAGGCGGAACACGCAGGCGGAATCGGCAGCGAGACCGCTTACGCGTGCGCGAGCGAGCACTTTGAACTCCGCTCCAACCCGGCGTTGCCCGTCCCATTCGCACTATACGACCCCGACCCCTCAGAAGCAAAGGCGGAAGCAAGGCACGCGTCCAAGCAGTCGTTGCGGAATTTGGCTCCACCAGACCCCCCCCTCCCTGCCCATTGGATTGCCCCGTGGCGCACAAGTGCTTCTGCACAAGGCACGGGCTGGTGCCGCGCTAACCGATGATGTGCTGGCCAAGTGGCGTGCGTATGTGCCAAAACGTCACCAGCATTCTGTCCAGGATGCGCAATCTGTGCCGCAGTTGCCTGCAAATCTTGTCCCACAGGAGCCACGCCCACTGTACACCACATGTTGTGGGAGTGTCCCGGCCTTCAAACGCTCCCGTTCAAAGTGTCTCCCGCCCGGCGTCCAGCGGCTTGTAGAGTGGACAACCCCGCTGCAACCCGCCACTGCACGGGAGACGCTGCTTTCTCTGTGGGAGTTCGCGCGCTCCTCAGGCGTCGACCGCCGAATGTAACCTTTAAATTACCCCCCCCCCCCCCTCTTCCATTCTTCCCTATGCTGACCGACGCGTCCACCTTCTGTAATAAAGTTTTGTTATGTTATGTTATACACATAAATGTCCTATGAACTAGCATTGGCGCCGTTACTGAAGCGGGCCGTCAACTTTCAAGTGCAGTGGAAAACTGGCTCCCCCGGCACTTTGGCCGCCATAGCCCCACTTTAGCGACGCTCCTGGTCGGGGCACCGTTCGCTACGCTTATGCGGCTTCATGGCACGGGTATCAGGTTGCTTCCTGTCTTTTGCCTTTTCTCACGACCGAACTGGAGGGTAAATGCGAGCGACCATGAACTGGGACTGCCAAATTCAAGCGTAGCTAATTTTGTTGCGCTACAAAATCCGTTCTGCCGATTCGTCCACCCGGACCGCAGGTTGGAAGGGAGAAATCCATGTGCCTGACACGTGTTGGCAAAGTGCCAAAGCCAACTTTGGCAAGTTCCGCCGTCGTCTCTCCTATTTTCTCCCATACCTTGCCTCACCCCCTTCCGTCTTTGGTCGTAGACTCCTTCCGTCCTCCTGCACAAGAAGTTGAGGCAGAGGGGGGAGGGGGACATAGAACACACGACGACGGCTTGCGTTTTTGTTACATTTTCTTTCCCTTTTTTTGCTGGTTGCACTCAGTTCTGTTAGAAAAGGGAGATCCCCGCGCAGTTCATTTGACGCTTCGCGTTCTGGAAAGCCCATCTAAGTGGCGGCTGCGAACGCCAGGGGCGGTCGGGCAATGGTCGATCCTGATGATGATGATGATGATGCTTAGCGGCTTCCCCTTTGTAACGGGGTCGCGTTACACAGCGGCCTTAGTCGCAAGGCCACTGTACAATCACCTCGCCCAAAAATACAAAATAAATAAAAAATATTACAAAAATAAAAAGAAAATACTTTTACGAAAATTTTGTGCTAGTTTGACTTCTTTGTTCGCATGTCTTCCCAGATTGTACTCTGCTCTTTTGCCACCAACATTCTAACCTTCTATTACTAACCTCTACTGCTGTCCAATTCACTTTTCCGCTAACCTTAAAGCCAGGGGCCTCCGGAAGCTGGATGGCTCCCTCACTGCGGACTGGACGAATACTTCTGCACTCCGTTACAATATGTCGTTGTACTTCTGCACTCCGTTACAATATGTCGTTGTACCCAAGTTGCACCCTCGCGGCAGTTTGCTGTATCTTAAACAAAATGCCATTGCCTTAACGCATGCTGTAACGGTCATGCTGCGTTCCTTCGTTGTAACCGAGCGTTCGTTATAATTGCATCCGTTATAACTGCTCTTGACTGTATATGCGAATTGGCGATACTGAAGAACATAATGCGGTGATTCCTAAAAATTAGAAATACCAGGGGTAATAGAAGTAAAGATAATTGCAAAAACTACGAACAAGGTGTCAGATGACTCTTGAATAATGTGATGTATCTCCCGAAAAACGTTTGTTTAGCTGGAATTGTTCTTTCCGCGTAACTGCACAAAGAACACCAAGCTAACCTCCCCTCGCGCCCCCTCCCCCCCACAAAAGATAAAATGCATACACATCATGTCACACCACGCGTGAATCGAAACATAAAACCTTTATTGAACACAACAGGTGCTCTCGTTAGGGCACCCGCACGCTGGTTGCAAAAAACCTTATTAACACCATTACATGACCCAAGATATACGCGGAAGAAAAAACAAAACTTCTCAGAAGGAGGAATAAACAACAAAAGAGAAAGAGGGTCCACGTCACCTTAGGTTATTTTTTGCAGCCGTTTTCCAAAACAAGATTATCATACAGAAGTATCATTTTGATCTTCGAGGCCTCTTCTCTTCCCTAGGGAACATTGCTGCACGAAAGGCCCGCATTTGCAGAGGTCTGGGATTTCAGAAAGCTTATCTCCACCGCACAAGCATTGCTCACGCAACAAAAAGAGCACATAAGAGTTGCTTTATCACCGCCCACGCGAAAGACGCTACAGAGATACGCCGAAAGTAATTACGTGGGTGCGCCTCCTTTTCTTAGAAAAAGACCTGAAAACAGGAAGAAGTGAGTGGGCCTGCAGCATTCGAGAGAGCCAAAAAAAAAAAAACCCCTATCTGGAAGGTGGCTGAAACGCTAAGCTTTTTACGATACAAATGTAATGTCCTTAATCCAATGATCCAAAGTCCAAATCTACGACAACGCTAAAATAACAAAATGCGGTTTTATGATTTTCGACCTATTAGTGTGTGGATTGGGTCATCAGCATGTGGTGATTCGGTTAGCTCAGCGTTGTCGTAGATTCGGACTTTGGCTGATTGGATTGTAGACTTCTCATTTGTATCAGAGAAATCTTCCCATTTCATCATCGTCATAATCATCATCGTCGTAATCACCATCACCGTCATGTGGCCTTTGTAGAACCCTTTGTGTGAAGTTGGCTTTCCTGCATGCGCTTTTTCTGACACCACCGCAAGTGAGGATAGATAGATTAGCTTTAATAACATGAAAATGACGGTAACCCAACTGCATGATAATTGCTGCAGCCTTTTCAGTTCAGAGTGGGACGCTCGGGTCATGCTTTTGTGGCCCTCCATGTAGCGTCTCGACTCCATCCGCGTATCAGCATGGCGTCATTTTCCCCAATAGGTCGGCATCGTAACAACGCCGGAACGGCCCTGTACCATGCTAGATAGTACGCAGCCCTTAACGCCCTTCCTTGGTATCGGAGCTCCCAAGATTGTGATTTTACTTCCGCTTTCTTAATCCCCATGTGCAAAGCCCTGATTCCCTTCCACGCCCTCTCCTAACTGCACAAGCGCAAATGCTTCACCTCTACATCTCTTGTTTCCTCTTGCTCTTCTTTTTTCTCCATCTTCCTCGCATCGTATAGCACACTGTTCTTCTAGTTTGTCTGGA
The DNA here is from genome assembly GCA_013339765.2 of Haemaphysalis longicornis. Taxonomy (NCBI): domain Eukaryota; kingdom Metazoa; phylum Arthropoda; class Arachnida; order Ixodida; family Ixodidae; genus Haemaphysalis; species Haemaphysalis longicornis. Next base: position 26,907,530 of record CM023458.1, on the reverse strand, counting down.
TTCCGCACTTGTTTTCTCCTCTTCTCTAAAGGCAAAGGCACCAGAGTAAGAAGCGTGGCATGCTATGAAATATGATGAAGGGGTCTAAGGAAAGACAAGGCGTTGCCGCAGGATGATGGCTTGATGGTTTGCTAAGACCTTTTCCCGGATTGGGAAGGACGCTGGAGCAACGCTAAATGGAAAGCAAAGTTGTTCTCTCACTCAATAAAAACGAATATATATAAAAAAACGTGCAGATAGATGGATAGTAGGCGTTATGAAATATCTTATCATTATTTTTCTATTTTATTGCACACCCGCTTTATATAAGAACAATACTTCGGTTCTGTTCTGAGCTTAGTTGCCTTCCCCCATGTCTCCTGTATTTTTTTTTCGGAGGAAATAACATATCGAAGCAACACTACGGTATCAGACTACATTTCGCAGAAATTTGGCGGCAGATTACACAAAATACGGTTTTTCCCCTCCATTTGATATCGTGCGTTTCGCCTTATTCATTGAACTACTTTAATGAAATATATTTATTCGTGTATTTTTCTTCAGCTGCAGTATTAGGTTCTAAAACATGGATGCGATAGCAACGCTGCCGGAGTATCACTTTATTTTAGTTCTCGATCCCCGCGTCGTTTTTCCCGTCTTTATAAGTTTTGTGAAGGGTTCATATTTAGCGCCGCGTAATTCCGATAGAAACATGTACAGCCGGTAAAAGGCTTGTCTATAACACAGCGTTCGTACTCTCAGCCCTATACTGCCCCGCCGTAGCGGGATTTGAATAAAACTACTGCGGAATTCTGAAGTCTTAGACATTTGCTTCTGCCTCCGACATGTTTGGAACGAGTATGTTTCGGCAGTTTTCGGATGTAGCTGGTTGAAGTTGAAATCGCTGTTAGAGACAAACCCGCCTCGTTAACGGCGTAAAAGATAAACGGCTCTTAGATGTTCAACAGAACAGCACAATTTAAACCATGAAGCTGACTTTCAATATTGCTCCTGTGTACATGAAAATGTTCACGTAATAAGCAAGACAGGAAGAAGCGGGGTCAACTTTGGGATTCGCTGAACGTCAGTCGAGCAGGCGAAATACATTTAAATTTGTTTTATTAAGAAGTGGAGGCCCGTCCCTCGGAAACATCGATGGTAAGAATTGTTAACAACAAATCCACAAAAGAACCCACGAAGAAACGTGAAAGAAATTATTTAGTGAGAACAAAACCGGAGGGTAAAACAGTACGACCAGAATGAGTTAGAAGTGGAGGGGCGGAAAATGAATGATCGATCGTTTGAATCATTGACTGATTATTGGTTGAGTGACTATGGGGCTTAAGCGCCGAAGCTAAACCTAGGCTGTGAGCCTCGCCGTAGTGGTGGGCTCCGGATTAATTTTGACGGCTTTGGCATCGTTAATGCACCCAAAAATCGCAACACACGGGGCTGTTCGCTTTTTACCTTCGTTTTAAAAGCTGCTACCGCGGGAGGCATTCAACCCGTGTCCTTGGGCTTAGCAGAACAACGCCTTGGCAACTGAGCCAAGGCGACGTGTCAAAAAATAACATTGAGTAGAACGACGTCTGAGATACAGCGGATGATGAGGGATAATGAGAAGAGGATCAACTGGAGCACTTGAGGGAGAGAGAAAGCAAACGGAAAGGCCGAGAGGTTATCCATGCTTAGAGCCCGGATTGCTATTCGATACTGGGGAACGGGTGTGCAGGGTAACAAAGAGAGGCTAGGCAATAAAGAGGGGAAAAGAGCAGGGCCGCGCACACACTTTAGTCCCTTCGCGGGCACTATAGTCTTTTAGCTAAGCCTCTGTCCTTGATAAAATGCAAAAGGGCTTTTGTTGCCTTCTGCAAAGTCGATTGTAGGGGTCGGTGTCCTAGAATAGTCTCTACGGTGAACAGTTGATTGTCCAATCGGCTGAGCTCGGTGGACAAAACACGCCTTTCCGATGACTACTGGGGTCAACGACAAAGCACATGTTCGATTGCCTCTTCAACCTCGCAGGCGTCGCACTGGGCACTACTGGCCATCCCGATGAGGAAGGAGTAGGCTCTTGTGAAAGCTACTCCCAACCACCATCTACTAAGTAAAGTAGACTGTGATTAGGACAGGCCACACGGAAGGCGGTGCTGGAGTAGAGGGTCCTGGTTATGGAGGCGTGGTTGCACTAAATGCGGTGTATTCCATTGAGTAATGGATGTCCTGCGCGCGAACTGACGAAGCAGCCAAGCGGCATCAGTCCTTGAAAACGGAAGCAAGATGGTCCTTTCATTGTCATGGCCTACCCGGGTAGCTGCATCAGCCGAAACATTGTCGGTTATTCCACAGTGACTTGGCAGTCACTGAAATAAAGTATTATGGCCCCTTTCTGACAGCCTGGTGAAATAAGTCTCGCAATTTCGAACTGAACAGAAAGCAATAGAGAACAAAGAGCAGTAGCAAAAGCATGCTCCGCAAAAGTGAAACCCGGGGAGAGGCGAAGCATGCAGTGTATAAGTGTATTCTTGGAGCCTTGTGTTTTTGCGAATGGAGATGAAACCGTAGGGGGGTAGAGGTATACAGCTTCGCTGCAAAAGTCTCGTGTCTTTGAAGCAGAAGCGTTCTAGCGCGAGGCGTTGGAAAACGAGTGTGCCGGCGTATTATTTTGGTACCCATTTTGCCCACGAGGAAGAAAGTTTCAGCGCGAGGCGTTGGAAAAAGAGTGTCCCGGTGTGTTATTTTAGTACATGTTACGTCTAGCACGAGGCATTGGAAAACTAGTGTCCTGGTGTTTTAGTACCATGACTACATGAGACTACGACGACGGCATGAGACGCCGAGAAGCCCGAGCCCCTAAGGGGTTTCGCCCTAGAAGCGACTTGAGGTAAGCAGCGTGGGCTGGAAGAGATGCTGCGGGAGGACATGAAGATTGCGCAATTCTTGTCTCAGTGTGAACGAGTTGGGACAGCGATATCCTCAATGTGTTTCTTCTGTCGGAAAATTGCTTCCCTCTCCGGCATTGCTGCGTGCTGAGGTGGACATGTTCTTCTTTGGAGGGATTCGGTTGGGTTTGTGAGCTTACTGTACGTGGCTCCAGTTTCAAACTCATCACCAAAAACAGACGCCATTGTTGTTTCTGAACTGCATTTGCTTCGTGTTTATCATTTACCGCCGAGATTATATATGTAGAGGCAAATGCAGATACGAAAGTTTCTGCAAATCTTTAATTGGTTTGCCTAATTTCAACACACTCTCTCTTTCGTCCAAGAAACAATTTCATTTTTGTAATTGTTATCGGGCTACATTTGCTCCTCCGTGGTAAATTGGATTAGTTGCCGGTTGTTTCGGAAAACTCATCGACAAGAAAATTTTCCTTATTGCAAAATAGGCCCCAATGATTCGGGAACGTAATTTTTAAGGACGAATAAATTGCGCGCTGATGAAGCAGTTTTGCGGCTTCGCGGTTTTCATCAACTGTCTTTACTACAGGGCAGCTGCAAATGTTCTCCAGCTCTATTAAAACCACCACCTTAAGTTCGCCGCACTGCATCATTTCTAACCTTCAATCGCAAAGCAAAGCCATACGTTTTTGCAAAGCTGGATAAATTTTCCTGGATCGGCACCTCGCTTGATAAGGACATCTATTTCGTGGGCTGAATTTGTTATTTTGTTCATTCCCCGTGCTCCACCCTGAATGCGCCTCTGAAGAAAGCGCAAGAAAGATTGGATTGCATTAAGGCTTTCAATTTGAAAACCTAGGCGCCAGAAAGAAGGAGGAGACATGACGGAGTCGAAGCAATCACCTCCACGGTTTCAGCCCACACAACTCGTAATGCGCTATTCAGCTCAGTTTTTATACTTTTTTTCGTCGCTTTCGGCCATTTTAGGCGGGTACAACCAGATTGGCCTTTGCGGCGTTGCAGGTCCGTTGGCTGTTGTCATTGACCACATATTGTGACGGCTGCTTCTTGAGCGATTCACTTTGCGGGAAACCTTTTCACAATACGAAACTGTCCTAAAATATTTACAGCAACGGCTGCAGTTTTGTGGTAGCTGACTTTACTATATATTATGTTGCTTGCATTAGCAGTTAGGTAGATGGTTGGCTGAATTGATGCCTCCAGAAAAACTTCCCCCACGTAAGCATGGCTAAGAAACGGATTGTCCACAAATAGAGGCAGCCGCTGATCAATCAATCAATCAATCAATCAATCAATCAATCAATCAATCAATCAATCAATCAATCAATCAATCAATCAATCAATCAATCAATCAATCAATCAATCAATCAATCAATCAATCATCAATCGATTAAGCAAAAAATAATAGTAACATAATTATTTTGCCGAATAAATAATTACAAATAAAATATTTAGAAATTTAGAATCAAATTAGTAATAATTTAATTATTTGAGCGTTTGTGAATTTAATAATTTGATACCTATTTATACATGAAAAGTCGTTTAATTAATTTACCGAATAATAAATGTATTCATTGTTTAATTAATTAATATTCTTGAGGCTGACATCGTCAGCACCCCCCGTCCGGTCGCCGTTATCTGCAATGGCTTTGTGACTTTTGAAATTTCAAACTTCGTTAGCAGTTGTGGTTTCATTCGTTATTCACCCTGCACCTTCCTCTAGGAAATTCTGGCGCAGCACTCTTGAAAGTCATTTGCGCTCTTCTGTACACCGCACACTATCAAGATAGAAACCTGCAGTCTTAGTATTGGAACAATTTTATTACCAACCGGGCTCAGACAAATGGTGCTGCTTTCCACTCATGTCGAAATATTTTGCTTCTTGCGTGCTTCTTGTTGGCAAAAGCTGAATTCTCGGAACCAACTGCGCCCACTGATTAGATTTATCGCCTCATATTCTATGCAAATTTTATCGCCGCCCATGGGCCGATTGATCATCACGTTGCGAAGTAATGAGGCCAGCAGCCGCTATTATTATTTTATGTTGCAGCGTATTAAAAAAAACGTCAAATTCCTTCTACAGGTCTACCAGCAATACTACGACGAAAAGAACCAAACAAAAACATGTAAATGGGGAAAGAAACCAGAAGAGATGAAAATGGGCTAGCGCTTTTTGGAGCAAAGCTGCATTTTTATTTTCTGTTGCGTTCGATTGAAGTATGCCCAGCAGCGCCTTGAAGAAGTAGAGTAGCAGAAAATTGGAAAAGCCGCAATAGAATCTCGAGTACGTCGGAGGAAAGGACTACTGTTCTAGCTTTTTCGTCAACCGTTATCCTCACATCGCAACGGCCAAGTCAACTAGATCAACATGACCGGGTGATTGGAGGGAGAAGTGATAAAGAAGAGCCGTGAAACAAGCAAAAATATGTGAGCCACTCCATTCTGTGAACGCGGATGACCATCGAAGCTCATTAGCAGACGCCATAGAGAAGGCACATAATTTAAATTAAAGTTATCAGCAAACTTTATTTCTCCTGAGGCGTCAAGTGTGGTCATGCTTAAGGAAGACATATACAGTCATCGGTTTCCTGCTGAGCATTCGCGATGAAGTCAGCTTTGTCGCGAAGAATGTTTGCACGCGTATAACAAAGATACACTGAACCCTAGTCATGTCCGCCCCGCACTCCGGTTACTTGATCTTGTAAGTTAAAAAAATCGCCCCGCATCTCCTCGCGTCGCTGCAAATGCCGTCAAAAGACGATAAACTTTTGCCGCCCCAACCACATAATAGCCTCTCCCGTCCCCTCCGCCCACATGTTACGATGTTCCTCTGCTGTATCGGAACTTCTTGGAGGTCGGCGGCCATCAATTTAGCCGCTTTTGCACTGCTGCTCCACCTTTTCGGACTGTTGGGTCTTAGCGCTCGAGCCGCGAGAGCGAGCTTCGGGCGACAGCATTGTTTGTAACTTGTGGTAAAAACCTTGGTTTGAACACTCCTTTCTTTTAATTTGCACTCAAAAGTCAAACCCACAACCATAACCATCATCAACATCAACAACAGCCTACTTAAATCCACTCCAGGACGAAGGCCTCTTCCACTGACCTCCAACTGCTCCTGTTCTCCGATGCTCGAATCCATGCTTCGACACCGAACTTTAGTATTTCGTCTTGCCATCGAGTTATTTGCCTTACCCTTTTTCGAGACCCGTCTCTCTGTATCCACTCTGTTACCCTGGCAATCCACCGTTTGTAATTTCGCCTCACTACAAGGTCAGCCCGAGTCCATTTCTTTTTCTTTTTTTGAACTATGATATCATCTACTCGAGTTTGTTCCCTGATACAGGAAGCTTGTTTCCTGTCCCTAAGTTTTACTCCTATCATTATTTGTTCCATGGCTCGTCCAGCTGACGTAAGAGGTATGGGCTGGGGTGCCTGTCGAACGCACCTCAGCTCATACGTATTCTGCGCCGGATTTCTCTCTCGTGGTTGGGGTCAGCCCTGACTATCCGTACGAGGTAGTTATATTATTCTACTTGTTCTAGCGTATCGTTACATATGCGGGAAAGCGCACTATCGCATGCTTATTTGTCCTAACTTTAGATTTATCGATTTACCCATATTTATTTTTGGCCCCCCGCCAGTGCTTTCTAATTGTAGTTACGCGAGCATTTTAAAGCAAAGCTTTCTACCTCTACCAGCCAATGGTTCTTTCGTGGCGTGCCGGACAAAAAACTCCAAACAGGGCTGGTGAGGTGGTGGGCGCTTTTTACTCACGGAGCACAGTATAGATGGTGCGGCAATGGGGCGCTATTACCCACCGTTCCTCGTGCTCACCCCGGCGGCCGCGTCGGCGGGACCCTTCCGTCGGCTTTGTCGTCTGCTTTAGCGACGGTGTTGGGCCTGTTTGGCGGCAGCTTCGCGTCCATTGGGCGCCTACTTCGCAAGGCTTGAGTAACTTATTCGACAGCACCTGATAGGGTAACCCTGGCCCGACGGCAAAGATACGTAAGGATTGGTTTGCAGGCGCAAAAACAAAACGTAGCGACCACTTACAGACATCTGGCCGCTAGAGAGACGCCACCTTTTACGCACTGCTTGTCACGAATGGGACTGCGTTTTCTAAATTGCTGAATAGCAATTCGGTTGTGTTTTAACAGGTAGTACAAAAGACGAATGCAGCAACTGGTTCTGATAAACAGCGATTACAAGAGTTCCGTCAGCTTTCCCACAATGCTAAAACTTACGAAACAATTTAGTTTAAATCTGTATAAATGGGAATCACTAGGCTCACATTCCGGATAGTTTCGGTGTCTGTGCTTGTGTCGCGCGGTGGTGTAGCCTCTAGATAGCACAGCAGGATTGGCAAGGTCCGCTGTCTTCACCCTTCGAAACACGTTCCTCTCCGTTTCTTTCTCCCGAAGCCACGGGCCGGGCTACAGCGGCGGTGTCCGCCGCTCGAGCCCGGCCCGGGGGCCGACGCTGCTGTGTTCACGACGGCGTCCTCGCGAATACCAGGTAACGGCTGGCAGAATCGCTGGTTTCACCCTTTCTAGAGCCCTGTGTGTGAATTCAAGTGACGCCGCATGTGAGATTGTTGTGGGAGTCGTCCACAGCTTTGCCTTCCAACCATCTTCACAGCGTGTATTGGAGCCAATTTTTTGGAGGTGTTCTGCAGACTCACTCTAGCAAGAGTGTGTCGTCTGCAAAGCTCAAGGGCTTCACGTATTATTTCTTTTATCGCATCCGGTGTTTCCTCAGTTCAATGTCCTGAATCTTTTCTCAAGACACGCTACGAACAGTTCGAGTGTATGGTATAACCCTGAGTATAAAACCACTGGTATAAACCGCTTGTATAACCCTGAGAGCAGGCTAATAGGCCTGTAGTTTTTAAGGTCTTTGGTGGTCCCCCTTATGGTGAATAAGAATTATGTTAGAGAATTTTTCATCCTATGGGCATTTTTAGAGTCCTTAAGCGTTCTGAAAATAGTGCAGCAAGCTTTTCCCACTACAATATCTACACCCTATTTTAAAAGATTCACGCATACGCCTTTGTACCGTGCAGCTTTTCCTCTTCTGATTCTCTTGACAGCCTTTTATACTTCCTCTTTAGTTACTAGTGGGACATCACAGGCTGTTGTACGCTCAGTAGTTTCCCCCTGTGTAAATACTCTTCCGTATAGCCAAGTGTAAAATGGTTCTGCTACTTTCATTATCTCGTTCATGTTGTGCGTGATGTTACTCACATTGTCTCCAAATGCCAACATTCTGTCTTCTCAGATAGCTAGCTGGCTTATTTTAATTTTTTTTAATCTTCCTCCTGTTTCCATCATTTTCGCGATCACTGCTGCGATCACTGCCGATCACTGCCACTCGCGCGTTTTGTTTACTGAGGGTTCGACCTATGCTGATCTGTCGTATCAGAGATCAGACATGCCCGTTCAGTTGCAGGGCGAGTTTCATCATGGCGCTGATGTTGTAGCTTCATCTGAACCTTTGCGAGCCGGCTCTATGGCGACATGTTGTGCAGACGATAGGGAACTGTGATTGGCTTCTTACCAAGACTCCACTTCACGAGTTCACTTCACTTCACCTCTAGACTTCACTTCACCTAGGTGACACCGTAACCGCATTTTGTTTTCCTATTGGCCGATATCGGGAAAAGAAACGGGTGCGCATTGTTTTTGTTTACAGGGGTCCACAGTTATAACTACCCACACAACAGAATTTTTTAAAATCTCTTCACGACCCCTTAAAGGCGAAATTCTTAAATCTTTATGTTTAATGTAACGCGTCGGGTACAAAAAATTGTTAAGACACACAATCGCGCAGAAAATACGAGAAAATACGTGCAATACGAGCTGCCTTGAAAAGCAAGCGAAAACGACGGGGATGAAGATGGCTCCTATCGACTGCGACTGAGCGAAACAAACTTTGGAGGGTGCTGTCCTTGGGCTGGTGAAACGCTGACCGGCGCAGCAGCTGAGGTAAAAAAGAAACTTCAACAGCAGATCAACAGTAGGCCCAACAATGGGCTTTAGCTTCACCGTCTGAGAAAGTATCAACCACCCCCGCAGTTCCCTGTTATGGACGTCAGATGCCCGGTTTTTGTTGAATAGATAAATCAAGCACCCGGTGTGCCGTCACAAGGTATTCCTCGACAAACGCAATAATATTTACTCCGCAGTAAGGTCAGCCAGACTCGTTAAATATCATTGCAGGTGCTAGGCAGCACGCGGAAGTAATTGAGGGAAGGCATCTGGTTGCTACGATTGTGTTCATCACCAGTACCTCTTCTGTCGGCCACAGGTGTGTAATCATCACTCACGCGGGAAGGTTCCCTACGTCGATGAAATAACGCAAAGATCGCATGCAGACCCACTACTACTGGTGATCAGGGAAACGCACGGAATGATAGCCCTGGGATGTTGTGCAAGCCGAGCAGGGGGGTGGTGCCTTCTGGCTCACGCTGGTTACGGCGCATTCAATGGCATACCCCTCCGCAATGAAACACGGCAAATGGGAGCACGCCCAGTGGCTGTAATGCGTCTCATATCGCGTTGTATAGCGGTTTTTGTTTTCACAACTAAAACCCAAAAAGAAGCGCGCCGAGTTCCTATGCTCCCCTGGTTTAGCGACGCAGGCGGCCAGCGAGCGAGAGCGCGGTGTATCGGTGGTGTTCAAGTGGACATTATATCTTCCAATAACAACTCAAAGAAGTGGTTAGACGTAGCTAGAGGTTTTTTCTGTTTTCGTTTTCTTTCGAAGAGTTCACATAAAAAGATGCAGAGTGCATTGAAACTCGACACTTGCTGTGCACACGTCTATTCGGGGTGAAATTTCAACTGCAGCGAAGCGACAGCGTAGTAATGGCCTTATCAGCGAAGCTGGATCATACAAGTGCACCACCCGTATCCCCGATATCGAAATGCCTAAAACACGAAGATACGTCAGCGAATGTTTTCTCAACAGAAAAACTTGAAAAGGACTGAGACTGGTCTTTCTGTCTGTCTAGCTGTACTCGATAGAACGGCAGACACTTGAACAAACGGGAACTGTCTGTCTGTACCTCCGTGACTCGATTGAGCCACCCGGCCGAATTGAAACAGAAGCGGCGCAATAGTCGTCTATACCCACAGCCAAAATTGAATGTCTAAGTCCGGTGTCAATGTTCATACTTGTCAACATTGTTGAACAAGAACAAGGACATTACGCAAATATGAGGCAGAAAATCAATACATAAGTGATATTTGCAGAGTTCCTTTATTAAAAAAATTATGGATGCTTGGTTTTTGCGAAAGCAAATGAAATACTACATCAATTTCGAAAACCCTCACCTGCTGTTGCCCGCCCTACCTGGCGGAATTCAGAAAAAAAATCCCGCCATCTCCACGAAGTGAATGATGATGAGAGGGCGAAGCTAAATGCTTATAGGTAAAACCGTGAAACATTCGCCCGCACATCATATAAAGACTCGACACGTCAAGCTTACCACCGCTCCGTTGACAAGCCCGTCGACGACGTCGATGTTTGTGGTGATTATGTAGGGCTTGTTTGGGACGATGAGAATCTCCATAGGTAAGTTGGCGAATTCGGTGTGTGACATTTTAGCCACCTTGGCCGTCGCCTTCTGCAGACCGTCTTGTGTCGCGTACCCCCGGTACGTGTCTTGAGCTCGCAGGCGACGAACGACAACCTCTTCTTCCTCTCCTCCTTGTTGGGTAGCAACGAACGCGTTGAACGTTTTGACCTCTTCGGCCAATCTTTGGTTGGCCAATCCCTAGGGGGATCCTGCCACAATCATCATTAATGTGCCGGATACAGCAGCAACGAGGGACGGGACAGGGCCCGAGCAAGAGGAGCTTCGCCCCTAAAATCGAATGGCAAAGGCGACGAAAGGTTCCACTAGATAGGTTTCGCGTTCTGCTTGGAACGCTCGTGGAGTAGGGCAACGTGGTTCTAGAAATGTTGTAGTCGGGTGCCTCGATTCACGCGCTTCTCCGCCGTACGGCAGCGCTGGCATCGAGGCCCCTGGTTTGAAGCAGTGGAACGCGATGAATTTAAATTGACTTGAGCAAACCTTTAGCGTGTTTACCTTGGCAGGAACCAGACGGCAGAGGAACAGAACGAGAGGTAGTTGAAAGAGAAGGGAGGCATTTACTTGGCAGGGGCGCCAGTCGACTATCGTCTTTCGTCTACATTTGCAACGAAAGGAGCAGATACGTGGCCATTTTTTATTTCTGCAGTTTTTTTTCTTGCTTTTAATCTTTTTAATTGCGCTTTCATTGAGAACTGCATCACCTAGTTATTGACAAACGCGTTCGATGACTTCGAAACTGCTTACCCTCGCCGACTCCAAGTACCCTAAGATGAGATGATTGCCATCTCTAAATTATTCCGACGTCAGTCAAGATTCCGGGCACGCAAGCTAGCGAAGCGGGCTTCACGCTTAAGTTCCATCGATCTCTCGCCTTCATATTCAACGACCCAGAAATAGTCGGTGAAAAGTTCCGAGATCGCATTTTGACGTGGCGACGCCGTTCTCGGAATGCTCCAAATTGAATTGGCCATTCAAGGAACATCTGTAACGAGTGTGCTGTGTCTGAACGATGACGTCTGTGAAAGCACTCAGGTCCTGAGGTTCAAGTGATTAAATATCGCGCCAGGAGTCTAGTCTTACTAAAAACATGGTTCTCCTGTAGGCATAGACTAATGTTGTGGCTCCTTCCGTGACCCATGTAGTTTTCGCGACTGGGGCCGGGATTGTGAAACGACTCTTTAACAAGGAGAACACGAAACATTATTACAATATAGTTTTATTTCCCCATTCACACAAGTAAGTCAGAACGTCCAACCCATGGAGTAACGCAGAGCATGAGAGCAGTTTATAATAACAACTACGATATCGACGGTAATATTAACAATAGGAATATTATATTGTTTACCACACCAAAAAATCTCGCAGCCAATAACTTGCGGGATGAACATGAACTACCATGTTCCCTTCTTATTGTACTTCAAATGCACACTAGTACGTGCCACGCTGGCGATTAAAAAAGGAACCTGGCTATCCAATTTTTCGGCCACTGGTTCTGAAAAATTCTGCAAACCATTAATTCCCGCCTTGATATTGATTGTTGGTTGACCAGGAGGTTTTGTGATCGCATTGTTTTCCACACGATGACTTTCTTATGGAAGTGACTTCTTCCTTTCAAGACGTAAGAATAGAGCTGATAAAAATTTCAGCTGCGATTGCAGGTTCTCAATGCGGGTGATCAGCAGAGATATTTGTGGGTTATGGGTTATCCACAAACTACCGCTCAAACCACGCCGTAGCACCGGGAAAGCCTCCTGAGTTGGCTATACTGGGCCTCCTCGGTTATCAGTCCCGGATCGTCCGCGGACAGCCCGAGACACGATCCGGCGATCGATTTTCCCATGTGTTCCTATGTGACTGCCAGTCCGAACGCAGTCGTCGGACTGCCCGCGGACCGTCCAGGACTGGTAAATCGAGGATTCCCACTGTGCAACACACAATATGGAGAAGGCAGCTTGCAATAACCAAACTTACTCAGCCTCCTTAAAATCGGTTTTTCTACTGAGCCCATACACATTGCTTGGAACATATTTTCCGGGGGCAACATGCGCCATCTTATATCAAATTTTAAGGCGCCGAGGAGAACAGGGGGCGGAAGGAACAAGGTGCGCCGGAGTGATAAGTAGAAGAATGCGCACGCATCTGCTCACTTCGCTGTCAACGGTCGTCGAAAAACTATAGTCTTCCGCTTCTCCTTCCCCGTGTATGCCTCTGTTGTCTTTCCCACGTACCTATCACGCTCTTTCCCTCAGTCTCACTCCTCTCCCGGTAAACACGGCGGAGGTTTCTTCACGTCAATCATTTTGCAATTTTACAGCATTCCAATCCTCGCGCACCACCTACACTAACGTTTCGTTACGGTTGGGCTTTTTGGAATGCCGTTCAGCATTGTAGGGTTCGCATTAGCGCGTTTTGTATTTTTGGGTGGAAACATTGTTTTCAACGTGTAGTTATTTGCTACAGCCAAAATCAGGAAGCCAGTTATTGTTATTTAAAATAGCACTGAAAATACCACGTCTGTATTGGTATTTTGCCACAGGTATGCCTAACATTATGTTTTACTGAACAGTCTTGACAAGTATGATTGTTTCCACACTTAGTGGTTTGGAAACACTTTGCCTATATGAACTTCTGGTACCAGAGTTCTTTTAAACTTTTGGCTGGGCGGCTAAGTGACGACACAGACAGACAGACAGACAGACAGACAGACAGACAGACAGACAGACAGACAGACAGACAGACAGACAGACAGACAGACAGACAAGACAGACAGACAGACAGACAGACAGACAGGAATGCAGACATACAAACAGACCGAAGTTTTCGCGTTCAAGTAACCCCAAAAAGGCTAGCAGCCTCTTTTAAAAAGCAGGGTGCCTAGCCTAAGAACTCTTCTTTTAAAACTGGAACAATGATAGTATGACAACCAGGCTAATATAAGAATATTATATTAGGAAACGTTTAAAACTGTAAACCACTCGTATGTAAGAAACCACTCGTCTACAGTGAAAAAGGGACGTATCAATGGAAACTTTGCAACGTTATTCATACAGCAGTAATGTGTGGTACAGAAGCAAAAGGCTGACGTAACTATACTAAGGCTTGATGTTGGCTAGTTATTACCTTGTTTTTGTCACTGGTTTTGTTCTCGCCTCCGAGCTTTTTTCGAAGTGTTAAATACGTATTTACTCTTCTTAACAGCGGCGTAGTACCTCTACAATCAACCTAGCACACCAATTACGATGAAGAAAATGGACATTCACTTTAAAATTTCCAGAGATAGAGATCATCAAATGAAATGGAAGAACGGCAGACTGAACACATAGCACATAAATTGCTTTTTCAAGGGAACAGTACACATTTCGATACAATTTAAGTGGTGAAAATATGTTGTTTATACCTTGTTTAAGTTTACACAGCGAGTTAAACTGTAGGATTATGTCAAATATAACCCGGGAGCCTATTCACAAAACTGGGCTATTATGGACTCTAGTTTTCGCGAATCATAATTTGTTCTAATAAATGGGGTCCTAAAACTGATGAATGGTGTTCCAATATTTAGGGTTATAAAAAATGGTATTTTAAGAATGTGTGAGCACAAACGAAATCTACCCATAAGTTGTTGCCATTGTTGCCAGCAGCTAAAAATAGAAATAAAAGTAGAAATAGAAGATAGTGTTCACACATAGGCAATATTGACGAGTACACGGAATACTGAAGGAGAGCGTGTACATAAAGTTTAACAAAGGAGATTTACGCTGCTTTACGCGTGGCCATTCGCTGCTGGCTGATGTAAATGTCCTAAGACTACCTTGGCAAGAATGCCGGCCTGCAATAAAAAGTGTTCGCTTCATATCGCATGACTGGTCTCATTAAAAATCAGTTTGCGCTCGAAAAGGTGAATTACGATTGCAAACCACAAGTGGGCAGTGTAACTTGTAAAGTAGAGGGTGCCCGGATATTTTCCCTTCAGATGTACGTTGTTCGAACGAAGATAAAAAATGTCCGGCATTTTTAGCAGGAAATGCAAACGCAAAGACTTTGTTCAAAAGTCTACCCAGAGTTTAGGGAAGGTATTAGGGAAGTTTTAGTAAAAATACTTCAAGGACATTTTCTATTGGCGCCACTAGTCTTCATCCTCCTTCTTTGAAGCGCTGACATCTACAGACAAGCCGAAGTATGTAGGCAGGAGGTGAAACGCCGCTCACTTTGTGAACATTTTTCCACCTCACAAAAGCAAACTATATATTTCAAATTTTTGAGCATGGCAGACATATCAAATGTGTTTCGCCTTTGTATGAACGAGTTCTTTCTGCCATAAAAGGGAATACTCTGCGCTTTAGCGTGAAAACTTTCGGTCATTACAGCGGACAGACACGGACAGCGGACGATGGCCGTTAGCGTTACTTCCTATAGGCGCTATTCCTTACGTCAAAAGTCACCGGTTACTGGGAGTTATCGTGAATCGGGATCTATCATGGACTCCTCAAGTTTCATTCCTGAAAAAAAGACTAACTGCAGTGGTCCAGCTATTCAAGTTTCTGGCCGGAAAGACGTGGGGTGTCTCAGTGCACTCGATGTTACGCCTATACGATGCCCTGTTTCTCGGTATTTTGCGTTACAGCCTGCCTGCATTAACCAACACGTGTAACACCAACCTACAGGAAATTCAGGCCATACAAGCCCAGGGTCTTCGGACATGTCTCGGTCTCCCGCGTTGCGCCTCAACTGTGGCCACAATTTGCATTGCAAGGGATCACCCGATCACAACCCACATGACAGTGGAGACACTGAGGGCACACATTAGCCAACTCATCCCGGTTGCCCCACCACCACCTTACATCCCTGCCTTCAACACGACCGCAGGCATCTTTTTGTAAGTTGGTTGCCGCTCTCAGTGGGAGCTTGCCATAGAGCTATGCACCTCTGTCTCGGCCCTAGGTCGTCGCCACTTTTGTGCCTGTTACAGCCACAACTGCACCTAAACATCCCGGGAATAAAAAAGCAAGTGACCTTCCACCTAGTAGTCTTCACCAGCTCTCCCTACTCTTTCATAATGAGGCTTACAGAGACCGGGTCCACTGTCTACACGAATGGGTCGGTAACCACGTCCAGTTCGGCCGGTGCTGTTATAATACCACAAAAGTCGACCGAAAATCATTTTAAGCTTCAAAACTCGACGACGTCAACCGCTTCTGAATTGACAGCTATTCGACGGAGGCCCTCTATTCATCCAGCGGGAATCGCCAGAAAAATGGGTTGTGCTATGCGACTCGAGGCCTGCTCTTCAGTGCATCCAGTCTGCCCTCCGCCGCGGCCCTTACGAACAACTTGGGGCTGAAATCCGGTGCTTATATGACGCAGTAGGCAGGCATGGATATGATATTGTTTTCCAGTGGCTCCCAAGCCACTGCTGCATTACTGGGAACGAACAGGCGGATAGAGCGGCTCATGGTGCCCACAAAAGTGCAAGATTGACCCGCATCCCTCTATCACGCACTGATGCAGCGAGGTCGCTGCGGTCGATTGCCCGCTAAGTCACTCTCACTAAGTGGAATACGCCAGATTTCTCGAATGCTCGTCTTTACTCGCGCGACCCCGATTTGCAGCGCCACCTGCCTAATAACGTACCACGCTCGTACGTCGCCTTACTTTGTCGCCTGTGGCTAGGTTTTGCCTTCACCGGTGCTTACTCCTACACCATTGAAATGGCCAACAGGCCTGCTTGTGAAGAGTGCGCCCCCGACGAGACGATTGCACACCTTCTGTGCATTGTGACCGATTCATAACGCCGAGACAACAGCTCTCCACCACACTTTGCGGACCGACGACCACCCGTTTACAGCACAGACAATTTTGTGTCATAGGCGTTGTCCGTCACAGGCCGAAAAGGCTACAAAAGCCTTACTTCGCTTTTTGAAGGGCACGGGCCTGTCTAAACGATTGTAGGGACATTACTACAGTGCAGTGCCCTTAGTTCGCCAATTTATCAGTGTACCTCCTTAGTTTTGGCATTTTCCTGGTTTTGTGTGCGGTTCCTTTGCTAGCGCCTTTGTAGTTGCCTTGGTCACACGCCTTGTATTTTTACTATCTTCTTCCTTCTAATTTATCCTTTCCTATATACCGCTGTCCTTTCTTTCCCTTTCATTTCCCGTACTCCCTGCCCCCCTGAGTAGGGTAGCCAACCGGACATGTATCCTGGTTAACTCCCTTGCCTTTCCATGTACTGCTCCTCCCTTCCCTCCTCCTTTCTTTCATCACTCCGCATTTTCTTCGACTGTGTGGTGAGACCACCATTTTGAGTATAGTTACTCCTCAGGTTTAATGCTCCCTTTGGTATGAGCATCATTACATTTTTCCAGCCCGTTTCCGTAGAGGTAAGTGTATACGTTAGCAAGCAACTTTTTCTCGTGGGCGGGTATTATGTGCCCCATTGAGTTCTCCCCTCTATTTGCCTATTAAGTCAGACGACGGAAGGAAACGCATTCAACTTCAATGCATGCAGGGGAAGCCGATTAACGGGCACAGCGGGTTGAAAGCGGAACTAAGTGCTGCGAAACCGGAACGGAAGTAATCCTGAAGCATGCCAGCATGAGCGCGTCAGTTCTTTCTGCATTTTCTTTACAAAACAGAAGGAGAAAGGATCAGCAAGCGGTGCCGGAAACTGAAACAAAGGATGGGTAGCTTCGACTGGATTGAGCGACCGGAAGGCCGGCTTGCCCGAGGCGCTTCCGGTGCCTCAGCGTACCGGAGTTTCGCACTGCGTAGACTATAGGATAAACCTTGCTAGGGATGGCTGATTGCGTTCTATATTTTGTTTTCATTTTGTTCTCAATGAAAGTTAAACATGAATTTTATTAAAAAGTTTGTGAATTCTCGCTGTTTCCAAGCAGTTACTGCAACACTTTTTTACCTTTATCTTCTGTTTTTGGAACCTAATCCCACCCTCATCTATATGCAAATCTTATGCTCTGCAACCACGCTGGGTTCCGCAATCTATCGCAATATATAAAATTATTGAAATATAAAAAAAAACTACATTATCGTAGGAACCATCTGCTCAATCAGCTATTGCAGAAGGTGAGAGCACAGGACTGTGGTTAGGCCCTCCTGTGTCCCTACAGGTGTTAACCCGGCGTGGCTAGAAGCCAGAATTTTCGCCAGTCGAGGCCACGGTTACGGGGAAGTGGGAGCGCGTGGCTAAACTGCACGGTAAGGGAGGCTGACTGGAGGCAGAAGTATCCCAAAACGCCGTTGCGGAGTGAACATCCCGTCAGTTGGGCGTCCTCGCTGAGTAACTATGGTGGCATTGCTGGTCTGCAAAGCAATGGCGGCTGCCGTCATTAAGCTACATTTTATGACAGCGTAGCGGGAATTGTGCCTTTGGGTTCATTCAGTTCGCCCCGTTACGATGGCCCTTAATTACAATTTTTAGAGCAACGCTTTACCAGAGTCCTTCAATGCTTTTGAAGGACTCTGGCTTTACTAATCTCGTCGAGCGGTTTCGCCGCCGCGGTAAATTTCCCCCTTAATAATCGCAGCTGAGCTGTACCATTGCCAAGGCATCACGTGACTCGCCGGGCCTAGCTCCACCGGCAGCCTTTTTCGCCGCTGCCGCCGCCGCCGCTGCCGGTTTTGCGCAAGCTCTCCCCGCAGCTGGTTCCCGCCTGACCACGCGACTCGCCTCGTGCATGCAAGCGTGGCCATGGATGAGGACGAAGTCGGGTCGTCTTCCCTGAGCGTTGCACGTGAGGTGTAGGCGAATTAGCCCCCTTCTTGCTTGATTCCTGGCCAATCCCCCGCGTGGGTATGCGCCATAAGACGTGGAACAACAACAACTACTTTGAGCCGTCTTCGGCAAGCGTCGTCTGACCATCCCGCGGATGTCACCCGGCGAGCCCTGCGGCGCGGAAAACGCGGAAAGCAGAACCACAGCCGTAATTAAAGGCAGGCTTGGACGAATAGTATAGTAAATACAGCTAAATCAAAATTTAACCAAGTGAAACCAAGACTTAACCAGCAAAGGCACCTTTCGCTTTGCATATCAAGGGTTAGCTGAGCTAAGCCGCAGCCATTTTTTATTACCCATAACACGAAGATCTGCGCATTCTCCAAGCCACATCAGCATCAGCTTAACTCTTCGTTGCGATACCAGGAAACATGCAAAGCTGATCGGAAAGAAGCGATCAGTGACAATGTTATTATACCTAAGTTCGGTGGATAAGATAAACTGAGTAGCGGGAAGTATGAAAGCTCGTTGAAAGTAATATTTAGAGGCCGGATTTTAAGGTTATAAAAAAGCGCATTTGAGGCGCCTAAAATAGGCAGGCAAAACAACGCTTTAGGCCCCCAACGTCGCATGTATAGGCATGATACATTTTTACATGAATGAAAATAATTCCAAACGAAGAAGTGCGCGTTCTGTATCTACGACAGCAAAACCAAAAGTGACCTTGTTTATGATAGCAAGAAGGCGCCAACAGTTAAACATAGCCTCTGAATTGCCGCATAAGATTGCTGGATCTGCGACAATCAATTGACCTAATTCAACATGCGCACTGCCCACATTCATGTCCAATGGCCATTGTCGCTTGCTCGAGCGTCGTATAGAGTGAAAATGGCATGAAAAAGAATACTTGAAAGCTGGGAATACAAACTAAAAAAGCCGCGTGTTATGACTGCCTGACACAATTATATTACGGCACAATAAAAACAGATTCAAATAATAAACGCACGAGGGCCGAAGATTTATTAAAATTTAACATGTCCTTACATGAAAACTGTTAGGCGCAAATATGGCGATGTTGTCATAGGTATTATCCTAACTGTACCAGCAAGACGCCCCAACCTGCCAAACACACTTCCACACATTTTACAGGCATTTTAGCAGAACAGATGTTTCATGGGCAAACGTATTTTAAAGCCCCTCGGCAGTATAAATTCTATGGTGTAAAGAAGTGCATGTGTGCAGTGATATTTCGCCGTTGGCCTTTCAATATAGGAGTGATGTGATAAGAAAGGCGGGTTCAATGCTCAAACGTTGCGTTGAAAATTTAGTTCGATTGGACTATGCTTCTAGAAACGAGGAGGCGGCTGCACATGCTTGAAGAATTCTGTTTGGAGAGTACCTCTGTCCTATTCCGTCCATTGTTTCCGTTACTTATGCCCTGTGGCAAAATGGCGCAATAAAAAAAGAATAACTGGGAAAATTGTGGAAAAAATCACAAACTTTACGATCTCCAGGTTTTTTATTTAAAACTTCGCATCTTGTCGCTGCGAATAAGCGTCCAATTTCGCTGTTGCTAGCTGTTGTGTCCCGCGACTTGGTTGAAATAGTGTACTAGGTTAAGCCCCATAAAGTTTAGAACAGACGATGCGGCAAGGTAGCATAAATAACGGTCTCAAACTACACTCGAAAGCGAAACTTGAGGCCCAATACTGTTCATATAGGCGCCGATATAGGAAGATTGGCATTTATAGGCATTTATATGCATTTAGGCAAGAACACCAAAATAGGCATTTATAGGCACTAGAAAAACACCATAGGCGCCCTTTTTAACCTTAAATTCATGCTCATATACTGAAGTGGCGCGATAGGAGCGCTGGCAACAAAAAAAGCATCTGCCTAAAATCTCATCTCTCGTAATGTAAGTGAAGGAAATCCTACAGTATATTGCGATACAACAGTTGGAATTCTAGCAAGTCAACATTTGGAACTTATGAGTCATTGCAAACATCTTAAGCATGCCGGCCGTTAGGGTTCGCAAAATACAGACTTTCTGCACTTATAGTTAACTGTAAGATTCTCGGAACAAGAGCAGTGTCGGTAGAAGGGACCGCTAGAGAAGGCGCCAATTTCAGCACCGCTGCCCTCATATTTATTATGACGAAGGTCTCAGATGCCTCATCAAATGCAAAGAGTAGCAGTCGTAGTCCCAAAAAATTGTACCATTATGGCCACCGCTACAACGAGCAGGAGTCAAGTGGGCTAACCGTTGCGCTACGCCTGGCACCCTGGCCAGAATGAAGCAAGAATTAGCCTAATGCCTGCACCCTTCACATGTTAGCGTGATGACATGTGAGCACATCCGGAAATTAAAGGCTCGCGCTGTTACACTGCCGACACTGCAGACCTGCTGCTACTGGAGCTCCAAGCTGTACATGACGCAATAACTGCTGCAAGTGCATTCCATAGCATCAAGGTGGTGCATACATACACATACTCGCTCAATGCTGTGAAGTATCTGAAGCAAATGAAGAAGACACCTCTGATCTGCAAGCAGATACACTGCCTCCACAATACCTCACAGCTAAAATGTTCCTTTACAATTGGGTACAGGGGCATGGTCCAGGACTACAATGAACCGATTACTGGACCATCTTTCCCACTCTTCTTCCTCCCCTTAATCCTCCCCTAGCCCCCTTGTCATCCGCGCTCGCGTCTTCTAGCGGGGAAATATCTTCTGAGAAGGGACACACGTGCCCTAATCCCCCCGTGTGTCTGCTCCCTGCCCCCTAATCTTTCCCGGTTGGAGGAAGTTTCTCTCAGGAGGCTTCGTGCTGGCGTGGGCCTCACAGCTTCAATCACTTGGACTTGAGGGCACTCACAAGACGACCCAGGAACTTGTCCCAAGTGTCCCGCAAGGGCGGCTGAAGGTGATGCCAAAAATCTTGTGTGTACGTGCGCGGGAACAAGGACAGCTCGAGACGACGCCCTCAGAAATGTAGGTCTCCGGAGGGAAAAACCGTATGACTACACCCACTCGGTGCAGGAAGATAGTTACTACAGGTCACTGATGGACTTTCTGCATGTCACTGGACTTCATGCATATCTGTAGACTCGACATCTTACCAGCATCGTGACTATCTGTGCTTTTTGCAGCCCTTCTCTCTTGCCTTCCTACCTTCCTTTCTTTTTCTTGCCCTCCTACTTTCTCATCTCTTGCTTTGTGTAAATCTCCTCTAATATGCCGCGTGGCAAAAAACTCGAAGCGAAAAAAAAGAACAGGTGCTTGTTATGGAGAGCTATTATTATTCGCTTTGACATTTAACACTCATTACATGTTCACGAACCACCCGAAGTAGCATGCCCAGCATTCTGCACGGCTGCCTCTTCGGTCTCTCGAAAGAATTGTCTCTCTCTCTCTCTCGTGGGCCATCAGGGTGGCCTAGTTTCACCCAATCTCGGTATTACTTTGTCCCATTGGTAACTATTGTCTTTTCCCGCTCGGAAGCAGAACTCGTTAGATAAGAAGTAGACATGTTCCCAAAGGAGCGCGAGTTACCAGAAAGCCTTGGGCGACGGATTTAGTAAGTACCTGGCGTCAAGCCGCCTCGGATGCAAGCACTTCGCGTGCCTTCAAGAAGTACGTCATGATTGATGTGCTTCCGAGTGGTCGTCCCTGGCGCCCTAGGCCGCCTCGCTATTTCACCGCTGGCGCACGTGGTATATGTTGGTGATTCCGCGCAACAGTATACCCAAATTCTTGTGAGTACTTTTATGTGCGGAGTACCTTAGGACCACACATTGTCCATCCGCGGCCGTGCACGATAGCATTTACAATCGCCAAAAATCACACAGGCACCGGAAGGATTCGAGCCTGTGTCTGGTATACTAGGCAGAGATAGTGTCAGTCGTCTTACTCATTGGGCTACGACCGTGAGTTAGCACCCGAGAGTCCAACGGCTTACTCCCTCGCCTGTAACGGTGCGGACTACCTTAGGACCTCCTAATGTCCGTCCGCGTCCATCCGTGCGCATACCACCATCAAGCGAAAATCAAGCGAAATTCGATTTGAGCCGGTGAGTTTGCAGTTTCATTTAGGAGAATACAGGTGCAACTCACGGCTCAAATCGAATGACAGGTCGGGGCGCAAATCTGGATGTCAACTCGGGGCGCAACTTTGATGTCATTTGAGTCCCCGTAGTCCGCACCCTCGCCATCTTCCACGGAGTGGAGATGCTGCCAATTTTTTTTCTCCTGCATGATTTATTTTAGTTTTTAGCATCAAAACCAGGCGCGTAGTCGTTTCGTTTCTGCTTTCACTGTTTATCTGTTGTGTGTAGCTTATTACATTAGCGCTGGGGCGGAGTTCGGAACTGAATTGTTTCGTCCAACGGATATGCCCCTGCCCTTTTGAAGCCTCCCATCTCCCATGATTAATGAAATGTGTATTTGTAAACTAGATTCGATTTTCGATTGTTAGCACTCTTTGCCCTCCATTTATTGGCACAGTCCGTATCTTTTTCGGTATGCCTTCTTCTCGTTTTCCTTGAATCATCGTGAGCCGACATGTGTATAATTTTAATGTTTGCTTCTATCTTCTCTCTTTTTAAAAAAAGTGTTTAACCAATGTTTTTACGTACTTTACTTAGCAAAAAAATCTTACGTGGGTTCCTAATTAATTGTATAGTGCTACTCTTGGTTATGCTTGTATTATTTGCCTCATATATGCCTGAGGTTCCCTTTGCGAAAAAATAACCTGTACACCACAAGCCATGGAACCAGTATTGTAGTTTGTAACGGTCTTTAACTCGCGCTAAACCGTTCGTTCACCTTGATTTCCGCCAGAATGCAGGCAGGCAGGCAGGCAGGCAGGCAGGGAGGCAGGTATCGTCATGCTTAGGCAGCCAAAACAAAGGCTATCTTTTAAACCCTTCCTTCTTTCTCACGATATGCTTCGCATGCGAATAGCTGTAATGGTCCCTAGGAAAACTCGGGAAGGTAATTAACCTTAAACGTTCCGCCCTTCAAAATAAAACGTAATCGCATGGACGAGAGGACCGCACAAGCGATTGGAAAAGGTCTTGTACTGGGGGTGCCTGGATGTTCGCAAATGATGAGTGCTCACTAATTCACTTGGGCAGCGCTAACGACGCGTTTCACTCTTGCGTCGACCGAGATGAGCTTCTCGCTCGTTACCACGTCAACTCTGCTACGGGTTCTTTTATTCCTAGGACTAACGAGCGGTCGTCGAAGTCATTGCCTCCAAGCAATCCAGGGATAAGAGGCCAAACGCGTAACGGAGATGACGAGCGAAAAGTCTCCACGTGTTTAAATTTTTTGTCCTTGTATTAGTGCTCGTACCCATAGTTCACGCCTTCGTGAATGCTAACGGCGCACTCAGTCTATTATGCAAGAGTTACTTGCTCACTTTAATGACTTCAACGCGACGCACTCACAGAAAGCAGAAAAAGAAAGGACACGGTGCTTAATGATCGTTTTGTGCCCTCGTGTTTTCGAAGACTCTTGACAAATGCCCAATGGTGACGTAACAGCAAGCGCAGTTTTTAAAAAATGCCTGACGATGGCACGGGCTCCTCCCAGTGCCCTTTTAACAGCGCAGCTTTTGAAGATGACCTTGGTGCCGTGGCGTTCGCAAAAAAAAAAAATATCAAGAAAAAGAGTGCGCCAGGCCACAAATAAACGGTTTACTGCCGCAGATCGGATATATAACAGTGAAGGCAGCTTTCGTGCCTGCTCAAGCGAGAGCACAAGGGGCATGTGCGTAAGCGTGAACCTTACTATACAATTTTAAAGATGAAAGACTTTCTTGGGTTATTAGACGCAAACAATTGGCGCAGTTGCACTACTGGTGCGATGCGGAGAGACAGAGAAGCTGGGAGTCAATCAAGATTCTTTCCCCCTTGGATCCGCTGTCAGTGTAGAGTACCTACCGGAGCGGCCTAGTGAAATCCGGCTAAACTTTGCTTCCTTGATCCCGCTTCAAACGATCGAGCCTAAACTAATTGCTTCACCCTAATTGCCTAGCCAGCAAAACATAGCGAAGCATTGAAAACTTGCCAAACATCAAAAATCTTTCAAATCGGAAGACCTTAGGTCCACCGCTAGTGCAAGCAGCGCCAGGTTTTTTAACGGTAAAAAATTTGCACTTCTCTATTTTTCATGTCACCCTTTTTTGCCATAATGCGTTTCCCCATATGAACTTTGACCCTTATGAAGGCCATAAGAACTGAAAAGAAAGTCCGCATAAGCGGACCATCGCTATACGGAAACGAGGTTCTGCAATGTGTCATCAAAAGAGGTATTGATGTGGGGTATTGGCGAAGATATTAATACGATGAAAACACTTCCGGGTAGAGTTATTGAAAGAACAATCGGGCGTTTGCACGCGCTAGAACCCGCGGCGGAATCCAAAGCCAACGCCCGTGCTGCGATACCCAAAGCGAATGCTGTGCGCCCGTAATGCGATGATAGCTCAATCAATAAAGTGAAGAAAAGCGATGATAGCTGAATCGTATAGACGCAGGTTTTATAACGCGAGGGATCCAGGTTTGAAACAGATCATGGGGAGTGGTTAGGTTGCAGGTTTCATGGATAAAGGTCCCGGGTTCAATTCCCGGGACCTCCCTAGCCACATTTTTTTTCTTGATGGCTTGACATTTTTGGTGTGACGGATGACAAAGCTCGGCTGAAGCAGCTGCTCACCGTGCTGCATATGTCGTGAAAATGCGATGCAGTTCTGCCGACTATATCGTGTAAAGTCCTCTCTTCTTTTATACGCATACCGTTCAGGCTATTACCCTCCCGCCTCGCTCGTACCACCATAAACACCGTTGAGGTTTACTCAAATCATTTTAATTTTGCCCATTTCAAATTTCAATTGAATTCAAATTTTCGCAATGTTGAAGTCAATTCCATTTACCCATTTATATTTATGAACTGGCTTCGTCACAGTGCATAGAGTGCTAAAGGGTTCATGGCCCAAAGTACATCCTGGAACGTGCACAGCATATAAGGCGGTACCATGATTCTGAAATGCGGTTAAAATACAGCACAAAATCATGCGCTGGAGGAAGAAATGTCAATTCGCATAAATGCTACCCTGTTCAGGTCAGTCACCTCAAGAGCTTTTCAAGATAACTGCGAGGTCAAGAGCCTCCTCGCCTGAAGAAACGCGCGCAACGTCAAGATCAGAAATTCTTGGGAAGCATAGGACGCTATCGGGTGCTTTTTGTTTGCGCACCGATATTTTTCTTAATCTGGGGTGCCCATGCACGCACTTTATCAAACCATCTACTCCACCAAAGCATTTTTGCAGATCACGCTAGCACTGCGGTAGAGACAGAACCTACAAGCATTGGAGCCAAACGTACTAGTCGGAGCCCTTTCTCCATTTACACGTACGCTGAAAGTACCTGAGTGCACATTCATGAAGGAAAAGTGGATTTCTGTGAAAACTACAGCAGCGCTTATTTAGAGGCTCAGGGTAATAGCTTGTCGAGTATGTTTTACACTCGATGTCTTTTCTTGGGCTACTTAAGCGCAAGAAATTTTGGTGTCTGTCTGTGTGTCCCGCGATTCCTCTCCCCGTACAAAAGATAAAAGGATTCTGAACCAAGGAGTTTATATCTGCAAAAATGTTTCAAACCACTGAATCTGGTACCATACGTCCTTCGTGTCAACAATGTTGAGCAAAAAGGAAACATAAGCCTGTTCGAGGCTAAGCATCACTACATAATTGTTACTAGGCAGTGGGCTTTTATTGAAAATAGGTGTTCTCTTGATATCTTCTGTGGAAAATTTTAAAAAGTACGCGTTGAAAACAGTATTTTGGCCCACACATACAAAAAGAGGTCTTACCCGAGCGTACACCTTGTGGCGGCATTTCAATTACAGGGGAGAACACGGCTTATTTTCTACACTGCCCGTTCACTGTTTGCTTCAGCTGATGTGCGTTTTTATAATAAGTAAATTCAAATTTCAGTGTGATGACGTCGCTCAATAAATTGAGAACTAAAGCTACGAGCGAATGTTCAGTCTGTAAGTAGGTACACTTTAAGGTCATTTTATTACTCGTTCCAGAGGTTTATCAAATACAGTTAGATACGCAAGAAAGAATAAAAGTAGATGTATGCTTCACAGCGCACAAAATAAGACATATTTGAACTCTCAAGCAGTCCTGAAAATGGAGCCTGGAAAACCTATGTGAGTTTGCTGGTTGGTTTTCCGAAAGGTGCATGGTCTGAGGAAAGTCCTAAATACTGCCATCGCTGCGGTAAATCTTCAAAGCAGCAAGGAAGGTTCTGCAAGAACATCATGAAAGCAGCGAATGTAGAGCTGCGCTAGACGGATGCTCCAAAGTTGTCCATGTTTCGATTGTAATGGCTATAGACATTCGAAAAAACTGAACATTGTCAAATATGGGACTTCTGAAATAAAACAGATAAGCGTGCGACACCCAACTTGAAACCCCTTTCACTTTTCTTAGATAAGTGCTCTTGGAATGTGTTTTTTTAGCATTGTACAAATTATTGGGGTCAGCCTTTCTTGAGAATTTTTAGCGATTTCCTGCAATAGCCTGCGTTTTGAAAGGACAGGCATTTCACCACGGACTCATTCAAGTCGAAGCAGATGACGAGTCTCGGTTAGCATGTGTAATGACTGCTTGTTTCGTAACTAGAACGGTGGTACTGATGGTCTCACATAATTAGCCAACATTTGGCATTTTGATAGAACAATTGCGGGGCTAGACTGTTTGAATTATTAAGTGGCACTCCGCAGCCTATTATGATACCATAAACTAGAAGCCCAGCTCGAAAATAAAGGAAACAATAAAAATGCAACGCGGGTCTGATTTCTACGATAGAGAAAGTTTTCAGATACTTTGAGGTCAGAGTAACGAGTAGAGATGTAACTAGCGTTACTACAATCACTTCTTTAAAATGCCTAGGATAAAAATAGACGCGAGGATTGAGTAGTCGTTGGTGAGGCTCTAAAGTAAATTTTACAGGAGGTCTGATTTGAAAACATTGAAGCTTGCAGTGAATTCTTCTGATTCGCTTTTTGACGGCAACTCTAAAGATAGAAACAAAGCCATCTGGGATCAACAAAAGAAATGGATGAGGCAGGAGCGGTGGACATTGAGGATATGTGCATTTCCTTTTCACGGCCACACAACTTAGGTACTAAGCAGGTGATCTTGATCGTATGTTTCATATTTACATTTGCTCTAGACCATGACTAATTGTTTTCTGACACCTACGAACATCGAACGAGACCAACAAGAGGCTTCCTAAAGAATTTACGGTGAGCATTGGATAGGGCAAGGTAGGCACCTTTATAGACAACTAAAACGCGAAGACGAAAATTTGAGCCGGAAACAAATAGCGCTATTTCTTTCCATGCAAGTCATAATTACGCGTGGCTTAGTTACAAAAAAGTGGGAAATTGTGGCTTTACCAATATACAAATAAATAGGGCGCCAAAATATTGGTGCTCAACGAACAGTATGTTTTAATTTTGCGTATTCTGGTTCATATTTTCGCTGTTCGCATTTCATTTGCCAATGAGTGTATACATGTTAGGTGTTGTGTTGTGGAATGGAAAACAAAAGGTGGTGTCGTACTATCAGAAAATGGTCATCTGCATGCGAGCTGCAGACGTCTGCTGGCGAATGTGCGATGGCCTGGCGAATTCTCCGTGAAGGACCTTCTCCCAAAGAGCAAGGCCACGGGAGAGAGAAATTGGTCGACAGAGAGAACTTAGTCGACAGAGAGAAATTAGTCGACTGATCGACAGAGAGAAATTGGTGCACGCTTGGTATTTCGTGAGTTGCTTTCTGGGCGGCACGTTGCAAGAAGGTGGGCTTTAGTGAACTTATGAGGTGGCTTAGATGCGGATACTGATGGCCGGCAGAGCCCGCCAAGCTTTTGATATGATGAGCACCCCGATATATTCATTCGATTTGTACCTGTCATGCAATAAAATATCCAGCTCATATTTGTCTTTCGGATTTTAAAGGAATAAACGGAATAAATAAATTATATCCTAATAGATAGTGTCTATATGTGTTCATTGAGGCCCACGAAAGCTTCAGAAGAGACTGTGGACAACGATACATACCTTGCCACAGTCAAACTGTAGGAGCTGCCACTCGAACTGAATGAGCGTTTGACGATGCACAACGGAGCTGTATGAGCTCTCCCCGCTGACTAGTCTATTCTGTGCCGCGTTTCTTATTCAGAAAATGAACGAGAATTAGACAAAGAAAAGCTCATCGACTCCACTCAAGTACTCAGTATCTGTGGCATGTCTAAGAAATCTCCCCGTTAACTGGAAAATATATCTGATTGAGAAGAGCGCACCTTTGATAAAAAGAGGCACGTTCCTAGGTGTGATATTCTGACCGTTGTTGCGTATGGCCCAAGCTGGTTTATTCTTTTATGATGATGTCC
Source organism: Haemaphysalis longicornis (assembly GCA_013339765.2). NCBI lineage: Eukaryota > Metazoa > Arthropoda > Arachnida > Ixodida > Ixodidae > Haemaphysalis > Haemaphysalis longicornis. The sequence goes on along the minus strand of CM023458.1, from coordinate 26,878,838 downwards.
GCAGTATCTCTTTGCAGCGTTTCTTTTTGCTATTTTCAGCCGCCTTTTTTTCTCTTTGTGTTATGCGTCGCGAAATAAGGCCAATACTAGCATGCAAAAAAAACTACTCTAAATTGACCTTTTTCCTTGATTGACACAGAAATTTCGTGTTGCCATTTACTAAATGGCAAGACCCATAGATTTTTTCCTTGACCTTATCGCAGTTGGAAAAATTATCTGCTTTTGCAATTGCCAGCCAATTCTTTTTATTTATTTAAACAATGCTATTAGCCACAAAAGGGCCAATGCAGGAGTGGCGGTGTTTGAACAAGTATTTGAAGTTGTTCTAGTTGTTCTTTGATCATCTATGATTTATGTCACAAGTTGGGTGACATTTTGGGAAAACTATGAAGCCTGTAGAAACGGTGTCGCTATGCAACGCCACATAGGGCTCTAATTGCAGCTTCTCTTCCTTGATTCAATCCCTAAATTATGCAGTATTCTGCCTACTTACCTACTCTAAGGCTCGCCGGAGAGACATGAATGGTGGTTGCATTAGGCTTCTTGGTTTTCGTGCAGCAATTTGTTTTTCAAATTTCTGACAAGGAAAAAAGTGACTATCATGGCACTTTTGGAGGCAAGCTTTTTACCTCTACCCCCACGGGATTGTGTTGCGACAGTTGGTGTCAAGAGAAAACTCCCGCGAACAAATAAAACAAGTTACCGACACCGTAGGGAGTCGAACCTAGAACAAATAGATAAACGGTGCGAGACCGTGTTTCCTTACCGATTGAGCTACGAGCCGGCGCGGAGACGGGAGAGACAGACGGTGCACTCACCGAGCCCATCTGCAGGTCTACACCCTGTATTCTCGAAGAATTCCACGTGATAGCATCACGCGACCTCTCGCGCCACTGTGCGCTCCGCCCACGGCACGTGTAGCGGCCGTGTGCGCTCCTTGCGCATGCGCTAGGAGTTATAAAACAGGAAGTTCACGCCAACGCAAGGCATCTGAATTCTCCTCCGTCTCTGCCGCCGATCTCATCGCCTCCGCCGGCGGCGGCAGAGACGGAGGACGGAGGAGAATTTAGATCGTCTAACACCGGAATTGAGCTTCCTTTTTAAAAAAAACAGTTTCCACTCATGCGCTTCACCAATACAACTCAACCAACCACCGTTCATGAATCATGCATTGCTTTAACCTTAGCAAAAATATCTTGTTGCAGTAATGCATTGAGTGATTCAGTGCATTTCACTTGTCTCTGGTTTCATTCTTTGTAGAGCCACGTGTGTCAATTCAAGTGACGGACATGGGTAATCCTTCTGGGTGTCGTTTACAGGTTCGCTTTCCAACCACCTTCACAAGGTTGGTTGGCCGCGCATTTTTGTCTCTACTTTCGCTACGTACAGTTTTCAAGGCGTAGCCAGTGCAGTGGTTTCTGTCTACAGGAACACAGAGAAGCGGCCATCATTGTTCTCGCTCAGTGGTCGTTTGTTTGGGGCGTCAATATCTATATGCTGCATACTTTCGATTTAGTGTAGCGCCGTTCACTTGCGTTTTGAGATTTTTTTCTTCCCCTTCTCCATTTCGTTGCAGGTTTGTAACAAGGTGGCCAATGTTATTTCAATGAAGTTGTCCTAATTATTCAGGGGAGCCCAAGCGGCACCGCGGCAGACCATTTAGGCATTCACTAAAAGGGGGTGTTTACTATGAAACAGATAAGGGACCTGTCTTTTCTGGCCACTGTCCTAGTCGTCACAGCGCTAAGCCTTGTTCTATTCATAAACCAACTAGCCCAACACTACGTTTTATTTCAGAGCTATTTTTTTCTCTCAACTGTTTTTCTCACGTTTATTCTTTCTGTTCATTTGTTCATATATTTAGTTCATACTTTTTAAAAAATTTTTGCCATTCAATTTTTATCTCTCGTCGCTTTTTTTTTCTTGGCCGCTTCACAAGTTTCTGTTTGTTACTTCGCAGATCAGTGCCTTCGAGACAAACGCCACGAGGAATTTCGAGGTTGGGAGTACAAGCTATTGCTGAAGCCGCCTTTTTCAGAAAAGAATTCGCGTTGCCGCTGAACTCCGCGAAATTTCGCTGTTATGGTACGGCTGCGCACCCCACCACGCAATTTTTTATTGTCGCTGGTACTTCTCCAGAACTCGATTTATGAAACATCTGTTCCGGCTCGATTGCTTGGTTATTTCTCATTCCACTGATGATATTTTCAGAAGCCGCCCATACGATTTTGTTCAGTCATTGGCTCGATGGTAAATGTTCCCTCGCAGGAGAAAAAGAGAATCACCCACCCTTGGAACAAAACTGGTGTACAGGCCCCAATAAATGACGCGAGAGGCGATTGGCAGCCATAAATCACGTGTGCGTCTTTTTCCTTTTACACAGCCACTTATTTTCGGTCCTTGTACGGATTCTGCGTCTTTCGCGGTCTCTGTACTTCATTTCAAGTCGTTTCAGGACGTAACCTGGACTATTGCTCTTCTCGTTCTTTGTTCAGCCACATCAATCATTTTAGTTTCGGTGTGCGGGTTATTCTAAAAATAAAGGGGTAGTCTTTCTTAGACTATTTAAACGCGAAACGTTTGGTCTGTCTGTCTGTCTGTCTGTCTGTCTGTCTGTCTGTCTGTCTGTCTGTCTGTCTGTCTGTCTGTCTGTCTGTCTGTCTGTCTGTCTGTCTGTCTGTCTGTCTGTCTGTCTGTAGGTCCCTCTATTCAGCCGGCAGGGTATAAGTAAAAAAATTCTTGAACGGCGGAAAACATAATTACTGAATAGGCAAAGCATGTCCAGACCACTAGATCTGGCAACCTACTCCATACTTGTCGACATTGATCAGCAAAAAGAAAACATTACGCACATTTCAGGCACGAAATCAGTAATTATGGGGTGTTTGCAGTGATCTTTAATTAAATACACATGCTTGCTTTTTCGCGGTTTCAAAAAAAAAAATGCGCATTGAAAGAATTATTTGACCCAAAATAAAAAAAGCGCTTGCAGCGCCTTCTCGGCCGGCATTGCAAGAAGTCCAACAATAACGAAAGATTTCAGCAGATGGCGCAAGCAGTGAAACGCGGCAAAATGACTTGAGCAAACCTCGACCGTACTCACTAATGGTGGAAGAAGCGAGATGGGAGGGCAGAGCATGTGAGAGTGGGAGAGAGGGAGTAAACATTCATGCCACAACCCATGTCCGGGTCCACGCTCCATGAGGTTGAGTTCAAACGAATGTGAGCTCACCTCATCAGGTGAGGAGATGGTCAAGAAGAGTTGTCCACGAAAAGCGTCTTTTGCCCAGGTGGACAACCCAGGTCTCCCAGAAGCATACGTGGTGGGGTTTGGAGCGACGTCGTGGTATGTGGGGTCTGGGCAGGTCCTGTAGGTGTGGGTGAGCGTAGGTATGAAGCCGCAATCTTGGTAATGCGGTCTGTTTGGAGTGTTCTGTATTCAGTGTAGGGCGTAGTCGTTTGGTTTGTGCTTGTCCTTGGTAGCGTCCTGTAATTTCTCGGCAGACAACCAGGTGCTCTGGGCCGTTCTATGTAGGCTATTGGTAGTGTTTTCATGTAGGATCTTCGTTCCTGGTGGCGATCTTTCCTGGTCTCTGCCAGAAGGTATGTCCTGGGCCAGTCTTAAGAAGCGCTTGCACACCAGGTCGTTGAGGCTTTAGCGTGGACACAAAAAATTCCAAAGAATGAAGACTATCCTGGTATCCATTTCAAGGTGATGTAGATAGCCGGATGGCGATGTCCACACTCTCTCAGTACAGCTCGTAAATTTGGTTGCAGTTCGTTGCGGAGGAAGGTTCGCAGGGCGCATTGTAAGTGTCAAAGACCGAAAAGACCCAGCTCTCTGGAAGGAGCTCATGTTCATTAACATCTTGCGTCAAGGCCAGTATTTCTGCTGTCGCCACAGGAGGGACGTAGCCAGCGATAGTTAACAACTGCGTTGCCAGAAGAATATATGCTTAAAGTGACTATTTCTCCAGTGTTTGTTAAAGCTGGTGTTGGCATGGTAAGAAAGCGACTTGGTGTGCGGCTGCGTGGCAGGGGCGCCGAAGTCTGTTGTCTTTCGACGACATTTGCAACAAAGTAAGCAGCTCCACGACCAATTGTTTTCTCAATTTCACGAGAACAAAGTGGCCACAAGCGAGGCCTGTCCTCACTTGGCTCCTTCTCTAAGTCGACGCAGGGAAAGCTGTTATTGTTGTTTACTATATGAAATAAACCTTCTCCTTTTTGACTATAGTGCCGAGTATTGCCTGCCAGTAGGAAAGAATGCGCCGGCATGTGTACTGAGCTTTGATTTTGTACTCTATGGAGAGGACTGCTTATTCTCCTGAAATTATTGCTGTAGCTGATGTAGCTGCTCGTAATATTCAAACAGGCAGCAGAGAACCTAATTCGCATGCGGTCAAAATACCACCGGCCTGAGTTTTCCCGCCTGAAAATTCCCAAAAATCGAAGCCCGAATTTAAAGGGAAAGATAGCGAAAAGGCGAAGCCTTCTTTTAAATTTGAGTCAAGTGAGAGTCCAAACCCCAATCTGCTTCGGCCGTGCCGGCTTAATTGGCTAATCGAATACACATCGGTTTCAAAACGTGATGGACCTTGGCTTGATTCCGACCAAGGGAAGGGTTTCCAGAACGCCGCACAAAAGTGCCCGCTACTGTGCTTTGACGGCGTCGACGTCCCTCGTAACCGAGCGAACGATGGCGACACCAAAGACAGAAAAATGTGGAATGTGTGGCGAAAGTGTGAGGTGAAAGGCGGCATGCCTAAGCGGCGCGAGACGCTCACCGGTGGCGACGCGCTAGGAGATAACCGAGAGAACGAATGAGTCACTGAAGATGAGCCCGCAGAAAAGCGGAGAATGAAAGAATGGCGAAAGTGTGAGGTGTGGGGGTTCAAACGTTACACTTGTGACACGTGAGACTTGCGCGGGCGGTTCAAACGCGATTTACAACAACGTGATTGGCAGCGGCGACGCGCTCCGAGATAACGGCTGAGTAGCTCGCTCCGCAGTGCGTTCACTGATCACGCGATCACTTCCTTTGACGCAGCATCTATGCGCCGTGACCGAGAAGACTTCAGTTCGAACTGCGCACAAATTTCGCATTACGGAGTATCGTAATCGTCCGCCATTTTTTTCTTCAGGCGCTTGATGCACCCTCGCTTATAATCATCATCGTTTTGTGAAGACCATTGTGGAAAGATGGTTTTCCTGCAGTGCATTTTACTTTGACGGACAACGCCATCAGTGAAGCATAAAAAGCTTCGCTTTAAATCTTTGTGGACAATTGCATTTTGCTATTGCGCGCGGATGTGAAACTTTGACAAGATTTCTTTTTATTTCTGTGGCTTGTAGAGCGAGATTCGCCTGAGGTAACGCTGAACCGGCAGACAGACCAAGTAGGGTATTTTTTCCGGAATGAGTCAAATACACACATTGTAACTAGTTCAGATAAAACTGAAGGGACTAGAAAAACTTGACAACTTTCCCCTATAAAACAGGCTGCAACAAATCAGTCCGACAACGCCCGGCGAAGGTCTACGCAGATCGCAATTCATATTCAAAATGCGCCAGACCCTGTTGTGGTACAGATCAAATTAGCCAAATTAATTTGCAAAATGGGAGTGTGCTTTTGTCGTGACTGTTCGGAGTGTCCCGCGGTGTGTTTTCTTAAGTTTTTTTTGCTTTTTCGGAGCTGGCCTATCATTGATTAGGACGCGAATTAGGATGTCGGTGAAACATCAGCCACCAGACGTCCACGACACAGTGAACAGGAGAAGTGAAAGAAATGAAACTGACAGATGTGAAACAACCGTTTATCCCCTTACCTTGCCCCTACAGAGTGAATAATGTTATTTTTTGTTGATGTAGTTTTACTCCCATATTTATAGTTTCATTACTTAATATCCGCCGCTATACAAGCCCTGGCCAACCCTCTCCAAATGTGGGTACGAGCCACTTCATGAATTTTAAGAAGAAATGGGACCAGTCTTCTTGTGAAGCGTTTTGGAAGGTTCATTGCAAGACAATAAATAGTTTGCTTCTTCCTGTGTGTCTTCAGGTGTTCCACCGAAGAATGATCCTACGAAAGAGTCGAAGAGAAATGCTTATGCTTTCAAGAAGACCCACCAGCTGTTCTTGTATAGTTCTAGTGTTCTCGACGCCCAGTTGCATATGTGTAATGGGTGCAATGGCTTTTCCGCGAGAACTCCATCGTATCATTTTTGAAGTCAATTCAATAATGTTTTCACAAGAATTCAGAATGAAATGGAGAGTTTCAATTCAATACGAGGCAAATTCAACGGTATCCATCCTTATTGGCCAATCTTCCGCATATTTTTTTTTATTTCTTGCGGCCGGAAACTTCTCCTGCTGCCATGTAGACGAATATCATATAATACCTTCGACAGCGCTGCATTAATGTCCGGTAAGAAACTTTCGCTTTTTTTAATTTTCTCTTTAGGGGATTTCTGCTCATTAAAAAACTCCTTCAGTGATGACATTCGTGGGTAAGGGGGATCGCCTACTAAACCGTCATGGGCCCATGCGCTGTGGTACCGGTAACGAATACACGTTCCGGTGCGGAGAAAAATATCGCCTTAAGCTACTAACAGCTACCAAGGCAAGAACGTATCAGTTGTTTGCATGAAATCAGCGAAAATTGACAATTACGCGGCCCGGGATCTGCAGCGCTTAGTGCCTGAAATAGATCAAAGGCAGGTACTACCTTTAAAATGCTGTCCTGCTTGATTGCAAAAGAAACACTTCAGAAGTGTTAGCTGAAGCGCTAGTGACTGCTTGCAAACCATATTAGGGAAAAGTTGGAACTTTTGTAATGCAGCACATGCGTTAAGTGTTGCCATGCAGCACCAATGCGTTTTAACGAGACATCTGGAAACTCTACTGAATAAAATTTAGTGCTTCAGTGTTGAAATAGTACTGAAAGATGGTCGCGACCAAATGACTTCACGTATGATTACTTTATTTTTATCTTTTAATGTGCTTAGTGTTAGGAACAAGTGTTTCAGGACTACTTAACCGTGTAATGAATGACAGACCCGCACAACATTTTCTCACAACACTGACAAGTTCGTAACAACAGCTGACCGATGGTTGGTCATTTGATTACTACAAGGAGTAAGCTGTTCAACAGTAAAATGAATAACAAAGTCATGATACCTCAGCACGTGTAACATCCACAAGTGAGCCAACACGCTATGTCTGGTTGTGCAACACACGTCTAGGGCCACACACTGCGCAGTTACCTGCGACCGAGTGTATCAAGTATCGAACTCACAAACAACAGAAATACGCAGCAGATAAAACCTGAAATCAGTGCATGGTTTCCCCAAAGTAGATGCGTCGACGATAGATCAGTCGTCCGCATGAAAAATTGAAGCCAGGTGCTCTATTTATAACTTATTTTTAGATATAAATGGCATTATTCTGTTACTGCAGCAGCAAGCTCATGCTCAGGTATCGCATGGCGATATACCTCGCTGTATTGTGCGCAGTAGTGTAGGCGTTACCGAAAAAAAGTAACTAAATACGGTACTCGTTACTTCCAAATAAAAGTAATGCTTTACCGACCTACGTTCCTCAAAATAAAAGGAACGCGTTACGTTACCGTACTGATAAAAAGTAAGCACTTACTGTTGCGTTACTTTTCGTTCACGAACTAAAAATTGCTGTTCCTGTTTCGACGTTTGATATGTGCGTAAGCGCCATAGCTAAAATATGTCCACGCGAAAACTTAATTACCCTCTCTTTTTAAGGGTTTCACCCGAATAGTTACAAAAAAAAAAGCGGAAGTATATATGAAGCTGATTTATAACATGTTGGCACGGAACTTAACAGAAAAACCGGCCTCCCTCATTAGCGCAGAAATTAAGGCCAGCCGAGATGGAAACTTTGCATATATTTTATTCACAACATGTCGAAGTACAGATAGTTGCTGTGAACAAGTTCCTCCGTTACCCGAAGCACACTCCGCTGTTGTACTTAGCAACAGCTGAATTTAGAAGTTGGCATCTGACATTCTACCTCGCTTCTGTGTAAACACGTCCGCGCCTACGCTAAATAGGCGTTCAACGGATGCGCTCGATGGTACTGCGGTGTTTACTTTGAGAAACAGCTTGTGCACCAGAGGGAAGCTGTTTTTTAGCTCCGTCAGTACAAAGCTATGCGGCCAGAAAGTACCGCGAAAGCTCAACATCCCCGGACACGGAGGTGCATTCATTTCCAAACGGGTTTGCAAACAAATTTCCTTCTGCTGCGTTCGCTTTTAGTGGGGAAGCGGGGCTCTCGACAAGCCGCGAAGAGACTGTCAGCTCTTAAGAGACTGTCGGAGCACTTAAGAGAATGTCGGAGCACTTAAAAACACAAAAAAAAATTAAAATTTAATTTTTTTAAGTTCTAAGAAGTAAAGTAACGTAACGTAATTTCGTTACACGTTACTCAAAATAAGTAATGCAAGTACGTTACCCGTTACTTCTTTGTAAAAGTAACGAGCACGTTACTACGTTACTAAAAATGTAACACATTACCGGTAACGCCGTTACTTGAAACGCATTACCGCCAACACTGATTGCGCGGCATTTTCGGCCCGTCTGTGCCTATTCGGATCCCACACCATCTGGCACGGTCACACGTGCGGGCTTTTCTCAGAACTTGACGTGTTACGTTTACTTGCCTTCAGCTTCAAGCAATTTGTGCCGCCTCATTAGGTTCACCTTCTACCGGCGGAATTTGCTGCTGGCGTTGAAGGTGGGGCAATAGGAAATTAGGAGCTAGATGGTATCTGGTAATTACACACCGCGTTCAGGTTCCCGGAAGTTAGAAAATGTAGTTCAGGGAAATAGAGGCAGAGAGCGAAAGGAGTTATTTTCCTGAAGTTTCCCTTGACTAATCAGTTTTCTGGGAAGACAGAACTTGATTGGGTGTTATTCTGAATAGCATGGGCTCGTTATTGCTTCACCGGCAGTTTTTTTTCCTCAAGAAAATTTCCCGCTTCTGATTTGGCCGATTTCTACGCGTAGAATCTCATTCTACCAAAGCGGAGCTTTATGAATGATAATTGTGTGTAGAAAATACAGTGTAAACGGAACAAATGTTGTAAGCCAATTAACTTAATGATGATTTTAGAATTTCAAGAAGAATGCCGAAATACAGCACGCGAAAAAAGCTGTCCTTTTGTCGCTTGCGCTAGATTCTAAGGCAATCGATTGGTTCAGCTTCACCATAACCCGCTAATTTTCAAATCTGTGCTTCCAACAATAGGATTTTGCAAATAACGATGTTGAGAATCATAAGATTTGGCCCAATAGTTTGTTCCGCTCTGCGGGAATACGTAATCCAAGGATGAAGTTCTTCATTGCGCAGTGCCACATCACAGATCACATTTTCGAGTCGAGTGGTATGAATACCGCTGTCACTCACCGAATTTGCTCTGTTTTAGGAAGGAATTGGTCGTTCCAGTGTATAACGGTGAAACTGAACCAAGAGTCGCCTTGGAGTGCCCAATAAACAAAAATGCTACACCTATTCCCATTGATCGTTAACTTATTCTAAAAACTGCAGTGTGTAGGTGAAGCTTACGGGGCACGCAGCGTTGAAGAGTTGGGAAGAATATTTTTTTCGACGCTGCATCAGATGATGAAAACGTTCCGCGAGCACTCGATGACATTGCGGTGATATAAATAAAGCATGGTGACATTTCGACGTCAGAACGTCACTAGGAATTTTCCAAGGCCCAAAGAGAGAGAACAATGTTGAGCATATTTGAGAAACGTATTACTCTGTGAACCAAAGTACGCAAAATGAAATTCCCCAGAAATACGGCAAGCACAGAGTTCACAAACGCCTTGGTGAACTGGCACGCTACAGCGCAGTCATGAATAGCAATTCACTACACACTTTAGGGAGAGCAGGACTAGAATAAATCGCGCCATAACTCAAAGCAAAGCAAGGGATGATTACCGGCCGGAAAAGCAGAGTAGAATTGTGGATCTGAAAATAATTATACGCAAGAAAATAAAATATTGCGCAATAGCCTCGGGAGAGAGCAGCCGGTTGAAATAGGTGGCGAGGCAGTAGAAGTGGTAAGCGATGTGACCCCAGATCCCAAACATTAGTCAGGCGTAATTAGAAGGATAAGAATGGGCGTAATGCATTCGGCAGCCATTCTCAGATAATGAATTGCAGCCTACCATTGTCCCTGAAGACGAAAGTGTACAACAGCTGCATCTTAACCGGTACTCAAATACGGGGAAGAAACTTGGAGGCTCACTAAAAGGGTTCAAATTAAATTCAGAACGACTCGGCGAGCAATGAAACGGAAGATGATAGGTGTAACGTTGACGGACAGGAAAAGAGCGGAGTGGGTCAGGGGACAAACTATTGTTGAGGACATATTAGTAAAAATAAAGAAGACGAAATTGGTGTGGGCAGGGCGTGTAAGGCCCAGGCAAGCTAACCGGTTGTCATTAAGTGTAACCGAGTCGATCCCTAGAGAAGGCAAGCGTGTCGGGGCGCGGCAGAATGTTAGATGGGCAGATGAAATTAAGAAGATTGCGGGGTGAAATTCTTCGCAGTTAGCACGGGACCGGAATAATTGGAGATCTATGAGAGAGGCCTTTGCCCTGCAGTGGGCGTAGACAGGCCTGATAATGAGCAGAAACCTATTTGACAGAGTTCGCCTTTCCATGTAACTTGTCTTGAATAGAGGAACCCGCAGAAGAGCATATGGCGGCGAAAGCCGCTAGTGCTCCATTTTGCGAAAAAGAGTCGTCGTTGTTGCTTTAGCGCCAAGAAAATGGCCACCGCAGTAACAGTGAACAATTTAAAAACACGTGTGTTCACCGACGGGATATTAACCCAGGTGTTTTCTGCAGCAGGCAGGTGCTCTACCCACTGTGCTATCTCCGTTTTTAAGTTTATTTTATATACTGGCAACAACACACTTAACAAAATCAAGCTTAGAGGGTAACGGTAAACCTATGCGGAATTTCTAGCTGGCACTGTCAAGGTTTATGTCCTTTTATTACACTCAGTGCATTCTACCAACTCGAAAATTCTTTTTTAACAATTATAATTAATTCACCGGTTCTCGAGAACCGCAGACGTCTTCAACAAAGTAAGTACTTTAAGACCTCGCGTCGACAGAATGGGGCGAACATTTGTTCTGCTCCGCCATATTGCGTGCTAACCTAAAAGAAAATACAGGTCGTGCGGAATACGGTCTGAATTCACTGAAAGTATCAAAGCCTTTTCACAGTTGTTAGTGGAGAGTCTTGTTTGATAATCATTTGACGGGCGTCCCAGAAAAGGAGTGTGCCCAGGAATCCAAGAAACAGGCTCCATACTTTCGGGCTTTTACACAAAAAGCAGTCTATTCCCAAGGTAAAAACATCCCCTTCACCTTTGCCATGTCACTGCGTGAAGGGTGTATAAGTAGAGACTAAAGAAAAGTCTTTACTGCTAATCGCACTGTCATTTTCCTCACACAATTTTAAACGGTGCGTTCGGTGCTGTCACAGTATCTGGCTCGGTACATTGGGTCAGGGCGCTGAAATTCAGTTAGGTCTCTAGAATGACCCTTACGGAAAACATTGGAGAGGTATTCCACCGAAAACCGAGCAGTGAGAAGACGGAAAGATGCCACAACTTCTCGCAGAAAATAGCGGCTACTGTGCCTTAAATAATCAAGACATCAAACCACAAACTGTGCCAAGGCCGTCGCTAGTGTCATTTGCAAACAGATACGGTAATAGCACGTAGCACATTCTGAACTGTGCCATTTCAGAACTCGGCTAGCGCTGAACAAAACTGGTTGTTATTGTTGTTGTTGTTCCTTTCTTTGTGAACACACGCACGCGGGGAATTGGCCAGTAATTTGGAGGTTTGAGGGGCAGAGTGCCCGATTCACAAAATTCAAGAATTATAAATTTGGAATGAAAAAAAAATTGGAGCCGCTTGCACAAGTGGCGCGAGGCTGGAGAAACAACACAGCTGGCGGCTCCTCTCCTTTCTTGAGAAACCCGGCTGTTCTCCTCACATTTATTTCCGTACTTGCGCTGAAAGTTCTCCGCGTCTTCCAGGCCCAGATCGTTTTGTCCGCAGCCTTTCACATCTCTCCGAAAGTGGGTCACGTTACCACGCGCCAGGGAATCCGCGGCAACCCGCTTCGCGAACTCGGCGTCTGTAGCGCGAACTCGGCGTCTGTGCTCCCCACGTCAGGCGCGAAGGCACGTGAACTGGTGCTTACAGGAGCACACCAGCGATCACGCCATGAACGCAATCGCATAGAAGGGAGTTTCATAACGCGAGGGACCCAGAATAGATTCCTAGCAGGGGAAGCATTTTTTCTCTGGTTCGCTTCTTTTTGTTTCATGCGGTAGCGGTCTTTTAATTGTTTTTGTGATTAATTTTGGAGTGTTAGGTTATCGTTTGAGATCGTTCTTTTATAGCTTTCTTCCAACCTCCTAAAAACATGCGTGAATTTGCCTTCCCGTCTCGTACTGCGGTCTGGGAAGGCAAGATGGGAATGTTTTTGCACTCTACAGGCGCTTAAATTCGTTGTTAGGTTTATTTATTACTCCGCTTAAGAATTAACCCATTTGAACCGAATGCTTGTAAAAATTCCTATCTGTCCTATTCCCTTGTAGGTGTTGCACACTGCGTCCAAACGCAACCTTTTTTTCTTTCCGAGTGGACGTCACATGTTATTGTTCACCGCCGCTGCTAAACAGTATGCCCCCGGACCTTTTGTGTAGCCCAATAGTAAGGCTGCCGGTTTCATGGCGTAAAGGTCCCGGTTCGAATCCCGGGACCTCTCTAACCGCATTTTTTTCTTGAGGCAGCGCACTCACAATACCTGCTTGTGGTGTCCTCGCCTCCTCGCCACTATCCCTGCCACTTCGAAGTTTTTTGGTGCGACAGACGGAGAACGCTCGGCCTAAAGAGCTCCACTGTTAAACGTTCTCGATAATGCATGCCGCGTGAGGCCTGAACATGATGGCACGAGAATAGAACAGACGTACACCAGCCCCGGAGTACCCCTATTCCAGAAAAGTTGTGGGAAGTACCAGTCAGCTGACGTAGCTCGCTCCGTAAAAGAAAGGAACTAAAGAGAAAAAGGAGACGCATGCAGGGTGTAGCATAAAAGAAGGGTGAAATTGTTCGCACCAATCAACAAAGGAATGAAAGCACAGAAGGTAATCAAACGGGACGTTAGAGCAAAGAAGTTGTTAATATGTATCACTTGGCTTTCGCATTGGAAACACGTAAGCAGTTAGGTGTGCGAAAGAATTTTTTTGCATGCTCAGTGAGTTTTAGCATGGTCTGAAACAACTTCACTACACCTTAGTGATAAGCTCACAAATAGCATAGGGAAAGCAACACAAAGGAATCGCTTTTTACAACAATCTAACACGCTCATGCTACAGCAGCCCCAAAAATTGACCCTGTCGTTTGTAAGGCTCAAGTTTTTGGTGTATTGGAAGAACGTAGTTTTTATAATGTTCGAAAACAAGACAAACGATGCACTAATGTACTCGTTGTATTGAGATGACCTTGGCGGTTTAGTCACGCTTTTTCAGACTGATGTTTATGCATGACGTAGACCTTCACACAGCGCAAGAGGATGAAGACGACAAAGAGGCAGGTAACACAAGACGAGATCTGCCATTGAACAACATTGTTATTCCGAAAAAGACACGGGACATACATAACACCCCGTTTACCAAACAACGCATAGGTGTGGCAAAGAAAAAGGGAAAAAAACGGTGGTTGATTTATCTGTCATAGGAATCAGTAAAACACGAAAGTAAAATGTGCAGCGAAATCTGCAGCTGAGTATGATTTGCGGGCAGGCGGCGGTCTTGTGGGTGTGCTTGGCGAGAGACGTCCTGCTTCTGGGTCGCTTCTGCAAAGGTGCACAGGCGTCATTTCCATGAAGGATATGACGTCAGTGAAATATTAGTGTATACCGGCATAAAATGCTTTCGTGTTAAAATATAAAACCAGAAAACGAACAACCCTATGTACAACGAACTCTTTAGTACTAAAGGTTGTTTCCCCGCAAGCAGACCCTGTGTGCAGGGGTGCACCCTTTACAGGCCACTTGCTCCGTTGTACTGGCGTCACTTTCGGGACGGCTATGACGTCAGCGAAATATTTGTGTATCCAGGAACAAAATACTTTCGTGTTAAAAAGAAGAAGAAACGCTAAAAAGGTGTTGCTACAAACAAACAAAAAACAAACAAAAACGAGAAGCTTTCTCTCGTGAAAGCGGAGTGAAAGTCAAAGTCGAAAATCTAAACTGCTTCGATCGTGTCGTGAAGGGCGCAATCGTAGAGACGTCGGCTTCATGACGAGATGAACCCAGGTTTGATTCCGACCACAAGAAGGGTTTTTGTCTTGAGGAGCTTGTTGTGTCTTCCCTTATCATCATCATCATCGTTTTGTGAAACCAGTTCTTTGAAGTTTGCTTTTGTGCAGTTCGTTTAGTTCGACAAACGACGCCCTCAATGAGGCATAGGGAAGCTTGGCTTTAAAATTTCATTGTAACACACCATTGGCTTCCTTAAAGAAAGGTATTTCCGGTGCAGCAAACTAGATGCTGTGGCTTCTGTGTCGTACAGAAGCTAAATAGCACGAACAAACACTCAACACCCGAATTTGTCTGCCAAAAGAGAATAAACAGCAAAAGATGGGAGAAAAAGTGGCTTGAGTTGGGACCACTTGGCCGCAACAAAGAAATCTTCCAAAGGATCCTCCGTGAGTTCGGGCAGAAGTAACGCTGTGCCCTTCCCGAAGCGCCGACCAGTGGTGCTGTGCAGTCACCGTATCATCGCTCTTTCGGGTACGTCCGGGGCTTCACTTGGATCTAACTCTAGTGGCCAAAAATTACGTTTCTACTTATTGTTCCGGCCTCGAATGGAGGAGCAAGTAATAAGATATCAAACTGTGCGACAACTAACGTTCACGACGCGTAGCCACTCACTACTTTCTCCGTGCGAAGTTCTGTGCGGGACTTTCCAGATAGATGACAACGACTGCTTTTGACAATGTTCCTGCGGCCTTTTATTTTCTTTGTTCTGTGGCAAAGATAAAGACCATGAACATGTGTTTTGTCAAGTTGATGTCTTGTTGGTAATCTTGTTTCGCCTATTCGCCCCTTCATTTAAAAGGGCATTTGATCCTAACTATAGGTTCGGTGCACTATCACCTTGGCGCCATCACCTTCAGTTCATAGCAGATAAACTTATTGTCAATAAATGAAAACGGGTTCGCCTTTAACAACGATAGCCTTTCTTGAGCTGCTCAAACGCGAAACATTTGGTATATCGATCTGTGTATATATGTGTCCCTCAATTCAGCCACCCTTCCAAAGTTGACGACATTCTTGAGGAGACGCTTATCTAGGCAAAACATTATGAATCAATGAATCTAGAAGGATGCCCGATATTTGCAAAACTGCACAACCAAAAGACATTATATTAGGCTGACTTGAGAAAAAATGCCAATGCAGACATGGTGCTCGCAGTGTTCATTTTATTACAAAGTAGATGTGTGCTCAATTTTTTAAAGGAAAGCTTTACTAATCTCCTTGCAGGGTTTCGCCGTCGCGGTGCATTTTTGACCTTCATTTGACCGCAGCTGTGTTGTTCCCTTGCAGCGAACCAAATGACTCGCCGGGCCGAGCATAGAGTTTCATACTAATATGTACTAGAGGGAAATCGGTCGCCGCAGTCGCGGGCCGCCGTTGGCGGCGCCATTGCCGCTAGCGACGTTCCTCGCCTACTTGGCTTATCTAGCCAGCCATATGGCTTCTTTTTGTCTCGAAACCAAAATCAACAAAAAAGGGCGACATTTTTTTCTTGTTCACCGTGCATGAAGCTTCTCAATACTTTACTGGCAGATTAATCTTTTTGGAACTTCAATTTTATGATAACAAAACAAATTTGATGAATCATCTACAGTGATATCGTTGCTTTTTGGCAGCCAGAGCTAACTTTTCAGCCAGTGCTTGAACCATGCCAAGGACAAGTGGAATGTGCCTACCCGGTACATGACAGAACGCTCGCCGAAGCGCGGCTCGCCTAGACAGCTGGCGCCAGATTTCCCTCTTGTATATATTAGTATGAAACTCTATGGGGCCGTCTACCGCTGCTGTGCAACACGGCTTGGCGCATACGCTCTCCGCAATTTGGTCACCTCCTGACTACATGACTATCCGCGCGCCGAGCGAAGAGGAACGCCGCGTTCACCGCGGAGGAGAGCTACGCGGGTCCGTCTTCTGTGAGCGTTGCGCGGGAACGTCGCACTTTGAACCGTCGTCGGCAAGCGGTGTGTAATCACCTCACGGATATCGTCCGACACGCTGCTTTTCTCGAGAGGGACTGAAATGCCAGGCGGGGGAAGCCAACGTCGGAGACCTAGAAATAGCAAGCCGTTCCGCTCGCAAAAGGCCGGAAGCGGGACCACAAGCCTGCACAAAGGCATGGTTTAGACAAATCTGCGACAGGCCCAACGGCCATGGACGAGGAAGTGAAGGAACGGTTCGTCAACCACACCATTCGATTTTAAGCCCAAAGGGTAACCAAGTGAAACCAAGCCTTACCAGGCTAAACAACTCTCACTTTGCATATGCAAGGCTAGCGGAGCTAAGCCCGTCAGTACACCATTTCGACGCCATGAGTCCTCGCCTCACGTTCTAATACATTCAGATTAATTACTGTCCTGCTAGTTTTTTACTGCTACAGAGTCCTGCTTTATGTGCTTTTGTTTGAAAAGGTAAACGAATATTTAATTTAGTTAAAATTATTTACAGTTGATTTGATTCAATTCTAGTGCTCAGTCATGCGGCTCGGCAACTTTGTTGAATGTGCTTCTGGCTCCTCTGGAAGTGGTGGTATTTCAGTAGGGCAAAAGTGGAAGTGGTATTAGGCATTTTGTGGAAGTAAAAGAAGTCGAGCTGCTCAAATGTATTCCTGAGTCACATTCTCTATCGCGTGTTTTAGGGTAGGTGTGGGTTTACTGCTACAAAATCTGAAATTCACGTTTAAATTTACCCACGCAGTTGTGGTGATACGCCCCCCATTTTTCGGGGTTTTATAAAGTTTACGCATCCAGGAGAGTGTAAATAAATTTCATGATGTTAAAGGTGTCTGCGTAGTATACAATGCAGTTCCGTTATTCCACCAGAGGCCCATAGGATTGATAGGTGAACCGCTGCATCTCCCAAGCGGTTCACTTTCGCCCGGACACCGATCAAGGGAACGTGCATACTTTCCTTGGCATTTTTGTTCCACCATTCCTAAGATTGACTCGTAAGCTTAGGAGAACTTCCTTGGAAAATGAACAATTTATTGACATTAGGCAGTTTTATTCCTCAAGTTCGTTGTATGCTCAGCTGGATCGCCACTCCTAAAAAATCGCATATAGAATGGCTCAGCTACGAAATTTGGAAAGCTGCCGCCGAGCACGTCACCAGGCGATGCGAGCATCCCCCTTTTATATAATTGCATCTTATGACTGCCCATCGAAACTATTTACTTTTGCAAATCATTCCTTCACACTCTAATGCGTATTTGTTTGTCTTTCAAGTGGGCCTTCACCGCTGTAAAACAATATATCCTGTACGGCTACCCCGTGTTCGGAAAAATACCCATTTCCCCGGCCAGGCGATGCAGGGTTCTCGACGGGGCCCACCCTTTTCTTACTCTGCGCACCTCCTCGAAGTCACTTACACGTGACAAAATCAACCAGCGTTCAGAGTGACGGAATGATGTGCCCGGCATCCGGAGTGACATTCAAATCAAAGGATGCCAACACAACCAATTTAAGGGGACCTCCTCCCAACAGCCAGCGTATGACAAGGCGATGCGCGACGGAGCATGCTAAATTCCGCTCTGGAATGGAATAATTTAGAACTATACAGTAACTACTGTCAGAGTGGGACTATACAAATGGCAGACCTGGTGGGAGGGAAATTCATTTTATGTAGTCGGTGCGCGGCAGAAACAATGAGCAGCCTCAGTCAGTCCCATTCCTTTTGTGACAGGAGACGTACAGAACGGACTGACTCAGCAGGAGAAGATGGTGAGTAAGGGCCGAAAGAACCAGAATAAAGCCTAGCGGAGCGTTAGCGTTTTCGAGGGGGGCGAAGAGGATGGGTGGAAAAGACAGCGGTGGAGCGCGTTTGTGCAATGAGAGCGCATTTATTCCCTTACGATGCAGACGATAAGCCTAACGTACAGCGGCAACAATTAAGTGAGAAATAACTACATGGCAACGTGAAATGCACTTGTGCGCTGCCTTCTGTGCAGAACTTAGAAAACAAGATTGCTAGAGAAAAGGCTGGGGGTGGGACATCATGTTATCTTGAATTTTTTATAGTTTCTTGCTTTCCCTGAAGATACACGGAGTGACGAATCCTGGAAACGATTCATGATATCACCGTGTTGCAGCTGTGTAACTCCAAATATATGGCAAAGAGGTCAGTGAAAGAATACTATGTGGCCTCTGGCGTCGAACGTTTTCAGCTGTAGTTGTGAAGGGAAAAGGCGAGCCTTCCCAAATCCCGATATGCACGTTTGACATCATAATCTATAGAAAAAAACTGGGCCACCTCCACTAACGTGAAACCTGGGGAGACCGAAGCATGCAGTGTATAAGTGTATCCTTGGCGCCTTGGCGTGTTTGCCCACGGAGATGAAACAGTTGGGGGGGGGGGGTTGGAGGTAATGCAGCTTTACAGTAAAAGTCTCGTGTCTTTGAAGCACGAAGCGTTCTACCGCGAGGCGTTGGAAAAAGAGTGTCCCTGTGTGCTCTTTTAGTACTCGTTTTTGCCACGGAGATGAAACGTTCTAGGGTGAGGCGTTGGAAAGGGAGTGTCTTGGTGCTTTAGTACCGTGACTGCATAAAACGACGACGACGACAGGAGACGACGAAAGCCCAAGCCCCTAAGCTGTCTTCCCCCATGGAGGAAAGAGCAGCGCCCTCTATACTTGCAACGTTGCGAAGCCACTTCCGCGACAATACTTTTGGCTTCTTTTTCATTGCCTAGTTAAAGCTTCCAGATGAGCAAGAATATTGCAGCCGTCCAGGCCCTTCGTGCGTACAACCAATGAAAATGAAATGACGAATAGACAGGAGTGAAAAGGCGGGGTAAACTTTATTTAGGCGAGCCTTAGGTGATGATGTTAACGCACCCACTTGGTGGGGGATTTCCCTGGTGGAGGGGGCCCGGATGGCCTGCGCTGGCCACCCGGGCCCCCTCCACCAGGCACGCCGGGAGGAGAGGTCCGAGCTGGTCAGCCGTGCCACACACTTCTCGTATGTAGGTTGGAGAATGGGAGTAAATGACGGGGTTTGTTGACGCCCCCATACCAGATGGTTTAGGGTGCCAGGGTGGAGGCAGTTTTTGCAAGAGGCGGCGTAGAGGGTGGGGCACATTGCAAGGCGTACGGTATTGCGGGGCTAAGAGTTTGTTCGTAGTCGTCGGAATATTGTGGCTTCGGTTCTGGGTAGGTGTGGGTGGGGTGCTGGCTATTGTTGACGCCGGTGTCGCCAGTGGGTGAGTATGCCGGCGTATTTTCGCAGGGGTGTAGGCTTGAGGATTTCCTCAGCGTGTAGGTTCTCTCCCTCTTGGGATACGGCCGGGTGTGTTTGGCTGTGGGCAAGTGGCCTGTATCGACTCATTTTACTTTGAGGAATTCGCGGCCAGGGTACCAGACAATCGGTAGTTCTGAAAAGTTATATAATTTGTTTTGAAATAGCCAATGCTGGTACGGATATTCATCCCATCAGGAAATTTCGGCCTACAGCTTGGCAATGAAATTGATGTTTAAAGTAAATATCTATTCCCAACTTGTACTTACTTCTTTTGTCTACCGACCTGTAGATAGTTTTGTTTGTATTTTTTTCAATGCCTCCCGCCAAGGACTCTGGTAATGAGCATTCAGTGATGGCCTTCAGGGGAATTTTTAAATAAATAAATTAAATCAATAATCAATAAATAAATAAATAAATAAATAAATAAATAAATAAATAAATAAATAAATAAATAAATAAATAAATAAATAAATAAATAAATAAATAAATAAATAAATAAATAATAAATATTTTCTGGCATGTTACTTTCTGCAATTAAAGATGGTCCGCCGCTTGTTATATTGGCTTGATAAAATTGGAACAATCAAAGTAAGATATTGCGTGGCTTAATGGGACACCCAGTATCCACAGAAACAGAATCTGGAGATCAAGCGTTTATGTATCATCACTTATATATGCATCTTGAATAGATTCGTTAATAATAGGCACCCTTTGAGAGATCAAAACAGGACCTTATACCTCAATCGTATGCGTCGCATCGTGTGGATATGCATTTGCAGTAAGTTATCTAGCAATGCGGCACCCCCTTAAGGATAAGTATATTCGGAACAAAATTTCATGACCGCTGTCATCGCGCAGTAGATAAAACATTTGCTCATAGCTTTCCCTTAACCGCGTGTCACCTCTCTGTCGAGTGCAAGAAGCTTTGCTGGTAACCCGCCTTGACAGAGTGGAATGGCTCCGGATTTTTAAATTAGGTGTTCCCTTAAAGCTCACTTTGTTGAGGAGGAAACAGGAAAGGTCCGCTGAACAGCCCCATGGGATTTATGCTACTCATTACGCCTTTACAGCGTCTGGAGAAAAAAATTACACCATCTCCCCGAAGGGAACTATGTGGTGATGCAAAGCAGACTTGTTGGCGTCCATTCAGCTCATCGGACGGTGCAGCGTGTCTCAACCGAAGCAGCAGCTGAGGAAGTGGCGCGCGGACCGGGTTTATTATATAGAGTCAGATGGAGTGGAGAGGAGGAGATGAGAGAGGAGACGCGCATGCGCGCTTATCGCGCAGCTGGCGTGTTGCCGTTATGTTGAGTGATCTGGTGTTTAGTAGGGCCAGAGGGAATTCCACGTCCGGGTCCGGTGGCAAAGGCACGCAAGTACTGTTGTGTTACGGTGAGTAGGCGGTGGTGCTCGAGGCGCCGAAACTCGTCCATCATGTTCTTGTTGATGTTGTCGTCTGTGTGGTAGAATCGGTAGTCTCCGTCAGCGTTGGTGAGGTAAAGGTTGTTGACGTTGGCGCACCGGCTGAGAGCAACGTACACGCCCTCATCTTCGCAGCTTTGTCTTCTTCTCCTTCTTCTTCTTCAGCGGTTCCCCTACGGGAAGATGACGACGGTGGTTGAACGCGAAGCTATCACGGGATGGATTCTTCGGTTGGCAATCCCTAGGGGCATCCTGCCAAAATCATCATCAGAAGCGCTGCGGACGGGGCGAGAGCAACCTACACGCGCCCCCCTCTTCGCAGCTTTGTCTTCTTCTCCTTCTTGGTCTTCAGTGGTTCCCCTACGGAAAGATGACGACCGTGGTTGAACGCGAAGCTATCTCGTCATGGATTCTTTGGTTGGCCAGTCCCTAGGGGCATCCTGCCACAATCATAATCAGAGGCGCTGCCGACGGGGCCCGGACGCGGGACATCCCCCCGAGCAAGAGACGCTAACATCCTTTTCTAAAGTGTTCAGTTCGTCGTTTCTATTGACGTTCAGCTTTGCGTGCCTTCGTTGTATCAGTAGCTTCTTGACGTAGTTTGAATGAGTGAAGGACAAAAGGCGCGTTCGTAGCACTTGCTCCTGTCTCGGTTTGTAGCCAAAGCAGGCAATAAAGAAAAAAAAGTAGCGCAGTAGGAAGAGCGCCGCGTATCTCCCGTTGCTGCCAGAGAGTCGTGGGATCGAAACCGGGCACCGCTAACTATTTTTTTATATAGTGTAGGGGGAGAGGTGCGGACAACGGACAGACGCCGGACATAGCCCCGAGCAAGAGATGCTTTGCATGTAAAAATCAACCAAAATTTGGCCCTGTACCTGCTCACTTCGCTGCAAATGTCGCTGAAAGACGATAGTCTTTTGCCGCCCCTTCCATGTAAATGCCTCTCTTCTATCTTTCACGCTGTTCCCCTCCCGCTTGGCTCCCCGGCGATCAGCACAGAGATTTGTTAAGGGCAGTTGAATTTTCGCGCGTTCCACTGCTCGCTGGCCCTCTATCGGAACCTTTTGTTGCTGTTGAACATGAAATGCCGTCACGTGGTCCAGGCTCGTCAGGTGCTATCTGTATTTTAGGTCAAAATGTTGTTTTCAAAGTGTATTTTTTATTTGCTAACGAAAGAATCATGCAGCCATGTACATTTATTTAAAATAACACTGCAAATACCACTTATGTAGAGATGTCTTTCCTCAAATGGCCCTAATGTTTTCTTTGTGGTAACAATATTGACAAGTAGCAAGTGGGCTTGATGATTTAGTGGTTGGAAAAAATTTTCACTTGTATATAAACCTGTATATCAAGTAATGATTACCTTTTCCCCGGAAGGCTCAATCAAGGGACAGACAGACAGATAGATACAAAGACCAAAACCTTTGGGGATAAAGTAGCCCAGGAAGGACTATCGCATTTAAAAATAGAGGATACACTGTACCATGCGACTTTGCGTTCTTTCCGTGTGACGATGGCGTTCAAAACTATGCCATTCTTATAAATTTTCTAAACGAGGGCGTTCTAAACCATGGCGTTCTTCTAAATTTCCAGAGCAGCGTATTTTCGAGTCACGCGAATAGC
Organism: Haemaphysalis longicornis; assembly: GCA_013339765.2. NCBI lineage: Eukaryota > Metazoa > Arthropoda > Arachnida > Ixodida > Ixodidae > Haemaphysalis > Haemaphysalis longicornis. Next base: position 26,856,170 of record CM023458.1, on the reverse strand, counting down.
CGAAATATTCTGGCCAGGTCACTGAAATCAGAGCTGATGGTTGCAACAAAAGCTCCACTGCACATGGGAGCTTTCCTAATAAAGGTTCAAAAGCTCCCAGGAGAAAATAATTTTTATTATAGCGAAAGAAAGAACTGCGGGATTGTCGCCTGTTTCACGTTAGCATCTGGTCCCAGAAAATCGTTCTCGATCTGCTCAATGCATCGCGTCAATTGTTGATCGCCCCTGCCACATTCTACCTTGTTGCGCAGCAGGCGCTGCATGATTGTTGTTTCTGTCATTGTAGGTACCTCTCGAGGCTCCCCTTCATCATCATGACCAGCTGCATCATCCAGAGCTTTCTCAACAATGTAGGCGTCGGGCAACACACCGGTAACAAGATCATCGTCTTCGTACAGCGTATATTTGCCGTTCACGACCACGTTCGGCGGGCAGTGAGAGCTAAGAGTTAGAACGGAGACCTAATCAGCTGTCTGTAGCGGACTTTCCCTTGTATCCTCTCTCTCAACATTTCGACATATCTGTGGCTTCCCCCCAAAAAACCGTTTTGACATAAAGGGGGGCATATAAATGGCGCCTATATGGGAGGTAAATGCATGGCGAAAAAAAAACTCCCACCTCCCCTCGCGGGAACCCCTGTGTAGATGCGACGCATAGGGGGTTCCGTTGTTGTTTCCGTTAGGTTGATTCTCCCATCGCGTGAAACGAGCTGTGAACCCCCTGCCGCGGCTATGACGCAACGTGGCGCGGCTATGACGCAACACAATCCAACACAATCACTTTAATCCAATTCCAATCCAAATCCATAATCAATCCAATCCAAGCCAAGCCAAGCCAAGCCAATCCAATCGAATCCAATCCAATGCCCCTCGCGAGAGAGTGTTCGCTATCTGAGAGGAGAGGGGGTGAGCGGCGGAGAGCGCCGCTCGCGCGGCGAGGAAAATGGGGGAGGGGTGTGGACGGACAACGACAACGCCGTATGGAGGGACAAGGCGAGTGAATGAGATGCCGTCGCATCTAAAACATTCCGACTTAACAGATATTTCCAGATAACCGAGTTCGAGTTAACGAGAGTTTACTGCACATGCAAATGTTATGGCACTCAATCATTCCGGCATTCTATGTAGTTGTCAACCCTTCCGCGCTGCGAAATTAATCCTACAATAAAGCTTACTGCATGCTACTTAAGCGTTTATTGTTCACCAATAAACTCTCCCTGCAAAATGTTGTGGGCTGTAAGACCATATTCAGTGTGTCAGTGGATTGCATATTATGTTTTGTCTGTAATTGTTAAAATGGAATAAATATACAAGAGAACTTTTTAGCAGTAGTCTTTCAATATTTTGTAGACAAGGTGGTTCGTAGATGAATAAACCAGAGGCACAAAAGGTTACCCGCAAACCTTTCAGCAAGTATGTGCATCTCAGTTTATCGAATCCCTTTTTTCATTACCATGCATGTTTTCAGAGTCGAAAAATCATTTGGCGAGTAAGATAAGTTGAGATCAGTTGGGGCGATCTTTTTTTTTAATTTTTAATGCACATTATTAGGGTGCAAATATAGCAGTTATGTAAAGAAATGTACGTTTACCAATTTTATATTGCCCCTCCCCCTCGACCCCCCCCCCCCCCGCTTTATATAGCTTTCATGACCTACTTAGGCCCCACATAAACGCAAGCCTGGCGTATACATTCCTCTGCCTAGCAATTGCTACATTTTTTATACGTTATTCGCACCAAAAAATGATAATTGAAGGGCCATTTCACATGTTGTTCCCACGAAAAGAAAAAATGGCGTTTTCTTTTAATGGATACAGGGAAACAGCCCCCGCATCTCCGTACTAGAAGTGGATCAGAGGTGAAGACCTCAATTCATGCCTAGATCTTCCCCGAAAGGCAGGAAAGCTTCGACTTTGTCCCCCGCGACATAGCGGGAACTTCTCTCTGCTCTTCTTTTCCAAGCCGCAATGTCTGGGTGAGATGCCCCCGTGAATGAAAGCAGTAGTAAGTAAAGGCCACACGCGAGGTAGAGGGCAAGTCCGGAATAATCCAGCCCTAATGACGGCCATTTGCAATCACTTTCACCCGGGTGATTACCGCCATTAGGGACCCTAGCAGAACGACCTAAAAGTATTCGCCGTAATGGCACTGTCGCGCGAGAAGCGGAGAGGGTGTCTGGATGTGGTGGTTCCCGTTGTGCCCTCGGTGGCCCCAAACGGTTAACCTAGCTCCTATCTTCCTACGTTCTGTTCCTTGCCTCGTTGCCGTTCACTTAACAATGTCCTAAAGAGGGCGTGTGGTGCCCCTGTACTGGGCTGATAAAAACTTCCGCTTTCTTTCTTATAAAAATAGCTCCTGGCTTAGTTGGACATGGGGCTCCGGTGGAGTACATAGAGTACACATTTTAAGGGACGCTGGAAACGCCATAGACCGTTTTGTCGTGGCACACAACGAGATAATTAGGCGAAGACCTTCCGCGGACCTAATATTGTCCAACTTCTGCAGTATTGTCTTAATGGAATAAGTGCTTTATATTCTCCTAAACTTAGATGTGCGAATAATTCAGAGGGAGGTAAGTAATAAAAGTGACCCACTGGCAGTTTCGGCAAAATTAATTTGTGAATGTGAAAAAGAATGGCAAAAGTTAGGCAAGAACAAGAAAGCGTGATTCCTTCTTTGGCTGAATACCAAATTAGTATTAGACATTTCTATCAACTCGTACAAAATTTTGTGGAGAATTCTAACATCACGAAGGCGTATGAATGTCCATTTTAACCGCATTTTTTGAATTTATATTGTCTTCTTGGTAGCATGCGAGTGAACATTGACAATACAAAAGCCAGAAAATGGTCCTTATGATTGTGATGAGCAACGGGAACATTAAAGAAACTGGAGAAATACTGGAGGGTCGACATCTTGCCTTTTTCCGTGTTATGTGCTTACGCATGAAGGAGTCGATGTGTGCTTTGGACTTGCACATGTTACGTACACTGATACTAGCAGCATTCCATCGCTGTTGTTTGCGTCGAATTAGTCTCGATTTTCAGCATCACCAGCGCCATGCGCTACTTTTCATGATGGCGACGCTTTTATCGATTCTGAGACTCGCTCAAAATGGTAATCTTAGGGAAACCATTGGTGGGTATACCTGTGTGTATTTGTGATTCTCTGTGGGTATGTTTCACTGTGGGAGCTTTCAGACTTGCATAAAATGAAAAAAAAAAGAGTAACAAGAGCAAGCAAATGCAACGATGCAGTACTAACAGTACCAATGCAGTACCGTTGCAGTGCACGATGCAGTACCAACAGTGTGTTGGCACTGAGTCTCGCACGCAACAAAAAAAGGGCGCGGATATTCTCGCGTCGTTGCAAAAGTTGAAAGAGGATAGTCTTTCGCCGCCCCTGCCGCGTAGCTGCGTCTTCGGCCTCATCCGCCCGTCCTTTGAGGCTGTTCCCCTTCTGTATTTGTGTTATTTGGAGGTATGCTGAGTTCAATTTTGCCGCGTTCGCATTGCTGCGCCATGTGTTAGGGACTGTTGGGAATTAGCGCTCCAGCCAGGAAGGCGAGGTTCTGGCGCGTTGATATTTTGTGGTTGCAACATTATTTTCAGCACGTTCTCCTTATTTTGCTCTCGAAAAAAGCGAACATACACCAGATTTTAATTCAAGAAATGTTGGAAGCAACACTTATGTATTGAACTTCATCCGGAAAATGAAATATTACATTTACCCTGAAGACTGTTGACAAATACGGAACATATATATATATATCTAGATTGATTAGATTGAAAACGTTTTTCCTATACAAACGTCTGTCTCAAAATATGTTTTACCTTTCGGCCATGCGGATGGATTGAGGGACAGAGACATAGACAGACGAACCAAATTCTTTCCGTTTGAATAGCCCAAGAACAACGATTGACTTTAAATTCCCAGGAATAAGTGCAGCGATGGCCAATGCACGTCATCGGGTGTATTTTATGGCTTAGGTCAGGCTTTATGTTAGCCCTGGCTTTGAGTCTATCGACGGACGAACCCAATGCGCACTGATTCTATGTCGAGCATCCTGTACTTGTTAACAACGTTAGGCCTCAAAGCGTAAATTTAGGCCTAGTGTGTGATCGTTGGCCTATAATACACCATTTTGGGTAAGTGCTGGACTCTTGGTACACAAGGTTGCCCTTCCCAAGATAACACCAAAAACACCAGCCAACTAGGTCCCAAAAATTTCGCTGTAAAAGATGCAAACCTAGATTCGTACACAAGGAAGAAATGTTAGTATAAAAAAAAAACAATTTCAAAAATTTGGTGTACGAGTTCAGCAACAACCAACTAATTTTTAGAACATCTTCGTTTGCATACCTTTCTATTGTACGAACCCTCTCTTGTGTTTAGGCGCTGTTTCGTGATGTAGCCCTACAAGCTCTTCCAACATCCAGATCTTGTAACTTACTAGAATCTGCCTACACGCACGCACACGGGTGCAGACGCATCGCCTCACTTGAATCCTTAGGTTTCCTCATGTCAAAAACATCCGTTCTCTTCAACTTCCCAAACCTCTGCAAAGAATTCCGTAATAAGGACCCGGTTTCTTCCAATCCATAGCACCCCGCGCCGAAAATCTTATCCTTCTGTTCCTCCGTTAAAATTTACTTTATTTTCTCGGAGCCTATCTTCTGCATTAGCTGCGTGAACCAGTGCGGCCGGTTCAGTCCCCGATAACATTTTTACCCCTGAGATTTGTATAATATTGTATTGCAATCGCCAAATCAGAAACAAATCCAGACAGGCGAGCAGAGCTGAGGCTTTGACTTAGCGACGGAGAGTTGTGCTCGTTAAACCATGAAACGCGGAACCAAATACGGGATAAAGGGAAAATAATAATTGGGAATGCTCGAGGGAGGAAGAGAACAGTTAATTGCGCCCCTCTAATTAGTCGCAGTCGAACGCTCACTCCAGTCCAGGCAGAGGGCAGCAGAAAAGCAGGAGCCATTCGGTTCGGCCCTTCGAGGAAAAGCGAGGCGCCACCGGGAAGCCCAAGAAAAAAACGTCGCAAGAGAATATTCCCTACCTTATTCTGAGAGCGCAAAGAGGATCCGCAGAAGTGTCAAAAGAGAAAGACAAAATCAGGGATTACAACCGCCCATGATACGCTCGAGTCTAACAGATAGTAAAAATCACAGCGCAATAACGCCATGAGAAGAGTGTTTGGCGAAGAGCAAAACAGAAGAGGAACATGCCGCGGTGGCTCAGTGGCTAAGGCATTGCGCTGCTGAGCATGAGGTCACGGGTTCGATTCCCGGCTGCGGCGGCCGCTTTTCTGATGGAGGCGAAAAGCAAAAACGCCCGTGTGTACGAGATTTCGGCGCACGTCAAAGATCCCCAGGCGGTCAAAATTAATCCGGAGCCCTCCACTACGGCGCGCCATATCGCCTGCGTTGCGTCGGCACGTTAAACCCTACAAACAACAACAAAAAAAAAACAGAAGAGGAAGCGGTGGCCCCGGAAAAACGATTTCCTTTTGACGAGCCCCGCATTTCACGGTCAAGCTGTCTCATTATAGGCCGGCATTGTGTACGGGCACCGCGGGAGCGTAGAGACCGGACCGGTAAAGCACGCTGTTCGAACAGGGCAATGCGGGCTTCTGCGCTAAGCTACTGTACTGTGCGGCCCACTTGTCTTTTCCTGTCGTCCCCACTTTCGCTGTCGATTGCGATGCTATTGTTGATAACGATCTGTCGAGGAACTGTGAGGGTAAATTAGGGAGGAGGCGGGGGTCCGAACTACCTTGTCATCGGAGATATTCCCATCTCCTTCCCATTCTCCTCCTATGTTTTTCCTGAACATGCCCCGCTGTTCTTTTCCTTCAATCACGGTTTATCTGACAATGTGCTGCTTCGATTGTTACGAGCTCGGTGTGATTATACTGCAAACCCGCCGAAATACCGATGAAATGTTTGCCTTAACGGCTGGCCTTCGTGCGGCGCCTGTACAGCTGGCCAATGCGTGGATGTTGAGTCGATGTTGGCACTGATTTCCATTCGACAAACATCCCGTTTCATCAGCTGCGTAGATAGCAATTAGATGTGGCCTTGTTGAAAAAAAAAATACTTATGGAGATCATTGCCACAAATATTCCGGGCCATCTCCATTAACGTGAAACCTAGGGAGGGGCGAAGCATGCAGTGCATGAGTGTATCCTTGGCGGCTTGGCGTTTTTGCCTACGGAGATGAAACTGTTGGGGGGTAGAGGTATACAACTTTGCTGTAAAAGTCTCTAGTCTGTGAAGCACGAAGCTTTCTAGCGCGAGGCGTAAACGAGTGTCCCGGCGTTTTTTAGTACGCGTTACGAGCGCTCCTGACTGAGGCGTAAATGAGTTTCCCGGTGTTTTAGCACCGTGACTACATGAAACGACTGATTACGACGACGATGACAGGAGACGCCAGACGTCCCAGCCCCTAAGGGGCACCGCGCCTAAACATCACGCCTCTTTTAAGGGAACCATGGTTAAAACACGAAGCTTTCTCCCATGCTACCTGAGCCAAAGTCCAAAATCCAAACTGCTTCAAGCGTGTCCGAATGGCACAATCGGATAGACTGTCGGATTTATTACGCGAGTGAACCAGGCTCGATTCCTACCAAGGGAAGTGTCGTTTTTCTTGAGGCGCTTGATGTGCCTTCGCTTATCACCATCATCGTTTTGTGAAACCTATTTTGTAAAGTTGGCTTTTCTGCAGTGCGTTTTGAGGAAGGGACAGCCGCCATCAGTGAGGCGTAGAAAGCTTCGCTTTAAAAGTAATCGTTGGTATCGGAACAGCAGTATTTGGAGACATTTCCTTCTTGAAAACAAAGCGTGCCCGGTTCTTGTATCACTTCTTACATTTCATAGGCGTTTAAAGCACTTCCCATGCAAACTCATAATTACCATTCCACTCTTCCTGTTTCGAAGCTCAATTTCACAGACTGCTCTAGGTACCAGACCCGGCGCATATACGTAACAGTACACAATTTACGTAACAGAAACTGCAGTAACGAGAGAAAGTACGCTCACGAGACATTATGTATTCGCTTCGGCGAGCGGGCCACTAAGTTTTCTGCTTGTCCTGATTTTATTTGGTCTCTCCTCTACCTGGTTATAACAACGGCAACGCTTTTTCATGTTTATTTTGTTGTGTTTGGCGCCACTGACGACAGCTTAAGCCTCAGCCTTTTTCTTTATCTTTCCTGCTTTTCTGCTTTTATGTCGCCTTTCTTTGGCAGCCTTTTGAAGTTGGGCAACATGTAGTAGTTTTATTGGACAAGAAATCTGAAGTAAATTTTTGATTAGGGTGTACAATTAATTTCTTCTACGAGCGTTTGTTTAGCCTGAAATCTGCCCTCTTTACGCTGCGCGGTGTACAGTACGGCAAAACGTTTGAGCGAAGCTTATCGCACAAAATACGAACCCAGGATACGCCTGGTAGCCTCCCTCTGGCCTTAACATTCAGCCGCGGTCAAACAAGTGCATCGTGCGCTTCCGCAGCGCCGACGAAAGCAGCACCGACCACGTTTCAGTTACCGACCGAACCAATTTTGGGCTCCGACTGCTTCCGCAGTGAAAGCGTCGAATTGCTCTTCTACTCCAAGAGATGCGTATAGACAAGGGAATAAGGGAAAGAATAAGGCCAGCCCCAGCCAAGGTCAAGCCAGCGCTTTGGGCTCTTCGTGGTAAACGGGTGGAATCGCTAGTTCGTTCCCAGGCTAAGGTAGCGAAGAGGGAAGTAGGGAGGAAACAGTAAGGGTGCGTGCTATAAGAAAATATTATAAGGAGGCGCTGGTGGCATAAAAGTTCACTGCGCGTTCGCGCTTACAGCTCCTGTATGCGCTGAGGGAGAGAAGCTATACTGCTATTTAGAGAAAAGTAGGTTAAAGGAGCGGGGTGGCCGCCGGTACAAGTCTGGTGGCGACAGTAGCAGCTCTGTCCAGGAATGAGGCTTGTACTATCGGGTCAGAGCTGCCCAGCGCTCCCTCCCACTGCTCGTCAGAGGTGATTGAAGGGAAGGGGTCAAGAGGGCAGCCCCACATAGAGTGGAAGACTGTAGCGGTGTCTGTGTTTTTCCTTGCCGTAAAATTGTTGTCGCGTTCACTGCGCACTTTCGACTGAAAGCCGAGCTATCCCTCGACGAATATGTATCAACGAGTTTCAACAACGCCAAACATTTATAGCTACGGTTGCATGTAGGTATCGTGCCCTAGACGCAAAACGTCTTACGGGTGACCACAGTCAACACTCTCGAGAGAAATAAAATTTGCTCATAACTTTCACCTAAATTATGCGTCACATCCATGTCGTGTGCTGAAAAGCTTCGCATGTCATCCACCCTCACAGAGTGTAAATGCTCCGAACGTCTTGTTTGCGTACGTGTGTGCTGCTTTAGAGCTGCCCAAAGCTACCACTGGGCAGGGCAATGTTCATGTGTGAACCGCACCACCAGTGGTAGTTGTTTGAAATGTTTTTGCTACTAGAGAAGGCTCGTTAATTCGAACTTCAATAATGCGAATTTAGGTATAATTCTGAAACCACGATTTCGCCCCGCCATGGTCCATAGAACCCCAAGAATTGAAAACCCCCCATTCGAAAGCGAGAACTTTTTCCGTCGGATAATTTGAATTACGCGCTATCCAAAGGCGGCTTGGCACATGCTACACGATCACAGACACGACTCCGCCGCCTATTCACGGGACTGTGTCACCTCCTTAGCCGACGAAAGAATGTAGAGGGGAGTTAAAATTGGGTAAAACAGATGAAAAACCCCTTGGACGGCCTTTTCGGAGACGTATGCTTTGCGGACATCGTCGATATACGCACGAGTGCAGTAATGTGTAGTGCGCTGACTTACGGGGACCATCATATCTCAGGTCAGAAGCGTAGAACCTGCCGGAGCAAGTGTCGATGAGGAAGCGAAGCATGAAACACAAGTGCGGCCTTCTACTACGAGACTCACAATCGAAGAGTCGGAACACCGCCCGACTCTTTTTCAGTTTTGAAGAGGGCAAAGAGGAGGCTTTCTGCTATATTCTCTAGTCAGAGCAGAAAGTTCTGCCTGTCACTTTCAAGACCAAAAGGCCGACTACAATCACAGATTTTTTCCAGCATTAAAATTTTTGACATGCTCTACTCCTCCTGAGTCGCAGTGTATTGTTCTTCACTTTCGCTAGATAGACCTTCGAATATTTCAAACTGAGATGGAATCCCCTCGCGGCTCGAATTACACGTTTTTACTGTACGTACTTCGTCGTAAGCGTCTGTATTATGGAAGACACGTTGATGGCAGTAATGGGTTTACACACCGTGAAAAGGCTGCAGCACTAAAGCGCTGACAAAATTTTAAACAAACTTTCCTAACCGTCAGTTGCTAGTCAATTAATGCTTAAAATTTATAAAAAGCGCAGTTAGATCAAGCGGTCATGTAGGAACTTGATCCTTCGATCTTCACCGTACTGCAGGGATATGCCCGGAGGTTTGTTACGTTGGCATTGATATGACACTCCGGGAGACGGCTACTGCTTGGGCACAGACACGGACAGATACAGACGCAGCTTGTCGATGCGTAGTCACTGTTCTACTTTCTTCGGTGACACAAACGGAACGGAGCACGGAGCCGTCGGTGCAAATGAGATTTGGGGTCACTCACGCGAGCAGGGAAGCTCCGCCGTCCCCAACGAGGTACAATTAGGCGTGAGTGCACCCACAGCATGTCGTCTTGTGTCGTGTGCTTGGTCATTGGATGAGTAGAAACCCTAGAGGCTCTCTTGGTGTTAGCCCCGTTCGGTAAATTACAGTTAAACCGGATTTCAGATAACGATTGTCGTTTGCGTCATCAGCAATATTGAAGGTGTCAACCTCACATTCAGTTGTAAGATACACAAAATAGTTGTAAATGAACGGAAGGATTTTCAGGCGTTTCTTTTGAATTCAGCTGCCAGTACCGAAGGGAAGGTAATAGACCAAGGTCTCGAGGAATATGGAAGGAGAAAGCAAGCCTTGGAAGGCTTTTGACTTACACAGCGACAGCAGGCACTGTCGTTTTGGACAAACACTCTTCCTACTAAACAACCCGAAAGCTGTTCTTTTTTACATACTAATCAATCTGAGGGATAACGTGAGCAAACACTAAGGGCAACGTATTTCTTCCGGCTCTCCTGTGCGAGTCCCCATGGCGGGAAAATTTGTCGACTGGAGAAATGCGAGCACCGCGATAAAAAGAAGAGACACGAGAAATCCTAGCTGGAGGCAATAGAGACATGGAAATTACGCCCTCCAATGACTATCAAGCCCGGAGCAAAATTTTGTTCATTAGAAATGTCGATGCGGTCAAAATTTAAGGGGGAAGACAAAGCAGCGAAATTCGCCGGAAATTAAAAAAAGGAAAACGCAGGGACCAAGGTACGACTCCTAACGACATTGACTTTCGAAATATAAGTCGAAAAAGACAACAAAGTGCTTGGAACACACAAATTGGAGCAAATATTTAGCATAAATTTCGAAAGAACAGAAGCACGAAAGCTAAAAGGACGTCGAACCTTCGCTGAAAGTGAGTCCAATCAATCGTGGAACATTCATGGACCCAAATAGCAAATTAAGGACGAAACCTTGCGAGGATTTTTCGCGCATTAAGTAAACGCACCTACTAACGATCTAAAGGTACACTGATACGTGGTTTATGAGATAAGGGTATACTATTGCACTTCTTGTTCACGATCGATGCGTGTATTGTCTTGTCTAACACCGTTAATTTTCGCGATTTTCAAGTAACCGTTTTCATGCAATGGAAGCCCGGTTTCACGCAAGCGCTGTGTGTTCAGAGATCTTATCAGAGCTTCTCGGTCAGCCAACCGATCTATGGGGACATGCATTAGTTTTTTATACAGAACGGCATGGGTCCCACTAAGAAAGCGTTCGCTTCAAATTACAGCAATTCGTCGATCTCCCATATCTCTACATGCTTCTCGCATGTCTTCTTGGCCACTGTTCTTGTTTATAACGTTAAACCTAATTCCAGACCTGGTGAATATTTAAAGCCCTGTTTGTCTGTCCTGTCTGTGTCTGTCTGTCTGTCCTGTCTGCCTGTCTGCTGTCTGTCTGTCTGTCTGTCTGTCTGTCTGTCTGTCTGTCTGTCTACAATGTTTAACATATTATTACCGCAGTGGATATCGCTCATTACCTGGCGTCATTTTAACGCGGTAACGTTACATGGCCCATGCCAGTTTTGCTGTGGGCGCTGGCCGTCCGCTATCATCCGTGCTCACCGCAAACTACGACAGCTAGGGCCACTCTCCAGAAGCTGGAATCCAACTCAGGGATAACTGATACGGATAGAAGGGCGACGGTACTGCAGCAGGGGCGATGGAGAGTATACTTCATGTCGGCAAGCACCTAAGTGAAGTTAGTTCTCACCCCTCGCCCCCTCCCTCGTCCTTGGCTGCACTCTTAAAACAAAGGTTGCGGCATACATTCACCGAACACTAACAAGGTTACTTGTCCCAGCACACACTATGTAGTTAGCAACTGGAGGAAGTAAATGCAGCGCTACTCAGGGTTACTAACTGAAGCAGGCAGTAAGCACCACTACCTTCAATAGTAAAGTCCTAGTGATCACACCCTACTGAGCTACGTGAGTCTACTAACTGGCCATGCATACCTAGTCATAAGCACGACCTTAATCTAGTGTATAATACTTACTACACCCAGTTAATTTCGTAACCACGCAGTTGCTAGTGTCAGAGCCTATGCATCGTACCACAAGGTAGTAAGGTCCGTAAGGAGTTAGTAAATACCGCCGTTACTACCCTTTTACGACCATTTTTTATTAAGAGTGTGCACGGTGCTCGTTAAACGCAGTGCAACCACGTACTATCATGGGAATCGAGTTTTGAGGGAACAGGCGAATTGCGAAAGCTAATTCAATATCCAAAGCGAAGAACCCTCATTTTAAAACGGAATGCGTTTAATATAATTCATTTTACATGTTCACGAAAGCTCTTTCGAATTCAAATTTGGCTTGGGATAGAGGCCCCCCGGATGGGAAAATAAAATCCTCCAAAGGCTTTACTCCAGCGCAAGCGCTGCTGCATGTACGAGCTAAAAACTCCTCCGCGCGGGAGATAGATGGGAGGGACAAAGCGAGAATAGGAGAAACAAAGTGAGAATATTACATTTTTCGATTGAATACTCAGCGGAAACTCGCTAAGCTTATGTAAATTTGCGCCCAGACCCCTCCCCCCCTTCTCTCCCCCTCTCCCCTCCTGTTGTGTCCGGTCAGCCTGTGATGCGGCTTTAACTTCGTGCTTTGGCGTGAGGTTCCTTTGTGCGCCACAATGTCGGCTATCACGTTTCCTGTTGTCAATTATAGCACGCCAGTTTTCGCCACGCAATTGAGAATTTTTGTGAGCTTATGCTGAGGCAACCGACTAAGCTATGCGAAGCACGAATGAAGCTCACCCTGTGCTTTTGACGCCTACTAGCTAAAATATTTTTAAAATATAACTACGGAGACGAGCTTGCGCGAAAGACAAAGGCCCTTTTGTTATCCGGAAACCCCTATATATGACTGAGGGGTACGTGACACTCAACATTACACGGGACTTCCGCAAACAAAGAGTTTCTTTTGTGATCTGGTAGCTTCGACGAAATGGGAACTGAGCCTGAAGCTTTCTTTGTGCTGTACGCTTTCTGGTTGGGGAATCAAAAGATTTCACTCTTCGAAACTATGAGCTACAAAGCACGCCGTAGTAGAGTAACGGGTGGGAATATAGGCCGGGCCTGCGCTGAAGTTATCTCACCGGGCACTCTTTTTTGTGCATCAAAGTACAGAGGCCTGTTGTTCCCTCTTGAAAAGCGGCCAGGGATTGGGCCTTCGAAGGGATAGTTTGCCGGCTGAGGGAAAGCGGAACTTTGACGTATGCATTGCAAACGCGTATTTTCGCGAAGAGTGTGCGCCGCGCGAACGTCAGGGCAGATGAGCAGAACAGAGGACGCAAGCAGCGCAGATCCCTGATTTTAGGAAGCGGTGGCGTGTGCTAGTCTGCTTGCTTACGTAATTGGCGCGGAAAGACGAAGAAACCAAAACCGAAGGAAAGGGCGCGAATGCGAACTAGCAGAAAAGCAGCTGTTGCAGCAACCGGCCATCGCCTTCAAAGACAGTAATTATCGTCGTCGTCATCATCATCCCCATCATATGCCTATCTACGCCCACTGCAGGGCAAAGGCCTCTCCCATATTCTCCAATTAACCCGGTCCTTTGCCAACTGTGACCAATTTATCCCTGCAAACTTCTTCATCTCATCTGCCCATCTAACTTTCTTCCATCCCCTGCCACGCTTGCCTTCTCTAGGGATCCACTCTCTTACCATTATAGACTAACGGTTATCTTGCCTTCGCATTACATGCCCTTCCCACGTCCATTTCTTCGTAATTTTTACTAATATGTCCTCAACACGCGTTTGTTCCCTGACCCACTCCGCGCTCTTCTTGTCCCGTATTGTTACACATATCATTTTCCGTTCCATTGCTCGTTCAGTTGTCGTCAATACAAGTCGAACCCCTTTCGTAAGGCTCCAAAATTCTGTCCCTTAGGCGAGTACAAGTAAGATGCAGTTTTCACGCACTTTTTTCTTCAGCTACAATGGTAGGTTGCCATTAATTATCTCAGAATGCCTACTGAATGCACTCCACCCCATTCTTATTCTTTTAGTTACCTCTGCCTCGTGGTTGGGATCCAGGGCCACGACTCGGCCTAATAGATATATTCGCTTACCGATTCCACTCCCTCGCCACCTATCTGAAACCGCAGCGCTCTGCCGAAGCTCTTGAACATTACTTTAGTTTTATGCATATTAATTTTGATGCCCTCTATGGGTTTTTTAACGCGAAAATGTTTTACTCTGAGCTGGTGATGACCACAGCACTCATTCTCTTCGCTATTCGGGCAGGGATCGGCCAGTGTCGTTCAGAGACCTTATTCATCACTACAGGCTAGAGCGGGCCCGCTTCCCCCCAGCCCATCCTATACTCAGCAAATTTCAATCCGTTGCTTGGCGACGTTTCCAAACAAACTCGTACCCCAACCCGGTAGCGTACAGCCATTGCTATACCGGGGAATATACTGAAAAGTGTCACCGGTGTAGGGAGAGGGCAGACCTTGCCCACATACTATGGGCCTGTACACAGGCGTCAACTTTAGTTAGCAAAATCGCTAGTGTAGAGCAATGGGAGACCGCATTGCTCAGCTGAGACCCAGCAGATCAAGTGTGGGCCATTCAGCTGGCCGAAGACGCTGCCAGAGCCCAAGGGCTCTTGGCCGACGTCTAGGATAAGTGGCTGTCACGCAATATAGTTATTTCTCTCTCTCTCTATCTCTCTCTCTCTCTCCCGAATACACGAAGCTTGCGCTGACGTGAGATCCGTCACGGAAGTGACGCCAATACAACAAAGCATACTGCCTGTAAAGGGTGCGCCCCTGAAAACAGGATAACCTTTTTTAACCTTTGTATGTTATAGTTTGGGTTAATATTTTAACACAAAAGTGTCTTATGCAGGGATACACCAAGATTTCACTGACGTCATATTCGTCACGGAAATGACGCCAGTACACGTTCACCGAAGAGACCCGCCAGCAGGACGTCGCTCGCCAAGCACACCCACAGGACAGCCGCCGACCCACAAATCATGCTCAGCTGCAGATTTCGCTGCCCATTTCACATTCGTGTTTTACTGATACCATTAAGAGAAGAATCAGCCACATTTTTTTTCTGCTTAATGAGGGATTACTAAAGCGGCCAAAAGAGGTTGCAAATGATAGAGGGCCTTGGAGTGTCGTCCTTCACCGGCCGCGAAATTAATTGTCTCAAGGCCAAACGGAGTCTTCCTTTGCTGTTTGGGACATTTCTTTGCGCTTCAGAAGCAAGGCTAGTCGTCCTTAGACACACCATTTATTAAGAAGGGCGTTATCAATTATCATCGAGAAAACCTAGCTGCCGCGAACATCTCGCATGATAAAGCCACAATAAGCGGGTGAAACAAACAGACATTAAAAATAGAGGGATGGATGCGGCGAAGACAGCTTCGAACGCTAATGGTGGGGAATGGACCATGACGTTGTTCCCGAACGTCCTCGGTAGTCTAAGTTGCGTTTGGAAATAAAAAAATCCACAACTGCGATTACTCTTGTCCGAAGGGCGAGAGCTTCTTCCATTTTTTCAATACGGAAGCAATAAATGCCCAATTGAGTGAAGAAGGCGCCGTCGCAAAACTGGGGCACAAAATTCCGATAGGCTGCGACGCGCTTCATAGCGTTGCCAAATAAAACAGAGAGAGGATGACCTTGCATTCCCGTCAGCTCTCCATCTATATTACACAAGATAAATCGGAATTGGCTTAAAGATTACAAGCAACTGGCTGCCTATATCTAGCGGCCTCTTTTACAAGTTGGTTGAATATACACTAAAAGGTTAACCACCTGGAATCCAATTTAGGCATCTGCTGGAAAACTCGCGTTTAACGGCGCAAGGGTTTCTAAAGTTAATGAGTATCGGTGGTAATTAGAGGGCTTTAGCTAGAATCCAGCTCTGCTGAGCTACTAACTGATACTACTGATAATTTGCTGCGTACTAGATATCATACACAACCACTGTACCAACGTACAGAGCGATTTACCGACGATTTAGAAAGCCCTTCTCCATGAGAAATAAAAGTTACAAGCAACTTGTAGAATCAGCCTTTGCCAGGCTGTTTCCACGTAGGTTTTTATGTGAGCGAAAGTTCTGGCGACTCATCGTTGAGCCCTGACAAGTCATGGATAAGCCGAGAAGTTCGGTACATAGGGCTGAGAAAAACAAACACAAATATCAACTGTTTCGGCAGTAAATCACGGCCCGTCCGGTGCCAAGCCAAAGACCGCCAGGACGAGCCAAGCAAAGCCTTCCAACGGCGAATTCTACTGCTCCTCGATAAGAACTCGCTCAAAGATTGATGCCAACAGAGGAGGTCCTGATAAATAAGTACGTCCCGCGGATGCCGTTGCCGTCCCTCTTCTTTCTGACGAAGTAAGTGGTCCTGGGGAATAATTATTGGAGACATCAGCGGCCTGCAAACTAAATGGAACATCCGGGTGGTTTCTGAGTGCCCCTTTGTGCAGTTACGAAGAAAGAAGACGGTACGGAAAGTTTGCCCGGCCCAGAAGGCACACCGGTCGGAACCACTCAGCGATTGGCTCTTCAGCTTATTTTCTTTCGAGAAACTTATGTGATACTACTCGAAGCCTGACCGGCTTCCTTTTCTAATTGGAATTTCTCGTTTTTATACATTATGCTATTGAAGAGGATGACTGTTTGCTACGAAGCATTACTTAGTGGCGTCTGTAACAGGTCATTATGGTGTTAAACTCTTGCAACTCAGTCCTCAATGTAAAGCTAATTCGTACAAAGTATTTAGGTTCTCGGTGTGTTCTTTGTCCACAGGATATAAAAATTAAAGCGGTTCCACTCAACGGGAAAGCTGTCGGAAGTGCAAAGCAATGACTCGCCGCAATGTGCTGCAGCGCCGTTATCAGCTCACTGCTAGTACCCTATGCAGTTGAAATTTCCTGCCTTCGCAGTGCTCGCGAGCCACATGCCTGAAACTGCGCCAGCGGGAGTTCTGTTCTTTTGCGGCTTCCTTTTCCGCACGCACGTGCCGGCGTTGCACTGCCACTTTTCTTTTCGCTTACTGTCGTAAAAACCAACTTAAGGAGCCTTCCAAACTAAATGAAGGCGGGCGCTGCTGGTTAATTGCTTATATTTTTCCTCAAATGTGCCTGCAGCTTTCTTTGCGCTAAACAACGGGGAGATGTATGACAAGCGCCAGCGATTTACTAGTTCCAAAGGGTTATAATTATTTAAACCGCTTGGTTTTGGAAGCCTCTGCGGGACGCCCTGACGACGAACGCGGGGCTTTACTTGTGTCCGTTATATCGCAGCGCCGCCTGATTCCGGCAGTCACTTGACATGAAAGCGTTACAGCGAGCGACGACGACAAGGCGAGCTTCAAAAGTGCTTTGAACTTCAAAGGGTACGCTTAACCAAAGTGGTTGGAACCGCTATATTGTAGTCGTTACTCAGATTGCTTTGTAAACTGGGCAACACAACCAAATTGTTTGTATAGTTTTTCTTTTGTGTTATATTTTAGCATGGCTTGCACTTTTCGCTGTCTGCTTTCACCCTCCCGCTGCATGAGGTGGCCGAGGCCGCTCTAGCTGCTCTAAAGCATTTTTTTCTGATTATATCTCACAATAGTTTCCTGTCGTGCAATAAATTCAAATTTAAATTCTAACCTAAATTAGAACGACACTCTGAAATCCAGAAAACATTATACATGTTCACCCTTTAGCTCTTTTGTCAAAGTTACTGTCAGAATCCCACGTTATTGTTACTCTACATTGGATCTTGACCCACTTAAACGCAAGTTGTTACCTTTGATTACGTGATGTATGTTAGGTCACGTTTGAGACTACTCTTCTCTAGGCGGGTGTAATATTAAACAAGCATACATTTATTTCCGATATTCAATTCGTGGTTGGAAAGAGGTGGTGTTGTTATTGGCAGAGAAACCAGTCAAACCAGCGGGACATCATTTTTGTTTTTCTTGATACCATTTTCACTTGGTAATTCGAAGTTAAAAGTTATCTGAGTGACCCAAAGTACAATGACCCGGCGTAAGTTTAGTGACTACAAATGGGTGCCGTTTCTATGCAGAGTCGCACATTAATCAGACCACTCTGGCACACCCTTCTCCACCGAAAGTTCTTTTTCGCGCGGCCTCTCTCCAAATGAGCTGGATCGTTCCCTTTGCAGACTCGATTCTTTGTGTTTATTTGGCGCCGATTTTTTCTCGGCGTACTAGACGTCCCTATGCTGATAGACTGGCTTCTTGCTTCTTCTGTTTTCAGCAACAGCAATTAGCTTAATTGCGGGCCCGCCACTCTGATATGCGCGGCTTTGTGAGGAACGTAGAGGTTTACCACGAGGGCTTTATGGAGGGACGAAAAGAAAGTTTTCAATGAATTTTTATTTATTCGATTTTATAGTCACCTTATTAGTTCTATTTATTAATTTCATCATTTTATTTACACAGCCAGGCCCATTGAGAAGCATGGGCATTCATCTCAGTTACATTCCCTTGCTCACATCAGACCTGCCTGACGATCCGCCCCGCTGAAGACATATTGAGGGGTCATTCAATCACATACGAGATGAGTTTGAGGAACTTTATGCGTGGCTAACTCATAGGAAATTCTTTTCATCTGTTTCTCCACTAGCACTCTGTGATTGAAACGTTTTCAGAAACCTGGCACCGCACAGACTGTAAAACGGGTGTCTACAACCCGGCTTCTTGTACTTCCGGCCTTTTGTGGTGGTGGCTTGAAATAATTTTTAAAGAATTACGGCACCGTTCTGAAGTTTTCACTCACCACTTCAGTCCCCAACACATGTTTGAAGGGTTTCCGTGACCACTTTCCAAATCTAGCGAGATGAAGTAGACTCGCTTTTATCTACAAGCGCCTTACCGACTGCACATAAGACAAAGTAAAATAGAATGCGGTTCACTTTATCTATTCTCGACTATTCTCTTTATCTATCATCACTCTATCTCACATCATTATTTTCTCTTCCTACGACGCCAAGCTGAGCCCTGCCTAATGAACCACTCCAAACCGGTTCTGATAAAGGTTTTTGCACTCTTACCGATGAGACTTTGCCCCTCTAGACTACTGCATAAAATTTCATGCAGTCTGATAAACTACAAGTCAACTTCAAATAAATGTTTATCTTTTCAATCGCGTGCTAGCTCAACACAGTCGTTTGTTGAGCATGCTATTACGACTATTCGTTATTGTTGGAGATGAATTTACCCTAAAGTACAGTTCTTGTGAGGCCATGCACTGTCATTAAAGTTAGCTGTTTAACAGTTTATCTTTTCGCATTGGGTCGCTGACCAGAACTGAATTATCGTCAATACCTATTCCTCGCGGATACGTGCCGTTTGCTTGAAAACACAGCAGTGCCTCAGCTACTGACTTCCAATCGAATATACAATGCTCATTCGTCCGCTCGCCATTGAAGTACAGCTTTTAATTGACTTGCCACTAGAGTGCCGCCTTCAACACTCATAAATTTATAAAATCAAAACTACACATCGTTGGAGCCGCCTTAATTAAATTTGTAGCGTCGGCGGGGCATATTTTTGGCACTGAATCCTCCACAAAATATTACGGGATCAAGTACTTTGGAAGAGGTTATATATATATATATACATATGTAAATAAGACAGAATAAGGGTTGGCAGCCAACAAAACCTCGAAAGCAGAGGGGAGGATTCGATAGGTCATAGCAAGAGATGAATTTTTTGACTCCAGAAAGAAAGTGGTGAAAAAATGCCCGCCGGATGGGATCCGAACCCACGACCTTCACAATAACGGTCTGGTGCGAAGACCACTACGCTACCGGCGGGACTTTTTCCCCACCACTTTCTTGGGTATTTTATGTTAATGTATTTCTTGTTTCCTGCACTTGGGGGAGGTAGCCAGCGCCACTCGGACTACTCGGGGTCAAGGGGGCCTTCTTTTTTCTTGTATATATATATATAATATATATATATATATATATATATATAATATATATATATATATATAATATATATATATATATATATATATGTGTGTGTGATGGAATACAGGCTTCTAACAATGTCCAGCGTTACGGACGGGACAATAACGAGACAGGCCACCGCAACATGGGGAAGAACTGGAAACGTCAAACTTTATAGGGTTGGGTTATGGCAGAACACGTGGAGTGAAAAGCAACGGAAAAAGAAAACTAACTAGGGCTGCTACCAAAAAAAAACACGATTCTGTTCTAACGGAACTCAAGTTGGAAGCTTCAACAGTCTCACGGGTTTCATGAGCTGCTCGAAAGGGTGCAGGTTGGCTGGAACTTCGTCGGCGCGCCGGTGGAAGTTCCTCGAACGTGGGCAGGTCGTGGGGCGCTGGTCCGTGCTGTCGTTCCCTGGCCGTTGCCTTCTAGGCCGTCGCAGGGGAACCACGGTCGCGCACCCGGTAGTAGAAGAGCGGCGTCTAGTCCGCAGGCTGTCCTCTTGCTCACGACCACGGCCGGGCAATCAGCAACACTCACTCCCCTTCGCCGGAATTTTTCTAGCGCCCCTCTTCTTCCTCTTCGTGGCACATAGCCCCACCATAGGGATTGGCGGTCTTCTTTTAGCACAAAAGTGGTTTACGCGGGGCACACAAAGATTTCACTGACGTCATATTCGCACAGAAATGACGCCACTACAACGACCGCAAGAGAAACGGCAGGAAAATTTTTATTGACGCGAATGGTGATGCCGTCTTGGAGAGGTCAAGCGAAGTAGTACATCATGACGCTATTGAGAGCGGACAGTTGGCGCCTCGATCGGGCAGCGTGACTGGTTTGGGGCAAAGAGAAAGACCAGCGGGAAGCGGTGCGCGTTCACGCGTTCACGGCCCAATCTATTAACTCTGCCTCCCGTGTACCCCTAGCTGAGCTCGTCGCAAGGCAACCGTCTTACATGCACGCCACGGAGCAGGAGAGAAGTGGTCGCACTTCTGTCGAAGTGACCCGTTAGCAGGACGTCGCTCACCAAGCACACCATCAGTACAGCCGCCCACCCAAAAATCATGCTCCTTTCACTGCAGCTTTCGCTGCATAATTCACTTTTGTGTTTTACTGCTTACTATTACAGTCGAATCCACTTATAACGATACCGCTTATAACAATATATCGGATATAACGATGGACAACGATTGCACCGTCCAATTTTGTATGCTTTCTATGGTAAAATAACCCGCTTATTACGATGCTCCCGAGCCGCGATATCGGATATAGCGATTGAATCCGCTTACCGCGCGCGCCGAAAATGCGAGCTGCCGCCGGCGCTGGCGCTGGCACTCGGCGCCGACAGCACGCGACGCGCCTTGCATCCCGTCCACCCCCTCAGAAAACGAGTCGACTGCGCCAAGCGAGAGGAGGAGCCGCTTTCTTTTCTTCCCGACTCCCCTCCCGGAGCCGCTGCTTTGGCCTCGTCCGCGCGTCCGGCCGAACCAACGTTCGGCTGGTTCGGCCAGTTCGGCTCGCACTGCTCGCAGCTCGGAAGTTTCCTCGCCTTTTCTGCGCGCCGAACTGAGTGCTTTTTTTTCTCCGCATCTGCCTCCGTTCAACGTTTCACCAGTTTCACTGCGGAGTCGGGCTGAACGTTCGGATGGTTCGGACGCCATGGCCGATTCGCCTGCGGCGGTGCGGCGAGCATCTAATTGCCTGGAGCAATTAGATGCTCTCGAAAAAGATGTGCGTCAGCTTCGCGTGAAGCAGTCAAAGCTGACTGACTATGGCTTTTCTGTAAACGAGCAGTTGCACTACCTCACTTGCATGCTAATAAAATGTTTTGATCTCTCTTGTGGCTTTTTTTTCTCGACCCGCTTATAACGATTATCGGTTATAACGATGGGATTTTCTTGGCACTTGGAAATCGTTATAAGTGGACTAGACTGTATACATAAATCAACACTTTTTAATGTTAATTTACGAATTTACGTTATGTAGGTCACCAGAAATACTCCATTGAACCCGTTATCCAGCATATTTCCCGAAACTTGCTCGTTTACGCCAAAATGGGCGTAAAGTTACGCCTTTATGTAGCAGGTGTTTCGTGAGCGTATCCACGAATATCCCTGCTCCACATAAGCTGACTCGTGTCGTCGTCTTGTGTTAAAACCTAGGTGGGATTTCTTTCCTGGCTGCGCAGATCATCTTACACTAAAAGCAAACCCACACCCAGCCAACAGCAAACAAAGATAAAAAACATGTAGATAATCTCCTGCCTATGCTGACGCCAGAGAGGAAGCTAGGTCAAGCTCCGGTATTACTTCTGAGGTCCCGGAATTAAGTAAGAGAAAATGAGGCGCAGCAGAGCCTGACAGGTTTATTTCCGCTTATGGGTCCCCTGTGACCGGGCCATGTAATCCGGATTAGGCATGCGTGTTCCGGGGAATAAGGAGTTGGTTGGCGTCTTCCGGGGGGAGAAGATAAAATGAAAAGAATAAAAGGAGAAGAAGAGGCTCAGCTGCTTTTAGCAGGAGAAGGTCACTGTATTGGGTTGTCCGAAGCACTGAAGGTCACCTTTCTTCCGATGCTGCGGCAATTCGCCACGTGGCGTAAGGCTTATGCCGCTCCAGTGTCGGAAGGACGTGACGGTGAGCGGGGTATCAACGGCCGAACGCCCATGAATGTGGAGCCCCATTTCCTTCCTATAGCAAATTGACCAATTTGATTTGTTGTATAAAAGCTCCGCGAACCAGCATTTGCTGTTTGTTATAGACTCCTTGGTGGCGCCTCAGTTTAAGTTTGTATTTAGGTCCAAGGATATATAAGAGCTGTCGAGGAGGTGAAAAATGGTTTGCATTTGCTTTATAAAGAAATAGACTACTGCGGTCGCCGTTCTATGAGTTAAACAAACTAGACCCCATTATAAGACTTTCTTGTAATGTTTCAGAGCTACGACAAAAGCGATTTTCTCACACACGTTTTGTAAAAAGCGCTCGTTTGTTGTCTAGCGTCTGTATACTGGATTAGAATTTCACAAAGAAAAAAAAAGATGTTCAAGAAGGGGCTCCCATTTGTTTTATGTTTGCATTGTACGCTGCTAAAACGTGAACCTGTCATGTTGCACTTCACATAAGTATTGGGGGGGGGGGGGGTGTTGTCACGGTGTTCGTACAGACTTTTTTGCTCGCTTTTCACATTTCAAAAAGTGGAAATTGTAGGAATCATTATTACTTTAAACCCGACATAAAAAAATTTGGATTAACCTAAATTTAAACCGGTGGCTAGTATAGGCAAGCTATAACACGCCTGACGACCAATCATGCATGTTCCGCCCGGAATTCTCAGTGGGTGGTACTAAATGCCCGTATTGAATTCTCAGTTTACACTTGAGAGTGTCAATAAGTGTACGTTTAACAGCGGAGCTGTTATTGCTGGCGGTAATGTGTGCGGGAGCAAAAAAAAAAATTGAAGGCATAGTTGCTCGCGCCGTTTACCGTGCATATCAGCACGCGTTTTACGAGGAGCGCCGGGCGTTTTGCAGGACTTACGTGTGGAACTCGCAAAAATACCTAGACAACAGTTCCCGTGCCTCCGCGCATCAAGGGGGAGCACAAGACAGCTCGCGCTACAAACCCCCAGTTCGTGAAGCCGGTTGCCTCCGGATCTAGCGTATGCGGACGTGTTCCACTTTGGGAGAAATGTGAAAGCCTGCGGGGAAAACAATCCGCGCCCGCGAGAGATGCATGAGGAAGACGAAGCTAGAGATGGATATAAAGGTGACTACTGCTACCACGGTGAAATGCGATGACGAAACAACTAAACAAACAATTTCAAACCTAACGCAATGCGTGGTCGTGTGTCCTTCTGTGCATACCCAGAATGAAATACTCCAGATTCGCTGACCTTGCGTGACTCAGTGTACGTTTCGCCAATTTTTTATTGGTGTGACATTTCCTCTTTTTTTAATCACTATTACAGCTTCAGGGGCACGCTATCAACGTGCTCGAAGTTTACTGTCTTTTGAGTGCCAACCGTAGTTTAGCAACCGTTCCTTAATCCCACACCATTCCCAACAACAGCCTGGCCGCTTAATGCCTATCACAAGCACGCTTGAATACGTGATAACAGTGCAAGTAAACCTCTCAAGTAAATCCTCGAAGCTATTCTAAATGATCGAAGCCATTTCGAAACATTTCCGAGTGTTAAGGGGAATTCTATAAATCAGTGTGTCGAACCGAAAAAAATACCGGTTCGGATTACGGTTCGGGTTCAGGCGAAATCATTTCGTTCCGGTTCAGTTCCTGTTCGAAAAAATCACGTACCGAACCGGTTCGATGAGTTGAATTATGACTGAAATTAAAAAAAAAAACATTTATTAGTTTAAAACGACAGTCAAATCAAAATACAAACAAAAATTCAAAATGCTGTTGTTCCCCAAGGTGAGTGGCGCAATTTCAAAGCGAAAGTTTAAACAATTACGAGATATTAGAAAAACAGATGAAGTGGCGACGATTTACCACCTACTTTCCCGCCAGACTTTATGTTGTCCTAGCGACTATTCATAAAGCCACCACGAATGGGTATGACGGTGGGATATATTTTCTGCTCCTTTCCTTTTTTGTTGAAATCGCAATCGTCGCTATGGAATCGCCCATCACGATAACCTTGAAGGCTTAAATTTAGGCCTGCATAAACCATTGGCGTACATTTTTTATATTTGTAACAAAACTGTAAAATCATACCACAGCCAAATAAATACTACCAATGAATTAGATTATTTGGTCACCCTGAATAATTTGTTTGCTGTCACCTTATCGAATGTGTTAGCCACACTTTTGTTAAAAGTAAGCTTCAGTTAACGCTCTATCATTGCATTATTGCTCTGACCACTGCAATTCCTTTTGCGGTAGCTATACCGGATGAGTGCATTACAAGCACTATGTCATCGTACCGCCTGACCCCCTGCCATCGTTCCGTGTGCTACATTGCGGAATCTTATAAGAGATTATGCTGTTACAAAATGAAAGGAGAAATTTGACGCGCGGAGCATATGAGATGGGCACTTTTTTTGGCTAGACGCTCTTTAATTCGTCCACAGCAGTACTCCCCTCCGGAACGAGTAGCAGTAGAAGTAATGTAGCGAGTTGGGCACTCGGCACAAGTGCACCTTCGAAAAAAAGCAGATCTTAAAGAGGCAAAACTGCATCAGCAGCACGGCTTAGCCACTGAGCAGCTTCTGCGGTCACACTTGTCAAGTATTAACAATTTGCAGGTGTCGGACCTTTTAAACAAATTATGAAATGCAAAAAGTTTGCACAGATCGGGTGTGGGCTTTCGCTGTTGCGCAGTGGAGCACTCCTGCAGCCTGATTGCTCCAATAAAGTCGCAGCTAGGCAAGGGCAAAGTCGTTTTTTATCCCCTGCAAGCTGCCGAGAATGACATTTTGTTTGGTCAGCTTGCACTACGCTCGCGCTTCTAGCAGCAACAGACGATTGCTGCATTGTTGCTCATTCATTTCCCCTGTTGTTACATAAAGCGTGATAGTCTGGAGGGGAAAGTGCGCGAGGGGGTACGAAGTTGATGGTACGTGAAAGAAAAAAAAAAGCCTGAATTGCATTGACTGTGCAATATCAACTGCGGAGGGTCCAACCGTTTCGTATAAACCGGTAACCGTTATTTCTTTTTTCGGTTCAGTTCCGGTTCGGGTTCAGCCTGCTCAAAAAATAACATTTTGGGTTGGGGTTCAGTTCCGGCAGAAATACCGGTTCAGTTCCGGTTTTCGGTTTGGTTCGGTTCCGGTTCGACACCCTGCTATAAATAAAGCGGGAGAATGTCGGAATATGGCTCGGGGAAAGGGTGATGTAGCGCTCTAGAAAAGGGAAACAGCGCCAAAACAGGGTACGGCATTGTCGCACGTGCAAAACTACCCCTCTTGGGTGATGAAGGTGTCGACTAGGGTCAACAGCTGGCTCCTGGCGATGGCGCGTAAGCGAAACGAGCTTTGAATGGTGCTGTCCATGGTGCTGGTGTAGCGGTGACGGGCGCGGCCGCAAAGTTGGACACAAAGTTAAACAGCAGGTACAAGTAAGCTCCAGCTTTGCTTTCGACTTCACACGTGCAGAAATTTCTAACATCCCCCCCCCCCCCCAAAGTTTTCGCGTAGAACGCTATCTGTGCCTACCTCCAAACTAGCAATTGAGGCAATTACGCCCTGTGAACGTTGGTGAACTAGTGGAGCTGTATAGCTTCAAAGCGGGGAGTGGGGGGAGGGGGGAAGGGGGGGCTGGGGGGCTGGGGGGCATGTACAGGTTTCTATTTGTCGGGCAGAACCGCAGCACAGTACCAAGAAGCGGGAAATCCTTGAACATTAAGCGCGCTTTGAACCATGCCCCGTCAGCCTTTTCAAGGAAAGTACCCTGCTGACACACCTACTACACGTTCACTATTCATGACATCTCGAACGTTACCAAGCACCGTCGATACGTCCTCGAGCCACACGCTGCCGTAGACCGCGCAAGTAAATATTTATTTGTGCAAAGACTCCCCGCGAGAGAGAGAGCACAAACTTTATTGAGCATTCTAGACCCGTTTAGGCACTTGATGGGGTGGTGCCCCCTTCTCGGGCCCCATATGTTTCCAGGTACTCCTTTCCTCTGGTGATCAGTGCAGAAATTTCGCATACTCAACCTCGTCCTCGTAGAGTTTACTGGCGTTGTACGTACATGTGTCTTCGCTGCAGTTGATGGATTTCGTCTAATCCCCGACAGGTCTCACAACACGCCTGACTACTTGGTGGACGAAATGCTGGTGGACCAGAATGCTGGTTGGTGAAAAGCTGAGAGGCGACTAGGACAGCTGCCACCTTTAACAGAAAAAAAGTATTTTGAGCTTGTCGGAAGAGCAGCGCTAGAATAAAATGAACAGTATAAAACGTTGGTATACTAATTTCTTTGGTAATATGACACGTCATAACCCCGTTACAAAGGGGATACCACTATCAATCAATCAATCAATCAATCAATCAATCAATCAATCAATCAATCAATCAATCAATCAATCAATCAATCAATCAATCAATCAAGTTCGCATTACCCTCTCATACAGGGTGGTAATGTGTTATATAGGGTTGTCATCTCTGAGCTGTACCTTTTGTTGAGCCAGGTGTCAGCGCGTGCCTTACAGGTCCATTATGCCCTCTCAGAGAAAGCACTCGGGAGTGTTATGGCTCGGACACGAGAGGTCTATGGAAACCTAACACATACAACTCGGTTCCAGAAAATGTCCTTTAGGGAATTTGAACCTATAGGTCTCTACATCATGTCTACCCCATCATCGCCATAGGCATTAGAAGCTTATCACTAGAGATAATTATGAGTGCACATGTGTACTTGTGTGAATAGGCGTTGTTTGTGGGTGCGTTCAGTATTCACGCGTGCCGGTCGCAAACAGAAGCAGCCGTAATAAATGAACTTTAGTATACACAAATCCAAAGAATCGCCTCACTGCTATCTATACGGAACCAATGAAATGCAAAATCATCCACATGTGACACGTGGACGAGGCTAGATCAATTTCCTCAATCGGACCACCGTATGTAATAACACCAAAAGTAAGTGATATAAGCTCCTTGTGATTACTTTCTCTTTCAAGAAAAGAAGTTTGTCCTAGTTACTTAGCGTGGTTATGAGAGTGGCCTCGGGACGGGGTGATTTGGAAGCACATAGAAATTGTAAAGGGATTTCCGCTGCCCACTGGATGGTGGCACCATTTATGATTTTACGGATGTCTGCTTTAAGCTCCTGCCATGTACCTGTCCTTTTTTTCGCGCTCCATATTATTTTATTTTAAGACATTCCCTCGTTTATTTTACCTCTAACTGTCCGCTTACATTGTCTCCTTCGGCTTGTTCGACGTGTGTTTTACAAGGTCACGACGAGAAATTACCGAGAAGGTAGAACTGTATTGTTTACGCGAAGGCACTCGGGATAACCTAAGTGACTGATCCAGTGGTCAGCTGTTCAAGCTCGTACAGTCGTCCTTTTATACAGTGAGCAGTATCCACAGTAAACCAACCCATACAATACTTGTTTACTCGATCAACTGCTCTCCTTCATTTTGTGTATTCTTCTTTGGTGTATGTGTGTTTTTTCATACGATTGCTTGTAGCTTTGTAGAAATCACATGCCTTTTAGCAGCAGAGCTGTTTAAGTGGAGCGGTATTGGTCCGTCGCGCACCAAAAAAGCATCGGTAAGTGATGACGCCACATCGCGTTCACTAGCGACCCCTTTCGAAGCTGTGGATAGCTTCGCACTCGTTTTGCTAGTCTAGGCATAACTCCGCCGAGCATCAGAGGTGCATGTCTAGCCGTGACGCCACTGCACAACTCATGGTTTAATGGTTCATGTGCTGCGGGGGTCATCCAGACTTGCTCGTGGGCTGGCGCCACGTGAGGAGCTCCCCAAAAAAGACGGAGGGACAAGGGCGCTGGCGCGGCTTTTAAATGCCAATGCATTTCTTAGTCGGGGGTTGTCTTGCGTCCCTTGGCCGGCGTCTGCACGCAGGTGTTATCTCTCCGCGCGCGCTCCTCCTCGCCCCTAGCAACAGCTGCGGCGCGCCTAGCAACCGGAGCAGGTGGTGAGCGGCGGAGGGTAAGGGAGAGGAGGAGCACGCGCGGGCGTGTGAGGGCGCTCGCATCGCGGAGCAGCGGAGGGTAAGGAGAGGAGGAGCGCGCTCGGGCGTGTGAGGGCGCTCGCATCGCGGAGCTCGGCGGAGAGAGCTCGCGCGCGGGGCGGGCGTGTTGCGCGGGTCTTTCTCTCCTCTCCGCGTACCCTTTCTCCGCTCGCTTCGCTCGGAAAAATATATCGGTGCACCCAATGCATTTGCATTTCCGCACGATCCCCTTCGGGGAGGCGGGGGGAGTTTTTTTTCTCTAGAGTTGAACCATTAGTGCAAGCTGCGCTTTTTTTTGTGCTTGATTAGATATACACACCCCGAAAGCGTATCAAAATGCCTGTCTGCCGTATTCCTTCTCTACGTGTTTGCAAGTAAGCCCACACCTAAGACTATCACCGTATACGAGATCCTAAACAGCATCGGTGGGTGCAGGTGGTCGCGAAAATTTAGCGTCCGCCCTTAATAAGAGACAGGAAAACAACGCAAACGGGCTGTACATGCACAAAGAAACAAAACACTTCGAGTTATTTCTATATTGTTCGAATAAAGTTCAATTTCTTGTTACGATACAGCACCTTCAGGCTAGCTGCTACAGAAGTACTCTCCACGCGAAAGCCTGCACAGCCAGCCACTCATGCTGTACCACAACGTCTCGGAACCAATATCAGGCGGTAGAGCACAGGCGATATAAATTTCGATATAACTGTCATCAAATACAGCGGCGATCTAAAGAGGGGCATGGAATTTTAGCGTCACTTCGATTGATTGATTGATTGATTGATTGATTGATTGATTGATTGATTGATTGATTGATTGATTGATTGATTGATTGATTGATTGATTGATTGATTGATTGATTGGTCACACCTGCCTTACCGGCCAGCTTCCTTATGTTAAGACAATGCTCTAGAAATGAAGCGCTTACGGTGCAGCCTCTATATAAATGGCCGCGCGCAGAAGGCGATGCAGCTTCGGCGGCGCCCACCTAGTCGCGGGCACTTCAAACGAAGAGAAAGCGCCAAAACGGTTAAAAGATAGAGGCATATAAAAAGCAGACCCGTACCACACCATACGAGTCGAAAGGTTTGAAGCCGCAGAGATGATTGCTTCGGCCCAGTCATGCCTGGTTCAGCCCCTTCTGCCGTCGAAGTCGACAAATCTGAAGCTCTAATCGAATTCCCTCTCCCCATTTCGTTCTACGCGGATGGGAAGGCGAGTAACAAAACGAACCAAATGTGGAACCATTAAAAACAAAATGCTTTTTTTTTCATCAGCGGTGACCAATACCGAATTTGTCCACCTTTAAAAAAACGCCTGCCCTCTTGTTGGACACAGAGAGAGAGAGAGAGAGAGAGAGAGAGGAGAGAGAGAGAGGAGGGAGAGATGGGGAGAGAGGGGGTAGAGAAATATTTATTGGCTTATTTATGCTGAACGTAACCACCTGAAGGGGGAAATCAAGGGTGAAAGGGGACGGGAAGAGCTGTCTCTTCGTGTGTTTGTGTGCCGATCGTCATAACTAAAGAGAAAAGTTTCGCTCCCGAATAAAAATAGCCGGCGATACGGAAAATTCCAAAGTTAGGAACTGCTTCGCCAGAATGCAATTTATTCACGTATAAAAATCACTACTTCCCTCTTTATTACTTTCATCCTGGTCATGCTCTTCGCTTTCATTTCCGAAGCTTCCTTTTTCGCTATTTTTTTTTTCCTTTTCTACTTTTCTATTTCTTTCTTTATTGTTTATCTTCGATTGTTTTGGATGTGCTTTTGGTATTACTCTTGCACACAGTGCTTCCCTCGCTTCCCCTCGAGGGACTTGTGTTCAGTTTGTAGGTGGCTTTAGAATGTCTTTTTCGTACACAACTCCGCTTCGATGTACCAAGATTTCACTCTTTCCTCCCTTTCGTTTTTCTTACCCTGTGAGCCTATACAAGGGCTAATACGAAAGTTCGGCTCGACCGTTTCCATAGCTTTACTACGGTAAAATTGAAAGATCCGCATAGCTTTTTGCATTATCAGTCATACGACCTATGGGAACTTTCGCCATGACATCTGCTAAGAAATGATGTAACACAAAAAGTCATTCCTACCCCGAAAGAAGACAAAATTAGGGAAAAAAACGACAGGTGCGGGGGAAACTAATCACAAAAATTATAATCAGACTAAATTACTCCCAACGCCCATTTCGTACACCCTAAGTCTACAGCAAAAGAAAGAAATGGAGATAAATATATTCTCCTTAAACAACGTAGGATTAGGAGTGAATCCCCCCTCATGGGA
Organism: Haemaphysalis longicornis; assembly: GCA_013339765.2. Taxonomy (NCBI): domain Eukaryota; kingdom Metazoa; phylum Arthropoda; class Arachnida; order Ixodida; family Ixodidae; genus Haemaphysalis; species Haemaphysalis longicornis. The sequence goes on along the minus strand of CM023458.1, from coordinate 26,825,566 downwards.
TTAGCAAAATGGAAAGACGCACCTCATTTAATCTCCAGAGCAATTTCCGCGAGATATACGCTCAGCCTCGGTGTTACAACTATTCACTCTTTTTGCTACACTAAAAGAGAAATTGAAGTCGGGGAGGTCGAGTATTCTTGGAAAGCGACCGATGAGGTGTCTTTGTATCTGGCGTGGTCTGCGATGTGATGCGAAGAAAAAAAATGGGAAGAGCCATTCTCTAAGAGATGTTATGTCTCTGCTCACCCTTTTTTGTGTTATTTCACTTGAATATTAAGTTCACGCTTTTGTTCTCTCTCTAGACATCTATCATAGGGTTTCTAAACCCCTCAGGGGTCTTACACCGTGATCCGGCCACTAATCCTTTGCCAACGCCCACTCGAACATCGTTGCTCGTCGTTATATCGCATCACATCCTACAGAACTTCTTTTGCCGTATATAGGAAAGAGCAGAAGTGAAACACCGAAAGTGAAAAAACGAGAGAATGCAGCGGTCGTATATGTATATGATGAGAGGAAGAGGAAGATGATCATAGGTGGAAAGAAGTAGACACCGAACGTTTTGTACTCGCGTTATCCAGATAGTAAGAAAACGCAATGAACAGAAAAGGATGCGTAGCTCTGGTCACCCGGGTCAAGGAAGGGGAAGTAAATCCCAACTTGGAGGTTCCGAAACAAAAAGATAGTGCTTAAAGCGACGCACCATTGAACCACGGAACGCGTCCGTGGCGGCGTTGTTGCGATACGAATCTATGGGGGGCAATGACGCCCCGAAGAGCGGCGGCTGCAGTCGAGACGTCACGCGAAGATCGGCAAGCGCTTGGGCCGCGAGGTCTACTCAGAAAAGAAAAGGCCGCAGGAGTCTTTTGGATTTACCTTCATTTTCTAAGTGGTTGGTTGCTTTGAATCTAGGAGCCTAACGCGTCTTTTCGTTCATCAAGATTTTCATGAAGGAAAAAAAGCGCGTCCAAATAAACCCCGTTGTTGTAATTCCGTGATTTATATGTGGTTAGAGGGGACAAGCCAATCCATAGGTGCCCCTTTTGAGAGCACGAGCAAGCACTGTATGGTGGGGATATCCGTCGCCCAAACGTTGGACCTCTGTTAGACGAATTCATAGCGCAAAAAGAACGAGGACAGAAAGAGAACACGCAACACAGCGCTGTGTTGTGTGTTCTCTCTCTGTCCTCGTTCTTTTTGCGCTATGAATTCGTCAAGATCGCCACACCAACTTGCCCAAGCGTCCGTACTAGTGACCTCTGCTAGCCGGATCCATGCTAAAAAAGTGCTGTGTACGCGAAGAAAAGAGAACATGGGGATGAAAGTATTCTTTTAACTTACTTATGTGTTGCTGGCTTCTCTGAAAATGGCGACCGGTCGTTCACCTTCTTTGAAACAAGCAGGCGGCTTCAAGGCTGCAGTACTCATCGGCATCGAAGTCCGTTCGTAGGCATCCATGATTATTTAAAGACGCAGTTCCATACACAACGTTTCTGTTGCACCTTGCTATTGGTCTTCGTTGCTTCCCCGTGGTGCCTCGCTTAAGGAAGGAAATTGTAAGCTGGCAAATTGACTATGTAAGGTGTTTGAGCGCAAGATGCGGAGATAGCAGACAGAAAAGCATTTAGGCAAAGAGAATGGCTGGTATAGACAAGTACCTATTATTGTTCTATAAAACCCAAAAAAAAGGTGCACTGTAAAATCATTTGCACCTTAAAGTTGTTTTTAGATGTCTGTAAGTAATGTCCTTCAACCCTATAAAAAACAAGAAAACACCCTTTAAGGGTTTTTTATTTCATTTATATCAGCCTTGCGCGGTACCGAAAACGCAAGAAAACACCCTTTTAAGGGCGTTTTATAGTCAAATACACTCTTTAAAGGGTATGTTTTTGTCTTTTGATAGGATGTAAGAGTGTTAGTCATAGAAAAAAGTGTGTAAATTATTTTACATTGTGTAGTTGAATGTGTCTGTGGGCGTGATTTCAGGGATCAGGATTATTTCGGGCTCTCTTCCCGTTGTAGAGATGTCATCGGAAAGAGGAGGAGAGACATTTATGATTCATTGAATAAATGTGAGGCCGCTTTAACTCTCCTTCCTAGTGGATGTGTTGGAATGAGAGAACGAACAAAGAATTTCAATTTTGTTTCTAGTAAGTTATAATGTTCCAGAGTCAACTGATACACCGGGTACACTCTCATTTCCGCTTAGCAGCTCATTATATATCATTTTTCTGACGCTTATGCTGCGTTCCCCTTACCTTAGCTGACTTCAAATGAGATGGCCACGCACGCAGGATAGCAGCTGTAATAAGCACCGTACGATTCTTCCCGAAAGCGGCTGAGACCGCTCAATCAGACACCATCCGAAGTACGCAAAGATGTATACCTTCCTGCCTAAACAGACTTCATCCCCAATAATAATGAATAAACGATAACTGGATTTAAAAAAATTGTTTCAGTTATTGTATGCGCAACTGGTTTTAGATGCATTTTAATTTATTCATTTATTTCCACTCGTCCTTTACAAAACTCTGGCTGACTTATGCGGGTGGCCGCAGTGGTGTCATCCATATTCTTGCTCCTTGAGCGTGACTTATAATTAGTGCTTCGCCAGCGGCTTTTGTTGCTGCTTGCGAATCGCAACCCAGCATTAGTGAAAGGCTGTTATTCTCCTTATTACTTTTTGTACCGATAAACAGTGCAAGAAATTCCAGCGTTGCCTTTTCCGGCATATCCGATTTGAAATTCGTTTTTGAGCCATCTGACTGTATTTTTGCGGTGAAAAGCCGATGCTTTTGTAGTGGAGATTAAACGGATTAATTTATCGGCGTAAAATTTACACTTAGTTTTAAGAGCAGCAAAGTGTTTTGCATGGCCTGACTGGCTTTGTGCCTGTGTCGTTAATTCCCTTCGAACCAAAGAAATATTCCGCTCACAGGTGACCTGCAAGAACCCACGACGCCGGTATTACGAGTCGGTGCATCTTGTTGTACAACGAAATCAAAGCAGCAGAACGGAAGTACACGCTGTACTATCAAAAAGTGGTTGTCTACATTTGGACGTCGAACTCCTCACAGCAACTTTCAGAGGTATAACCCCCAATGAATGACAAAAATGCTTAGACTCACGCGCCTAACACTACACCCGGAACTCTGGCGCCAATACAAAACATGGATTAAATTCGCAATTTTCATGCCATTCGGTTGTGTAGTTGTTCATTCAGGACAACAATCGCTCTTTCATTTTCGCTTGCTTGTTGTTGTCGAAGTATTTGTTGTTATTGTTGCTCGAGCTCACCTTTCTTTGTTGCTTTACATGGTTGTTTTCTTTGGTTGAAGCAGAAACTCTCTCTCGGACGTCTCAACCAAGCGCACCTTTTTTTTTATATGGCCGCATTTTTTCTCACCATCAGGCCTCATTTTTTTGGCGACAAACATCCTATCGACTCAAAGCCCCGTGTAATTTTGAACATGCCTCTCCTCTTCAGCACCTTCCCGTCTGCGCGCCCATTTCATGAACCTCTTTTTGTCCACCGGAGCTTTCAAAGAACACACAAGTGTACAAACTACCCCACGGTATGGGGTACGGCGGAGGGGGAATGCAAAAAAAGGAAGGACAGGGCCTGCGCATGGAACGAAACGACGGCGAATAAACGAGCAATAGAAAGCCAAATGTTCCGACGTGCTTGGGAAGAGTTTGGAGCAGAAGATAAAAAACGCTTCCCTTATATCGGTTTACGTCGCTCCGGGCTTGGACTGTACCTGCATAAAAGCATTGCAGGCTGTTTACAATCTGATTTGTGGCCTGCCTAAATTTTTCCTGTCGGAAAGTTGTTTTGTTTGCTATGAGCTCAGCGACACCCTTTCGCGACGAGCCTGCTGTCATACGACGACACCACCAAGGGAAAGAAATGCCGCTGTGTTTACTTCAACTACCAAGGCGTAAAGCCAAAATCCTTTACGGTTATTAGTTCCTTAGTTCAAGGAACCTCACCTTGGAGGTGATGAATATTGCTCATTTGAAAAATGTAAAAAGGGAACAAACTACTGGTGGATTGATAATCACGTGGCCTGGCGTCAAAGGGGGTATGTTTCGAATTCCTTTTTGGTCTAAAGAAATGACCGCAAAATGTAAAGAAAGGAGCGAGAGGGAAAAAGGATGGAAGCTCCTCGCCTGTTTCACGTTCCAGATTTGCATCTTTTGCCCCTTGTACTTTCTTTGGCCCGAAAATATCGGCGCACCGCTACAGCGTGTGCTGGTACTGCGTACGCTTGCTTTCCCTCAATTCACTGTTTCCCCTTTTAGATGCGGCGCATCTGTTGCTCTGAGGCATGTCCCTCCTGCGTCGTCGTCGTCGGCGGCGGCGGCGGCGGCGTCCGTCCGCAGCCCTCCATTGTTCGCCTCTTCCACAGCTGTGTGCAACACTCTCACTCCGGTGCATTAGCATAACGACAGCTGGCGCGCTTGGTGGGCGCGCCCTTCGCTGCGTTAACGCTGCGTTAAAAGCTGCTCCGATGCGCATATGCGCGCATGCGCGACTCTCCTAATCCGTATGTGATGGAAGGCGTCCTACGCGTTCACAATACGTTTCACGCGATGTAGAGAATCAACCCAATGGAAACGCCAATTGAACCCCCAGATGCGCTGCATCACACCAGGGTTCCCTCTCAGGGAGATGGAGGCAATTTTTCAAGAGTGGTATAGTCACGCAAGCTAAAGAGTGCAGAAAGCGGTCATCACAGCGTTCGTCACTTTCAGTGTACGGAGCAAGCTCCGAAGTGGGAAAAAGTTGGCCCCTTATCTGCTAACTTTGCTGCAAAGGTCGTCAAACGACGTTTGCAGTGAAATGGTGCAGGACCACGTCTGCGGTTATGAGGCAGACGGAATCTGATGCCACGTCTGCCACGTTACTGCCTCTACTTTCGCCCCCGCTTTCCTATTTCCCGCTGCTCCCCACCGGTCGTGTTCCTTCCAAGGTCAACGCAGTTGACGTTTACATATTTCAATTGAATTTCCGTTCTTCTCACCGCTCGTGCATCATTGGACCCTTTTGTTACCATTTGGCTTGGGGAACATCCTCCGGCGCTAGTCCTTCTTGAAGTTTTGCTGAAATATTGTTTTACTTCTTTGTTACTTGTTCTGTCACAAAAATCAAGACCACCTGTATTTTTAAAATCGCATTGTAAGTATAAATTGCGTATTTTGGATCAGCCTGAAATATCTCCTATATTTTTGCTTTTACTTAACAATACTCACCAGTGACGATGATATTTGGAATTTAATGGCCCAAGGCCGACTGAGGGCAAGGAGCGCCAAAGGAAAAATACTAAGCAGCAGAAAGTATGCTAACAGATTGCTTATATCCGAAACAGTTTGCCTGCATATATTTATTAGTTAACAATTTTTAACTTTTTGGGGGGGGCAAGGGATCTCAATTGAGGAGACAGACATAAAGCTAAAGGGCTATAATATGAAATAAAAGCCTAACCCGTACCACATACGTATCACGGGTGACGCCAATTAAAAATAAACAAACTGGACCGAGGTCAACTAGAGTTTTGAAGAGAAGGAAATACCCACCGAAGTGGAAAATAAAAGGGAAAAATGCTACACAGCGACACCACAGCCAGGAGAGCGGGCCCGGGGAGATTCCCCTGATCTCCCCTGGGACGGTAGCAGGAAAGGTTGGGATGAGGAATGCGGAAGGTGATAATAAGGAATGGGTTATGGGAAAGTGGGTGGAAATGGGGACAGCGAGATTTTCGTTGTAATCCTTAGATGTCTGACTCCTAAAATAGGCCTGAAAACTCAGGATGGGCGTCAGACGGTTCCAATTGGAATTCAGCGGACCCCACTATAGGTTCCAACTATCTGAGCTCCGACAGCGAAGAACAGGGAGAACCCGCGACGGAGTGACGACACCTAATCTCTGGACCCTTTTCACAACCAGCCCCCCGGCTAACACCCACCAGGTCCCCCGAGTACTTAAGAGACACCTGCCCAGCCTACATAGGTACTAATACCCCTCGTCTCAACGGTTTCGGATACTGGTAAAGCTAAGTGTCCGACAGACGGGGTAAACTGTACCCTGTACGCATCCGTCGATCCCTATGTGCACCTGAATCACCTTTCTCCATAGGAAGGCCTATGTGACTTGTAGGGTTTCGGTGGACCTCTTATGTGCTCCTATGCCAACCACTCACCCACCAGGGAACCCCTCCCCATACGGGCAGCAGTAATCAGGTGGAAGGAGTAATCCTTATAGAGTACGACCAGCCCTACTCCCGATACTGAGAACGAGAAGCTTCCCTAAGAAGTGAGCCAATCCCTCTTTCCTCGGTCCTAGCAAGTGCGCGACTCCTAGACTGGTCGCTACTAAAGGCCAGAGACATTGGCCATCATGAGCACCTATCGAAGGCCCTGAATCCTGTTGTCCAGGAACCTTCGTGTCGGCAGTGAGCAGTTGTGCCCGCGTGCACTCTAAACTTTTTTCCACCCATATACTCCCTAGAGGTTCTTTTTCGACTGTCCTCTAGTGATCCTCCTTGTAGGAGTTTTTTTACTACATGGAACAGGGAGGTTTTGTTTACCTTCCTCAAAACAGGGTGTTTTTAGGTGATAGAAAGGAGGTAGTTAGGGAGTGTTAAGAAATGTTAGGGAGAATTTAAGGAGATCAAAATGGAGTATTCTTTACTTCCTCAAAGCGTTTTTAAGTGATGTTTATGGAATTTTTAGGCGGTTGAATAGGAGCCTATTATGGCTCCCTTGGGAAGTACTTATGTTATTTTAGGGGCGTTTTGAGGAGGTTCAAGGGAAGCATTTACTTCTTTTGCATGGAGTTTTACGTTTTGTAGGCCTCGCGAGGGAGTTTTTAGGAGGTTCAAGGGAAGCATATATTTCTTTTGAATGGAGTTTTGCAAAGTTGGGGCGGTTTTGAAGGCCTTCCGAAAGGAGTTTTTTCAAGGCCACAAGGGAGAGTTTCTAGTTCCCTGCGGGAGTACTGATTTCACACGGTTTTGCTCGGTTTCAGGTTTATTTCAAACGAACTTTCGCATACAAGTTTACATGGTACATGGTGTACACAAGGAGGCTCCGAAATAAAAACTTAGGGCGACCTCCTATACGAAAACAAAAATGGTAAATTGCTAAAAACACGCCAGTTAGGAATAGAAGACAGCAATAGAATGCTAGTTGAACAAACCGTAGAATTAATATTACTACAAGAACTGGAAATACGCGAAAAACAAAGATAGGCGCAAACACAACCACATGGTAAGTGAAATCATTATATAATAATAGCGGATCGAGAACGCGTCAGTACTTATCAGAACTTATCAGAACGCATCAGCACTCAGTACACAAAGTGAAAAAGATGGTTGCAGTGGTTTACAACAACAAAAAAATTTCAGTTGGTGGTGAAATGAGCGATCTGTGTGCTAGTTGAACAAACAGTAGAAACAATATTACTACAAGAACTGGAAATACGCGAAAAACATATAGGCACAAACACAACGGCATGGTAAGTGACATCATTATATAATACTAGAGGATTGAGAACGCGTGAGTACTTATCAGTACGCATCAGTACTCAGTACACAAAGTGAAAAAAAAATGGTTGCAGTGGTTTACAACAACAAACAATTTTTTCAATTGGTGGTGAAATGAGCGAGAGCTGTGTAACGATTTGATATTGAAAGGTAACGAGCATTTTGTAGATGGTAAAGGCACAAGAGATAAATGATGTAGGAGACAGACAGCAATGAGATGGCTATGGATAAAGGAGTAATATAAAGAACGAAAAATATGCTGCGGAAAACACCAGTGCGTTTTGATAAAGACACAAATGCGCCAAGAAAAGTGACCCAGTCTGAGGGGTTAATTGCAAGGATATAGAACAGAATGGGTGGTATCGCGACAGCTTCTTCAGAGTGAGAAGAAAAAGCCATGTAATTCGTGTTTTTCCGATAATTTTGAGTTGATTCATTTGGCACCAGTTGCCAACATTATTTAGATAATTGTTTCAAGTTATATTAGTTGGTTAATATAATTGCTTCACTGAAAGATAGCTGTATTATCAGCATACTGAAGGGCCCATCAAATATCCCCTGTTCAGTAAAAAAAAAAAGGTCAGAAACATAATACGAAATTCTTTAAACTACTATCCAATGATTACAGGATTGAAAACAAATAAAATATTGGTGAGGGATATTGATGCGATAAAAGTTAATTAGTTCTAAATCCTTCACACGTGGTTTGGTGCTGGCAAGGTCCAAAAAGGCATGTTCCACAAACGTTAGAGCTCTGTGTGCCTTCTTGGGATATTGAATGTTGAAAACCCAGCACGATGCAAACAGACTACACAGTCCTCCCAGTAAAGATGATGTAGTCAAGACACTCTGGCCATCGATGCGGAGGCTAATTTCCCCGTTCGCGGAATGCAGGCAGGGGGTTAAAGGAACATCTACCTGAAAAAGCAAAAAAGAAAAAAAAATGCCCCACATGTAAAATTCAAGACAGACACTATGGTTAAATGAACTTGATAATTCGGTACAGTAACAAAATTGTTATGCCAGGTTCCCTGCGAATTTCAGTACTTAAACTAGCAATGCAAAGGCTTCATAAAACCAAGTGCCAGTACATTAACCATCGTGGCTTTTGCAGCAATAAAAAATATATTACTTCCGCACAATATACTCGAGCACAACTTTAAATGACAGTGAAGTTAAAATGCAAGTCTCTCTAGGTTGATAGATTAGCTCACGGAGAACACTATTATACCCCTCTTACACCTGGCATTTTTTTTTAAAATAAGGTTGAAACTAGCAAAAACACGTTTTCACCGGAAGGGCTTAAGTGGCCTGACGCGCACAACTTCTTTCTTGGCTGCCGCTGGATGGTGCTACTCGTCCATACTTGGGGTGGCAGTACCGCTTTCCAAGGGAGCATTCGAGCTATGCATGAGAAAATCGTTCGACGCCAAAACTTGCGAGGCCTCAAAAGGCCAATGTTTTTCTTCAGTGAAGCGTAAATACTGATCACAGGTCCAATGCAGAAACATTTTGCTTAGTGGTCTCGAACGGCAAATGACAGGGGAGTTTGGGGAAGCATGAGCGATTTGACCGGAACTGACCAAACTGCTTGGTACGTGGTAATGTTGTATTCAGTTGCTTGTATACTGCTATTAATCACCGCTGCTTCACTTGCTTCCGGTTTATCCTGATGCAAACAGCGACTGCAGTCGTGTTTGCGTCACGTTTGATGAGCAGTTGAACAGCGATTTCTCAGCACTTAAGGCATCTTGGCACTAAATAAATGCTGAAATGGCTATGCGGAGGTCCGACTTCCGTTTGAAATCAACTTGCTGGTTGTCTTCAATGACCCTTTAACAACAAGTTACCCTTTATGCCTCATCACTGCAACCGATTGTTCCTCCGTGTGGTGCAAAGTGTGTTACTGTGAGTATTTTCAACGTGAAACGAACCGTTTCTGTGATTTGTAGGACTGATTCTGCTATTAATTACTGCAGTGACAACAAGCTATGAAAGAAAATCCCGCCATCTCCACGAAGTGAATGATGATGAGAGGGGCGAATCTAAAATGCTTATCAGCAGACAATGTGACGCATGAAGTGCAAGCTGGTTTCATAGTGTGTGCATTGACATTAGGATATGGCCCCCTGGCAGAATGATGCGCTGCGCGAGATTTTGCCGTAACTAAAAGGACAGGCAACTCATTTTTACGGAGTATAGGATCTGTAAAAGGGTTGCGAGTTGGGCGAGTTGGTAATTATGCATTGCGAAAAATAAACTGCGCGCAAATTAACGAGGACAAGAACACATGAAGACGGCACAAGCGCACACTCGCAACTAGTTTATTATTGCACAATTCAAAGCTTTATATGCCCAAGCGCCAAATTGCCGCGCCCCCAATGCGTCACAGTTCTCGGCGCACTCAGCCGAAAATACTAAAAAACCGTAACAAAACCACAAAACGAACTTTGAGGCGCACGAAAGGCGAAAAATCAGCAAAGATAACCGCATCATACATGGATTAAGACCCCCCTCCCACCCCCAACACGCATTCCCAGAAGAGGCACCGAAATAGCGCTCAATGTGCGTCTAAATATGCGACTTCTCAATTAAGCAGGGGGATAGAGAGATGACTGATACATTCGGAACCAGCTTTTCTGATGTGGCTGGCTTCTACAATTTCTCGCGTTTGCTGGTTCTTATGTCGCAAAAGGATGGCTGTGCGCTCAAACACAGGGACACAATCAGGTCTGCATGCGCGGCAATGAGAAGATAAGTGGCTCAGGTCACGTTGAACAATGAAAAAAATATATATATATACGGTACTTTTAGACGTCGTACGCTCGAGTTTGTGACAACGTACCCGTGTGCGGCTCTGTCCTGAAGTTCGGAGAAATGCAGGCGGGTTGTATTATATTTCTCGTCTTGCATTACGCTTTCTTTTATATATTAGCGCCCTCTTTCCCGATCTCTCTACCTTCCTTCCCGCTTCCGTCTGACTGCGCTGATTTTCGCCAGCACGAAGTAACCGTCACGTTGCTTTGAAACGACGCCGCGCGCGACAAACGATTTTACCTCGAATGCCCTGTTACAAACCGGCCTACAAAAGAATGCGAACGCATACCCCAAAACCCACAAACAAGTAAAATAATACGAGTGTGCGCTTTTTTCTTTGCCCGTGCGTGTACGAGCTGTGAGCGGCACGGATACCCGGGTACTTCGCTGTTAACCCTATCCAAACGTTTGACAAACGCATCGACTGATGAAAGACCACTTACCAGCGAGCTGTCCACACCTGTCGCCGTATCCAAATGCTGTTTGCGGCCGTTCCTCGTGTGACAGGGGCACATGAAAATCTTTCCACCAAATGGCACTACTAGTCCTTCACAAATAAGAAAACACGACGGCCCAAGGCGAGGGTTGACGCTCCGGCCGCGCCGAGTCACCGGCCGCGCTGCGTTGATAGCACAGAGGCAACAGAGGCTGTTTACATCCGGGCAGCCAGTCGTGCCGCCAGGGCAAGTTGAGTCGCTGCAGTCGGGTGCGTTGGCGCGCTGGCACGAGAATTTAAATCGTCTATGTATGCGCAAGCAAGCGAAGCAGAGGAACATTGCAATTGTTTGCAACGGCGAGAACTGCCTCTTCGTTAGCAGCAGAGTTTGACAACACCTATCGCCAAAATAAACAGATTGAGACAACACGGCCGCGCTCTCTGCCTGTGATCGCGCTGGTTGAAGCATCTATACGGGTATACGTACGGTATTGGTTTTGTAGCTGCGTGCAACCGTCGCGTCCTGCTTACTCGTTCTAATTAGCATTAGGCCACGGTTGAAGTGTTGGTGCACGGAGACAACAGAAGACTAACATGGCGACCGCCCGCTTGAGATGATTACCTCAGATAGGGCGTTTATTGTGGACGTGGTAGTATACAAGGAACCGAACGCCACCTCACAAATGGTGTTAAGTCGTTCTAAATCCTCCCTTTTGCTACCCGGATGGGCAACGGTACTACCATGGAGGTTCGTCCACTTCTTTAGATCATGCCTAGGGAGTACATTTTTTGCTATAGGTACTTTTCAGGGCACATTACTTGATTAAAACTCCATTTCCGGCTAGTTTGCGTTTACAGTGTGGGGTGACTGCGGCGGTCCTTTAATAAAGGAACCTTTGTCACCGCTTTTTGCCAAGATCCCAGAGCCGACCTCGGTAGCCACCCAGGCTGTCCGGGCCTGCCTCCGCGTCCAGCATCAGCTCTGGGGCAGGAACTGGCCCATACAGTTCCAGGGAGTCGCTGCCACTCCCTTGGGGTTTTGCATCCCCGGGTGAGACCTGGCCCTCACCCACCGCTGCCGTTGGCAACCGACCAAAGCTAGGCAGCCGAAACCGCCTTTGCCCAGCCAGCTGGCAGGGGGGACCACGAGCAGGTGGCAGTCGGATTTTGCCCCCAGACAAACAGACAGACAGAGCAACGTTTTGGAGTTTAGGTAGCCCCCCCCCCCCCAACCCCCCAAAAAAAGACGGCAAAGAAAGTTTGATGCCTGTAATGTTGTGAGTTTCCACCTACAGTGCAACGGTATTGCACAGATATATAATGTAGTCCAGCAGCTAAGGCCTGCGGCGCCTGCGGTGGGCCTGCAACAAAAAAGATGCGGTGCGCTTCTCGCTGAGCCGGAAAAGTCAGGGTCGCAGGAATCGTCCTTCCAATCACTTCGTATAAAATACGGATCTTTATAATTAGATGTTGCTTTGGGTGACTTCTGCTACGGTAGACACTTTAGTGGTGGCTCGATACAGGTCAGGCAACGAATTTCAAAAATTGCTTTTGTGTGCCGTAACAAAATGAATAAAGCAACGATTTTGGCGGTGCACCTGCACAGTACTATACATGTCTCTTGTGTCTAGAATTTTGAGAAATTTGAAACGAATGTCAAGATGGGAAGGTGCGTACTCTTCTTGTGGTTTTTAATATTCATATTTGGTTAGAGCTTACACGCCTGCTGAAATATGGCATTAATTTTTATAACTTTTATAGGCCGCTGTGCAAAACATGACATATAACTTGGTCCCACCGGAATAGACCAGAATACGTAATAAAATTGGAAATGTAGAAGTAATAATTTCCATAATACCTTGTAAGGAAATCTTCGAGGTCCTCGTAAATACGTCGGGGGTTCCAAAAGCTTTGATGGGGCTCCGGAAAGGCACGTAAAAAGAGCTGTACTAGAGTTGGATGACTCACACATTCCCAAAAAGGCTCAGAAGTTTCTCGTCCCGAAAGGCGTTAGGAAAAAAGGCCCGACTGAAAAGATCTTTACTCGTGCACAGAGAAAGTGATTTAAGGCTTATACTGCGAAACATAGCCCTAAGCATGTGAGCCAACCTGCCTCACAGGGTAATACCTGTCGACAGCCCCATTTTACTCAATGACCCTGGAAAGACAAAATATTTTGTGACCTGTACTTTCACAGCATGGCTGTAACTATGTTTGGTATCACTTTGAAGTTAAGGGGGATCGTTGGTTCGAAAGCCATGTAAGGTACAAGCGTCGACATTTTCCAGATGCGCTGACGAAACCAAGAGACCTTCGTTATGATGATGCTATGAAGACCCACCACTGTAAAGGTTCGGAGAAAACATTAGTATAGAAGTACAGAGGCAGCAACTGCTCCGGCAGGTTTCTTTTCTCTTCACCTGATGATGACACTAGCAGGACCAACCAGCTGCGACCAGCATTTTTGTTGATAACTGCAAACTGCTTTTTAAAGTTTATCCCGAAAGCAGAGATTATGATCAAGTTGTATACCACCCTATTTGTGAGTGAAATAGGGCGGAGGCGGTGCAAGCGTGCACCCTCTTCAAGTGGCTTCGGAACTACCGCTTCCAAGGACGTAGTCCCGAAGTACTGGTTTACATTATAAGAAAGAAAAGAAATAAGGCGGGACATATGTCTTGGCAAAATGACTCCGTCTCATTTAGCCCAGCGCTTTTGGCCCCTCAATTCAGTTTTAATTTCGTTTTTGTTTTTTTTAGGCATGACTTGTCTAATCACGCCAACACCAGTGAGACACAGCCGGTATTTTTTTTACCATATGGGGCTTCATCCTAGAACGCGTTATTCATACACGGAACTGCCCCACTGCGCGGCAAGTTCTTATCGAATGAAGTGTACTTCCTTCGTTTCCCATCGAACACTACAGGAATATAAAGATCATTTGGCGATATGATTACAGCTTAATTTCCTCTGGGGCGTTGCTGAAAAAATATTTCTAGACGGGTATATTTGCGGGCGCGGCAGCGAACTGCTTAATGAGAGGGACGATAGAAAATACCAGACGATTTTTCTCAGGTATTCGAGCACTACTTTTGTGACCGATTGATTGCTTCTAGAATTTTTATAGTACTTATCCAATGCCTCAAACATGATGTTCCTGATCGTAGCAAGTATGAAGTAGTCCCTGTCAGATATGTGGATTGCAGGCAAAGAATGGCCACTCATTCTGGGCCTGCAAGAGGCCGCCTAATGAGGCGGCAGCCATAAAGGGTGGCACCCTTAGCGTGGAGGCTCTCAGCCCCAAAATCTCGCCGACCTAATTAGGCATGACCTCCCTTCTTTTACTTTTATATATGACCAACAATCCCTAATTTAGCTCTGAAACTCCGCGACGCCGGTTTGAAAATATCGCTCGTAGTCGGACCTCCTTTGAAATTGCCGGCAATGTGACAAATTCAAAGAACCTTGGTTCATGACATCTGCATGAAGGGATTGTGATGTATCCCCGAGCATCGCCCGCTTCATACAAGGGAGTGAGTGGGACGCCTGTTTCACCACATGTCGTAAGGTCACCCCGAGCTTAACCGGGGTGACCAGAGCGAAACTGAATTCGAGAGCGAATGGTGCGCGGTTGCCAAGGGAACCGATGTTAGAGATAGTCGAAGTAGCTCTGGCCAGTGATAGAAATTTAGGCGCCACGGCGGAGCGCGTTATGTTGCCGCTTTCCACCACGCGTCAGCCCCGATATTAACCGGTCACGTGACATAAGCGCTGGGAAGGCTAGCAATTGGGGGAGAGGGGTCGAAGTAGAAGGAAAGGCTTTGTTGGCCGCTAGGGGCAGATGCGTTAGGCATTGAAAAAATACAGGAAGGGATTCCTCGATCCTAGCTGCAGCGATAACAAGTTTTGCTGCCTACGCAAACAGAAGGCACAAATAATACTTTTAGCGCAAGCTGTGTGTGAAATATCATTGATGCTTCTTCCTCCAGCAGGAGAAAATGCTTGAGATCATTTATTCCAGCGCAAGAAAGGGATCCTACGAAACCTTTAGCTGGCATGCAATACGTGGTAGAGGAGCAAATTACAGCTTTTTTTCCCCTTGGGCTCCAACTCACATTAGTGGAAAGTCAAAGTGCTGGTCTACCCAAAATTTACCAATAGATAATTTTGAAAACTCGGAACTAATTCCTTCATTCCAAAGAACTGGTAAGACCCAGTGTGTTGATACATAAAAAATACAGCGTCGGTTACTGTTCAGGGTCAGTTTATTTATTTCCGTTCGGTTCCATTACGGTTAGGCAAATTCACAGTAGTGAGTCGGTTCGCGGACCTGGTTCCGAAGCTTTGGACCGGTTCATGAACTGGTTCGTTGATTTTAACTATCAGTGAACGAAAAAAAGTTTATCAGTTTAAAGCGACCGATAAAACATACAAAAAACCAAAACAATAAATTTTTCTAATTACAGTGGGACAATTTTAAAGACGACTTACAATTTGACCAGATATTTAGGAACACAGATGGAGTAGTGACGATTCATAAGCCATTTTTCTCACAGCTTTATATCGTTCTTTGGTCTAGTTTGGGGCGTTTTCTTGAGAGAATTGGACAGGTTTGTCAACTCGACATAATTATTTTGGCGAAAAGTTTATGCATAGCTTCCTATGCGCAGGGAATCAGCTTTCTTAAGTTATACGGTCGAGAGAAACTTTCCCTTTCTGATTGATTGATTGATTGATTGATTGATGATTGATTGATGATTGATTGATTGATTGATTGATTGATTGATTGATTGATTGATTGATTGATTGATTGATTGATTGATTGATTGATTGATTGATTGATTGTGAGGTCTAACACGCCAAAGCTACACATACGAAAAGGCGCCCCGTAGCGGCGAGCTCCGGATTAATATTGACCACCAGGGGATCTTTAACGCACGCCGAAATCTCGAACACACGTGCGTTTTCGCTTTTCGCCACCATACGAAAGCGGCGTCCACGACCGGGAATCAGACACGCCTCCTTTGAAACTTTCGCTTTCTAAAACGCAATGAAAAAAAAGCCGAAGTTGCTCCGAGACGTTCAGAGCGGATCGCGTAAAGTTCGAAATGTTAAAAAATTTAAAACCCTAAATAATGCTACCATCACAGCATAGATTTTTCTGTGGAGTTTTTCCATACTAATAAATGAGTTTATGCATCTACTTTTGTTTGACAAAACAAATTTTTTGCAATAAGTAATTATAACTATAGAATTATAAGTATTTATAAAAATCACTAAGATATCAGGTCATGTTTTCGTAACGCAAACAAGCCAGGTAGTACAATTGTCTTTAGTAATGACTATTATCATTTTAACTTCTTTGTTGTAATTTTAGTTTATTTATACAAGTGGTTCAATTAGAGAAATGCACTGCAGCGCAGATAAGTTGCGTATTTTCCCCTAATTTAAAAACCAGTATAAAAAAGACATCTACGTGTTTTTCCGAATTTCAAAAATCGAAGTTAATCTTTTACTTTATAGTAAAGCCGCATATATATGTTGCATTATCTGTGTATATTTCCAGACCGAGAGCACGAAATATGACACTATAACTGTATTGCGGTGACATACTTGTGATTTAGAACAAACTTGTGATGTCAACTTAAGACGAGAAATGCCTAACCCTGGATGACTAGAGCGTACCGGCCGGTACAATGACCAGTCTGCTACGCACGCCTTAAAAACTAACGTACAGGCATTATAAGCAGTGATGACAAGTTTGACTATGTGCAACGTCGGACAAGATAAGGGAGGTCTACAGAAATCTAACTTTTCGTTTTGTGCATATTCCATTGGTGAAGGCAGCGAAAAACAGCCCAGGCTATGCATGCATGAATTCTTCGTGGAATAATATCAAACAGTGTGAAGAGCATATTATTTGTTCTCCCGCGGAAACACAGTTGTCAAAAAGTAGGTCCGCGTTTCATATTATTGCGCTTCGTGTATAGAACTTCATCTCGTGGCGGTGGCGTGCTGATAGCAATAAGGAGCTCTTATCAACCTTCCCTTGTTGCCATTGATACCCCTCTCGAGCTGCTCTGTGTAAAAAATTGTTACAAACCTTTCCGTAAACTTGAGTGGACTGCGCACCATAGAGTTTCATACAATAATAACGCACACCACGTCGTAGGTAGCGCCGGGCTGAATGCGAACGCCGACACACTCAACGACTTTGTCTTTCAACGAGAGCACGTGCACGTACCGCTGATAGCTTTACGGAAACGGTATAACTAATTTATCGCGCCTATGATTGCGAAGAAAAGATGATTCCCTGAGCGCGTTGGCATTGTCATTCAAAACGCGCTAAGCCAGTTATGCCTAACTTCGGCACAGCGTACGGCGTTTGCAGTACACGGAAAGCTAAAGACGATTTCCCGCCCGCTCCCCACTCACCGGCACTTATAAATTCTCGTTGTTTTGCTTGCCAAGTGACGCCGATAAGCGCGAGCAGTGGAAACGTGCAATACCGCGACAGGAAGCCGGCGGCTTTTCTTTTGACTCGCCGCATGTCCGTGTCTGCGAAAAAAGACATCCCCCTCGCGAGGGGCACGATCAAATGCACAGCATTTCCGAGGGGGTGCGCCGGCAAGTCGTATCTCTTGATTGCGGGACCCGTGTCGCCATCTTTTGGAGGCGCGGGACAACTTGTGGCGCTTTCGAAACAAACGAGAAATGAGTGAAGGATATAAGGCGCGTTCGGTGCGTCGAAATGTGTGTCGGTTTCGTGGCTCGGTCGGTAGGGCGCCGGGCACCTTGCGTTCCGCCCGCGGCGTCATGGGTTCGAAACCGGGCGCCGGAAACAGTTATTTTATTTCTTCCTGGCTGCGGACTACGACAAGGCGCGCATGCGGACTACGACAAGACGCGCATGCGGACTACGACAAGGCACGCCAACGCCGCGTGACATTGTGAGTTACTAAAATGCTATGCATTTAAAACCGAATTTGAAGGTTGCACGTGTATAATCGGGGTCTGTTATCGACCCCCCGACAGCAAACTAGATTTTGTTGATCACCTTACCCATGTACTCGAATTAATTTATAACAAATTTCCTCAGTGTGTTTTGGTGCTTGGCGGTGATTTCAATTACCCCTCCATTAACTGGGTCACACCATCATCGCCATCATTATCTGTCGGTCTTGAGATATCCCGCTTCCTTCGTACGTTAAAACTGTTTCACCTAACTCAGTTGGTAACTGCACCTACGAGGGGCGAACGCATTCTCGACTTAATTTTTACAAACAATCCGACAAACGTTGTAGTCCATGTCCTTGATGAAATTAGTGACCACAGAGTAATACACTGTTCCCACCCTCTCCCACTTCCTAACAAGGAAACAAAGCCTAAACGCATACGTAATTACAAAAAAGCTGATTGTGAAAAAATTAACTGTATGCTAACTGAGCTTTCGAGCTCCTTTTCGAGTGAATTTAATAATCGTACAACTAATGAAAACTGGATAGTTTTTCGTGACTTCCTTAAGAAAATTGAAAATACGTGTATTCCAGTGGTTTCCTTCACATCACAAACAAGTGCTCCTTGGTTTACGAAAAAGGTTAAACAGTGCCTAAATAAAAAGAAAAGAGCCTACAAGAAGGCTTCGCAAAGCAACAGTGTCAGTACTTGGAACAAGTATAAAGAATTAGCTCGGGAGTCGGAAAAAGCCATTAAAGAAGCTAAGAATTATTATTTTAATGATACGCTGCCGCATTTGTTAAAATCTGATCCAAAAAAGTTTTGGCGCGTAATTAACCCCAAAGACACGGACAGTGTAATAACACTAAAGGACGCAAATGGTTGCATTGTACCCACCTCAGAATGTGCCCACGTATTAAACAGTTTCTTTAGTGAAGTTTTTACTGACGAACCCCCCCTTGACGAGTCCTGTACCGTCGCTCCTACCACAATAACTTACCCAAGCGAGCCTATCATCGTTACTGAAGTTGGTGTATCCCGTGCAATTGCTAGACTTCCGCTTCGCTCCAGCCCTGGACCTGACGGCATCAGCTCAAAGCTGCTAAAGTTAACAAGTCACGTATCCTCGTTTTTATTGTGCCTTATTTTTCAACAATCGCTTGATTCTGGGTGCGTCCCTGACGATTGGAAATCTGGTCATGTCAAACCCATTTATAAATCTGGTGAACCCTCATGTCCAAAAAACTACCGCCCGATTTCCCTCACATCGGTTTGTTGTAAACTCCTTGAACACATAATTTACTCCCACATTATGCGACATCTCAATACTAATAAATTGTTATTCGATAATCAGCATGGGTTCAGGTACAAGCGTTCTTGCCAAACACAGTTGTTTGAATTAACCACGGCCTTACACGACTCTTTGCACAAATTGGTTTATACAGATGCAGTATTTATCGATTTCTCCAAAGCCTTCGACCGCGTTCCCCACAAACGGGTTATCCAAAAAATAAATTGCCTAGAGTTAGACGTAAAAACTACCCGCTGGATTAATGAATTTCTATCTGGTCGCTCTTAAAAAGTAAATATAAATAATAATCTCTCCAGTTCTTGTTGTGTTAGGTCAGGAGTACCTCAAGGATCAGTTTTAGGGCCTTTATTATTCGTGATATATATTAATGACATTGCGAACAATATAACATCAACAATACGGCTATTTGCCGATGATTGTATAATTTATAGGCAGATCACTACCACCGATGACGTAGCTATTTTACAAAGTGATTTAAATACCCTCGCAGAATGGTGCCACGTGTGGAAAATGGAAATTAATACCGAGAAAACTAAGGTAATGACATTTTCTTCGAAGCTAAATACTCCATTTCATCAATACACGTTATATAGTTCAACAATTGAACGAACCCATTCTTTCAAGTATCTAGGTGTGATATTTACTCCTGATTTAAACTGGACCATGCATATTGAGCACATAACAAACAAGGCACTAAAAAACTTGGCTTTCTAAAGCGCCGTTTATATCTTGCAAACCATGTCACCAGACTTCGAGCATACATTTCCCTCATCCGTACAACCCTCGACTGTGATTCTATTATTTGGAACCCTCACACAGCTATTCTGTCCGACTGTATCGAGTCCATTCAAAATAAGGCTGCCCGGTTCATTCTGCGCTCGTACTCGCCATACCAAAGTGTATCGGCATTAAAACAGATTCTTAATCTTCCAGACCTTAGCACTCGTCGTAAATTCTTCCGTTTGACCTTTTTTCACTCTCTTTATTATGGTGTTACATCTTTTTCGTGTGCTCAAATTTTTCCAGCCCATTATGTGTCCAATCGCACTGACCACGATCGTAAAGTCTCGCCCATAATCGCAAGAACCAAAAAGTACCAAAATTCCCCTTTTGTGCTATCCGTAAGCGAGTGGAACGAGCTACCCCGCGAGATTGTAGCGGTGGATGACCCGTCTAACTTCCAATCTGCTCTGCGCAAATTTCTGAATGTTGAAAGTTCCGAGTGATACTTCTTGTGTGCCCTGTTGTATCTTGTGTGCCAGTGCAGCGTTGATGTTCGGCTGCCATGTGTACTTCTTGGCATTGGAATGTACTGCGGGTATGAGATGCGCTGTGTGGTAACTCCGTGTCGCTTCTTGTTCTTCTTCTTTTTTTTTCCTTCCTTTTTTTTTACCAATGTTTCTTTCGTCCAGTTGTCTGTTCTCTCAGTGCGGTCATTTTATGCGTGTTGACGTATGCATTGTATGGATAGTATCCCCCCTATGTAATGCCTCTCGGGGCCTTTAGGGTATTCAAATAAATAAATAAATAAATATAGAACGATGAGAAAGTGAGAGTGAGTGAGTGAGTGAGTGAGTGAGTGAGTGAGTGAGTGAGTGAGTGAGTGAGTGAGTGAGTGAGTGAGTGAGTGAGTGAGTGAGTGAGTGAGTGAGTGAGTGAGTGAGTGAGTGAGTGAGGGCGGCGGAAAATAATTTATCTACCTTGCAATGTTTACGAACATTTAGATATTGTCGTACCGGCGTTACCTTCATTGTCTTAATAAAAAATCACCGCGGGGGCCGGTGATCGCACATGTATATTTGTCTTTGCCATATCACTGAACCACTCCTGCGGATACACTTGTCAAGCATTTGCACTTTGCAGGTGCGCGACCTTTTTAAGCAAATTGCTGATATGCAACAGAAAGGCTGACTTTATCTCGATTCCAGAATGCCGGAATCGTCACTTTTGTTGAGCCTTGTGCGACGCACGCGCGACCACTAGCAACATAGTATTGCAACACTTGTGCTATAACAACGCATAGAGAGTGTTGATAGTGTTGTATTTGGTGCGAAGGGGGAAAGTACGGGAGGTTACGAAGATGATAGTGAGGAAAGAGAAGAGCCTGAACATTGACTGCGCCGTATCAACAACGGGTGGTTTAACAATTTCATCATAAACATAAAATGTGGTTCACCCCTCTGTCATAGGAATCGGTAAAACACGAAAGTTAAATGTGCCTTTACAAGATAAGTTGAATGTTTTTGCTGCATCAATATGAACGTGCACATTGCTATTTATATTTCGTCAATATGACACCGTCAGACGCATCAACATTAGACACATGGATTGCACGCGCCGGAGCACCGCGAAAACCCGAATGAAGCCACACGCGCTCGCAAACCATGCGAACGAAACCGAACGGGTTGTCAGCGAATCGTCTGGTGAACTCACAGTCCGCTGCAACGAAAAGGCATGATTTACGGGGCAGTCTCGTGGATGTGCTTGGCGAGCGACGACCTGCTGGCGCGTTGCTTCGGCAGATGTGTGACCACTGCGTTCCTGCTCCGTGGAGTGTACGGCAGACGGTTGCGTTTCAATGAGCTCAGCTGGCGCCAAATGTCGGCGCTCATTACAATCGTGATGCAATACTTCACTTCCCCTCTCTTCGACGGCAACGCCATCTAAATGGAGGACGTCATAGGAAACATAGGAAAGATATATGGCGCGTTCATACAGCTGTCTGCGCTTCAGCTCGTAGAACAGTTGGCTAAAGGTCCTGGCACCACCTGTTGCGGCAACGGCGATCCCGGCTCCAATCCTGGAACGTTTTCTGGCGATGTCATTTCCGTCACGAATATGACATCAGTCAGATATTGGTGGATCCCGGCATAAAGCACATTCGGGTAAATCAAAATTGGTCACCATATTGCCCTACGAAAGTGGATATCCGGCAAAGCTGTTGTAACCTCTACAAATGATGATGAAGGAGGTTATGAAATATTCCTCGTTGTCTCGGCGTGCGGTCACTTGCGCTCGGCTAGTGTCACAAAATAAGGGTGCACTGCAGGGTATCGGCACTCTTTCCTCCTATTGTTTCGTGCTGCCACCATGACCACTGCTCAGTTCACATTACGTGACATTTGGTTACACTGTGATGGTTCATGGGGGCCGCTGTTTTGTTTTTTATGCATTTGAGTCGGGCAAATCTGGTACGCCCAGCTTGCCTTCCCGGCTCTGCGGCTGCGCGTGACCGGCGTCGTTTCGAACGCGAAGCCATGATGACGCGTGTAATAGAATTTCAGGAGCAGAAGTGTGTCAGAGATGCCGTTCTTCTGCATCTTCGGAAGTATTGTTCACAAACACCCCATTGAAGTTATCAGCGAGGGCGTACATGCGGCAGTCTCGCAACACTGATAAACCCAAAAATGGCCGCCGTTGCTCACATGCGTGCCTCAGTGCCGGTGCTCTAATAACTTATCCACTGACACTACGCTCGGCTTCTCCGGCACAAAATTCTAGGTCCTGCATAGCCTGAAGCATGCACTCGGCGTTTTGGGCAAGAACTGCTCTATTTAGTGACACTAGTCCTGCCTAGACTTACAAGATTATCTGCAAAATAATCTTTACCAGGAATCCACAATAGGGGGAGGGGGGTCCCATTGTTTACAGGCACATTACCATCCATAATGCGATTTCGATGCTTGTTTTGTGGTTTCCTTATAATCTAGTTCTGAGCTCTATGCTGTATGCCTGATTAACCTGACGCAGGCGCTCGGCGTCTTAGGCCTTGGTGCCTTGGCGTCTTTGTCGACGGAGATTAAAGCTGTTTCGGGGGGGGGGGGGGGGCAGGCGGGGAGAGTAGAGGTATACAGCTTGGCTGTAAAACAAGGGTTCGGGTTCGGGTTCATTTCCGAGAAAATACCTGTTCGATCCCGGTTTTTGATTCGGTTCGGTTCAGGTTCGACACCTTTGTAAGAACATAAAATACGACATGTGCGCTTCTTCGTTGAGTGTGTACGCTTGTATGCCTCCCTTGAAATTCGCTTCCTCAACGGGATCCTCAATATTGCAAAGAGCGAACGACAAAGGATTACCAAGGTTGAGATGTCAATCACAATTAAGTTACTTCAGACAAAAATAGTGCGCCCTCTTGTGGAAGTTTGGTTGTTAACGTATGGCTGCCCTCTCCTTCACGCTATGCAGCTTGACATGTTGTGTTACTATAGCCGGAAGCCATTGGTCCAAACCAAAAGCGCCTAAAGTGATTGTAGACACACCCGCCCTCTAAGCGTTCTATAGCGCGCGATTTACATTTACAAAATACAAAAAATGGCTACGTGTTAGTTCAGCTAACCTTAAATATGCAAAGCAAAAGTTTAGCCTCGGCTCGTTGAGTCTTGGTTTCTCTTGCTAACCTTTGATGTACCTGTATTGCCGACCACGGCCATAGCCGTTCGGTCCCGTACAACGCTCACAGAAGGTCGCCTGGCCTCGCTTTCATTCTTGGAGAACTCTGCGCCTCTCTTTCACGTCGATCGCGGCGCAAGATGATTCACATAGCCCGAGACAACCCAGTGGCGCATGCGTGGGAGGCTGCGGGTTTCGTCGGCTGCCGATCAGCTGGGCGGCCGCTCCCGTCGCGGCCGCCTCCGCTACGTGAGCAGAACGACTGAAACGGGGCCTTGTGCGTAGTGCCGACAGCGGGCCCGCCGAATCACTCAATGCGCTTCGTGGGGTGTGTCGCAGGTGTGGGTCTGCGGTCAATAGGTGAATTTGCGTATCTGCGGTGAAACCGCTGGACGAAAGTGGTAAAACTTTGCTTAATAAACCGTGATGCTCAGAAATGCCTGGGCCCTCGTGCAGCCACGCAGGAAGTGGAACATGTAGCAAGCGCTCATCGCGCTGCCCTAAGCCAGCGACGCAACCTTAACAACCAAGACGGGTCGACCTTCGCGGCAGTAAACTTGTCATCAATATCGCGCAAATGATTAAATGTACACCCCAAGTACTAACCTGAAGACATAGATCGCCCACTAGTTACCCCCCCCCCCTGCCCCGTCTACGGCAAATCATTCGGAAAAATACGCCGTGCAATTGAAACTGAAAAGAACACACAGCGTAGTCAAATGACGACAAATGATGATTTCACAATCGCAACCAATAAAAATCCTTAGGTGTCCTCATATTTCTAAAATGGGTAAGGATATTACCACACTGCTGTTATGCTCATGCCATTGTATCCTTAACATCGTGCGAAGAAATCTCCTGTTCACCATTTCACGTAATGTGCGCGGAAAGCGCTCGTCACCAGTCTTGAAGGGAATGAGATCCTATTTTAGGCGAACCTTAAATGGCTCGAGTCCCGCGTATTTTTGATACCTGCCAACAAATGCTCCCTAAGGTCCGGGTGGTTTTCTTTGTTTGTTTTATCTTTTTTGAAGCGCGAGAAGTTCACTGTCGGGAGGCGTAAGAAACGAGTGTCATCGTGTATGTGTTATTAGCACGCGGGCACCACCACCGAACTCACACGATGTTCAAAACGTGATTTTGGACCTCAAGCTTATCCGTCTAATCCCTTGGATAGGCATCTTGTGCAGATTAGTTATAACAGGTACAATTTTCAAGTTTAAAACATCACTTAGACCTCAAGCTCAAACGACTCCTCACTTGGATATCCATTCTGTGTAGGTTATTTATCAATTTGCACGATTTCCAACATCAGTAGAGTGACAATAAAGGGCCCTGCTTTATGTGAGGGTCCTTCTTAGGGGTCCCCGCCGTCAGCGATTAAGAGCAATAAATTTGCTCATACATCTTATAAAATTTTGTGTCTCTTCTAGATAATTAGCTCAAAAGCTTAGCTGGTCATTCCCCTTGACAGAATGGAATGGGTACTTCCGCTTTTTATTTCGATGTCATAATAATTCAGCACCCAGACAAACTTTGCCCTGTTTAGGAGGTAAATAACAATGTTTAAAACATACGATGTGTAGAAAATTAAAAAAAAAACGTCATATTTCCTTGGGTAAAGTGAAATAACGTTTTTAGGTGTCGCTCTGCACCCACTATAGGTCATCGAATGATGTTAACATCACTAAGGTTTTTGTTAAAATCATCATCATCATCATCATCACCATCATAACCACCATCCCAATAATCATTATCAGCCTATCTAAGCCCACTGCAGGGCAAAGGCCTCCCCCACAGATCTCTAGTTGTCCCGGTCCTGTGCTAACTGCAACCACTTTATGCCCGCAAACTTCAGGATCTCATTTGCCTATCTAACTTTCTGCCGCCCACTGCCGCGCTTGCCTTATCTAAGGATCCACTCTGTTACCCTTAATGGCCAACGGTTATCTTACCTTGGCATTACAGGCCCTGCCCCAACCAATTTCTTTTTAACTTCTACTGATATGTCCCTAACAGGCGTTTGTTCCCTGACCCACTCAGTTCTCTTCTTGTTCCTTAATGTTACTCCTATCATCTTCCGTTCCATTTCTGAGCCACCCTTTATGTAAGTGGAACCTTTTTCGTGATCCTCCAAGTTTCTGCCCCGAAGGTGAGCACCGGTAACATGCAGCTGTCATACACTTTCTTCTTCAGGGACAATGATAAAATAAAAAGGGTAAAATTCGAACCTTTTTCCCAGGCTACCTCAGCCAATGTCAGTCTGAAATCCAAACTGCTTCGACAGAGCACGAATGGCGCATTCGGATAGTCTTCGGCTTCGTAACACCAGGTACCCAGGTTCGGTTCGCACCATGGGAGGCATTTTCGTGTGAGACGCACGATGTTTGTTCGCTTACAATCATCCTTTTGCTAAACACATCATGCGAAGTTGGTTTCTCTGCAATAAGTTTTACTCGAACGAATGGCGCCATCAGTGACGCAAAAACAGCTTCGCTTTAAAAACAGTCTCCCATTGCTGTTCTGGTGCAAAGCGTAGCGTGAAGGAAGCGACCCCACTCTCGTAACCATTTCTTTCGTTATACGCCACCAAACAAAATGAGGGACAAAAGACACCATCAAATAATGGTAATGGCATAAAAAGCCACAAATACAAGGCCGAACAGTAAGCCTTGCTGGATCAATTCGGCGGAATGGCCAGAAGGAAACGTCGGCGTGTAGCGAGAATAATGCCCTATCCTACGGGAAGTACCTACTGAGCATACTCAGCGAGCCGTGTCCGACGACGTTGCGCACAAAGTATGGTCGCTACTAGGGAGAGAGCAGACTAGCTTTTTTATGGCCGTTCAGGCTCTGGTCCCAGCACAATGCCTGAGGATATTGCCCGTCCGCAGCCTTTGTCACCATGGGGTCGCAATGGGCTCCATTGCTCTTGTTATACCTCAGACATGCTTGAAATGGCTCGGGGTGTATATTTTGGAGCACAGCATTCTTCCTCTTACAATTGCATTGAAGTGAGCGTGCTTGTTTTTTTTTGGGAGAAGTTTGTTTGGATATGATTCAGTGGAGCCGAATAGGCAGGATATTGTTGCGCGGTAAATAAAATTCCAAGAAAACAACCCCTGCCATCTGCGCCTCCATCAATCACATTAACATCCTTTCGTACAGACTTGTTCGAAGGTGTTCCTAAAAAGTGTCGAAGTTACTTCACTTCGGCCTTTGCATGATATCTGGAAGCTTTCAGGATAAGTTGTCAAGTTGAATCTTGTTTCTACTCAGTAACTCCGCAGCGGAACGTCAGGATTCTGATTGTTAGGAGTCCCCAGAAACATCGTGCATTTTAATCTTTAAAATAGTTGCGTGATATCTTGTTTAATACACCACTTGCTCATAATCTCGTAGCTGTAATAATTGCTGTTCTTGTTATTCGGTATATTTGCTGTGACGTTTGGTTAGTCCAATGATACTGCGGCCTCCTCAAGTAAAAGGGGTATTTAGTAAAGGTTGCTGTGGAAGTCATCTACAAAAAATTCTATATACGTCAGCTGGTGTTTTCCTGCAAGCACACTTTGACCGAGTGTATTGGCTTGTACTGAAACTCTTATAGGTGTCTTTCAATAATCAAGTAAGAACAGGAATGCATACGTTCTTGGTGATTGGGTGACAAGATTTACTGCTACCAATACAGCATTAACATAGCCGAAAAATCTTTTACAGCGACACGCTACGCCTATTCTCAAAAAGATAGAACGCGTCGACTGGTGACAAACGGTGTCGAGAAACGCCGACACTTGCCGAACACCACCGACACTACCACCACCTGGCACCGTACGATGCACCGAGCAACTCCACCTGCTCAACAAAAGTATACGAATACCTAGTCCGCTCACTCATCCATGATGTGGCGTGGAACGGTGAGGATGGCCAAGCTTGGATGACGCTGTGAGGCTAGCGAGTGGAGGAGTGCAGGAAACACCGGAAAGACATATGCATCCAATAATGTCTTCTTTTGCGACATACCCTCGGCACTCTCGAAGGCAGCTGACTACATGCACTCTCAGCATTCCATTTCTGTGCTCTTCTGTAACCGGACCTGTTGATGGACCGACGCGACTGTGTTGGCGGTGTGACGTAAAAATTATGGCCGGCATGCCCCATCTATCGCTCGCGGAAAAAACCTGAAACCAAATAGCTTAATGCGAAAAAATCAAAGGCCCTTTATTAGGCGAAAGATGGTTAAAACGGGAAGCTTTCTGCCATTCAGCCTGAGCCAAAGTCAAAGTAAAATCTCTAATCTGGTTCGACCGTGTCGGAATGGCGAAATCGGATAGACGTCGGCTCCGTAACGCAAGGGACACAGGTTTGATTCCGACTAAGGGAAGCGTTTTTTTTTTCTCCTGGAGCTTGACCTGGCTCTGTGGAAGCCCATTGTGTAATTTCGCTTTCCTGGAATGCGGTTTGGGCGACGAACGACGCCAAAAGGGAGGCATAAAAAGCTTCGCTTTAAAAACTCGGAGAGGTGCTCATTGTGCTCAATGAGCATCATTTTTGTCACTTCGCCTACGAGCGACCTATATCTGATCCCACTTGACTCTGGCGAGGACGTTTCTAATTTGACAAGAATGTACGTTTTCAGAATATGTTCCCCTTTTCTCGAGTGGAATCGCCACAATTGCAACACAGAAATAATGAATGAATGATTTTATTGCATAGAGGAGGCTAAAAAGTCCTCTGTGTAGGCATTGGAAGAGAGGTTTGGGAAAGACGTCACTAATTAGTTGTAGTACCTGTGACTAAGTAATTTTCAAGTTTCGCTATCAATGTAGCTGTCCCTCGAGGTCGCGTTGCAGAAACACGCACCTTCCCCTGTGGGGACAGGGTGTCCGGAATAGTTCTTGATTGTACATTGCGGCTGGTGTGGCAAGATGAAAGCCCACCGGTGTTCATTTCTGACTGGTCAACTTGAAAATGAAGTCGGTCAGCCATTGAACCGTTTCGTAGAGACCCTTTTTATGGCAAAGTCTGATTTTTTGAAAATTTCGGGGCTGTCCTTAACATACTCGACATGCTCTAAAGCCAACGTCGAAACCGTGGCGCTTCCGAGTAACTGCGCACGGCCGTCTGAGAAGGCTGCACATTACCAAATAAGGTGGAACAAGTTGGGTGTCTTGTTGCTGCCACATTGGGGCACCTGAATAAAGAGGGTCGCTTTGGGTTCGTCCACTTAAAAATCAAATTGGAGGTATAGCCTGAGTTGTCGTAAACTTTCTTGGCTAAGACTTCTCCTGTTCTCTGAAGGGTATTCAGTGGGGCGAGGAAACCAGGGGGTGTGGCCTCAGCTAGCTGGTGCCCGCTGAGGGCTCTAGCTTGACGAAGATTTCGTTGCCAATGTTTTTCAGAAGTGCGCGGTGGGTAAGATTGTGCTGAACCGGTGTCGAGAAACCGTGGGAGGATTTAGTAGGCACTCCAGGGCAGTGTGGTGTGCCGTTCGGTAGCCGTCCGCCCCAAACGGTGTGCGCAGTTGTCCAGACCGTGGATATCGTGATTCCTTAATGAGACGTCCTGTAGTATGTAGAGCATGTATGGTATGTGGAGGATGTGGCATTTAGAGGACGGTTAGGTTTTTAGGATAAAGTTTAGAACAAGGCTTGACTTCGCTCTTTTGTATATATCTATACACCTAAGTTTTGCCCATTTTTTATTTCTGTTTCCTTCCTGTGTGTTGTCTTTTTCTATGCCTTATATTCTGTACCGATGCGTCACCCGAGAAGGTCCAGTGCTGTTGGTAACAATTCACAATAAATAAATAAATAAATAAATAATAAATAAATAATAAATAACATAAATAAATAAATAAATAAATCAATAAATAATAATAAATAAGTAAATAATAAATAAAAATAAATAAAAATACATATTAAAAATAGCATTCCATATCTTCGTCAGTCCTTCGGCCCAAATGGTACATCAAAGCAATATTTGCGTCACTTTGGGTTTCCATCGAAGCGGGAATATAAATCGTGTGTGTCTAACGAAGTAAAGATAGTGAAAAATTTATAATTGCGACAATATTTGCCTTGATTTTTTCGGCACAACTATTTTCAAGCATGCTCTGTGCATTCTTAGAAGACGTTCTCGTTTGGTACAAAAACAAGCCCTTGAATTCTTCGCCTACAACGTTCCAAAATTTTAGATTTTACTGTATTTTCTGAGTTGCGTTCACTTTTACCTTTGCGTCTTTTTCAGGGCCTTCGCATGTTCTTTATTTTAGTTGCAATACATGAGCTGAAAAGTGGACCTGTGAGCATGGGTCTCCGCAAACCCACAATACGGACATAAACTAAACCAATCCACAACTTTACATCAGACCATCTCGAGCTAACGATAGAATAATTGTACGGTGTAACGTGCCGATGCAACGCAGGCGATGAGGCGCGCCGAAGAGGAGGGCTCCGGATTAATTTTGACCACCTGGGGATCTTTAAAGTGCGCCGAAATTTTGTATGCATGGGCGTTTTTGCTGTTCGCTTCCACCAGAAAAGCGTCCGCCACGGGCGGGAATCGAACCCTCGACCTTGTGCTCAGCAGCGCAAAGCCTTAGCCACTGAGCCAACGCGGTGGGTACGAGTAACGATAACTGAAAGAAAGTGGATATAAAACATCACTGCCATAAAGGAACGTATTTATTTATTTATTTATTTATTTATTTATTTATTTATTTATTTATTTATTTATTTATTTATTTATTTATTTATTTATTTATTTATTTATTTATTTATTTATTTATTTATTTATTTATTTATTTATTCGGTACTGTAACCATCAGATGTGCTCTGTGCGTCAGATTCTGCTGAATCGGTGTCTAGAACCGTGGGAGCATTTAGTAGGCACCCCGGGCAGCGTTGTGCGCTGTTCGGTATTAAAACAAATTACCAGCTTCTCACGCCCGTAAACACGATATAAAAGCTTTACATTGTCGTTAAGCGCAGAAATGCATTGACGCAGGTCTCCTTTATAATAATGAGACAGAAAACCTGGGAAAAATGACAAAACACGGACGTCGACTGACAGAAGCATACTTTACGACACCGTCAATAAAAAGATCATTCTAAGCTATCCCAGTCATCCGGCTCCTGTGTAACGCTTAGGCGACTCTGCAAGCATCGGGAAGAGGCAGGTCATCTACAGTGTAAAGACTGCGATTGCATCCGCGGAGAGATAAGCGGAGACGTGTCCTTCCGGGCTTCTCATTGCGAAGTTTATTTGCATTTGCGCCCGCTTTCCTCTGACAAGGGTCACGTCTCCGCTCTCTTGCCGCACGTCGTCTGATAAGCGAAGCGGATGAGGACGTATATCTCAGTTGGCTCCATTTCTCTGAAAGCATGAAACATATGCACGTTACGTAATGCAACTTGAAATACTAAAATGTGATCTGGAACTAATGTACAAGTTCGGGCCTAATAAAGCAAAACCCCAGCATTACGAATGATGCTTGCTGGGCAATGATGCTGGGGGGGACTGATGCTGGGGTTCGTATCCGCAGGCATAACTGCGGATACGAACCGCAGGCATCACTGGGAGACTTGCAAGGACAGTTTGTGTGTGCAAGAATTCACACACAACAAGCTGTTTCATTCTTACTTCTTTCTGCCATCGTGTCGTCATTTGAAGGCGCCTACACCAAATATCCTTTAGCGCGCTGAAAACAAAAATAAAACTGGTAGTTTTTTGGGCAAACGTTCTTCGAGGATCACCTCTCGCGATTAGACATCACCACTGTTTGTGCTTTCATGGGGCTGGACGGTATGACAAAGGGGAAGTGCCTGTAGATACAGGGTAGGACGACGGCGGATCAGGAACTGAACTATTTTTGTCTGTCGGAATTGTCTATAAATCTGTAAGCAGCTTATTTTTTTCCATTATGCCCAGACTGTCTATATTCCAGAGAAGGAGGATTTTTTTTGCCTTTCTTTACCTTTGTTTGAAGGGAAAAATGTTTTACGCGTAAATGTTTTTTGTTGCCAAAAGACCTAATGAATTGTCATGCCTGTTAAGTAATAAGTACCTTCACTACCAGCGTAACTTTTCATTTTTCTACGCTTCTGAGATTCTGAACTGTGCGCACATCACCAGAAAAAACAATTTCAGCTTGAAAATAAAATTCAAGTAGGCTGAAAGGGCTAGACTCGAAAACCATACCAAGAACCTTTCCTTGAGCCAAAGTAACCTAATAAAACTGATACGTCTAGGACACTGTGCTGTCTTTTCAGTTCACGTCGAGGCATAGTTTATCACAAGCAGTATTTATGTTTGTTGCGCTAACCTTTTTCAAATCACACATTCAGCAAAATCCAACGGAACTCTAAACGCGTGTACAGTTGCTCGTAAAAGCTTCTGGCGTTTAAATTACAGTGTACTAGCAACTACCAACCTTCATTGCTCTCGTAAAAAATGGTAGGTTTGACGTCCTGTTCTTACTTGCAACAGACAAACAAGACCTGAGACAAAATAGCCCGTCCTCTGTCTGGACGATTTTTGCCATTTGACCACCTAGTGTACTTCGCGGAGCGAAGCAGGGAAGTGTGAAAGAGGAGCCAGAGCAGTCGTTTGTTTCTTGAAAGAAGGGCAGAAAAAAAGAGAGAAACAAGACTAACTGATAGCCTAGCACCTCGCCTGTTGTTGTCATCAACTATGTCATAAAGATTATCTGGCGTTTCTTTATCCCGAGTCAACGACTGCTGCAGGATTACTCGTGCCCAGTAGCACTAAGCAAGCAAACGCTTTTTTGTATTTCTTGATCGTTTGCCTATCTTTTATGTCGGAGCTAACACCTCAGTCAGCGTCTATGCATCTTTCGTCACGTCCGGTTGCCAACCGGAGCTCTCTTTATGTCCTACGTGTCTTCAAGACCACTCAGGGGAATAGCCCTCTTCGAGGGTGTCTTAAGGTCTTCACCACCTTCACTGCGAGATGACTGCTTTTCCGCTGACCTGAGCTGCACATTCCGACGTTGCATGTGAGAGTGTAACTAACCACTCAAAGAGATAAGTTCCGTCCGAGGATTACCATGCGAGCGCAAACACTACGTGGTGAAGTTTTCACCACAGCTGCCTGGCCTTCCGGGGCGGTTGAACGAAGACAGCGCTAAAGGGTGAGGTCCAAAGCTCTCTTTTTTTGAAACAGCATGTTGCTTTCTTCTCTTATAACTTTTATCCTTTTGTTGGAGATCAACTGCAAAACGTTTTAAGCAATGTCTGCAGACGCGTTCCCCCGTCAATTTTGTAATGTCTTCTCTACGACATGCAGCAGAAAACTGGGTACCGGTGTATGTGCATTGCCGTCTGACAGTGTAAAACCAGCGCTGCCCCTAAGACTACTGTAGGATCGAATGTAAGTGCTTCGTAACTGTGACTTCACTTAAAG
Organism: Haemaphysalis longicornis; assembly: GCA_013339765.2. Taxonomy (NCBI): domain Eukaryota; kingdom Metazoa; phylum Arthropoda; class Arachnida; order Ixodida; family Ixodidae; genus Haemaphysalis; species Haemaphysalis longicornis. The sequence continues at coordinate 26,792,685 of CM023458.1, read as the reverse complement.
AATGTACTAATCGTTATATGCTTGTCGAATCAGCGTGTCCTTTTACATATGCCAATTCCTTAACTGAGAGATTGTACATATTCCTTGAAAACGCCCGCACGTTTTGTTTCAGTAAAGCTTGTTAATGTTATCATTTTAACTGAAACTTCACCGTACTACCATAATACATCAAAGCTTGTTATTCTATGAAGGTGAGGGCAGTGTTTTTAGTCGTTTGGGGGCGGAATATTCTATTGTGTGAAGCGTTTTTTTTAGATAACCAACTTTTCTGTTGGGTATAAGCGGTATTTAAACTTGAATACGGGAACGCTATTCTGATTCGTATACTAAAATATCTGGCGTAGGTTTTGAAGGGTCCAGGTACCAACCGTTCCTTGTATGGTTTGAAAACATTTCCGCCAGGGCCCATCTTAGTACAGATGTGTAACGTAAATATTTCCTTTTGTAGTTATACAAAAAAAGCTATTTCTGAATAATTAGTGATACAGTTTTCCAAACCATAGTCTTATTAGGCAGCTGCGATTTCGCTGGCCAGCATAGCTTGTACGGTCAACATGGACTACTTTTAAGTTTACAATGGGAGGTAGATTTCGCCCAAACTAATTAATAAAAGACGGCTTTTTTCTTAGTGCGATTCATCATGTCAATTTGCTGCCAAGATATATTGCTTAGTGAGGATATTAACAAAAACGGTAGTGGAATATTTTATTGATAAGTGCACTGCCTTGTGTCCTAGGTCGTATTTTGGCAGTTACATGCTTCCTTAGCCTGTTTTTCCTTTTATACAATAAGGAATCTATAAGGCTTGGGTACCAAAATTGTTTCTTCTTTTCCTTGGTTTTCTCTATATTGTCGCTTTGGATGATTAGTTTTCAAGTACTTATATATTTTTCTCTCTAGCGCTTGGGTTTGAATTCTGCCCTTCAGTAGTGTGAAAGAACGCACAAAACATCCTATTGCAAAAATATTGCAGCAGTTTTGAAGAAAAACTGGATAAGTAGTAACAATTTTGCCTGAAGGGCTTTTGCGGCCTTTAGTGCTCTGAAAGATGTTTTGTACTTACGTGGAACACCGATCACCGACCTACTAGCTCTACACAGCTCGCAATGTCCCTTGCATGACTGGACTAGGGTGTCTATTTAAACGCTAGGCATTTGTACAGTTCTGTACCAAGGATATGCAGCAGTGACTACTTCGAAGGACTCGAGTGCGAGTTTTAGTGATATCTATTGTTTTCGCGGACTTCTGTAACATCCGACACGGAGCCCTAGCCCTATTCTTGCGCCGACTACAACGCGAGAGAAAGTCGTGCCCTTTTTCCGGTTGGAAAAGGAGCAATAACTTTTTTTTCTTTGTCAATAGAGCTCGTTCAGTTTATTGTGTAGATACCGTTCGAAATGAGTGAGATAACCCAGCTCTGGCTACGTTATACATACGTAATAGGTTCGTAATGGAATAATTTGCAACACTTGGTAGTTCATGTCGTGTGGCACAGGTTAGGGAGAAGAGAGCACGCCAGAACATTACGGGAAGAGTTCTTTATTTTCGAAGCATTCTTTGGTTGATTGCGAGAGTAGCTCCCTGTAAATCCCAGGCGCCCAGAGATAAGCATCCCTGATCGTTAAAAGAAAAATAATGCCCCCTTTTCGTCCAACGCCCACGATGGTTGAACGCGAACTTTTCTCGTGAAGGATGCATTGGTTGTTGTCCGAGTTTTGGCTGCGTTTCGACCATGTCGAAGTGGAGCAATACAATAAAAAAATGGAGCAATAATAAAGACGCCGGATTCATAACACGACTGAGCCAGGTTCGATTCCGGCACCGAGAAGCGCTTTTTTCTTTACTTCACCCACGATCATTCATAATCATCGTCAGAGCAAGTTGGCTGTCCAGCAGGGCGTTTTCGCGTTACAGACGTCATTAGTGAGAGCACTAAAGCTTCAATTTAAAATTCCTCGATAGCGAGTAATGCGCCCAGGGTGTGTGTGTGCGTGCTTCTTAAACCAACAACTGATGTTAGAGCGTATTTCAGGCAGCGTTGTCATGGTAGTCCAGAAACATTGGCATTTTAAACCAGGATAAGTAGCCGAAGCCTTGATTAAAATTAAAGCAGGCGGTTTGCCAACGTGGTCTGAGCAGGTTTAGGCAACAGACTTGAGCGTCCGATGCTTACCCTCATACGCGTACATAAATGGAGCAGAAAAAGAGACGACACAAGCCTCTCCAATAATTAAACCTGCCAGACATTGGGTTCGTTGTTTGATGAGCATGCGGGTCCAAAATTTATCAAAGACAAAGTAATTTCTTCGAATTTTTTTCGGTCATCTGACATTTCAAAATTTGCCCACTTGAAATACAAATAGTTTGCATCGTTTTTTTTTCTTTGATGGTTTATATTGGCCCACTTCTTAACAGTCCTGATCATTCTACAGTGATCAGTTACATATTCGACAAAAGCCCGAGATTCAGCCGTCCCAATTTGAGCCACAATCAGATTAGTTTATTGCGTTCCCAACCAGCTGAAAATTTCTCAACAGTCATACTCGTTTAAGGTCGGTACTACCATCTAAATAAATCTCCTGCACGGTGTTGCTGGAGTGGTGCTGTGAAAAAAATCACATATTCAGGACTTCTGTAAATGTAAGTGCCACACCAAACTCCTACATACCATATGTCAGTGAGGTTCACATGAACCATATCAAAGTACTATAGTAGGCACTTTTACAAAAAATTGATAAACACCTGTCACTCAGATAAATACGTTATAAATGCGTGCGTAGGCAATAACCTTTAATGTCACTAATACCCTGCCAGTCTCTCTCACCTTACCTCACAAGAAGGAGAACAGGCAGCAAGTGTGTAGACAGCTAACACTAAAATCGCAGAAAATTTTTTCTGTGCATTCTCTTTAAAACCACAGGCGTAAACTGTACTACTCCATTCACCCAACACCAAACTGGCACCCGAGCACCGGATATGAACCACACTCCGACGCGGTAAAAATAACTCTATCATTTGTGGTAGCTAATCCGTATGATCACAATTTTGAAAAACCGTCTTCAAGTGCATGAATAATACGGAAATAGGGCAGCAGAGCTGCCTTTGTTCGTTCCGCTTCTACGGTCACAATCAGCCTCCCCCAGCTTCTACTCGAGAACACAAAATGGCAGCATAGCTTTCAAGCGACCCGAACCACAATAATTAAGTCGCGACTACTGCAGGTGTGGCAATGGGACAGCCGGGGCCAATGCACCAAATTTAGTGCGTTAGACACGCTGCCACTAGCACAAAAGATCTTAGAATCAAAAACATAAAGCTAAGAAATTTAGTATATGGGGGACTAGGGCAAGAACTCAAAACTTGAGCTCGAACCACTAGCCAACCTTCCCTTAAATCTGTTAAAAAAGGGCGAACGAGGGAGTGCATGCATGTTTGAGGGCATGTCTACAATAGCGTTTGTGTGTGCGTGCGTGTGTGTTTTTGTACACACATACCCTGCGTCCTAATTGTCTGTCCTCATCAATGCTTCCGCAAGGAACACCAGCCTGACAAAGCTTGTATTACACCAATCCTCTAGTAATTGCTTTCGTTTGGTTGCTAGGTATTGAGATATTACCCGTTGTTTAAAATGGCGGCTACAAACTGCTTAAGCAAATACACTGTGCATCGCGGACATTACTATAGATGTAACAGGTTCCGGCTTTTCTCTTACCCAACCTCTCGCTTCCACTTCACTTCCAGGTCAGCACTCCCCAGCCTTCCTTCACTATCCTTAACCTGGATTCTAAGGAAACCAACAAGGAAGAGGGCAACCTTCCATGGCCAAACTATGTATTGCCTTGGGGCTCTGTGCCGCGGCAGCCTTCTTCTCCTTGTCCCAGTTTGCCGTGCAAAGAGATAGAGAAGAAAATAGGAGGCAGTTATCACATTTACTGTCTCGCTTCGCCGTCTCCCAGAAAGTGAAAGAGTGGGCATTGAGGTCACCATTGTTCCAGCCCCTGCAGAATAAGCTTGGATCAACTTCCTTACTTTCACAAATTGCTCAGCATCCAAGGGAACAGGAAGATCAGGACACCACAACGTTACCTGCATTAGACTGGTTTGCTACGGCCACACAGCAACTGCGTTTTCGTGCCACGACATCTGGATATGCAATTGAGGTGTCCTCACAATTTGAGGAGGATGAAACCGAAACCTAGCACTGCGGTAATAGCTGAGAGAGAAACTGTTTCTCCTGAAAGTGTGGCTAGACAGCAGGAATCGACACGATCGTCACTAATTACGCCTGAAGCCCCTAGCCTCACCGCTGTTAAAGATTTGGACTTGTATGAGACCACCGACCGGGCTGTTCAGGTAACGACCACGCATGAATTGATACCTGAACTAGCCGTTAATGAAAATAAGCATCACGAGGAGACACTGACGTCACCATCACCTACGCGTGGTCAGGAAGAAGATGCAACGGAAGTTCCAAACCGAAGCTCTGTTTTTGGGCCAGAACAGCCTGAACTGGACGCCAGCCCTAAAATGGAGCCTTCTGAAACAGAAGAGTCGTCATCAGCACATCAACGCCAGAACGATGCAACAATAGCCCCACTTTCAAACTCATTTTACGTGACCGAGCTTCCGGGTGTTCACGCCACCCTTACCGCGCCTTCAATGTCCCAACAGTTTTCATTAGCGCCTGATAGGGATGAAGAGACCACGACACTTTCTGGCTCAATTCTTGCAAATGAAGAGCCGAAATTCGACCCCACGCATATTACTGCGTCTTCGGTGGACGAAGTGACCTCGTTAGGGCAGGACAACGAACAAAAACCTTTACTAACTTCGGTTCAGTTTTGACGCCAGAAAACCAAGAAATGAACGCCACACTTAACCACGAGGGTTCAGTTGTAACAATAGGCTTGTTAAAACACGTACAAGACGAAGATTTCACTGCAGTTGGGAATTTCACCTCGGTTTACACTACAGAGGAACACGAACGTTACGTCACTGTTAGCACTGAGCATTCTATAACCGAAACTACTTCCGATTTTCAAATACAGGAACGACACCTTCTAACGTCCAGCTCGGTTATACACACAAAAACCCGAATCCACCACGCTTCCGTAAAACACAGCTTGCTGTGGACGAAGAATCTACAAAAACTACAACGGAACCCCTATTTTCTGAAAGCGTGAACGAAACAGCGGATGTCATGACAGCTCATTCAAATCAAACCCGGCCCCTAAACAGGAAGACGGTAAAACCGACAATCAAGCGCCATCATCCAATTTACCATACCAGGAGGTGCACGAAACCACCGTTTCTGCTGTGTCAACTGAATTGAATTCAGAAAGCCACCAGGAGTACACTACGACAACTGAACCCGCTATCGAGGAACCACCTGGTCCTAAAATCGTATGCTACTTCACGAGCTGGTCCATGTATCGCGAAGGCCGTGGCCGCTTCACGCCGGAGGATGTGGATGCCAAGCTGTGTACGCATATTATTTATGCCTTCGCCTCTTTAAACTCTTCTACCCTGAAGATTGTTATGGCTGACCCGTGGGCGGATGCCGACAACGAATTGTACCAGGTGAGAAATCAGCCTTGGGCAACACCTATAATTTACATATAGCCTATACCAGCTCTATAAATACTGCAGGCACTTGATTGTAGTCTGCCCTTCCAACTAGCTGTTACTGGGCTGAATGACAGGGCGTTTGAATGTGGGATTCCTAGGGTTGTCCTTGCAAAATATTTCGCACACAAAATAACACTAGGACGGTTTGTTTAAGGTAAAGCTTTTGTAATGTATATTTATTATCGTCATGTACCTTTATGAAACTGCGAATCTTTCAGCCTAATATTTGGTTCTTTCCATGCAAAAAGTTGCAGTGGAGTAATGAAACGAAACACTGAATTTATACTCGATTGTGAAAATTTATCCGATCTTAGAAAAAATTGTTTACTCCTCGTTATTCTGAAGGTATTAGAACACATCTTCTTCAATGGCGCAGCTCACTCATGCCCAATGCCGCAAATCTCGAAAGGATGAATTCACGAGCACTACACTGAGAGGGTACCGTATTTTACGGCGCGTGTAAAACACCTCTATACCTGACTTTTACGTGCAAGATATACCTGAATTTTACGGCCAAGATAGGCTGCGAGTTCAAGCGCCGACATCCAACATGTTTCATCCAAAACTTAAGCAGGATGATGCAATCACAATCATGTGCCGTTCAAAAACCGCCGGTGTAAATCCTCAACTTTTGGTCCTATCTCAACGAAACCAAGGCCACTTCAAAGCTAAGCTAAAATTTATTACCTTGCGCAAACTGTGGAAATATCAGTTTTTATTTGGCACGACAATGTATCCCCTACTTATTTCTGTTTCGCCCAATTTATTGTTTATCAGCCCGTTCAATATAGATATAATGTACGAGCGAGGTAAATAAAATAAATGTTGCCTCGATTTCACCAAAATAGCGGGAAGTGTAAGCGGGCATAAAGGTCACTCATTAGCGAAAGTAAAATGAACGAAAATGGCATATTTTTTCTATATTTGTTGCTGAGTGAGCGCCCACCGTGGATTTCGACTCTCTAGATGACTTGCGTTTTAACACGCCCTCTAGTCTGTATCAGGTATCACGCATCACGCCTCTATATCTTAAGACGTAAAGTATGGCGTTGTCTCCCCCGTTCTTTACAAAATAAACTTTCGAGAAGACGGCGTGCTTTCCAACCTTTTAGCGCAAAATGATGAAGCTCGTTTCGTAAGGTTAGTGGAACCAGTTAGGTAGGTGAACGGTAACAAAATTTATACCCTCAAGTGAGAAAGACTCTAAAAATAACGCCAATAAATTCGTACTTTGTGTAGCCGTATTCTTACGAATGTCCCTAAGACATTCGACAACAGTGCCTGGTGCTCTTAAAAATCTTTTCTGTGTAAACAGCCTCTTTTATTGTGAGCGACCAGAGATGGAACTTTTTCGCATGATTACTAATAATGATCTTTAAAGGTGCACACCTGTTACTGCAACTTCGAGAAAATAAACCACATTTTAAGTGAATGTTCTGTCTTTTTTGTTGAATGGCCAGTTGGTTTGAAGTGCAAAATCACCCGAGCTTGAATGCTTCAAAATTCAATTTTATACAGTAAATAAGTGCTGTCCGGTTTTTCAGTAATAACCCCGGCTTACGGAAGCCGTTTTGTTAGCCGAACCAACGTGCTTCATTCCACCGAGAAATTGAAAGTACAAATTCATAGCTATAGCCAACCATCGCCAGAATGGTAAACCGTTATTTTTTTATTAAAAAATGAAAGCCTGTGGTTGCTCTTTTGTATAGTTACCTATGTTCACTCATGCAGAGAAGACGCCCTGTTCCTGTAATAATCCTGTCGCATGCTTTCTTTCATTCAGAGGGTTACAGCTCTCAAAGCCTCCAACCGACGACTTCGGGTGCTGCTGTCTCTAGGAGGATGGGGAGACAGCGGAGGCTCGGACGACAAGTATTCGCGCCTCGCGGCTGACGAGACGGCCCGACGCGACTTCGCTCAGGACGCTGTGATTTTCCTCAAAAAGCACCGCTTCGACGGCCTGGATCTCGACTGGGAGTATCCAAACTGCGCATCCGGAGTTTGCCCTTCAAACCCACCGGATGTCGAAAATTTTGCCCTTCTACTTAAAGTGAGTCAGAGAGCTGATATTGCATATGACCAAGCTGTAGCTTATGACGCTAACAGCCAACGAGTAAGCTAAGACGGCGTGCGAAAATTCGTCGTATATTTGTCGCTTCCTCGCAAACGTCATAAAAAGGCGATAGTCTTCAGTCTACCCAGTTTAACAGCTCATTTGTCCGTCTTCCTTGCTCTAAACTGTCTGAAAAGTATGACGCTCAGGTATCGACGAGTCAAATGCAGTGTGTTTACGCCACCCGTACAGAACAAACCTGTATCGTAATGAATACAGAAACCAACATTCCTTTCACGTCAGTTGCCAGCCTCATATTATTAAAGACGATAGCCTTTCTTGGGCTACTTAAACCCAGAAATTTTGGCCTCTGTATGTTTGTCTGTCTGTCTGTGACTCGATTCAGCCAACCGACCAAAGTAAAAAAGGCATGCGGAATAGTCTTATATAGTCACAACTAAATCTACTTGTCTAAGTCCGGTGTAATGTTCATACTTGTCAAGATTGTTGAACAACAAGAAGACATTAGGCAAATATATTACAACAAATCAATACAGAAGTGATATCTTGCAGTGTTTCTTTATAAAAAATCATACATGCTTGATTTCTGCGAAATTAAATAGCTCATCAACTGCAGAAAAAGTTCACTCCGCCGTCGCCTGCCATCGCCCGCACCACTATAGCTTCTGACACCATTTTAAGAAATCAACCGGCAGCAGTTACGAAAGGTTCGACTAGGTAAGTTCCTCGTTCTGCTTGGAACGCACGAGGAGTGGGGCAACGTGGTTCTATCAACCTTGAAGTAAGGCGCCTCGACTCACGCGCCTCTCCACCGTACGGCAGCGTTGGCATCGATACACCCGGCCTGGAGCAGTGGAACGCGGTAAATTTAACATAATTTAGGCAAACATTTGGCGCGTTTACCTTGAGAGCAAAGGGACGCAAGAGGAACAACATGAGAGGTGAGCGGGAAAGCGAAGGGAGGCATTTACTTGGCAAAAGTCGATAAAGACTATCGTCTTTCGTCGGCATTTGCAACGCAAGGAGCAGATACGCGGCCAATTTTTGTTTTAGATTATATACAATAAATAGGTTAGGGCTGACAACTGATGTAAAGAGTGTGCTGGTTTCTGTATTCATTAAATTTTTATTACCAGATAGTACAGTTTATACAACGTGACAGATGTTCGTGCCTGAATGCAGACATTTCTTCGTAAAATCCGCCAAGACAAGGGACTGGCGCTCTACGGATGTCCTCCAGGGGTACATCCTGCAACCCCATGAACGTCTGCCCTTCCATATTTTCAGGACCTGCGAGAAGCATTTGACGTCTTCAGTCCTCCGCTGTTGCTTTCGACAGCGTTGTCTGGAAACATCGAAGTAATCGAAGAGGCGTACAATGTGCCTGAGATATTCAGGTGAGCCTATCTCCTCTGCTAATTGCTGATTTCACACAACTTACTTTCCCGTGTTCTGGTTACATTAAAATATCAAGAAATAGAGTTATTTTTGTACACTCCAACAAATTGTCTAACTCGGACATTGAAGCAAATAGTCCTAGTCCATCTTCGTTCTGCACTATGCAGCCGTTATCAAAGATCAGCACTTTGTGTGGTTCCACTGCGTTTCTTTCTCCATAAATTATATCGTATTCATTTTTTGTACTGTATCCTCCTTGTATTCAGTGTATATCCATTGTATTGCAATGCTACGTATGTGACCAATTTAAAAGGAATTATTTACAAGGTCTGTGACAGGTCCGTCGTGGCACGGGAATGAGAGCAGCATGCAAGTTGCACGCAGGTTCTTCTACTTCTACGTCTTCCCATTCAGCATAGCAATCAACACAATTCACTATACTCTCTCGCACATACATTACACCGCTATCGGGCTACTGGGCACTAATACAATGTGAATAAGTAATGCAGTCTTTTAAAGCCATAGCTAGCATTTAAGAATGATTCACCAAAGTTTTGAACAAAAGCGTTCTAGAAATAAACCAACCTCTCCCCTACCGGGAACGTGTGTGTACGCAGAGCTTGTCCAACCCGGTGAAACAGTAAATGAATCCGTTGCGAAATTTCCGTTAAGCGAAATGCCCAACCCTTGGTCAACGACAACACAGCCCATGTGTAATTCCAACACAACCCTTTTCGTGCGGTTGGAGTGGCGTGGGCGAGTGTGTGAGTATGGGTTTGCTTAGACGGTGGTTTGCGTGGCGCCATCTGGGCTCTACGTGGTGAGGCAGGGCGCGGTTGGCGGACGGCGGGTGTTTCAAATTTCCAAGCATGTTTCTTCTTGATTAGGCCTTTTAGTGCGCCACACTTTGGCGGCCGCTACAGTAATTCAGCAGCGGCGACGTCGTCGTAACCGAGCGAGCGAAGGAAAAAAAGCAAACAGTGGAGAAGAGTGTGGCGAAAGTGTGAGGTAGAGGGCAGCGCACCCGAGCAAAGCCGAGTACGCGTGAGTGCTGCACGTGGTCCTTCGGCGTCCTCCTCGCTGCGTGGCTCAACGGAACCGCGTGACACCTGCGCACTAAAACGGCAGAGGAAAAGCAGCGAAAGTGTGAGGGGGAGGCGAGCGTGGCCGAGCAAAAGACCAGCACCCGCTGCGTGCGGCACGTGGTTCCTACGGCACCCACCTTGCTGCGTGGCTCATCCTAACCACGTGACATTCGCGCGGGAGGTTCAAACATGACTTACACAACATGCTCGGCAGCGGAGACGCGCTGCGATATAACGGCAAAGTAGCGTGCGCCACCATGCGTTCGCTGATCACGCGATGACTTCCTGAGCCTCAGAAGGTATGTACCGTTACCGACAAGAGTTCAGTTTGCGCTGCGCACCAAATTCGCATAATACGCAGTATGGTAAACATCAGTACTTCTTTTAGAGCAAGAAATTTTATTTTCTTGGTCAGTTAACTCTGTGCGAGTTCGCGAGGGAGACATAATTTTCAGCACTTTCCTTTTTTTGTATTGTGTCAAACAGCTCGTAATTCGACCTCCGGAACACGGGTCCGCCACGTACGGGCGAAGAGTGATTTCCGGCCGCCCGCTGCGAGTGAGGAGTGAGGAGAAAGGTTGAGGAGACAGGTTTGGCCCACGATGCCAGCAGCAACATAAACGGCCACACCAGTCAGCCAGTACAAGCTATGCTCGAATATTACGTGTCACGTTCTTGTCAGGTGGCCGTTATTGAAATGTACTTTTTTTACAACCATTCTTACGCGCAGGCATGTAGACTTTGCGAGCGTCATGACGTACGACTACTACGGTCCCTGGAGTTCTACCACGGGACACTACGCTCCGTTTCAAGCAGCCATGGATGAAACTAATCCTGAAATCAGCATCGTAAGTGTAGAAATGCGGCGCGTATGAACTCCTCTTTCAAAATCACCACCTCAACCTTCCTTGAGAAATTGCATTTATCACAAGCGAACAAGGTGTCCAAGCCGGGCTCATGGTTAGGGCTAGGCGCTTACTAAGAGCACCAACAAACTGAGCTCGTAATACACCCCACGGCAGCTTGTAAGGTCCACTTGAAACGTTCAGAGAGTGAATGAGTCAGTGAGGAATGAACGTATTTACTTTACTGCTAGTAATATACTTCATCGCCATATTTACTATTCATATATTTCCTATAGCAACGTAGCAGCGTACTGTATGTACAACATTAGTACTTCTCGGCAAAGATCTCAGCTTACTTTTAAAGAGATAAGCCGATTGTGCATAAAGATGTCACAGACATAATATCATCATATTTTACGCAATATGGTAATAATAAGAAACCAGACTAAATAAACTCCGAACGACGTAGTCACTGCTAATAAGGATTACATTCTCACATGCACAGCGATGAACATCCCTAATACGCATATCATCTACAGAAACTATGACAGTATTCTTAACTACCGGATACCAAAGGGAAGAGGCCAGAAGAGTCCACCATAAATGAAGCGGCAAAATCTACGCGTGGTAGCATTTGTCCAATTGACGAAGTAACGAAGTTCAATTACTCACACAATATAGCAGTTATATCAATCAATGAATCACGCTGTCAAGGAAACATTAGTCCATCGTATTTTGGGCAACCATTTGTATTCTTCCGTACATATCTACCCCCGACAGTATTTCGTAAGTGAAACAAACATTTCAGCTCTTTACCAGGTGGGCATGTTGTGAACACTGTTTTTTTCATTCCAGGAGTACGTGGTCAACGCTCTCATGGCCATGGGAGCACCTGCATCGCAGCTCGTGTTGGGCGTCCCCTTCTTCTCTCGCTCCTTCACTCTGGCCAATCCTCGAAAGAACACGATAGGGGCTCCCATTTCCGGAGCTGGCAAACCTGGACCATTCACGGATACCGTGGGACTGCTCGCTTACTATGAGGTAACGCATTTTATTGTAGTAGCCAATTACGGATGCAGACGCCGTCAAATATATCATTTCTAAAATTCTCGCTGATACGCTTCATCAGACAAAATACATTCTTGTTTATGTTGAATTCACTAGCATTTTGTAACACGCTCAAGTCTATTCAGTGAGGTAAAAGGAATTTTAGTCAAAGAACACAAGGAGCACTCCAAAAGTTTAAATTTTGCAATACGCGACATCAGCCATGGCACGACAGTCGCGGCAGTAAAAAAATAAAGGTAAACATTAAAAGCATAGTTATCATATTTTGATAACTGTACGTTAAATGAACTAGAAGCCGCACTAAAATTTTGACGTTATGTTTCTTGTCGGGTTCTATTGTGGGCTACCGCCGATTAAGCAAAAAATCTCGTCTACGTCATAGAGACCTCACCAGAAAGTTAGTCGCAACTCTTTTAACTGTTTATGTTGATACCCAGCTACGCTCTTTGAAGTGAGAGACAAATTTGATATCATTGTAATATAGACAAACCCGACTTTTATTGAACCCTACTCATTTTGTTTTTGGCTCGTTGAAGATAGATAGATAGATAGATAGATAAGATAGATAGATAGATAGATAGATAGATAGATAGATAGATAGATAGATAGATAGATAGATAGATAGATAGATAGATAGATAGATAGATAGAAGTAGATAGATAGATAGATAGATAGATAGATAGATAGATAGATAGAAAGAAGATAGATAGATAGATAGATAGAGTAGAGATAGAAGATAGATAGATAGATGAGATAGATAGAAGATAGATAGAGATAGAGAGAAAGAGAGATAAGAGAGAGAGAGAGAGAGGAGAGAGAGAGAGAGAGAGAGAGAGAGAGAGGAGAGAGAGAAGAGAGAGAGGGGGGGGGGCAGGCCACGTGCTGTCATTAGAGAGCCATGCCGTTTTCCGCACGCCGGGCTCAAAGGGGGAAAGCCCTAAACGTGCTTCGTTGCTACACGGGCACACCTCTTCATGTGCTGACCTAAATGTCTAGAAGCCGGCGGAAAAGCAACGAAATAATGCGTAATAAATTGGGGCAGCTTCGGTATAGTGACGCGAAGCCTGGCCGGGCCAAAGAGAGAAGCTGGCGGGTCCATCTAGCTTTTTGGATCGGTTAAGTTTATGCGTAGATATGCTTGGACATTCGGCCAAGTAGTTTGCCTGGGTATCCTTCGAGACTAAGTCCATTTTTATAGGTGGTGTCGTTGTTAGCCCCCCAAAGAGCAATGCACGCTAGGTCATTAAAGTATGTACAATGTACGCGAGCTCGTAACTCAGGACCTTATGCAACTTGCTCACATTTCGCCGAATCAGCTCGGCGGCGACGCATCACTTCTCCATTTTCAGTACGGCGCTCTTCCTGGTAAGCCGCTTCTTCCTCGGGCCTGTGGTTTTGAAGACGATTGTCTTTCTTGGGCTACGTAAACGCAAAAATTTTGTTCTCCCTTATGTTTGTCCGTCTGTGACTCGATTCAGCCACCCAGCCGAAGTGAAACAAAAGCTGCCGCATAGTCTCATATACCAACAGCCAATTACACTCTAAGAAATCGGCGCAGGTGGGCTTCACGGCAACTGCCCTCGAACGACCATTCATTGTGCTTCAATGTTCGAATTCGGCGAATTGACGAAGCCAAGCATGCGAATAAAGCAAAAACTAGTATCTGCGCTGGGAAACAGCGCAAGGCGCGGGTGTGCGCTGCTGTCCCAGCGCAGATCCTAGTTTTACTTTAATCGCATGCTTGGCCTTGTCATTCGCCAAATTCGCACATTTAAGCACGCTGAATGGTCGTTCGAGGGCGTTGTCGTGAAGCCCACCTGCGCCGATTTCTTAGAGTGTATAAACGTCTATGTCCGGTGTCAATGTTCATAGTTTTCAACATTGTTGAACACGGGCAAGGACATTAGGCAAATATGAGGCAGAAAGTCAATACATAAGTGATATTTGCAGTGTTTCTTTATTAAAAAAGCATGGATGCTTGGTATTTGCGACAGCAAATGAAATACTACATCAACGGCACAAACCCGTCGCCTACTGTTGCCCGCCTACTATAGCTCCTGGCAGCCTTTAAAGGGGCCCTGCAGCACTTACCATCGACTGCTGGAATGTATTTTGGGGTAAAGTCTACTGTCCCAGCAATCTCCTCCCGCAAGAATTATGAAAATCCGCACACGATCACCGAAACTACGCGCGATGAGAAATCACGCATAATCGTTCCCTCTCAACTCGACCGCGGACAACGCGACGAAAGCTGCGCGCCCTCTCCCGGAGAGGGGGGCCGGCTTGCGGCGTTTCCTTCGTGACCTTCGATATATCACAGGCCGGGGAGTTTTCTCCTTTTGGCCGCAACGTGGGGGGGTCTATTTCTGGTCTGCTGCCACGCTCGGCTGGTAGGGTGTTTTTGAAGCAATAAACATTTGTTTCTAGTTGAAAGGGAAGTATTGAGCTCATCACTCAAAGTCCGCACATACTCAACCACAAAAGAAACGGCAAAGCTGTGCCTACATGTTAACGCAGAGAAGAGGTTCTTACACACTGCCGACGACGGTGGATCGTTCCAGGAAATGCGAGAACTTAGCCGCGAAGTTGACCAGTGACAGCCGATCGGACAGCCATGGCCTCAATGGCGTCATTTAAGCAACGCCAGGGGTGCATAACGAGGATTAGATTGTGCGGTTGGTTTTTCCGCCTGTTTCCCAGCGATTCGCGCGCTCACTGCTTCACGTGCACGTGTAATATTGGCTCAGCTATTACTGGTAGTGTAAGCTAAGCATCGCGCAGGTTTACTTGCACTGCACAGAGAGTGTTGCAGGGTCCCTTTAAGAAATCAAATGGCAACAGCAAAGAAACGTTCCTCTAGATCGGACCCCCACTCCGCTTGGAACGCTCGTGGAGTACGGTAATGTGGTTCTATAAACGTTGTAGTAGGGCGCCTGAATTCACGCGCGTCTCCACCGTACGACAGCGTTAGGCATCGAGACGCCCGACTTGGATTAGTGGAACGCGGTTAATTTAAATTGGATTGAGCAACCCTCTAGCGCTTTATCTTGGGAGGAACGAGACTGGAGAAGAACAGCATGAGGCGTGAGCGGAAGTGAGGCATTTACTTGGCAGGCGCGCCAGTCGACTATCGTCTTTCGTCGACAGTTGCAACGAAAGGAGCAGATACGCGGCCATTTTTCTTCGGTCTTCCCTCCGCGCCGGGCTGTTCTAAGCTTTTACTCACCTATGACATCACGGCCAACTTCCGCGTTTACAGTGGTCATCCGTAACTTGGAGAGAGGGGAGCAGGAGCGCACACATGCCGCAGACTCCGCCCTACTCGCGTGGGTTGCGATGAGGTTACGTGGCTGGGGGTTCTCGAAGGTGTTTTCTAGGCAACGTAAGGCGGCGCACAGTTGGGCAGAGTTTTCTGGCAATGCTCCACGGCGGAACGAACAAGCTTAAACAGCTCTTCTGTAAGAACACGGAGGCGTCTTGTTCAAACGACCCCTAGAAGTTCCACTTGCTGAGGACTGTGGTGCCATTCCAGAATGCCTAGATTGATCGGAACTCCGGAGACACGAGCTCATGCGACGCCCACGTGACGCGAAAATAGTATTTCGAGGATGATTTCAAGCGCTTTAAAAATACAATTCATGCTCTTTGCTGATTATTGAGGTGATGCAAACGGTCCATGGCAGGGGCTTACAAGGAGGCGGGGCTAGGGTTGGGCTCGTTTTTCAGTGCGTTCTATATCTCCACTGCTGAATTGGTGGCTACTTAGGGCAAGCAAATCCAACTACTTTTACTTTATCGGGGTTTATTTTCTTAATGTGTGTTCACAACAAGGTTCACTAGTTTTTTATTTAGGGTGTTCAATTGAACTTTTTTAAAATTGTTTAAAATACGAATAATTGGAGACATTGTTAGGAGGGTGCCACCCCGTCCCAACACGATTTGCAGATCTCGCCACCACTGGCTCGACTCGATGACGAAGAGCTGGAGAAAGTCTAGAAGGCTGAGGGTGACTTTGCATCCACCACTCGCCGCGAACAATAAGAAGACCTCTCCGATTGGCATGACAAAGATTACTAGCGCCGTAACTAGATTATCAACAACTATACTGAAACTTAACTATGTGTTGCCGGCAATGCTTCACCTAAAACAGCTTCGCCACCCATGTCTTGCGCGTCAGTACAAGCTTCCCGGAATTTTTTTCCTCCTGGCGAGCTGTTTGTTAATTATGGTAGATGAACGGTGTTTTGGTGTTCGTGGACAGTATCATCACTTTTCATTATACTTCGTATTCCCTTGACGTTTTTGTGCCAAAAGAATTCACCCTGAACCTTTTTTTCTTTCAGATATGCAGTGCGATCAAGGCCGGTGGTTGGACCCAAATGTTGGACCCAGACGCTGGAGTGTACGCGTACTCCGGCGACCAGTGGGTCTGCTTCGACGGTCCCCGGTCAATAATGCGAAAAGCGCGCTTCGCCCTGAGGCGGGGTCTGGCGGGACTCATGGCCTGGGACCTGAGCATGGACGACTTCCTGGGTGTCTGCGGCCGCTCGAACCCACTTTTAAACGCCGCGCGCAGAGCTCTCTACCCTCCCTCTGCTAAAACAGCTGCTGCGGGCAGCGGGTGACGGAATCAGAATGCAGATTACACATGTAAAGTGCGAACATTGGAATTACACCTGGTAGTCACCTCGGTGGAGGATACCGCTATCCCCAACCTCGCGAGGAGAGAGCCGCTCCCTCGACGGCCCCGGTATCTTTGCTGCATAACTGCACCTGAGGATGACCGAAAAGAAAATATCTTCTTTTCCAGGCAAATAGACAGACCGTAAACGAGGTGGTGGCCGAGGGAGTGAAACGTGTTTTGAAGAATGTCGTGATTGCTTTGTGCAGAAACCTTTGTTTGCATAACTCACAAACAAATGCCACATTCTACAAAAAAAAACCTACAATCGTTCCAACCTCCCAAAATTTCAAAAAGTTCTAGCCTGGCGTAAAGTTGTCCTAAGTATCTGCCGCTGCTTTAAGTAGTTTTGGTGAATTCATACTCTCCTGTATACAATACATGCCGTTCGAATGCACCCCGTGTTAACTCAACATGTTTCCTTCAAAGAAAATGTGGTTCGAGCTTAGGCTGCTTCAACATCAAATGAGCACACTCTTTTGTGAGGCTAACAAATGAATGAGATGAATGAATGATAATGATGAATGAATGAATAATAATATATTAGTAAAACAGTGCTGCTGTTAAGGCACCCGCCCAGTGGAGGGGATCCTCAGTCCGAGATCTCTTGGCTGACGAAAACACTTTGATTCGGCATTTCTTACTTGACGGCATCAGTATCTGGTATTTTTAATGGTTTTCCAAGTATCCACTTACAGTTCCTGTCGCCCTCTTTATATACGGTTCATATATGGACACTGTCATGTGTAGCAATACTAAACAAATCACTTAAAAAGTAGTGAAAACATCTGGAAGTGTTTGGTTGTGCTTTACATTGTCTTGACGGTCGCCTTCTCATGTCTATTTTTAAGCTGCAACCACCCATAGCCAGCAATCACCCATAGCCTCCCTTACTGCGATTACACTAAAAATGAAGACATTTGCAAGTTGTGATGGGAAGTGTTTACGATGGCTTACTATGTGCTAAGTGTCTCTGCGAACGCATGAGCTCATAGGATAGAAGGCCAAGGACAGATTCGGTTAGCTGCGGCTGGGGATGTTTAAGCCATTTGCCATACGTGTAAGGAAAAATTCAAAATGTTCAAACGTCATAAGAGATCTACGAACCAGCGCAATCTAAAACTTTTGTGCTTGTAATCTCGTATTTATGATCGCTTACTCCAATAAAAACGCATTCTGAATTTTCACCGAGTGTGCATTACTTGTCAATCATGGAGAGTTACCGTGCTTGTAGTTTTCATACGGTAATTTTATGCCCCTAGAAATAGCGCTTCATGCCAGTAGAGTCCAAGACAATAGAATGCCTCTGTGTATACAAAGATAGTTCATGCTCCTGTTTTCGTTACTGCTGCATTACCAGAAAAGAAACACAAAAATACTCTTTGAGAATGCACAATAACCGATGAAAACAAAAATCAGAGCCCCTTTCTTAATAGCAAGACGGTTAAATTCGCCAAAGTTTCCCACGATACAACGTGTTAAGTCTAATTCCAAAATCCAAACTCCTTCGACCATGTCTGAACGACAAAATCAGGTAGACGTCGGCTTCATAACGCGAGGGACCCAGTTTCGATTTCGACCACTAGAAGTATTTTTTTGTTGAGGTGTTCTTTGTGTAAGTTGGCTTTCGCGCACTGCGTTTTCACGTGACGATAAACATCAGCAGTCAGACATAAAATCTTCTGCATTAAAAATGTGTATGAGAAGAATCTGTCTGTGGAGCGACGCTGACAACTTTTTCGAACTTGCTGTAACAGGTGGAAATTGCTTTGGTGCGGGTGGAGGGAGTTTCGCTGAATGTTGAATTGCGCTATGACCCTGAACACCGACTGCGGGTATAAGATTTCTTTAGAAGGGTAATTGAGGCGCGAAGCCGTTAGATGCTCTTTTAACCGCTCCTAAATGCCCCAAAACTTGCGCCAAATGTATAAACTGGCCAATCACAAGTGTCTGGCATTCGCAAAAATAGGCTTTTCACATTGATATAAAAGCGTAGGGTACCTCTAGTTTGCTAATGAAAAATGACTACGTTAATGTTATCCAATTTTACCTGCTGCTACATAAAATAACAGAACATTGGTTAGTCATAGCATTTGCGGGAAAAGTGGTTTCAAAGTTTGACGCTTTTCGGTTTGCAAACTACGAAAAATACTTCGTTTATAGTCTTCACGCAAGCTTTGTGAGCATTATAAATGTGACGCATACTATTAACGGTGTGAAAATTGTGAAAGAAATGCGAGGGGAACAAGTAGCTGGAAAGGGCTCTAAAAATGGCACGGTTTATGTGGGTGAATTGAGGTAGCAGTTACCTACGGTACCGAACAAGCAGAAGCAGTGGAGACGGGCATAATTATGCAGCAAGAAGTTTTCTGGAGGAGCTCCGATGTGTTTATTCTGCGTTATCTCGACAAAGAGTACTAAACGACGCCAAAAACTGATGTAGTGACTGTCGCGTTGGCTTAGACTACCTTCTGTTTGTTTAAAATGTCATTTGTTTTATATTTCGGCTCAACTAGGTGCCACTTCAAGGCAACATATTTGGTCAACCCAGCGCTCCTCCTAAATATACAATATTCCAATGATCGTCCGTTTTAAAAAGGCATACAGGGAAAAAAACATCTCCGTCTCTTCTTTTGGGATAATGAATGAAATCGCGAAAGAGCAGACGGCCGTTGCTGAGCGCAGTTTTCGGTGCGTCCACCGCCTAGACTAGTAGTGGCCCCTGGTGTCATTGGCAGAAAAACGAGCTCTCTGTAGTACCCACGCAGGACACCGGCGGTAGCACCATGCAGCCGAATTGACTGCATGGATTTCTAGTGGCCGCGAAGGGTGGACCGATGGTTGGCATCCGAACGAAGTAATAAGTGGCAGAGCTGTAGTAGACGGCAACTGAGATCACGAAGTGGTTGCGAATGTTATAAATGTTTTATTACGACAGACAAAAAAGTGGTCGCCTTGTTTCTACCCTCAAATGTCGGCGACGGCCGGTAGCGTTATGGCGCCCCTGCAAACAAACCCCTTCCATTTCCCCCTTCCCACCCTACGCTTTTTTCGTCTCCTCTTTATCGTCCCTTGATAAATGCAATTGAAATTTGCCCAATTCCATTGTTTCTGCAGCGATTTACGTTGCTCGCTTACAACCTGTTAGGAGCTTTTCTGACTATTGTTCTTTAAGCGGCTCGAAACGTGATGTTTTAAATAGGTGTTCGCTATTACGTCCCGCTTCTTCGACCCCCGTGTTTACCGTTCTTTGATTTCTTCTGTTAAAGCCCGAAAAACTGCATTTCTCGCACGGCATGATTTGCGTTGTAGTATCTCAGTGTCTACGTCTATTTACCATCCTCTAGCTGGTTTTGTGTCCCTCATTCGGTATTTCGTCGCCGTCATTTTCTTTCTATTTTGCCGCCTTCCTAAGATCTGCCCTCGCATCACTAACCCTATTTAAACTACTGAAAGCGGTTGAAATGTCGCTTCGGGGAGGCAGGGGAGCGGGGTTTCAATCGCTGTACGTCCGTATCGTCCTCCTGGTTTTCGCTACTTCACAGGCAGGAACATACACTCAAGCGGCAAGTAATACAATGTATTTACCCCACACAATAAATCTTTGGTGCTCTCATAGGTTATACCTCGGCACTGCCCACAAAACATTTACTTGATCAGATGTTTTCCCCTGGTACTGGTCAAAAACAAAATCCTATGCGCAGCCCCGTCACGACAAGGGCCAAAACTGAGGCTTTACATCATTTACACACAGTTTGCACATGGCGCTTTTGGGTCATTTTGCACATTGATTGAACAAATTCGCAGTTTTTCATGTGCAAAGCAAAAACACATTGAAACTAGGATGTGATTGATTGATTGATTGATTGATTGATTCATTCATTCATCATTCATCATTCATTCATTGATTGACTATTATTTTTACATACCCTCATGGTCCATATGGCATTATGAGGTGAGCGGTACAATTTATGTGCATAGATAAATGAAAATACAAGAAAACGTGATACGATCGCGGTGAAAACGGCACACACGCACAAAGTACTCGTACGAAACAAGAATGGGGACACACTTGCTTCGCATCGCTTTGGGCAAATAAAGAAAATAACACAGATATATATCACATTCGTACAAACAAAAATGAATTAAGTACAGAGATATAACGAAATTCACAGTATTTTGAAGAAGAAACGCAAAGGCGAACAAGTTATGTAAGCATAGAGCGGCGTGTGGTAGTCGGTAAGTAAGTAGCTTCTTCTGTTGGTGAGCTGTGGTAACAAGCGTCAGGGAAGACGCAATTCGGTTCCGCTCGAGGATGTTTCATAAATAAATGAAGTGAAGTAAGGCGGATTACGATATTGAAGAACGCCAACTTTTCGCAAATTATCTATGCGGGATGACATGGAACTTGATGGCAAGGATATGCTTCCTTTAAGGCGGTTAATGCGGACGAAGCTACACCTGCGCGGTGAGGTGCGCCTCAGTGGAGGTTCCGAAATAATTTTGACCATTCGGGGGAGTGTAACCGTGAGGCAAAGTATCGACTACACTGGCTATTTTGCTTTTCTCCTCCATCTTGAAACGAAAGCCAATGCAGCCGGGAACGAACCCACTTGTTTGAGCTCAGGAGCCCAGCGACTTATCCACTTAGCCACCGCAGCGGATAAAACAATAGGAGGTCTTAACCACACTGTACCCGCGGGCAGAAGACAACTAAAGACAGCCTACGAAGCAGTCTAACTAGACGTCTAAAGGAATAAAATTGGAACGGCGCCGCGGTCGCAAGCGCAACACCAGCGCAGACGACAGCGTCATAGCAGACATGTTGAGTTGCGCAAGCCGGCAGGTTTCGTAACTATTATTACCGTTGTTATTACAAATGTTACGTAATTAAAAATTAAACAAAGTCATCTTCATCACTAGTAACTTATACTAAATATTTAAATAAAGGAACAAGTGCTTTTGTTTTAACATTAATACGCAAAAAGGTGGCGCTGGCGTCACTTATTAGTTTAGACAGGAAGGTAGCCTGCATCGTTGCTGACTTCGATGCTGTCTCCTTGAAGCAGTCTTCGTTGACTGCTCCGTTCGAATTGGAACGGCGCTTAACATGGCGTACTGTCCGCGAAGACGGCAACGAAGCTGTCTAAACGGTAAATTGGAACGCACCCTTAGATTCGTCAGTATGCACCTAAAAATCGATTTAGGAAACGCCGGTGATCATAGCCAGGCCTTCACGCCTGTATCTCCCGATCAAACAGAAAAGTGGCATGACTGGCTTGTTAATTGTCCAAATACAAAATACAGTACAGTTCTTCGTTAAAAGCCCCACCAAGAACAGGCCCTAAGCTGAGGCTGCACGGCCATATAAAACAAGCGTACTAGCATAAACAAGATCACAGCTGTGAGGGCAATGAACGCTTTAGGGACCGGGGTGTCGTTTGTGGAGATGTAGGTCACACGCCCGCAACAAAGAAATGGAGGCTTGAACCATACTGAAAAACTGAAGAACCAAAAAATATGGTGCGGCTCAGATTTTCGTCACAGAAAAAGGGTCGTCAGTCGCTAAATAGTAGAACACATTCGTTTTTTTGCAAAAAACAAGGGGACAATAATTGAAAGATTTTTTTATCAAAACAAGGGCACAGTGATTAAAAGAAGATTTCACTTATTTGTGCATTTTCACACTGCCGGAAAGAATCCTGACTGCATTTTAAAAACGCAGCTGCAGCTTTTCCGCAGAACCTTCGTTCATAAAGAAGGATTTTATCCCTAGTGATGGCTTACCAAAACAAATGTGCTTGTACGACTATTTCACGATACTTGCATTTCATCCCATAAATCAAGCCATGAAATATTTGTGACATTATACTTCCCACTACCGGTTGGTAGTGGAAAGTATAATGTCGCAAATACTTCGCGAAGTAAGCATTTTTTTAGACGAACAACAGCACCACTATGATTTTCAAAACGATCTTGCATATCCAGACTTCACTTTGAAGCCTTTTGTAGTAGGGGAGGAATTTGCAGGAACGAAGGGAGATGTTTTAGGACAAAAAATCAGGTTTTGTTGCCTTTACGTGCTACGTTTACCTTGGGGCTATAAGGCGCACCTGACAGGAAAGCTTCGGAATAAAATGCAGAAAAAATGCAAGTTTGTTTAATTCGAACGATATTAGGTTGTATAGTGCACTCAGCGCTTGTCCGGCAGCAAACGATGCTTTATTCTCTGATAAAGAAACATTTTAGGCCAAAATTTCAGTTCTCGCGCTAAATCATGTATTTTCGTGACGTTGACAATTACGTATAAGGAGCAGGGCCTTAAAAATATAGACGTCTTGCAGACCAGGGCTGCTACCATCTGACAGACGACCGTTTGGTTATTTTGTATATCGTCCACTTTCATAGATGGCGCTGCAGTACCGCTAAGGTGCCAGTGTTCGCACTTTCATTCTGGCCGTGCTTCTATACCTGCTGCATTTTGGGGTGAAGCCCCTTTGTGGCTCGGTCTATCGGCGTCTCATGCAGCGTCGTCGTAACAGTTGTCTCATGCAATCCCGGTACTAAAACACCGAGACACACGTACACGCGTTGCGGTAGACCGTAACGCGCACTAAAAGAACACAAGGACACTCGTTTACGCCTCGCGGTGAAACGCTTCCTAACGCGTACTGAAACACACCGGAACACTCGTTTACGCCTCGCACTAGAGCGTTTCGTGCTTCGAAAGCACGACACTTCCAGCAAAGCTGTATAACTCTACCCCCAGAAGTTTCATCTCCTCTGTAAAAAGTGCCGAGGTGCCAATAATACACTTATACAGTGCATGCTTCGCCCCTCCCCAAGTTTCACGCTAATGGAGATGGCCCGGAATTTTTTTAGTAGGATTCATACTCTTCGTTTCCTTTGACTTAAGCTATGATACGACAAACATGGTCATATGTCAGTTGGTCATTGTTGTGTCAGACAAGTCCAACGCGTCCGACGGCTGTCAGCCGGCAAAGTGCCGCACTAACTGCTTGGGTGTTTACGTGTTCGTTCGTAACTTTATTGTTCACCCGACAATTCTTACTGCTGTAAAAAGAACGTGACCTATATATATAAGCCAAATAGCTCATGCGACAAGCTTGCGAGCCCTGCCTAATTTGTGTTTGCTTTTGGCAGCACGAGCCAATCGCACAGCTGGGCATATGAAATAAGCATTGTTGCGGGAGATGAGAAAGTTGGTTGTGCGACCATTCTCTTTTTTCCCCAATTATGTAGCTTATTTGAGCGAAGTTTATGTTAAAAGATGCGTCAGCGTGATTTTAACGAGGCAATCTTTCGAAGGAACCGAACTTTTGTTTTGTCTGCATATGGGCCCTTTAACGTTTGCCTAAATCTGGACGGACGGGCGTTATCATTATTTGTTTTTGACAGGAAAACGGGGACACGTGTGAGATGGAACAGTCCGTTCTTGGTCGGAGCTACGGTATGGCATGGCCCGCCAAGCCACCATGGTGCCGATGTATTGGAGAGTGTAAAAAGCTTCAGAACGAAGGTTTTTCTTCAAATAGTGAAAACAACCCCCATCAGACTCTTCAAACACCTCTTTCTTTCACAACAACACTGTAATATCTGCGCTTATGAAATTTACATCTTTTCAGACTCAGGGACTAGCGACCTTGAAAGTGGGCGTCACGTAGGAAAGAACAGCCCATTAAAGGGACCCTGCAACACTGTTTTCAACTTTTTTTGAAATCCTAAATGTTTGCAGAAAGTAGTCACCCAACATACCTAGTACTTCGATTAGAGGGTCACAATGTACCTCAGCCAAAAAACTGCTCCACTCCCATCCGATGACTTCAAAGCTTGCGGAAAAAATTTTTCTCTCATTCGCGGTCTTGACGTTGTTCGACGGCTCGAATTACGTCACTAAGGCCATGTAGCGGCTGTTCGGCCGGTTTTTCTTTAGTTGCAGCACTGAACGCTTTTTGATAGCAACCTAAAGAAAGCAACAAAACAAAGCAGAAATTGAAGGCGTATCTGGTGCGATGAGAAAATCATGCAGTGCCGCTCTTTCCTGGCGATAACTATAGCTTTCGCAGTGGTTCAAGGCGCAAAGAAAGAGTGAAAGCGCTTATCGAAAGTGTTACCTTGACGTTATCCTAGTTTGGTGTACATTGCTTGAAAAAAAGCGCGGAAAACAAATGGACGAATGATTACGGCAACTGCAAGCGCTGCATTGGCAGAGCGCTGAATTACAAGCGCCAACCACAATCACAAGATCAGCCGCAAGTACAGATTTGTAGTTGCCCTACTTCTTTGTACAAGTTTTCCGCATCGTTTTTTTAAAGAAGTAAGAATAGGCCTGCAACCGTCGTCCTCTTATTTCAATATACTGCAGATATGTTTGAGTATCCTTTTGCAATTTTTATATACACTAACGAAAACTACGAAAATTTTGTCTAAATGGTAAGGAGCAGTTGTAACTTCTGAGTTGTATTTACGACACACTTCCCCGTCTTCTTCCTTCGTACGCATACACAAGACTTCATTATTTTCACCACAGTATAACATCAAAGTTGCAGGAAGCATTCTTTTGAATATGCATTTATTCATTCCAAATACAGTTATTACCACATGAGCTATTGATGAAACTGGTACATAATCAGCTTAAGGGAAAGTAAATGAATGGGAAATGGCTATTGTTGGGGGGCAAATGTGAAGCCATTTAACTGCGTGAATGTGGTTGGACAAAAGCGACCACTTAACAGAGGCATGCAATGAACAAAATGATTCATTATTTTAGAGTTGAGTATCATCACGGGCTCCTATTCACCGTGGTGTAACTTTAATGGTTGCGTTACAACTTCAGGGAGACGTTTTGCGAAAGGTAACGAACTGAGTGCGCGATGTATCTGCCATTGTCGGTTGATATGAATCATAATGCTACGGTTCTCTTAACTCGTTCACCATTACTTGGATGACCAACTTCTCGTCTGGCTTGCTAACATTCACATTGAAATCACCGACGACTATCACCGGAGCGTTCGATAGTGGTCTGGGGCTAGATTCACCGGGCGTTTTTCCCGAATTATCCTGTGGATCCCACGCCCTTCTCTGTTCCTTTCGTCGTTGTTCATATGCTCGCTGCTCCTTAGGAGTATTAGGTATTCGTTGCTTTTGCATAGCGTCACTGAAACACAAATGAGATTCATCATACACGCTTCTGCTCAGGGGTGCCAGTTGCTTCCAAACTGCTATTTTTTGTCAAATACACGTTGCCTCCCCATGCCGCCACAAAGACCCAAACAGAACGCTCAAGGCACAATGGTCTTCGCGTGTTATAGTATAGAATGGCCAATCCTCCAGAAGAGTAATTCACTTTATCTTTTAACGTGTAGCCAGTCTCCAAAAAACCTACTTTGAATGAGTGGGGTTATTGCAGGTGCCAGTTTTTGGTTCGCAGGCATGAAAATTCGGACCGTTTCCGCTCCATGTACAGCTTCACTGAAAAAAGAAAAACGTACTGCTTCGCCTGCCACTCATTGGGCTCGATGTAAGAGCAAAAGCCACCCAGAACAGAGCAGACCACCGATGTTGATACAAATCTATCACATTATGAGCTGTTGGCACTAATTAGCGGTTTTGATTACTCTTCTGTGCTCTTCAGCAAACGACGTCGTTTCGCTACGCAAAGTCTTTTAATGTTGCAGTTTAGTTGAACGGGTGTTTTTAAGCACCACGACGCACACGAGTTCCATTTGCCTGGTCACGCCGTATTTCTGCTACTGTCACAACAAAGGCAATTTTACTGCGCACTGTTGGAGCGAGTGACGCGTTGAAGATATTTTTTCGAACCTAGCTCCTAAGTAGGCGGTGTTTAGGCTTGCGCACCCATGGCCTGTGCTGCTAGCGCCAAGAACACCAACAAGTAAGAAGTGGGTGAATGAGTAGCGACGAAGCATATTGGGGCTTCTTGATGACGTGCTTGCAGTAATGCTGCGATAATGGTGCTAAATATAACTTTCAAGAGGTGATCGCTTCTAAACGTGCAATCGGATATTCTTTTAAACTAACTTGTGTACTTTTGCAACCGCCTTCCCACTGCGCCCCCGGTTTTTGTTAAACGTTATTTGGCATCTATTGAAGTAAATAGGGAAGTTGAGTTTAATTGCTATAGTTTAGTGTAACCAACAAACTCCTTCCTGAGCTTCTGACATAAAATGTAGGAGCCTGTGAATCGTGTTTCTTTTAAAGCGAAGCTTTCATGCATTACTAATGCCTTTTGATTGTAGCGCTAAACGCTCTGCAAATGAGCCAAATTTTGACGATGGGTTTGCGATACCATGGTGACGATATGCCAACGCAGATCGAGCACTTCATAGACAAAAAACGCTTCCTTTGGTCGGAATCGAACCCGTGCCCTTTATGCAGTCGACGTCTATCTGATTGCGCAACTACCACACGGCCGAAGGAGTTAGGCTTTTGGACTTCGACTTTCACTGAGGTTGTATGGCAGAAAGCTTCGCGTTTAAATGATTTTTTTTAAGAAGAAAGATTAAACGTTTTTTGGTGATGCAAGAGAGGAAGAAATGTTAGGATAACAGAGAAATACTCGCCCTGTGCGTTCCCACGTGGGATCGGCTTGTTTAGCCCATCATCCGCAGGGTTAGCCATTTTGTTATGTTTGTATGTAAGAAGACAAACAAGTTTAAATGTTTGGACTTAGACCGATGTGATCAAAGCAGTTACAAACTGAAGTTATTAATTTTTTGTCTCAGCCATGTTTGAGGGGAAAGTGTGAACCGGTAAAGTTGTTGGTACCCCTAGTTTGGGAAGCAGTCGGCATTTTTTGAACACATTGAGGTTACGCTTGTGACAACCTTATGTTTGCTTTATTTTCCCACAAATTTTTTTGACTGGGAGAACGCGTGGCGTTCAGTTTTAAAATTGAAAAATTCGGTAGTGAAGCAAAGGACGAGTAAATTCCTCATAAATACAAAAACTTACAGGTGCGGCTCGCACTGCGTGAGAAACTTCCGAAACAAAGGATGAGTTACAGATACAAAACACAGATTCGTAAAACATTGGGGTAAAATAGTTGGAATCTGTCTTTCTAGTGTTTAATTGCAGCTTACATCGCCTGCTTAGCCTTAGCCTATTCGATCCTTTTCTGTCAATTGCCCGCACTGAAGAAAATACAATCTTGAGGGCGATGTGCACGCAATTACGAGCGCTGGTTGGTAGCCGCTACGTTGTGAACGCACTCTGAATTTCACGCTGCGAGCGAGCTCAGGAAAATTACAAAATGATGTGGTGTAAGCAACATTCCCTTTAGCGAGCGAAGTATTTTGCACACCAAACCAAAAATATGAAGAGCAAATATTTTTCGGGGCACCCCATTTGTGACGCAAAGGACACAAAAGACAGAAAACGTATTAGAATATTTCGCACCACTCTTGTGTCGCTGCCTGCACGTGCCCGATATTTTCTCCTTTGGATTTATTCTAGGCTAGAGGATGCATCGGAGCCTGCATAACCTATTAGTACGTCTGCATCTGCATTAACATTGACCGGAATGCGCTGTGAGTCAAGGCAAAAGAGCCACCATACCTGTACGTAACTTTACGAGAGACGTGTAAATATAGGAATGTGAAGTTAAAGAACGTTATATGACAGTGGGAATATAATGTCCGGTGCGCAAGGGACGCACTAATTGAGCGGAATGTGAAACTAGCTGTAATGATAGAGTCCTCTTAGCAGCGGATTCCAATATATTTTGTTTCGGAATACTTATCACACAACGAGTTACACATTTCCTTTCTAACCATATTTCTTCAGTACGGCCATGCATTGATAGTGGACGGGTATTCTGTAACCTTTATAACTTCACTGTGAGCAATGTTGGTAAAGTAAATAAAACCTGCAGCAAAGATAGAGTTATTACTGCGACCACATTCTGTTTAGTTTTTTTCCATGATACCTGTATTAGACTGAGAGCTAAACAGAATTTTACACTGTCTTTGGAGAGAGGGCGTGCGATTCTTTCTAACCATCGCTCGATAGACACAGGGAATTTTCGCTTTAAATTCGCGCAGTACAGTATCGCTGTACAAAATCATTCTGAGGTTCACCGAGTAGCACGTAAAGTAGCGCGAGACACGAGCCGGTGATCGCCTGCACATGAAGGAATCGCGCACACAAACACCAGTGCTGCGGGAGAATTGAAAAAAGGGTTCTCAAAAAGGGCGACGGCGGCACCCACCGAGGTAAACACCGTTCTACATGGTGTGAAGTTTCGCCTGCGAATTCGCAAGGAGGTGCGGCGCTGCTCTTTGCCGCAAACATCTATTTTTGCTATGTTCACTGCTTCGAGAAATTTCAAATGCTTAGCCGCTTCACAAGAGATGTTCGACTGTTCCAAACACTTGGGAATGTGCATTACAGTAACGATAATAGATTCGTTTGCATGCGCGAGTGCAGGCCGCATGCTGGGAATTCACAGGTGAAATTCGCGCCATATAGAGCGGGCTTGTGCGAGACAGCCGCGCCGGAGTAGGATAGGTCACTTCCCCGTACTCTCAGTACGAGCCGTGTTGAGAGGCGACGGGAGTAGAATAGGCGGCTCCTGGCCATGGCGAAAGAACCGAACGAGCTGCGAAAGGTGCAGTCCAGAAAGTTGGTCCAGTGGCGACGGGCCCGGCCACAAACTATGCAACACAGTCACAGGAGGCCCCTGGCGGTGGCAAGCGAGTGGAACAAACGTGAGAGGCCGCTGACCATGCGGCTGGCTGTACAGGCGGTGATATACGCGGCCCACAAAATTCAAGAGCACGTTCGAGAGCAGTCTGAAATGTGGTAAAACTAGGCCGTCGCCTTCATATTTTGATAAAATTCTAAGCATCGTCCGTAATATTTATAAAACTTCGTTGGGATATAGATGTGACCTTCAAAGTTTGCACAGACGGACGCCGCATAAATAAGGCACAAAGCCTGAAACGATAGCCCTCTTTTTAAATCTCGACATCTTTCCCAATCAGTCAGAAATTTGGCCATGTCCTTGCTCTTTTGAAAGGCTGCTGTTAGGAATACTGTATTGATAAACTAGCCGCGAGTTCACAAGTCGTAACGGTGTGTACGATCTGCTTATATTCCAGTCGACTTCCCCCGCCCCCTGTCAACAAGTCCCGAATATAAACCGTTAAAGCAGGATGTTATCTAATGATGTCATCATGCATAGCAGCTGCATCAAGT